>NC_069430.1:32470139-32527568 GCF_026875155.1 Cherax quadricarinatus | reverse complement strand
TGGATGATGAGGGATTGGGGGAAGGAGGGTTGAATGACGGGATGGATGATTGAGTGACTGGAGGGATGGTTTGAAAAACGGATGGGATGTTAATGACGGGATGGGGTTGAATGACTGGATGGATATTGAATGTTTGGATGGATTTTTGAATGAATGATTTTTAAAATGGATGATTTTGAATGGATGATTTTTAAAAAGGGTGATTGTTGAATGGATGACAGATGTAAGACGGCTCCATACCTTGCCATCCCCCTCACCCCCACCACCCATCCCCCTTTATTCATCCACCCCTCCTCCAACCTCACCCCCCCCTTTTCTCCCCCCTTCCCCCAGGCGACCACCCAGGGACAGCGCAGTACGACGCGTCGTATCGCTCTCGGGTCGACCTTAAACAGGGCCTTTTGTTCGGCAATTATAGCCGCTGAAGCTAATGGGTGGCCAGGGCGGCCAGCCTCACCGCTGGGGGGGTTGGCCTAATTGCCTGTCTGAGGCTGTTTCCCCTGTTTATCGCCCAAACGAGGAGGGGGAAAGAGGGAGGTCGAGGACAGAGGGAGGGGGAGGGAGGACGAGGACGGGGAAGGAGAGGAAAAGAGGACGAGAAACGACAGGGAGGGAAAACGGGAGAGTCATCGACAGCGTCCTCGATATGGCGTCCTGGACACAGCGTCCTGGGACAGCGCCCCCTCGATATAGCGTTCCGGGACACAGCGCCTCCACACGGGTATTTTGGATTTCGCTCAATTTCATTTATGATCTTTTCCCCCACCGTCTCTTCTGGACTCAAACTCATTCAGTTTGAGCTCAAGTTTTCCTTTTCCCCCAGCCAGTGTCACTTTTCCTTCTTCAGATAGTCCTGCCGCCTTTGAGGAGCTCTGTTGTCCGCCCGCCTTCACCTACGAGAGAGCACCCCTTCCTTCCCAACCTGCACCTTCTCTTCCCTCGCAGTGTTGTTTCTAGTGCATACGTCTAAGTTACTGAGGTTATCCGATTAAAACACCAGTTCAGATTCACGTTTTAGCATATTATCTTCCCAGAATATTTCAATAAACTTAAGACACTACACAAATATCCTGCACATAGGACTTGTGACTTTGTAAATGGTCCAAGTCTGACCCAAACGTCATCGTAAGCTCCTCTCTCATAATGCGAGTTTATTTGTGTATTGTTCCAGTCATGGTATTGTGCCTTTTCGTTCTTTAATAAACTCAGGATTTATTAGCTTCTAGCTGACGTTTTTGTTATAAATTAAATTTGTTGAACTTACCCTCACGGGTGAGTGTATTTCTTCTGTTGATTAGGACCAGTGAGTGTCTGCGTCTCCACTTCTGTTAGGTTGTGGTTTGAGTTTACTGCCTTTATTCTGTACCAGCTCTTCATTGCTTAACTATAAAATTCAAAATTTGCTCTCAAGAAGTACATACCAACGCCCGACCTCATACAGAACGCCAGCACAACATTAGGTACTTCCTACCCAGATTTTTAGTTTCACTTCAGGACCTGTTTTCTCACCCAGCCACTGCTTGACACGTCCCTCCACTCACGTGTACGGGGTTAGGTGCAACTTTCCCTATATATTTTTGTTCTCATTTCACTTATGTATCTGCTAAAGAGGATCCCAACAGGGGATCGAAATATGCAGACCAATTAATCTTCCGAGTTTCTCTCTCCTTGTGGGTTATTTAAGTCTTGTCAGGTCTGTTATTTTGCTGGTATAAGACGAATTTGTTGGAGTCTTGGTAGTTCAGTTGAGTGAGACTGTTCATCCAGACTAACTCGAGGGATTCTCTCTGTTACCTGGAGTATACCTGGAGAGGGTTTCGGGGGTGGACGCCCCCATGGCCCGGTCTGAGACCAGGCCTCATGGTGGATCAGGGTCTGATCAACCAGGCTGCTACTGCAGTTATTATAATCTTTGCTACAGTCTTGCATTTTAGGTGTCTTTAACTGAAGTCCCAAGTAATAGCAAATGTCGAGCCGGGTTTGACAGGTTTTTCAAGTTAGTGGTCGATTTTCATTGGCTGGTCTTCATTTGCGGGGAAGTATTGGATCTGGTGGTTCACATCAGCACAATAACAAGAGAGAAAGGAGAGAGAGAGAGAGAGAGAGAGAGAGAGAGAGAGAGAGAGAGAGAGAGAAGAGAGAGAGAGAGGAGAAGAGAGAGAGAGAGAGAGAGAGAGAGAATAAGAGAGAGAGAGAGAGAGAGAGAGAGAGAGAGAGAGGAGAGAGAGAGAGAGAGAGAGAGAGAGAGAGAGAGAAGAAGAGAGAGAGAGAGAGAGACTGAGGGATGAAATACAGGCCATGAGGTGAAAAAGAGTAGGACCTTAATTAATAAAAGGGCCTTTTTTTTTTTTCCACAAAAAATTACTGACCGTTTAAAACTAATGGTTATCCAGGGAACAGGGGGAGGGGGAGAGAGAGAGGGGAGAGAGAGGGGGAGGAGAGAAAGGAGAAAGAGAGGGGGGAGGGGAAGAGAGAGAGAGAAGAGGGGAGGGGGAGAAAAGAGGAGAGGGGGACGAGAGAGAGGAAGGAAGGGAGGCCCGAAGGATATGTGGGATGTAATGGAAACGTTTTTATGGAAGGTAGATATGTCGGTAGGGATAAATTTTCAAAGGAATAAAGATAAAAAGGGCACGAAGACCCTTTCCCCCCCCTCTCTCTCTTTCTCTTCTCTCCCCTCCTTGACGTTCCCGAAGTTTCGAGCAGATTTCAACATATTCATGTGACTCAACCCGTGTGATGGAACATGACATGGAAGGTCATCCCATGTGAAGGAATACGACTGAGGAACTCGCTCTATATGACTTAACATAAAAGACAAGCATAGCTACCTTTTGTTCCCATAAAGTATCATATACGAGTATAATAGGGTAGTAACACACTGCTGATGTATTCAGTTTTCCTAATTAAAACATTGGACGCTGGACACCCCTCCTTCACTCTCAGGACACTAGACACCCCTCCTTCCCTCCCAAGACACTGGACACCCCTCCTTCCCTCCCAAGACACTGGACACCCCTCCTTCCCTCCTAAAACACTGGACACCCCTCCTTCCCTTTAGGAACGCCCTCCTTTATAATGAACGGTACAGTCAGGTACAAGTCGACGCGGCCTTTTGATTTATTGGAAGACTCTTGTTGCCGAAGACAAATTTGCTTTAGGAGTAGATCTGTATTTATTGTTCGGGGGGATGAGATGGAAGAGGTGGGGGTGGGGTGGGGGAGGGGTGGTTTGTGGAGGTGGGAAGGTGAAGGGGTTGCATGGAGGGAGAGTAGAGCTCTTCACTGAACTAATTCCTGTCGTGTCTTATCACAATACATGTTCAAAGTTATTAATATTATAAAGTAAACTACAGATTAAATAACATACAAACATGCCACCTAGCGATGGTGAATAGTAATTAACTACCAAACGCTTTTATTATCTCTCAGTCACACATTTCGCTCTTGAGAATATCGCTGAGAGATCACAAGAAAGATCCGGTTTTTATTGCTGTTCATTGAAGTTAAATTTCATAATAAGATGTATCTCTCTAGAAGTAAAAGACTGGGCAGGCGATGCAAAATGCCCCCAATAAAAAGTAGGGGCGCCATTGGTACACTAAGGGAAAACACCATAAGTGTCCGGGGCCCAAAACTGTTCAACAGCCTCCCATCAAGCATTAGGGGAATTGCCAATAAACCCCTGGCTGCCTTCAAGAGAGAGCTGGATAGATACCTAAAGTCAGTGCCTGATCAGCCGGGCTGTGGCTCGTACGTTGGACTGCGTGCGGCCAGCAGTAACAGCCTAGTTGATCAGGCCCTGATCCATCGGGAGGCCTGGTCATGGACCGGGCCGCGGGGGCGTTGATCCCCGGAGTAACCTCCAGGTAAGTAAACACAAATATCAATGGATCTGGGAAACATGCAACTATATTAACTCGTGTGTATAGCATCTCCATACACAAAAAGAGTATTTCTCTCCTTCATGGAAACTAAATTGATTTAATTACATATATTACATCCCTTCCCAGGAAGCTCATCATAAATAATCAATATCTTAAGTCAACTGCACCAGCTTAAGCCTCAGTCAAACTGCTCAAGAAGAAATTTCTCACTTAACTATAGTAATGTATCATAAATAATATATAGATGGATCTAAGCAAGAGTCTACTAGCAAGACTACATCTGCTCTTGTTACCACCTCCCTAATTAAGAACCGTAGCTATTATGTTGAGCTAGGCATAAGAATTAACAACTAGGCGTCTACATTGCAAACTGAATTGTTTGCCATCCTCATGGAACTCAAGTTAACTAAACAGACTGAGAGTGAATTTATTTGTTATTATTGATCGTCATGACTGAAGACACATGACACACAATAACTAATAACCTGCTCACTAAAGACATCAGGTACATATATTACAAAATTAGAGAGAAATGAATTCATGTACACTTCTCATTGATTACATCACACTTTGAATTACTCCTACACGATAACGTTGATAAATCAGTTGAAGAAAGTACCTTCAAGGAAGGTGATATACCCCCTTCCCTCTTGATCTGTCTGTGTCAAAGATTAGGATTAATATTAAGAGAGTAGTAAATGATGAATGTCATAGGAATGCGGTTAAAACCTGAGTAGACCTATCACTCTATTATAACATAAACAACTAGCAATGTAAACAAACTAAATGATGTTGGATCAGGCAGGCCTAGGCTACTGTAACATCAGTACTTCTGGCAGTTTGGCAGACGTATAGAGGATAATTAAATGCAAACATGTGGCCAGCATCGGTGTCACTTTCTTGAGCACTTGCTTGAGTGTTCACTTACTGAGTTACACAGAGATAGACAGAATAATAAATAGCCATTGCGATATGTCAAAGAATGTTATTAACGAAAATAAGATTCCACATATATTAAGCAAATATCCCAAATTTGGTTCCAAGAGTTGACACAAAATGAAGATACATGTCCAGATGTACTCCTGTTAGTCCTTCTGTTGAGGCCTAGTTACTAGGCCTTTTATATATCCATATGCTCCTGCGCTCCTTCAACTCCTTCACCAACTCCTCCACCAACTCCTCCACCTACTCCTCCACCTACTCCTCCATTAACGCCTCCACTTACCGTGGATTCAGATACGTTGGTTTAAAGCGAAATTAAAAATTCGTCAAGCCTTTCAAATTTGACAAATTGTTGCTGTTAGACCAGTGGCTAACAACGTAGTGAACCCGCCCACCTTCCCTACGACCCGCCCACCTTCCCTACGACCCGCCCACCTTCCCTACGACCCGCCCACCTTCCCTATGACCCGCCCACCTTCCCTACGACCCGCCCACCTTCCCTACGACCCGCCCACCTTCCCTACGACCGGCCCACCTTCCCTACGAACGGCCCACCTTCCCTACGACCTGCCCACCTTCTCTACGACCCGCCCACCTTTCCCCTACGACCCGCCCCCCCCCCCCTACGACCCGCCCCTTCTCTAATCCGCCCCCTTTCCCCTACAAAGGGGCCCCCCCTTTCCCCTACGACCCGCCCACCTTCTCTACGACCCCGCCCCCCTTTCCCTTGCCCCAAAACCCTTTCCCCTACAAACCCCGCCCACCTTTTTTCTACGACCCCCCCCATTCCCTAGGGCCCCGCCCACTTTCCCAAAGCCGGCCCCAAATTTCCCAAACAAAGGGCCCCACCTTCCTTTAACGACCCGCCCACCTTCTCTAGGGCCCGCCCCCCCCCCAACCCGCCCCCGCCCACCTTCCCACGACCCCCCCATTTTCCCCTACGACCCCCCCCCCTTTCCCTCTACCCCCCCCAAAATTTTTTTCGACCCGCCCCCCCCTTTCCCCTACGCCCCGCCCCCCTTTCCCCTATGACCCCCCCTCTTCCCTACGACCCCCCCACCTTCTTTACGACCCCCCCCCAATTTTTTACACCCGCCCACTTTCCCTACGGCCCCCCCCCCCTTCCCAAAAACTCCGGCCCACCTTCCCTACAGGGGCCCCAAATCCTTCCCTACACCCCCCCCCACCTTCCCACGCCCCCCCCCCTTCTTTTCGCCCCGCCCCCCTTCCCCTTACAAACCGGCCCCCCCCTTCCCTACGAACGGCCCACCCTCCCTCCCGACCCGGAAACCTTCTCTACGACCCCCCCCACCTTCCCTAACGCCCTGTCCCCCTTTTCCCTACGCCCCGCCCCCCTTTCCCCTATTGCCCCGCCCACCTTCTCAAACGACCCACCCACCTTTCTACGCCCCCCCCGCTCACAATACTACGCCCCGCCCCCCTTTTCTCAACCCGCCCCCCTTTTCCCTACGACCCCGCCCACCTTCTCTACGACCCCCCCACCTTCCCTACAAACCCGGGCCTCCCTTCCCCAAAGGCCCCCCCAAAACCTTCCCCTGACCCCCCCCAACCTTTCCCCTTTACGACCCGCCCACCTTTAACCCCAAAACCCCGCCCCCCTTTCCCTCGCCCGCTCCCCTTAAATTTCGACTCCCCCCACGTTCCCTACGACCCACCCACCTTCCCTACGACCCCCCTCCCTTCCCTACGCCCGCCCCCTTTCCCTTTTAAGACCCGCCACCCCTTTCCCAAACGACCCCCCCCCTTTCCCCCAAAGACCCGCCACTTTCCTTACCCCCTCCCCCTTCCCGCCCGCCCACCTTCTCAAACCCCGCCCCCTTTTCCCTTGCGCCCCGTAAACCTTCCCTACACCCCCCCCCTTTTCCCGTACGACCCGTCCACCTTCCCTCGACCCGCCCCCCTTTCCCCAAACACCCCCCCTTCTTCCCAAGGACCCGTCCACCTTCCCAAAACCCCGCCCCCCTTTCCCCTTCGACCCCCCTACCTTCACTATCCCGGGCCCCCTTTCCCAAACGCGGCCCACCCCCCCTACAAACCCGCCCACCTTCCCTACGACCCCCCCCCTTTTCACTACGCCCCGCCCACCTTTTTAAACACCCCCCAAAATTTTTCTACGACCCTCCCCTTTCCCTACACCCCCCACCTTCCCTTTGACCCGCCCACTTTCCCTACGACCCTTTCCCCCTTTCCCTAGACCCCCCACTTTCTTACAAACCCGCCCCCTTCCTTGGGGCCCCCACCCACCTTCCCTACGACCCGATCCCCTTTCCCTACACCCGCCCCCCTTCCCTTTACACCCGCCCCTTTCTTACGCCCCCGCCCACCTTCCCAAACGACCCCCCCTTCTTCCCTACGACCCGCCCCCCTTCTCTAAAACCCGCCCCCCTTCCCCTCCCCGTCCACCTTCCCTACCACCCCCCTTTCCTTCACTACGAACCGCCCCCCTTTCCCCAAACGACTGGCCCACCTTCCCAAATACCCCCCCATTTTCCCCTTCGACCCCCCCCAACCCCCCAAAGGCCCGCCCCCCTTTTCCCAGGGACCCCCCCCTTCCCTACGCCCCGCCCCACCTTCTCTACCCCCGCCCCCCTTTCCCCTTCTCCCTCCTTTTTTCTCTAGGGACCCCGCCCCCTTTTTACGGCCCCCCTCCCTTTTCCTACATCCCCCCCTTTTCCCTTTTCGACCTCCCCCACCTTCCCTACGACCCCCCCAAAAAACCCCCCTGCCCACCCACCTTCTCTACGACCCGCCCCCCTTTCCCCTAGGGACCCGCCCCCCTTTCCCCTACGATCCGCCCCCCCTTCCCTTTTTCGACCCACAAACCTTCTCACGACCCGCCCACCTTCAACGACCCGCCCCCCCCCTAGGGAAAAAACCCATTTCTCTACGGCCCGCCCCCTTTCCCTACGACCCCCCCCCCCCCCCCACCCCCCGCCCCCCTTTCCCCATGATTTCGCTCCCCCTTTCCCCTCCACCCCCCCCCACCTTCCCCAACGACCCGCCCCCCTTCCCCCTACGCCCCGCCCACCTTCCCTACGATCCGCCCCTTCTCTTCGACCCACAAACCTTCTCTACGACCCCCCACCTTTCAACGACCCGCCCCCCTTTTTCCCTATGACCCGCCCCCCTTCCCAACTGCCCCCCACCTTCCCCAGGGACTCGCTACCCTTCCCAGACCCCCCCAACCTTTTCACCGACCCCCCCCACCTTCCCTACGACCCCGCCCCCCTTAAAATAGGGACTGCCCCCCTTTCCCCAACAAACCCACCCCCCTTTCCCCTTTACGACCCGCCCCCCTTTCCCTAATACCCGCCCCCCCCCCTACGCCCCCGCCCCCCCTTTTTTTTAAGCCCCGCCCCATTCCTAGCCCCTTTCCCCCTTCCCCTTTACGCCCCGCCCACTTTCTCTAGGGACCCCCCAAACCTTCCCTGCGCCCCAAACCCCCCTTTCCCCTTTCCCCCCGCCCCCCTTTTCCCTAGACCCCCCCAACTTTCTTACGCCCCGCTCCCCTTCCCTCCGACCCCCCATTTCCCTACGCCCGCCCACCTTTCTAAACCCCCGCCCACCTTCCCTACGACCCGTCCCCCTTTCCTTACCCCCGCCAAACCTTTTTTCGACCCGCCCCCCTTTCCCCAACGACTGGCCCCCCTTTTCCCTACTACCCCCCCACTTTCCCTACGCCCCCCCAAAACTTCCAAAGGGGGCCCCCCCCCCTTTCCCCTACGCCCCTCCCCCCTTTCCCCCTCGACCCCCCCACCTTCCCTACGACCCGCCTACCTTGTCTACGACCCGCCCCCTTCCCAAACGACCCCCCCTTTTTTTTCTCTACGACCCGCCCCCCCTTTTTCTTGGGACCCGCTTACCTTCCCTACACCCGCCCCCCCTTTCCCCTACACCCACCACCTTCTCAAAGACCCCCCCCCACCTTCCCTACGACCCCCCCAAAAATTCCTACACCCGCCCCCCTTTTCCCCCCGGCCCCCCTACCTTTCCTACAAACCCGGCCCCCCTTCCCTTTTCGCCCTGCCCCCCTTCCACGACCCGCCCCCCCTTCCCTCTAATCCCCCCCACCTTCTTACGACCCCCCCCTTCTCTCCCGACCCCCCCAAATTTCCCCAACGCCCGCCCCCCTTTTTACGACTCCCCCATCTTTTTTACGCCCCGCCCCCCTTTCCCCTACGACCCGCCCCCCTTCCCAAAGGGACCAGCCCCCTTTTCCCTTTCGACCCCCCAACCTTCTCTACGACCCCCTCCCTTCTCTACGCCCCGCCCCCCCCCCTATGACCCCCCCCACCTTCTCAAACGCCCGCCTACCTTCTTTTACGACTCGCCCATCCCCCTACGATCCACCCCCTTCCTACAACCCCCCACCTTCCCCTAAGCCCCGCCCCCCCCCCCCTAGGACCCGCCCCCCTTCTCTACGACCCCCCCCACCTTCTCTACGACCCGCCCCCCCCTTTTCCCAACGACTCGCCCCCCTTTCTTTACGACTGCCCTTTCTTCCCCCCTACGCCCCGCCCCCCTTTCCCTCAAACCCGCCCCCCCTTCCCTAAGACCAGCCCCCCTTTTTTCTACGACTTTTCCCCCCCTTTCCTCTACAAACCCGCCTCCCTTCCCTTAAACGACCCCCCACCTTCCCTAGACCCGCCCACCTTTCTACGACCCCGCCTACCTTCTCTACGACTCGCCATTTTCCCCTTTCGATCCACCCCCCTTTCCCCCTACGCCCCGCCCCCCTTTCCCAAAGACCCCCCCCACCCCCCTACAAACCCGCCCACCTTCTCTACGCCCCGCCCACCTTCCCTACGACCCCCCACCTTCCTTATTTCTTTTTTCCTCCCCCCCACCGCTCTTTCTTTTTTTATCTTTCATTTTTTCCTTTCTGCCCCCTTTCTTGTTGTTTTCCCCGGTTTCTTTCCTTCCTTCATCTTTATTTTTTCCCTCCTCCTTTCCCTATTACCCCATCTTTTCCTCTTCCTCCTCCTCCTCCCCTCCCTATTTTTATTAATCTTCCCCCTTCTCCACTTTTTCATATTCCCCCCTCTTTTCCTCTGCTTCTTCTCGTTTTTCCTCCCCCTTCTCCTCTCCCTCCTACTTTTCCTTTTTTCGCCCCCCCTTTCCTCCTTTCCTCTTTTTCCCTCGTCTTCCCCCTGGTCTTCCCTTCTCGTCTTCCTCCTCACCTTTTTGTTTTTCCCCCCTCCTCTTCCACTTTTTTCCCCCGTCCCCTCCCCCCTCTTCCTTTTTCTCGCCCTTTATCCCCCCTTTTCCTCTTCTTCTCGTCTTCCCTCCGGGTTTTCCCCTCTTCTTCTCGTCTTCCCCCTGTCTTCCTCCCCCCTTTCCCCCTTTTTTCCGTTTTCCCTCCGGGTCTTCTCTTCTTTCGTCTTCCTCCGGGTCTTCCTCTTCTCGTCTTCCTCCCCCCTTTCTTCAAGTCTTCCCCCCTTTCCACTTCTTCTTCCGTTTTTCCTCCCCCTTTTCCCCTTTTCTTTCGCCCTTACTCCTCCTCTTCCTTTTTCTTCTCGTTTTCCTCCTGGTTTTCTCCCCCCTCTTCTTCTTTCGTCTTCCTCCCCCTTTCCTTTTTCGTCTTCCTCCTGGCCCTTCCTTTTCTTCTCGTTTTTCCTCCTCTTCTTTTTTTCGTTTTTTTCCTCCTCTTCTTTTTCTTCCGTTTTCCCCTCCCCCTCTTTTTCTCGTCTTCCTCCTCCCCCTTCCTCTTCTTCTTCTCGTCTTCCTCCCCCCCTTCCCCTTCTTTCGTTTTCCTTTTTTCCTCTTCTTTTTTCTTCTCTTTTTCCCTCCCCCTTCTTCCTTTTCTTCTCGCTTCCTCCCCCTTTTTCCCTTTCTCCTTCTTCTCGCCCTTCCCCTTTTCCCTTTTCTTTCGCTTCCTCCTCCCCCTTCCCTATTCTTCCTCCGGGTCTTCCCCCTTTTTCTTTTTCTTCCCCTCTTCTTCTTCTTTTTTCCCCTCCTCCTTTTCTTCTCCGTCTTCCTCCCCTTTTCCCTCCTCCTTTTCCTTTTTCCCCGTCTTCCTTTTTCCCTCTTCTATTTTGGGGGGCCCCTCCTTTTTTTCCTTCTTTCTCGTTTAATCCTCCTCTTCCTCGTTTTTCCCTCCTCCTTTTCCCCTTCTCTTCCTCTCCTCTTCCTCTTTTTCCTTCTGGTTTTCCTCTTCTTCTTCTCGTCTTCCTCCTTTCCCTTTACTCGTCTTCCTCCTCCCTTCCTTTTCCCGTCTTCCTCCTCCCTCTTCCTCTTTTTTCCTCCTGGTCCCCTCTTCTTTTTCGTTTTCCCCCTCCTCCTCTTCCCTTCTTCCTCCTGGTCTTCCTTTTCTCGTCTTCCTCTTCCCTTCCTCTTCTTCTCGTCTTCCCCTCCTTTCCCCCCTTCCCCGGGGTTTCCTCCTCCTCTTCCTTTTTTCTTCTCGCCCTTCCCCTCCTCTTCCGTTGTCTTCCTCCTCTTCCTTTCTTCCCCCGGGGTCTTCCTCTTCTCGTCTTCCCCCTCTTCCTCTTTTTCCCTCCGGGTCTTCCTTTCCGTCTTTTTCCTCCTCTTCCTCTTTCGCTTCCCCCTTTCCTCTTCCTCTTTTCTCGTCTTCCTTTTCCCTTTTTTTTCTCGTCCCCTCCTTTCCTTTTCTTTCTTTTCCCTCCTCCCTTCCTTTTTCTCCCCGGGCCCTTCCTCTTCTGTTTTTCCCCTCCTCCTTCCTTTTCCGCCCTTTTTTCCCCCTTTTCTTCTCGCCCTTCCTCCCCCTCTTTCTTTTTTCCCGTTTTCCCCAGTTTTCCTCCCCCCTTTCGTTTTCCCCCCTTTCCCTTCCTCTTTTTGGTTTTCCTTTTCCCTCTTTCCTCTTTCGTCCCCCCTTTTCCTCTTCTCGTCCCCCTCCCTTTTCCCTTTTCCCTCTTTTTTCCTCTCTTCCTTTTCCCGGGGGGTTTCCCCCGGGTCTTCCTCTTTCGTTTTTCCCCCTCCTCTTCCTCTTGTCGTTTTCCCTCCTCCTTTCCTGTCTTTCCGTTTTTCCCTTTCCTTTTCCCTTTTTTCTCGTTTCCCTTTCCTCCTCGTCCCCCGTCTTCTTTTTCCTCTTCTTCCCCCTGGCCCTTCCCCTCTTCTTCTCTTTTCCCCCTCCTTTTCCCCTCTTTCTTTCTTCCCCCCTTTCCTCTTCTTTTTTTTCTCGTCTTCCTCCCCTCTTCCTCTTTCTTCCCCCTTTCTTTCCCCCTTTTTTCCTCGGGTTTTTCCTTTTCTTCTCGCCCTTCCCCTCCTTTTCCCTCTTTCGTCTTCCCCCCTTCTTCCTTTTCTTCCCCCGGGTTTTCCCTTTCCTCCTTTCCTCGTTTCCCTCCTCCTCTTTCTTTTTCCCCCCTGGTTTCTTTTTTTCTCGTTTTCCTTTTTCCTCTTCTGTCTTCCTCCCCCTTTCCTTTTTTCTCGTTTTCCTCCCCTCTTCTTTTTTTTCCTCGTCTTCCTCCTCCTCTTCCTTGTTTCCTCCTCCTCTTCCCTCTTTTCGTCTTCCTCCTTTTCTTCTCGTCTTCCCCCCTGGTTTTTCCTCCTGGTCCCTTCTGGCCCTTCCTTCTGGTTTCCCCTAGTTTTCCCCTACTGGTTTTTCCTCCTGGTCCCCCTCCGGGTCTTCCTTCTGGTCTTCCCCCCGGGTTTTCCCTTTTGGGGGTTTTCCCTCCGGTCTTCCTCCTGGTTTTCCTTTTCGGTCTTCCCCCGGGGCCCTTCCTCCGGGTTTCTTCCTGGTCTTCCCCCTGGTTTTCCCCTCCTGGTCCCCTTCTGGTCTTCCTTCTGGTTTTTCCTCCTGTCTTCCTATGGTTTTCCTCCTGGTCTTCCCTCCTGGCTTCCTGGTTTTTCCCCCTGGTCTTCCTCCTGGTTTTCCCTTTCGGGTCTTCCTCCTGTTTCCTCCTTGGCCCTTTTCCTGGTTTTCCCCCCGGTTTCCCCCTGGTTTTCCCTTCTTTTTCCGGGGGGTTTTTCCCCTCCTAGTTTTCCCTTACGGGTTTTCCCTCCGGGTCTTCCCCTGGTCTTCCGGGCCCTTCCTCCGGGGTTTTTTCCTCCTGGTCTTCCTTCTGGTCTTCCTCTGGTCTTCCTCTGGTCTTTTTCCCGGGTTTTTTTTCCTCCTGGTTTTTACTCCGGGTTTCCTCCTGGTTTTCCCCGGTCTTCCTCCGGGGTCTTCCTCCGGGTTTTCCCTCCTGGTTTTTTCCCCGGGTCTTTCTCCTGTTTTACTCCTGGTTTTCCCCCTGGTCTTCCTCCTGGTCTTACCCCGGGTTTCTTCCTCCTGGTTTTCCCCTCCTTTTTTTTCCTCTGGTCTTCCCCTGGTCTTACTCCTGGTCTTACTCCTGGTCTTATTTTCCTGGTTTTCCCCTCCGGTTTCCCCGGGGTTTTCCTTTCCCTTGCCCTTACTCCTGGCCCTTCCTCCGGGTCTTCCCCCTGGCTTCCCCTGGTCTTCCCGGGTCCCCCTTTGGCCCTTACTCCGGGCCCTTCCTCCTGGTTTCCCTCCTGCTTCTCCTGGCTTCCTCCTGGTCTTCTCCGGGTTTTAAACCCCGGGCCCTTTCCCCCTGGTTTTCCCTCCTGGTCCCCCTCCTGGTCCTCCCCCGGGTCTTGCTCCGGGTTTTCCTCCTGGTTTTTTCCTGGTCCCTCCTGGCCCTCCCCCCTGGTTTTATCCGGGGGTCTTCCTCCGGGTTCCCCCTCCGGGGTTTTTCCTCCTGGTTTCCTCCGGGTCTTCCTCCTTTCTTACTCCGGGTTTTTTTCCCCTCCTCGTCTTCTCCGGGTTTCCCCCGGTCTTCCTCCTGGTTTTCCCCCTCCTGGCCCTTCCCCTCCGGGTCTTACTCTGGTTTTCCCTCCGGGTCTTACTCCTGGTTTTCCCCTGGTCTTACTCCTGGTTTTTCCTCCGGGTCTTACTCCGGGTTTTCCCCGGGTTTTTACTCCTGTTTTTCCCTTTCCGGGTTTTCCCTCCGGTCTTACTCCGGGTTTCCTCCGGGTCTTCCTCCGGGTCTTTCCCCTGGTTTCCCTTCCGGTTTTCTTACCCCTGGTTTCCCCCGGGCTTCCCCCGGTCTTCCCCCTTGGTCTTCCCCCTGGTTTTTCCTCCGGGGCCCTCCTCCTGGCTTACTCCGGGTTTTCCCTCCGGGGTCTTCCTCCTGGTTTTCCTCCTGGCCCTTCCCCCTGGTTTTCCCTCCTGGTCTTCCTCCTGGTCTTCCCCCTGGTTTCCCCTCCGGGTTCTTCCTCCTTCTTCCCCCCCTGGTTTTCCCTTTTTCACCGGGTCAGTAAAGTTGACTAAATAAATATAAAAGTACCCGTAAACTTTTTTTTGAAAAATTTGGAATAGAGGGTTTATTGAGGGGAAGGCAGGGAAGGCAGGCTGGCAGGCGGGCAGGCTGGCGGCTGGCGGGCTGGCAGGCGGGCAGGGGGCTGGCAGGCTGGCGACTGGCAGACTGGCAGACTGCAGGCTGGCGGGCTGGGGGGGGCTGACGGTTGGCAGGCGGCAGGCGGGCGGGTTGGCGGGACTGGCAGGCGGGGCAGGGGGCCAGGTTGGCAGGCTGGCGGGTTTGAAAGGTTGGCGGGTTGGGGCGGGCTGGTAAAATTGGGAGGTGGCAGGCGGGCAGCCCTTGCACTGGCAGGTTGGCGGTTGGCGGGCTGGTAGGCTGGCATTTTAAAAATGGTCACAAAAAAACAAAATCAAAAATGTTTTGTGTGGTGGTGGTGTGTGTGTGTGTTTTGGTTTTTGTGTGTGTGTGTGTGTGTGTATTGGGGGTTATCACCTAGTTTTACTCCCCTTTGTGGGGTTTGGGGGGGTCGGGTCCGAGCTTCCCCGCCTTTTTTCCCCCCCCCCCTGATCGCTTCTAGGTCACTCTCCCGAGCCGTGAGCTTTATATTCCGCTAAAGGGGCAGTTTGGATCCCGCCTCCCTACATCGCTCCCAAAATATTCCCCTTACTGATACTCTGGGGTGAAGAAAAAACTTCCTAACATCCCTGTGATTCATCTGTTCTTTAGTTTTCCCAATGTTTTCCCCCTTTTTACTGTGGTTTCCCAAACTCTGGAAAAACCCGTCTTTGTTTCCCCCTTGTCAATTCCTCTCAGTATTTTTTTTGTCGTTTTTTTGTCCCCCTATTCTCCCGTCCTCCATTTTTTCGTCATGTTGATTTCCCCTTAAAAACCCCCCCCGTAGGACATAACTTAGCTTGGGGCTATTTTTGTTGCAAACCCTTTTCCTTTCTCTAGTTTTTCAAATTGGGTTTTGGCTAGGGTGAGTTCCCAAAATGGGGCCGATACTCCAAAATTTTTCCTAAAAGGACCGGTGCACAGGGTCCTGAATGATTCCCTTAAATTAAAGATTCGGAATGCTGTTCTGAGGTTTGCTAGGCGCCCAAAGTGCTGCCAAAAAGTTTTTTTGGGTTTATGTCGCTTCAGGAGATGTGGCCCGGTGTTATACTCCAAAAAACCCCCCATCTTTTTCCTTGAGTGGGTTTTTTTGTCCCCTGGCCCCCTAGACTGTAAAACCCCTTTTGCGGTCCCTTTTTTGCCCCCTTCCCCCCCAAACTTTATGAATTGCATTGGGGGGATTTTAACTCCAGGGCCAATTGCTGGGCCAGGTTTTGCAGCCTGTCCCCAAACCCCCTTTTTGTTCTGCCTGGTCTTCGATCAGGGAAATTTTTCTCATTTAACTTTTAGTCAACTGCCCAAAAAAGGGGGCCCTCCCGGGTCTTTTTCCTTCCGTTTTTGTCGTTCACAAAACCGAAAAAAACTGCACTGGTCCCAGGGGCTGACCCCCGCGGGGCCCCGTGGTTTTACGGGAAACCCCCTCTGACAAAACCTCGCCCCCGTACCAAAACTCGCTGCTGTCTTTCCCCGACAAATTTCCCTGATCCATTGTAGTGCCTTCCCCGTTATCCCCTTCCCCGGTCCTCCCGTTTTTGCACCAATTTGTGTGGGGGAAATTTTTGTCAAACGCCCTTTTTTGCAGTCCAAAAAAATGCAATTCCCCCCCACCCCCCCTTCTTGTCTTAAATGCTGCACCTGTCATAGAACCCCGAGTAGGTTTGGGGACACAGGATTTGGGGGTGTGTGTGTGGTGTGTGTGTGTGTGTTGTGTGTGTGTGGGGTGTGTGTGTGTGTGTGTGTTTGTGTGTTTGTGTGTGTGTGTGTGTGTGTGTGTTGTGGTATGTTTGTTGTGTGTGGTGTGGTGGTGTGGTTTTGTGTGTGTGTGTGGTGTGTGTGTGTTGGTTTTTTGGGTTTTACTCACCTGTTGCACTCACCTAGTTGAGGTTTCAGGGGTTTTTAAACCTAGGGGTTAAAACATAGCGTCTCTCTCCTCCCCTCTCTTAGGAAACCCCTGGAGGTTTTTTTCCCGGCCCCATTGCCTTTTTTAGTTATCTAGCTCACTCAGAAGCCGGTTTACTTTTTCCTCGGTTGTGTGTACTGGCCCCCGCACTTGGTGGTGTACCATACTTTTCCGTCTTTTGGAGCCCCTTCTTCTCCTCTTTTGAAAAATTTGAATCTCTTGTTGAATTCTCACATACTTTACGGTTTGTGTGTGTGTGGTGTTTTGTGTGTGTGGTGTGTGTGTCGGGGTTTTGGGGTTTTGTGTGTTGTGTGTGTTTTGTGGTGGTGGTGTGTGTGTGTGTGTGTGTGTTGGTTTATGTTGTGTGTGTGTGTGTGTAAAGTGTACTCACCCAAATTATACTCACCCAAATTGAGGTTGCGGGGGGTTTGGGAAACCAAGCTCTTGGGGCCCCCCCTCTTTACGGTCACTACTGGGTCACTCTCCCTGAACCCTGGCTTTATCTTTCCTTTGCTTAAAGTTATGTATGGCTCCTGCCTCCACTACATCGCTTGCCAAACTGTTCCTCTTCGTGACTTCCTGTGTGTGTGTGTGTCTGTGTGTGTGTGTGTGTACTCACCTAATTGTACTCACCTAATTGTGGTTGCAGGGGTCGAGACTCAGCTCCTGGCCCCGCCTCTTCACTGACGCTACTGGGTCCTCTCTCTCTCTGCTTCCTGAGCTTTGTCTATCTCTTCTTAAAACTATGTATGGTTCCTGCCTCCACTACTTCCCTTGCTAGGCTATTCCACTTGCTGACAACTCTATGAGTGAAGAAATACTTCCTAACGTCCCTGTGACTCGTCTGAGTCTTCAGCTTCCAGTTGTGACCCCTTGTCCCTGTGTCCCCTCTCTGGAACATCCTATCTCTGTCCACCTTGTCTATTCCCCACAGTACTTGTATGTCGTTATCATGTCTCCCCTGACCCTTCTGTCCTCCAGTGTCGTCAGTCCGATTTCCTAAACCTTTCCTCGTACGACATCCCTTGAGCTCTGGGACTAGCCTTGTTGCAAACCTTTGTACTTTCTCTAACTCTTGACGTGCTTGACCAGGTGTGGGTTCCAGACTGGTGCTGCATACTCCAGTATGGGCCTAACATACACAGTGTACAGTGTCTTGAACGATTCCTTATTAAGGTATCGGAACGCTATTCTCAGTTTGCCAGGCGCCCGTATGCTGCAGCAGTTTATTTGGTTGATGTGTGCCTCCGGTGATGTGCTCGGTGTTATGGTCACCCGAAGGTCTTTCTCCCTGAGTGAGGTCTGTAGTCTTTGTCCACCTAGCCTATACTCTGTCTGCAGTCTTCTTTGCCCCTCCCCAATCTTCATGACTTTGCATTTGGCTGGATTGAATTCGAGAAGCCAGTTACTGGACCACATGTCCAGCCTGTCCAGGTCTCTTTGCAGTCCTGCCTCATCCTCGTCCGATTTAATTCTTCTCATCAACTTCACGTCATCTGCGAACAGGGACACTTCAGAGTCCATTCCTTCCATCATGTCGTTCGCATATATCAAAAATAGCACTGATCCTAGAACTGACCCCTGTGGGACCCCGCTCGTAACAGGCGCCCACTGTGATACCTCTTCACGTACCATGACTCGATGCTTCCTCCCTATCAGGAATTCCCTTATCCATTGCAGTGCCCTCCCTTTTACATGCGCCTGATCCTCCAGCTTTCTGCACTAATCTCTTGTGGGAACTGTGTCAAAGGCCTTCCTGCGTCTAGGAAAACGCAATCTACCCACCCCTCTCTCTCGTGTCTTACTTCTGTTACCTTGTCATAAAACTCCAGGAGGTTTGTGATACAAGATTTGCCTTCCATGAACCCATGCTGGTTTTCATTTATAATCTTGTTCCTTTCCAGGTATTCGACCACTCTCCTGATAATATTCTCCATGACTTTGCACACAATACATGTCAGAGACACAGGTCTGTAGTTTAGTGCCTCGTTTCTGTTTCCTTTCTTAAATATGGGGACTACATTAGCTGTCTTCCATTTCTCAGGTAGCTGCCCAGTTTCAAGGGATGTGTTGAAGATTGTGGTTAGAGGCACGCACAGCATCTCTGCTCCTTCTCTAAGGACCCATGAGGGGATATTGTCCGGTCCCATCGCCTTTGAGGTGTCAAGGTCACTTAAGAGCTTCTTCACCTCCTCCTCAGTTGTTTCTTATGTCATCCAACACTTGTTGGTATATTCCCTCTTGACGTTTCCTTCTGTGCTGTCTTCCCCCAGCCCTTCCTGTCTCTACTGTAAAAACTTCCTTAAATCTCCTGTTCAGCTCCTCACATACCTCCTGATCATTTCTTGTGAGTTCTCCACCTTCTGTCCTTAATCTGATCACCTGGTCTTTGACTGTTGTCTTCCTCCTGATGTGGCTATACAACAGTTTCGGGTCAGTCTTGATTCTCGATGCTATGTCATTTTCATACTGTCGCTGGGCCTCCCTCCTTTCCTGTGCATACTCATTCCTGGCTCTGCGACTGATCTCCCTATTTTCGTGTGTTCTCTGCCTTCTGTACTTTTTCCATTCTCTTGCACTTTGTTTTTGCATCCTTACACCGTCGGGTAAACCAGGGGCTCGTTCTGGTCTTCCCGTTGTTACTGTTTGCCCTTGGGAATAAACCTTTCCACTGCCTCCTTGCATTTTGTTGTTACATATTCCATCATTTCATTTACTGGCTTTCCTGCCAGTTCTCTGTCCCACTGGACCTCCGCAGGAAGTTTCTTCAACCCTATGTAGTCCCCTCTTTTATAGTCAGGCTTTTCCCATTCAACTCCTGTTATTCTCTCCACTTGCAGCTCTACTATGTATTCAGAGCACAGAACCACGTGGTCGCTAGCTCCTAGGGACTCTCATACTTGATGTCCTCAATGTCTGAACTGCCCAGGGTGAACACAAGGTCCAATCTTACTGGTTCATCCTTCCCTCTCACTCTGGTAGTGTCCTTAACATGTTGGTGCATGAGGTTTTCCACACCACGTCCAACATCCTGGCTCTCCATGTTCGGGACCCCATGTGCTCCAGGTTTTTTCCCAGTCAATCTCCCTGTGGTTGAACTCCCCCATAACCAACAACTTTGCTCTGCTGGAATGAGCTCTTCTTGCCACCTCAGCAAGTGTGTCCACCATTGCTCTGTTGCTCTCTTCATATTCCTCTCTTGGCCTCCTGCAGTTCTGTGGTGGATTATACATCACTACAATGACCACTTTGTGTTCCCCAGCCTGAAGTGTACCTGCTATGTAGTCTCTTTCTCCCGTCTCATCTATGCCTTCCATTTTCTCGAATTTCCATCTGTTTTTACGAGCAGAGCAACCCCACCTCCCCCCCTGCCCCTTCTATCTTTCCTCATGATCTGGTATCCTGGTGGGAAGATTGCATCTGTTATTGTTTCTGTGAGTTTTATTTCTGTAACTGCTATGATGTATGGGGACTTCTCATTGATTCTTTCTTGCCATTCCTCATGTTTATTCATTAATCCATCTGCATTTGTGTACCAAACCTTCAACTTCTGTTCTAATACCGTAACTGTGGTGCGGGGGGTGAAAACAAAGGGATCGGTGTGTGATGGTTGGTTTGGATTGTTCATTGCCTTGGGGGTGTCGTGGCTGGAGTCCTTCTGCAGGTGTTTCTGGGGGGTGGTGCTTGTCATTCCATTTGATCCTGGTTGTTCTGCTCTCCTTTTTCATTTCCTACCATTTCTCCTTTCGTTTTCGAACTCTCTCTTTCATCGCTTTCCTTTCGTCCTGTGTTCTGTCTCGATCGAGGTACCACACTCCGGAACTCCTGCTTGCCTCTCAGCCGTGCTTTCTCCTGCAGGATCATAGTTCGGGTTGATTCTGCCTTGAAAATTACTTTGAGAGGCCGATTCCTTTTCTTTGTGAACCACCCAATTCTCCGAAAATTTGCCACCTGGGTCATGTCCCCCTCGCCTATCACTTTCATGATATTTTTAAAAATCGCTTTTTTCTCCTCCTGCTTCTTCATCATAAGTTTTCCCCTTTAGCTTCGTCTAGCCCATAGACAAACACGGATCTCTCCCTTTCCACCTCCCACTGTGACTCCCATCGCATCCTCTGATGTGTTTTAGTTCCTTCCCGTGGAGTGTTCCTTCCTTCAGTCCCTTCCCTAGTTATGTCCCCTATGCTTCTTGGTTTGTCCTTCCTGCTCACCTGTTCCTGGCCCCCACAGGTTTCTGGTAAGGTCCTTGCACATGTCCTAGTTCCTTCAATGTCTTCCAACCTCTCATTGTGTGTGTGTGTGTGTGTGTGTGTACTGACATTTGTTGGTGGTACCAGTACCAGCAGCAGGTACCAGTACTAGCAGCAGGTACCAGTACTAGCAGCACGTACCAGTACCACCAGCAGGTACCAGTAATAGCAGTAGGTACCAGTACTAACAGTAGATACCAGTACTAACAGCAGATACCAGTACCACCAGCAGGTACCAGTACCACCAGCAGATACCAGTACCACCAGCAGGTACCAGTACCACCAGCAGGTACCAGTACTAGCAGCAGGTACCAGTACCAGCAGCAGGTACCAGTACCACCAGTAGGTACTATTACCAGCAGCAGGTACCAGTACCACAAGTAGCTACCAGTACCAGCAACAGGAACCAGTACCATCAGTAGATACCAGTACCGGCAGCAGGTACCAGTACCACCAGTAGTACCAGTACCAGCAGCAGGTACCAGTACCAACCGCAGGTACTGGTACCAGCAGCAGGTGCCAGTACCACCAGTAGGTACCAGTACCAGCAGCAGGTACCAGTACCACCGCTGGTACCGGTACCAGCAGCAGGTACCAGTACCACCAGTAGGTACCAGTACCACCAGTAGCTCTGCTCCATACATCAAGGCAGAACTCGGAGTCAGCCATCATGACTATTACAGGTGTCTGCCAATTATCCTAACAACAAGTGTTTATGTGTTCAACTTATCACAGTCAGGACGTAAACAAGGCACTGCAGGGTGAATTAAGGGAGAAGACGAGGGAGGAGAAGAGGAGGGAATGGGAGGGAGGCGTGAGGGAGAAGAGGGAGAGAGAGCTTGGAAAGGAACTGAGAGGGTGTAAGAAAGGCAGGTAGGGGAAATGAATGAAGAGAGAGGAGGTCCGACAAGTAGTATGAGAGAGTGAGGGAGTGTGGGAGTGAGGGAGTGTGGGAGAGAGGTAAAGTGAGAGACAGAGAGGGAAAGAGTGGGGGAGAAAGAATAGTGTGCTGTGGGTGTGGTCTGGTGTACTGTGGGTGTGGTCTGGCGTGGTGTTTAGGGGTAATGTCTTTTAGATACCAGGACAGGTTAGGTGAGGCTCGTTAGGAAACAGGACAAGTGTTTCCTGAAGCGGTCTTAGGTGATGACCCGCCATTGGAGCTTTTGGTCATCTGACCGAGGCCTTCGGCTGGCTTACCGATCCACCTCATTAAAAATTATCGTCACAATTATAACCTTTCAGTGAATATCTAAGAACAGTTTTTAAAACGTCATTATTTCACATCCTTCACAGGGGAACACTGAGAGAAATAAGAGTAAACAGTGGTAACACCCGCGTGTGTTTTACCTTGCGACTTTCATCACCGCTACAGAACCTGCTTCTGAAGCTCATTACAAAACCTGCCATGAAAACCCTTTTCCCCCTTACGAAAGCCTGTTTAGAACCCCCACCCCCCGCCGCCACCCCCCCTTCCAGATCCACCCCTTCCCACCTTACCGACCTTAGAATACGAAACACAGTGATATGTCGTTAGTAAATTCCCGTTGCCTATCTTAATCCTCTCGTTCCGGCTGCCCAAATATGCCCGCGTGAAGACATATCAAAGCAGCCATGACTTTTAATCTGCTTCCATTTGTTCCAGTGGTTCCATTGGTCTCAGTGGTTCCATTGGTTCCATTGGTTCCAGTGGCTCCAGTGATTCCAGCTGTTCCATTGGTTTCAGTGGCTCCATTTGCTCCATTCAAGAGCGTACTTATGGGCCGCAGCGTGGGGACCGTTCCCAGTGGAGTAGGCGGTCTTCAGTATAGATTCCGACAGCCATCCAATTTGTCAGGTTGCGAAGCGTGGATGACCGGGTGCCTTCCATCCCCCAGGAGGATCGTACTCTTTCGCTAACCGTCGTCGGGTCAAAAATACGAGGCTTTACTTTCTGTGTAAACCAATGAAACCGGGGCACATACACCCACTCAATACACAAAATACACCAAAAAGACACACAAACACATCACACACACTCACACAACCACACACCCCAACGGGATGTTAGATTCCCAAATGACTGTTGGAGCCCCCAAAAATTAGTGTTGGGGCCCCAAGAAAAAAGGGGGAGACCCGAAAAGAGTTGGGTCTCCCGAGTGGTGTTTATCTCCCAAAGGGGTGTTGGGCCCCAAATGAGTGTTTGGAGCCCCAAAGGGAGTGTTGGAGCCCCAGAGTAAGGGTTTGGGTCCCAAGGGGGAGTTTTGGGGGCCCCAGAGTAGTGTTGGGGCCCCAAGATAATGTTGGAGCCCTAAAATTTTTGGGGCGGCAGTTATGCAAAGGGGAGGGGTTACTAATCCCCTAATCGCTTTTCACTCAGGGAAAGGCCAAGCTGGGAAAAACAACATGGCGGAGCTCAAAAAGCATTCATTGCCCTAAATCCCCCGGGGAAAACCTGCCAAACCCTCACCCCTCAACAGTTCCAAACCCCTTTGGTAAGTAAGTGCCGTTCCCCCACCACAGGCCGTTACATATCCACCACTCCGTTCACAACCTACCTACATGCTTTCACATATCCCTACCTACATCCCTTTACATATCCACTACAGGCCCTTTTAAATCCCCCTACAGTCCCTTTTTACAACCACCTACATGCCCTTTCCCTATCGTACCCACGGTGCCCTTTTTCTATCCACCCGCAGGCCTTTCACAAACCCCGCAGTGCCGTCCATATCCACTTACAATGCCCTTATCACCGTATTTTTAAAATGTAAAGATTTGACAAAGCTCCCGGAGCGAAACGTTTTCCAATAAAAGTCACTTATTTCTCTGTGTTCATTTACCCAAGAATTTACCTGTCTCTAATGCCCTACTCCCCAGGCTCCCACACCGAAACAACACTTCCCGGTCATCCCACCGAGGTGGGGCCCAACATGCCTTCCAAACCCCCCTCACCTCCGCCTCCATCCTGACTCAAATATTGTTTGGGAAACTCTACCGCCGGTAATCAGTTCGTAAATCAAACTCTAGCAGTCTGAGAGCTCATTTGCTGGAAAAAAAGCGAAAATATGACTGACTTTCATTTCTAAAGCCCTTTTTAAAAAACTTTCGGGCCATCCCCCTCACAAGTTGCGACCATTACACAAACTGTACGAAATGGAAAACCACCCACTGCTGAGTTTTCAGCCCTACAAAGGTGATTGAGAAAACCAATATTAATAGTTTTTGAAATTACAACGTAGAATAACGCCCTGTGAAACATTTTCTTAAATTAAAATTTTTTTTTATATTTTTCCCCCAAAGTGGCTACTTCATTTTGGCCCCCACCTCCTGTGGGGGGTACCAAAACGTATGGAACACAAACCTAGGCACTAGGCCCCGTCTAAGGTTATTACCCCTATCTTTTTTTCCTCAGTAATGGATAATACACATAGTGTTCAAGATTTATTTTGGGTCATCATTTTGCATCGGCAAATTTCATAAGTTCTAACCAACCTAACTGGGTAATGCAACTCACAGTCTTTACATTGCAATTTTTTTCCTTAAACAGCTTTTTAAACGGGGTTCATGTTTTTCAAGTATAGATCCTTTTCGGATCTTTATTTCGGAATTAACAGCTTAATCCAAACTCCTTTTTAACTGAGGGACTGATCACTTAAATTAATTATCTGCTTCCACCGTTCCCCAAGATTTGGGGTATTTTTAAAGGGTGACCACCTCAAAATTCTTTATGCTTTCCCCCGTGTGCATATTTTCCCTGAAGATGATAAAAAAAAGGTTGGGAAAGTCCCACAACAAAGGGAACCAAATGTTGCATAGTTTATTTTTCCATTGGTTGCGTAGAGGGAAACAAGGCGATCTACGGGACCGAGGATACTCGGCCTCAGAACTCGACGTGGGCGGTTCGACCCGCCCCAAAACTAAGGGGGGTCAGGGGAAATGTGTAGAGATTTGGGGAAAGTCAAAAAAATCAAGGGTGATCGGGGGGTTTTCCCCTCTCACCCCTAGCCTGACCCTTTCCCAAAACCACAGTGCCCCCTTCTCCCCCGCCACTCTCTTCCCGCCTCCTCACCCCTTCCCCCCCCTTCCCCCCATAAATAAATGTAACAATCAAATTGGTATTCAAAACACAAAAAGTGACATTAGAGCCAAAGAGAGGGAAGATGGGTGAATCGGGGGGGGGGATGGGGGTTGAGGATGAGAAATGAGAAATGGAGGGGAGGAAAATGGGGGGTTTTATAAGCCGATTTATCCCCCCCCTTCCCCTCACCTATTTTCTATCCTCGTTTCTTCCTTTTAGGCCCATTTCCGGCCGGACTTCAAGTACTCAAGGTGATAGTGTAAATTTAAAAATCTTTTGAGAGGTATCTTCCCCCCTCTCCCCTCTCTCTCCCCTCTCTCTCTCTTCTCTCTCCCTCTCTCTCTCTTCTCTTTTCTCTCTCGTTCCTACACCAAATACAAGTGGGGTTATTTATGTACTACAAGTTTAATTTGTTTTATTTCCCTGTGAACATATGAATGAGTGGGGTTTTGTACTATCTGGGGCTGGCCGATATTTTTTAAAGTGGGATTGGGAGATGGTGTCTATGGGGAGACGGCCAATATTGCACTTTGCTGGACTGGCCAGAGATGTAATATGGGGGACTGGCCAGATATGATACTTTCTGGTAGGCCAATATATGACTATGCGGGGCTGGTCATATGTGTACTACTGGGACTGGCCCAAAATTTGTATATCTGGTTTTTGCCCGATTGGTACTAGGGGGGGACGGGGAAATGTGATATGTGGGGGCTACCCCGTTGGTACAAGTGGGGCGCCGAATGTGTACATGCTGGGTTTTTGGGCCCAAAATGTGTATAGGTGGGACGGCCAATATGGTCTAGCTGGGCTGGCCCGAAATTTTGTTTTGGGAGGGACTGGCCAGATATGTACTACCTGGGGCTGGCCCGATATGTTACTTGTGGACGGCCAGATATTGAATAGCGGGACTGGGCCCGATATTGTACTATTGGGGGGACTGGCCAAAAATGTGACATGCGGGACTGGCCCCGATTGTTACAGCAGGGAAGCAGATAGGGTACATGCGGGACTGACCAGATAGTGTACTATCTGGGACTGGCCAAATAGGGGTACTATGGTGGGACTGGGCCAGATAAAGTGTCTATGGGGGACTGGGCCAAAATGTTCTATGCGGGACTGGGCCTATGTGTACAAGGGGGGGGGGGGGATCCAATTGTGTACTATGCTGGCTGGCCAGATATGTTTTACTTGCGGACTAGCCCAAAGTTATACTGGGGCTGACCAAAAGTGTACTTTGCGGGCTGGGCCCAAAATGTGGGACTTGGTGGAACTGGCCAGATTTACTATCTGGACTGGGCCCGAATGTGTACTATGGTGGATGGGGAAAAATTTACTATCGGACTGGGGCCCGAATGTGTAAATTTTCGGGACTCCAGAATGTGTACTACCGGGACTGGCCCAAAATGTGTACATGTGGGACTGGCCGATATTTTAATTTTCGGGGGCTGGCCAGTAGTGTCTTGGTGGGATGGGCCGATATTTACTTGGGGATGGGCCAATATGTTACTAGCAGGGACTACCAGATTGGTCTATGCGGGACTGACCAATATGTTACATCTGGGACTGGGCCCGATATGTGTAATGGTGGGACTGGCCAGATTGGACTATGTGGGACTGGCCAAAATGTTTTCTATGCGGGGGGGCCCCGATATGTGAATGCGGGGTGGCCAATATGTGTACAGCGGGGCTGGCCGATATTTACTATGCTGGGGCTAGCCATATGGGTTTCTTGCTGGGGCTGACCAGAATGTGTACTATGTGGGCTGGGCCCGATATTTACATGGTGAACTGGCCAGAAGTGTATATGGGGGACTGCCGATATTGTATATGTGGGATGGGCCCAATATGTGACATGCGGGGGGGTGGCCAGATATGAGTACTAAGGGGAGGCCCCAAAATGGTACTATGGGGGGACTGGCCGAAATTTTACTAGCTGGACTGGGCCAATAGTGTACTACTGGGACTGGGCCCGATTGTGTACTTGCTGGGGCTCCAGATTTGTACTATCTGGACTGAACAAAATTGTACTTGTGGACTGGCCTTGTGTACTATGGGGGATGGGCCGAATGGTACTTTGGGGGGACTGGCCACATTTACTATGCTGGGACCCGGCCAATATGGACTATGTGGGACTGGCCAATATTGTATATGGGGGACGGCCAGATATGTGTACTAGGTTGGGGCTGGGCCAGATAGATACTATGCTGGCTGGCCAATAGTGTACTATGCTGGACTGGCCCGTATGGTTTAAAAGCGGACCCGGGCCGAATGGTACTATGGGGGGACGGCCAGATTGTGTACTATGTGGGACTGGCCAGATTGTTTTACTATGCTGGGACGGGCCAGATATTGTTTTCAGGGGGGCCAATATGTGTTATGCTGGGACTAGCCGATACGTGTACTATGGGGGGGATGGCCCGATATTTACTATCGGGGAGGCCAGAAAATGTACCTGGTTTGGATGGCCGATATTTTCCTGGGGTTTACCTGGAGAGAGTTTTCGGGGGGCAACGCCCCACGCCCGTCTGTGACCAGGCCTCCTGGGGGTCAGAGCCGATCAACCAGGCTGTTTCGCGGCTGCACCAACCAACGCACACAGCCCCCTGATCTGAACGACTTTATGTTACTATCTGGGACGGGCCGATTGTGTACTGTGGGGCTCGCCAGATAGTTACTATGGGGACGGCCAATATGTGTACTATGGGGGGACTGGAAAGTGTCTATGCTGGGACTGGGCCCGATATTGTCTATGGTGGACTGCCCGATTGTGACATGGGGGGACTGCCACAATGTGTCATGCTGGGGTGGCCAGATATGTGTACTATTTGGGGCTGGCCAATATTTTACTAGCGGGACTGGCCACATTTGTACTATGGTGGCTGGCCAAAATGTGACTATTGGGGGGGCTGGCCAATATGTGTATAGGTGGGACTGGCCAGATATGGACATGCTGGCTGGCCCCATATGTTACTATCTGGACTGGCCAAAAAGTGTACTATGGGGACGGCCGATATGGTACTATGCGGGGGTGGGCCCAAAAATTTTTCTATGCGGGGCGGGCCCAAATTTACTAGCTGGGGTGGCCCAAAAATTTTTATATGGGGACTGGCCAGAAATTTTTTACATGGGGACTGGGCCCGATATGATATCTGGGACTGGCCAATATGTGTCTATGCGGGGGGGCCAATAGTTACTATGGGGGGGACTGGCCCAAAATGTGATATGCTGGGACGGCCATATGGTACATGCTGGGATGGGCCCAAAATTTGTACTTGCTGGACTCCAGATTGTGTACTTGCTGGGGCGGCCCCAAAAATTTTGTCCCATGCGGGACTGGGCCCAAAATAGACTATGCGGGGCTACCGATACTGTACTAGGGGGATGGGCCCCAATGTTTATGCTGGGGCGGCCGATATGGGTTTTCCCTGGTAGGATTGGGCCCAAATTTTCCCCGGAGTTTACCTGGGGAGAGTTTCCGGGTCAACGCCCCCCCGGCCGGCTGTGACCAGGCCTCCTGGGGGATCAGACCGATCACCGGCTGTTTTCGCGCTGCACGCAAACCAAGACGAGCCACAGCCCGGCTGATCCGAATGCTTTTTGTTACTATTGGGTGGCCAGAATGGTACTAGGTGGGGCTCCCCGATTTTGACTTGCTGGGACTGCCAATATGTGTACAGGGGACGGCCAATAGTGTATATGCGGGACTGGCCAAATGTGTATATGGTGGGGCTGGGCCCAAATTTTCTATTGGGGCGGGCCCGATTGGTTTTTGCGAGAGGCAGAAGTTTACAAGGGGGCGGTCAAATGTGTAATATCTGGGGCTGGCCAGGGATGGTACCCTGGTGGGACAGCCCCATTAGTACCTTTGGGGGGACTGGGCCCGAATGGACTTTTCTGGGGCTGGCCCGGGTTTGTTTCCATGGTGGGACAGTCAGTTTGTTGCTATGTGGACGGGCCGATATGTGACTATCGGGGCTGGCCCGATATTTACTAGCTGGATGGCCAATATGTGTTCTATGGGGGTGGCCGATAGTGTAAGTGGACGGCCCGAACTGAATAGCTGGGACTGGCAGGATAGTGTTAAAACTGGGGCTGGCCGAAAGTGACTATGCTGGGACGGGGCCAAAATGTGTACAGGTGGGGCTGGCAAGATATGAGTACTAGCTGGAAAGGGGGGATTGTGTACTATGCTGGACTGACCCAAAATGTGTATTGTGGTGGGCTGGGCCAATAGGGGTCTATGCGGAATGGCCACTTGTGTACAAGCTGGGGCACCAGATAGTGTACTTTGTGGGACTGGCCAAAAATTTTTCATGCGGGACTGGGCCCGAAGTGTACCAGGGTGGGCCCGGCCCCGTAGTTTTTTATGGTGGGCTGGGCCCGAAAAGTGACTTTGGTGGGGCTGGGCCCGATATGTTACTATCTGGGGGGGCCAGAATGGTCTATCTGGGACTGGCCAGAATGTGTACTATGTGGGACTGGCCAGACATGTTTTACTAGGGGGGACCCAATATGTGTACTATGGTGGGCGGGGGAAAATGTGTACTACGGGGTGGCCACATATGTTCTTTGGGACTGGCCAGATAGTGTACTATGCTGGATGCCAGATATGTGACAGGTGGGCTGGCCCGATAGGTTACTATGTGGGGCTGGCAAAATTGGTACTAGCTGGGGCTGGCCAGAACGTGTACTATGCTGGACGGCCAGAATTTTTGTACTATGTGGGGGCTGCCAAATGGTACATCTGGACGGGGAGAAGTGTTAAAGCTGGGGGTTACCCCGATAGTTTTAAAAGGGGGGACGGGGCCAAAATTTACTACTGGGCTGGCCAGATATGTGCCTGGGGGGATGACCAATTTGGGGACCTGCTGGACTGGCCAGATTTGTAAATGCTGGGACTGGGCCGATATGTGACTATGCTGGGGCTGGCCAAAATTTTTTTCTATGCTGGGACGGCCCGAAGTTACATCCTGGGACTGGCCAGATATTTTACTAGCTGGGAGGCCGATATGTGTACATGCTGGGACTACCGATACGGTACTAGGGGGACTGGGCCAATATGTTACTAGGGGGAAGCCAAAATGTGCCAGGTGGGGGCCAGAAGTGTACTATGGACCTGGCCAGATATGTGTACATGGGGGGATGGGCCCGATATGTGTACATGCGGGGCTGGGCCAGTATGTGTACTATGCTGGGGCTGGGCCCAAAATGTGTATATGGTGGGACTGGCCGATTGTGTCTAGCTGGGGGGCCGATATGTGTACATGGGGGCTGCCGACAGTGTACTAGCTCGCGGCCCGATTGTGACTATGCGAGATTGGACAGATATTTACAATGGGGGTGGGCAGATATTGTAATGCTGGGGCTGGGGGAAATTTGACCAGGTGGGGCAGAGATAATCCATGGGGGGGACGGCCAGTTTTGTGTTATGCTGGACTGGGCCCCGGTATGAGTACCCTGGTGGGACTCCGATATTGGGGGCTATGCGGGGGTGGGCCCGAATGTGTACTATTCTGGGGCTGGCCAAAATGTGTACTATAGTGGGGGCTGGGCCCAAAAATTGTAATATGGTGGGACGGGCCCTTTCGTGAAAAATCGGCTGGCCAGATAGGGACTTGCTGGGGTGGGCCCGTTTTGTACATGCGGACTGGCCCTATTTGGTACTATGGTGGGGGCCCAAAATGATACTATGGAGACTGGGCCCGAATGGTACTAGCGGGGGAAAAGCCAGATAGTGTATTTTGGGGGGACGGCCGATATGTGTACTATCTGGATGGGCCAAAAAAATTTCTAGCTGGGATACCAAAACGTTACATAGTGGGACTGGACAAAAAAGTGTACTATGTGGGGCGGACAATATATTACCCGGGGACTGGCCAGATAGTTACTTGCTGGGGCTGGCCCAATTTTGTTACACGGTGGGACTGGCCAGATATGTACTATAGGGGGGGCCAATGTTTTACTACGGTGGGGGCTGGCCCGAATGTTACATGGGGGATGGCCAGATAGTGACTATGCTGGGGCTGGCCAAAAATGTGTCTATGCTGGGTTTTCCCAAAATTGGGACTATGGGAACTGCCAATATTGTACTACCTGGGGGCGGCCAAATTTTAAGGGTGACTGGCCCGATATGTATACTATGCGGGAGGCCCCAAAATTGGGACTATCTGGACTGGCCAAATATGTGTAAATCGGAGGGCCAATATGTGTACATGCGGGAAAGGCCCGTATTGTTACTAGCGGCTGGCCGGGTATTGTCTATGCTGGACAGCCAAAATTTGTTACTACGGGGGCTGCCCGTTGGTTAATCTGGGAGGCCAGATAGTGTATAGTGGGGCTGGCCAGTATGTTAATATGCTTGGACTGGCCGATTTGGAATTATGGCTGGCCAGATATGTGATTTTGCAGGATGGGCCGAAGTGACTATGCTGGGGGTGGGGCCAAATGTGTAATACGGGGCGGCCTATGTGTCTATGGTGGACGGCCAGAAAGTGTACTAGCTGGATGGCCCAAAATTGACTATGCTGGGGCAGCCAATAGTGATATGCTGGGGCTAACCCAATACTGACTTTGGTGGGACTTGCCGATAGTGTACTATGCTGGAAATGGACAGTACTGTACATAGTGGGGCTGGCCCCTATGTGTACTATTGGGACGGGCCCGATATGTTACCAGGGGGGGGCCAATTGTGTATATGTGGGACTGGCCGATATTGTACTAGCTGGGGGCTGGCCAACATGTGATATGCTGGGGGCTGGGCCAAAATGTGTACTTCGGGGGCCAGATATTGTACTAGGGGGGGGGCGGCCATTAGTGTAATATGCGGCTGGGCCCGATATTTCACCAGGGGGACTAGCCCAAAAATGTCATGGTGGACGGCCCCGAATGTTACTTGCTGGGAATGGCCCGATATGAACCCTGGGGACTAACGAATAGGGTTTTCTATGCTGGGGCTGGGGCCCAAAATGTGACTATGCTTGGGCGGCCGATATAGTACCATGGGGGGACTGGGCAATATGTGACTAGGGGGGGGACTGGGCCCGTATTGTACAAAGCTGGGGCTGGGCCCGATTTGTGTACATGCTGGACTGGCCGGGTATGTTACATCTGGGACAGCCAGATAGTGTACATCTGGGGCTGGCCAGATATTTTACATGGGTGGGGTGGCCAAAATGGTCTTGGGGGAATGGCCAGTATGTGGGGGCTATCTTGGCTGCCAATATGTATAACTGGGGCTGGGCCCGATAGTGATTTTTCTAGGACTGGCCAGATTGTGTATATGCTGGGATGGCCAGTATGTTTAAAGTTGGACTGGCCAGTATAGACCATGGGGGGCTGGAAATATGTGTACTATGGTGGGCGCCCGAAAATTTGTACATCGGGGCTGCCCGATATGGTACTATCGGGGCTGGCCGATTGGTACTTGCTGGGGCTAGCCAATATTTTTACTTGCTGGGACGGCCAGATATGTGGGGCTATCGGGGTGGCCAATATGTTTCATGGTGGGGGCTGGCCAGGATATGTTACTATGGGTTGGGCTGGCCAATATTTTAAAAATACTGGACTGGCCAATATGTTATTATGCTAGGGCTGGCCAATATTGTACTAATTTTTGGGACGGGGGAATATGTGGAAAATCTGGACTGCCAATATGTTACATGGTGGGACTGGGCCAATTGTGTACTATGCGGGGGCGGGGGCCAATGTGTAATCTGGGGCTAGCCCTATTGTACAGTGGACAACCCGATTCGGTACTATGGGGGGACTTCAGATATGGTAATGCTGAGACGGACAATACGTGTATTTTGGACGGGCCCAATATGGTTTTTTTTGCTGGGGGCGGGCCCGATATGTTACCATGTGGGATGGCCAGATATGGTACAACCCGGATGGCCAATATTGTACATGCTGGGGGGGCCAACTTTTGGGCAGTGGACGGCCAGATATGGTACTATGCTGGGACTGGCCAATTTGGGACATTGGGGACAGGCCATATATTTGTAATATGCTGGGACGGCCAAATTCACCATGGAGGGGCTAGCCAAAAAAGTACCCGGTGTGACGGCCAGATATGTTACTATGCTGGACTGGCCAATATGTGTACCCTGTGGGGGCAACGAGAATGTTGCTAGCGGCTGGCCCGAATTTGGGACATGGGGTTTGGGCTGCCCCAAAAAAGTACATGGGGGACTGGACAATATTTGGGGACTATGGTGGGACTGGGCCCAAAATTTGTACATGCGGGGGCTGGCCAGTTGTGTACTATGCTGGGGCGCCAATTTTGGTACATGCCGGGACTGACCAGAATTTTTTACTATGCTGGGGCGGCCGATATGGTACATGCTGGACTAAAAGGGGAAAGTAAATTGGGGGGGACTTGCCAAAGGACTATGCGGGACTGGACAATAGTGTACTAAAAGGGATGGCAGATAGTTAATAGCTGGGGCTGGCCAGATATGTGTACCATGGTGGGGGAACCGAAATTTTGTACCATGGGGACTGGCCAAAAATTGTGACTATCTGGGAAAGGGGAGGGAAAGGGACCATGGTGGGGCTAGCCAATAGGTTTCTATGTGGGACGGCCAATATGTGTACTTGCTGGGCTGGGCCCAAATGTGTAAAGGTGGGGTTTGGGCCGATACGTGAATTGGGGCTGGCAGTAGTGTCAAAGCTGGACTCCAGATAGTGTACTGTGGTGGGACGGCCAATATGAGTACATCGGGGCTGGCCCGATATTGTACTATGCGGGACTGGCCAATATGGTATTTTGGGGGGAGGCCCGATTTTGTACTGTCATTGGGGCGGCCAGATGGTACATGCTGGACTAGCCAATACGTTACATAGTGGGGCGGGGGAGATATGTTAATGCTGGGACTGGCCAATATTTTTTACCAAGGGGGGGGCCGATATGGACTATCGGGGCTGGCCCCGATAGTGACTATGCGGGACTGGCCAGCACGGTACTATGTGGGATGGCCCTTTTGTTACTATGTGGGACGGGGCCCTATGTGTACATGGTGGGAAAGGGCCCGAATGTGGAAAATGCGGGGCTGGCCAGATATGGCGCATGGGGGGACTACCGATACACCAGGGGGGGTTTTGGCCAAAAATGTTACAAAAGCGGGGCTGGCCAATATGTGTACTATGCGGGACAGGCCAATAGTAACATCTTTGACGGCCGATATATTACTTGCGGGACGGCCGTTGGTACTATCGGGACGGCCCATGTTGTACATCTGGGGCTGGGCCCAAAAATTTACTAGCGGGACGCCAGAAGGTACTAGCTGGGCCAATATGTGACTTGCGTACTGGCCAATATGTTTTCTATCTGGGGCTGGCCATATTTGTACACTGGGGGTGGCCAATATATGTACTATTCGGCATGGCCAATATTGCCAGGTGGGGCGCCAATATGTACCCTGGGGGGATAGCCAAATTGTGTTATGCTGGGACTGGCCAGATATGGACTAGCTGGGGCGACCAAAATTTGTACCAAGGTGGGAGGCCAATTAAATGGGACTATGGGGGGAGGCCAATATGGTACTATGCGGGGGTGGGAGATATTTTACAGCGGAACTGGCCCAAAATTTTTTCTATGGGGAGTGGCCCGATATTGACTATCGGACAGGGGCCCGAAGTGTAAATCTGGCTGGCCCGGAAAATTGTACCAAAGGGGGACTGGCAGAATTTTTTACTATGGTGGGACTGGCCAGATTTTACTATTTTGGCTTGCCAATAAGGACCATGCAGACTTGGGGAGATATGTGTACCTGGGGGGACTGGCCAGATATGGTTTTCTTGGGGGGACTGGCCAATATGTGTCTAGCTGGATGGCCAGATATGTTACAAGCTGGGGGCCAATATTTACCCCGGTGGGGACACCGATGTTGTATCTGGTGGGGGGCCAGTATTTATATGCTGGGACGGCCGATATTTTACCATGGTGGGGCAACCCCATATGGTCTTTTCTGGGGCTGGCCCAAATGTTCTATGCTGGGACTCCAGATATTGTCTATGGGGATGGCCAGAAGTTTACTATGCGGGGGCACCCAAAAAAATATGCTAACTTTCCCAAAATGTTGCCATGGTGGGGCGGCCCGAAAGTGTACTATCGGGGGCAGCCGATAATGTCAGCTGACTTGCCGAAGGGGGCCAGGGGGGATGGCCAGATATGTTACAATGGTGGGGCAGGCCAATATTGTACTATCGGGACTGGCCAGATTTTACAAAAGCTGGGACTGGCCAAAATGTACTATGGAGACTGGCCCGATATGTTCCATTGTGGGGCGGGGAGATATGTTTCACTTTTGGCTGACTGGCCCGTATTTACATGGTGGACTGGCCAGATAGTTATATGGTGGGACTGCCAGAAGGTATTCTGGGACTGACCCAAAATTGTACTATGCTGGGACGGGGGCCAGATATGTGCTATGCTGGGGGGGCCCAAAATGTTACTAGTGGGAATGGCCCAAAATGGTTTTTGCTGGGGGGCCAGATATGTGTACTAGCTGGGGCTGGGGCCCAAAATGTGTACTAGCTGGGACTGGCCCCAATTGTACTATGCGGGACTGCCAGATATTACGTTGGTCCACCGCTGGCTATAGTTTGGAATTTTGACAGGGTAATTATAACAGCGATCCGACAATTACAATTATTTTTTTTATTTTATTATTTTATTTTATTATTATTATTATTTTTAAATTATTTTTATTATTTTATTTTTTATATTTTATATTTTATTTTTTTTTATTATATTAAAATTTTATTATATTATTTATTATTTTATTTTATTATTTTATTAATTTTAAATTTATTGTTGTTATTTTTTATTATTATTATCATCATTATTGCTCAAGGTTATACTGGTCGTTCAAAAGAAGGGGAAAATTTTTTCGGACGACAGAAAACATCAGAAGGATGGAAACGAAAACTAATGTTCGGGGGGCTTGTATGATACTGTTGGTAACTGCCGTGGAGGTGCGGAGCTGGTAGACTGCATGGGAGGGGACGGAGCGGGGAACTGCAGTGGGAATGACTGAGCTGGATACCGATGACGTGACGGGGCGGGGGACTGCGTGGCAGGGGGCGGAGCTGGTAGACTTCAGTGGGAGGGGCTGAGGGTGACGCATGACAGGTGACGGACTGGGAGACCGGGGCAGGGGACGGGGCTGGTTTAACTGCAAAGGGGAGGTCTGACTGGTAACTGCAGGACAGGTGACAGCGGGAGATGAGTGGCAGGTGACGAGCGGTGCTGCATGGCAGGTGCTGAGCTGGAGACTGCGCGGCAGGGACGGAGCTGGTAGATGCGTGGGGGTGACGGGGGGAGACGCATGGCATGACGGGACGGGGGACGCAGCGGCAGGTGACGGGGGCGGAGACTGCGTGGCAGGGGTGGGGCGGTAGACTGCAGGGCAGTGACGGGGGGGTGAGCGCGGGGGACGGAGCTGGTGACTGCAGTGGGAGGGGACGGAGCTGGTAGACTGCAGTGGGGACGGGGCTGGTGTGCAGGGCACGGGCGGATGGGAGACTGCAGTGGCAGGGGCGGGGCGGGGGACTGCATGGCATGGGGGGTAGACTGCATGGGGACGGCGGAGTGGTAACTGCAGCGGGAGGGGACGGACTGGTAACTGCGGGGGAGGGGACGGGGCTGGGAGACTCCGTGCGGTGACGGAGCTGGAACTGCATCACGGAAAGGGGCTGGTAGAGCAGTGGGACCACTAACTGGAGACTGCGGCACGTGAGGAGGTGGTAGACTGCAAATGGCCTGACGGATGGTAATCAGGGGCAGGGGACGGATGGTGACTGCGTGCAGGTGACGGGGCTTTTAGACTGCAGTGGGGGGCGGAGCTGTAAAATCAGTGGGAGGGGGACTGGTAACGCAGTGGGACGGACGGGGCGGAGACTGCAGTGCATACGGAGCTGGTAGACTGCAGTGGCAGGTGCGGAGGTAGACGCGTGGCCGTACGGAGTTTTAAAATGGGACGGCAGGTGACGGGATGGAGACGATGGGAGTAAAGGGCGGAAAACCCCAAAACAAAAAAAGGGGCCCTTTAATCCTTTTTCAGTTTTTTGGGGGAAGGTTGGAAATGGGGCCCACTGGTAGTAGTTTCCTTTAAAGGGAAAACCCGGGGGGCATGGGGACGCAGGGGAGGGGGAAAAGGGGTCATGCAGGTTTAAAGGGGGGATAATGCCCCCCTTTTTTCCCTTTAAAATTCCCGGGGAGAAAAAAGGGGGTTTTAATTTTTTCCTTGTTCCCCTTTTTCCCCATTGGGTTTCCAGGGCCCCCCCTTTCCCTTTCCCCCCCCAAATTTGGGATTAACCGGGCCGGGGCCCCCGGTATTTGGGCCCCGGGGGGCAAAAAGGGCGGGGCCCTGGGGGGGTTGCCGGGATTTTCCCCGAAAAAATTGAAACCCAAAAATTTAAACCCCTTTTCCCCCCAAAGGGGGTTTACCCCTTTTGGGCCCCAAATTTTGGTTTGGGGCCCGGAAATTAGGGCCCAAAAATTTGTATTTTAATGGGAAACCCCCCTTTTAAAACCCCCCAAATTTACCCCAAAAAAAAACCGGGGAAAAAACCCCCCAAAATTACCCCTAAGTAAAGTTGGGATATTTAAAAGGGGCCCCACCTTTTTCCCCCAAAAATTTTTACCCAAAAAGGGAAAATGGGGCCCAAATTTTGTTTTAAAAAAAATTTTTTCCCCAAAGGGTTTTAAACCCCTTTGGGGTTACCCCCAAAAGGGGTGGAAACCCCCCAAAAAGGGTTTTCCCAATTTTTGAAACCTTTTCCCCAATTTTTTTTAAAACCCCCAAGGTTTTTCCCCTAAGGGTTAATCCATGCCCCCCAAAATTTGGCCTTTTCCCCCTTTCCCCCCCTCCAAAAAACCCCAAGCCTTTAACCTAATTTTTAAAATTTACAAACTTTCCCAGTCCCAAAAATGCAACCTTTTTTAAAAGATTTACCTTTTTTTTTAATCATTTTAAAAACTCCCCAAAAGACATTCAAGGGGCCCACAAACCTTTCCCCCCCAAATTTCCCCCCCCATCCTAACCCCCAAAAAAAAACCTTAAAATTTTTAATCAGTTAAAATTAAAAACTAAAAGGGAAAAACCAAAATTTTTTGCCTTTCCCTTTCCTAAAGCCATTTTAAAAAACCCCCCCACCAGCAAATGGGGCCCTTCCCTTTCTGGGGAAAACCCCCCCAATTTAAAAAAATTTGAAAATTTTTAAAGAAAACCCCCAAGCAGGGGCAGGTGACGGAGCTGGTAGACTGCAGTGGCAGGTGACGGAGCTGGTAGACTGCAGTGGCAGGTGACGGAGCTGGTAGACTGCAGTGGCAGGTGACGGAGCTGGCAGACTGCAGCGACAGGTGACGCAGCTGGCAGGTCAGCGGAGGCTGTGATACATCGTGCCAGCTGTGACGTGTGCCAGAATACAATAACCAATCCGAGGGAACGTTGATACAACTTGTACACAATGTATCCAGGTAAACTTAACATGTTATCACAAGTCAGCATCATCACCGCCGGGGAGGACTGCGCCAGTGCTCGTGCGGGTCGCTGCATCATCACCGCCGGGGAGGACTGCGCCAGTGCTCGTGCGGGTCGCTGCATCATCACCGCCGGGGAGGACTGCGCCAGTGCTCGTGCGGGTCGCTGCTTGCTTCCCGAGGCCAGACACCATAAACACTCTTTTTTCTTTACTCTCCCCATAGGAATTATGTAAGTGAAATAAACAGTACATGTTGCACTGTGAGTGAAACGTTTCCTACACACGTATGGATTTTTATTATATATTTAATATTTATATTATGTCTATGTGCAGTGGCATTTACTTGTAATTTTAATCAATTTTGCACAGTTTTTACACAATTATAAGCAATTTTCTACATTTTTTATGCAATTCTATCAAATTTCGTACAATTTTTATTCAATTTTGTACATTTTTCAATAAATTTTATAAATTTTTATAATATTTGATATAATGTTTATACAGTTGCATGCAATTTTTGTGCATTTCTTATACAGGTTTAGGAAATTTTGGTTGAATGATGACAGTTGTGTTTAGTATTAACATACGTGTAAATTACATTCATATACATACTTACATGCATAACATACATACATGCATAATATACATACACATACCATATATGCATATCATGCATATACATACATACTATACATATACATACATATAAATACATGCATATACATACATATCATGCATATACATACATACCATACATACATACATACATACATACGTACATACATACATACATACATACATACATACATACATACGTACATACATACATACATACATACATACATACATACATACATACATACATACATACATACATACATATGTACATATATACATACATATACAATATATAAGGTGACTAAGACTAGTAAGTCAGTTGTTTCTACTCCTAATAAAACTGTCCAGTTAATTTTTCAACATTTCTTATATCAAAGATGTTGTTTCTACCACAGAGATACCTAGACATTATTAAAGATTCTTGCATTGTTCTGACCTTCAACTTTGAATTTCCGTCGAATACATTTAAATTATAGTTTGATTATAGTTTACTGACGTGGTTAACCTTCTTTGTTGATGTGGTTAACCTTCTTTGTTTATGTGGTTAACCTTCTTTGTTGATGTGGTTAACCTTCTTTGTTGACGTGGTTAACCTTCTTTGTTGATGTGGTTAACCTTCTTTGTTGATGTGGTTAACCTTCTTTGTTGACGTGGTTAACCTTCTTTGTTGATGTGGTTAACCTTCTTTGTTGATGTGGTTAACCTTCTTTGTTGACGTGGTTCACTTTCTTTGTTTCCATTGTTTACATTTTTTGTTTCCTTTATCAACATTGTTTCTTTACAGTTTCATCTAAGCGAGGAAGACGGTGGTTCAGGGAGTAGCCGGATACATAGCATCATCCGTAAGCCGGATACACAGCACCAATCCGTAACAGCCGGATACACAGCACCATCATAAGCGGATACACAGCACCATCAGTAAGCGGATACACAGCACCATCATAAGCGGATACCCAGCACCATCATTAAGCAGATACACAGCACCATCCGTAAGCAGGATACACAGCACCATCAAAGCATATAACACAGCACCATCAGTTATGCGATACACAGCACCATCAGTAAGCTCGATCACCGCACGCATCCTAAATCAGGAAACAACAGCACCATCAGTAATGCCGGATACACAGCACCATCAGTAATCCGGGATACAATCACCAACGTAATCCGGATACACAGCAACCATCCGAAAGCAGGATACACAGCACCATCCTTAATCCTTGATAACACAGCGCCATCATAAGCGGGATACACATCACCATCAGTAAGCCGATACACATCACCATCTGTAAGCCTGATACACACAGCACCAACCTAAGCCTGATACACAATTACATCAGTAAGCGGATACACAGCACCATCAGAAAGCCGAGTACACAGTCACCATCCGTAAGCAGGATACACAGCACCATCCGTAAGCAGGATACCCAGCACCATCAGAACGCGGGATACACAGCACCATCCGTAAGCTAATACACATCAACATCAGTAAGCCTGATCACAGCACCATCCGTAAGCAGATACACCAGCACCATCATTAAGCGGGATACACACACCATCATTAAAGCCGGATACACACACCATCATTAAGCCGGATACACAGCCATCTAGTAAGCGCGAACACAGCACCAATCAGTAAACCGATACACAGCACCATCCAGTAAGCCGGATACACAGCACCATCATAAGCCGGTACATCACAACACAGTAAGCCGGATACACAGCACCGATCATTAAGCGGATACACACACCATCAGTAAGCCGATAACTCAGCACAATCAGTAAGCGGAAAACAGCACCATCCGGTAAGCGGGATACACACACCATCATAAGCCGAATACACAGCACCATAAGTAGCCGTATACACATCACCATCAATAAGCGAGATTACACAGCTAGCCATCATGTAATCGGGATACACAGCACCATCAGTAAGCGAGATAACAATCACATCAGCAAGCCGGATAACCCAGCACCTCATCATTAAGCGCGGATACACAGCACCCGATCATAATCGGGATAAACAGCACCATCAGTAAGCGAGATAACACAGCACCATCATAAGCTGGATACACAGCACCATCAGTAAGCGGGATACACAGCAACCATCCGTAAGCGCCGAGACACAGCACCATCAGTAAGCCGGATACACAGCACATCATTAAGCCGTAAACACAGCACCCAACATAATCGCGGAAACACAGCACCAACCGTAACCGGATACACAGCACCACAGTAAGACCGGATACACAGCACAAAAAAAAATTTTCAGTAAGCCGGATACAAACAGCACCGATCAGAAAGCCTTGATACACAGCACCATCAGTAAAGCCGGATACCAGCACCATCATCAGCCGGATACACAGCACCATCAGTAAGCTGGATACTCAGCACCATCAAGTAAGCGGGATACACAGCACCATCAATAAGCCGGAAACATCAGCACCCATCAGTAAGCCGGATACACAGTCACCATCAGTAAAGGTACGATTATTACAACAGTTACACAACAAAAGTCACCCTGGAGAAGCCACTACAATGTTGGGTCTTCTTGACTCCTTCTTTCTCTTTTTCTTTGTTTGCTTTTATGTCCTCCTATCTACCAACCACTGTCCTCCCTCTTCACCCTCGCAACATGAGTTGGAGACTGAAGGCCGAGAGGTAGAGGCCTCTGCTTTTTTTATCCGGGACTTCACACGTTAATAATACACTAGATTTTAATCTAGTAAAAACTAGAATGCCCTTGCTGTGGACTTTTCAGTCATTATCTGCTGTCTTCCCATGAACTCTCATGTACTCCCATATATTCCGATGGCATTCCTCATGTACTTTCATATGCTCTCAATGTCTCATATGTAATTACTACAGCATCCCACGAGCAGCGTACTCCGTCTCAAGTCCACCCAGTGAGAAGTAGGCGCCATTGTACACTAAGAGAAAACACCGTAAGTGTCCCGGGACCCAAAAACTGTTTCAAAACAGCACCCACCAAGTAATAATGATATTACCAATACCCCCTGCTGCCTTCAAGAGGGAACTGAGTGATACCTTAAAGTCGGTGCCGGATCAGCCGGGCTGAGGTTCGTACATATGACAACATGCGCTAGCAGCAACAGCCTGGGTTGATCAGCCCTGATGACCGTTAGGCCCTGGTCGTGTGACCGGGCCGTCGGAGGCGTTGACCCCGAATACCCTCCAGTAACTCCATAGGTAGGATCTCACTACTCACAAGAACGAGGGATCCTCACTGAGATAGGATCTCCTTTTTGTTGTAACCTTTTTAATGATCTATGAAGTATTTCCTTATAGTGATGATCTTTGTCCATGCATCCGCTATTCTCTTGTCATCTTGCATCTCCGTCACCCAGCCTGTCGAGGAACACCCTGGATTTCTTCTTCCGAATAACTTTCCACGTCTCTCCCCATCTCTTCCTTTCCCACGTATTTTCCATATCTCCATTCGAAACGGTTTTCCATTCCTCCTTTACAGCTCCCTCAGTAATGATACAACACCTCCATCAGGCTCCTGCGAAACACCCGACACTGGCTTCAATCCCCCACTCCTCTTTCAACACCCTCCACACCACCTCCAACACTCCCACCACTTTCTACCAAGACCCAAAAGAGTTTTTTCCAACATCCTTTACACTTCCCCCAACAGTACCACCAAAGCCTTTCTAACATCCCCCACGCCTCTTCTAATACCCCCACACACTTCTAAAAAAAATAAACAACGTCGCACGACACTCCTAAACGCTCTTCCGACACCCTTACACCATGCCTCAACTCCTCTCCACCCAACACCTCTTCGAAACACCCCCAGAGCTCTTCAAAACCCCCCACAAAAATACCTCCTCAACAACCCCCGCAACCTTCGTCGGGTGAGGAAAGGTTCGTGTGATCGCCTTCCCCTGACAGGTACAAGGCAGACAAGTCGGCGAAGCCCTCATGGAGACATCGAGAGTTACGACCAAGCTTCACTAACCCATCTTCACACTCCTCTTCCTCCCTCTTCCCATCGCTTAAACAGACCCATGAGCACCCAACAGCCTTTCTCCACTGTCCTCGCGAGCAAGACTGTCATAACCCCAAGGAAATCCTCTCGAAAGCGAGGAAACTGAAAATGTGAGCGAGTCTGCATCGACGCAATAGTTCCTCGGTGTGTCAAGCCTAAGCGATGAAAACACAACGAAGAGTAAGCGATATGTCACTTCTAATCGAGTGTGTACGATGGGCCCTCATTATAAACAGATGGTGCTATTAAGAGCCAGTTAACCTGAGAGACGCTACAACTTCTGATCTCTCATTACGGGAGGTTGAAATGTGGAGTGGACTCGTAGGCAAAGTCCCACCGCCCTTTTACTTTCCTGTTGCTTTATGAGGTCCCATTTCCCTCTGGTTAGAAACAACATGAAGACAAGGATAACAAAAAAAAACGAAGTGCTATGATAACTGTCCCCCATTTAATTAACTATATGCGTGTGTGTTTGGTGTTCACCCACGTTTCGTATCCTGGACGCCTAAAAGATTTACACTCCTTGAATTTCAAATTTTTCCCTTCAGATAGCCCAAGAAGAAAATTAATATAATATTTACATTATATCCCCGTCGGTACTGTCTCTCCCCAATATAGGGAACCCGAGAAGAAAGAAATACATCTACATAGCTTCATTTCTCTAGCCGTATTTAAACCAAAGTAACGAAAAGTACAACAAAATGAATGAACCCTCCGAACAGCACAGCATATCCAGCCATCCATGCAGAGAGTGGCCAGCACCTGTCACTTAGCCTCCAGAACACAAATCAACTCTGCCTTTATCTGAACATGGCTTCATTATGGGCTTCAAACAACTATTTTACTCGAACAATGTCATATTTCTTTCAAACTAAGCTCAATCTCTGTACCATTAATGTCCCTTTTAAGTCCTGTGTACCGTATTACTTAACAAAATTTCTACCTATCTGTAAAAAAGAATATAAGACAGATATACGGAAAGTAGATTATTCAAACGCTTCAGGGAAATTCTAATATTATCCTCCGAAGCCTTTTAATCTACATCCTCCGAGCTTGTGGTGTCCCTACATATTATAATTACTTTCCAATAATGAACTACAGTACAAGTGTACTGCCTTGGGAAGGAACAACAATAGAAACAAGTATAGGAAGGAACTAGTGTATGATGACCTGCAACATTAGTAACTCCCCAGTAGGAGGAACTAGTATAAGCGAGGAACTCATATAGAAGGAAAAATCTCTATAGGAACTATTTTATAGCTCTTATAGGATGTTCTGAAGGAAGGAAACGCAGTTAAATAAAGCAAGTGTTCTGTCCTCCCAGTGTTCTGCTAACCTTCTATTGTTCACCACGCACACTGCACACATGCGACAGTTTTTCTATTGTAACCCCGCCCCCAACCTGTTTTCCAGCTTGCCAATCGTAATGACTTTTTTAATTTGCTTTTCCCTCACCTCAATCACTTACTGCATATTCATTCCCTTCGTACTCCTCACATCAACATCACTTCTTCCTGTCACATATTTTACATATCTTCTTCTTTTGTCAACATTCACTCACTGCGAACATTCTCTTTCTCTGGGACGTTTAACTTCTGTTGGTACTCCTTTTCTTTAATACATGGAATACAACAAGTCTGTTATCTGTGTCCTTTCCAATAGATTATCCCCACTTGGTCTGTTTTGGAATTCTCAGCGAAATTATAGATAACGTTTCACTCATTCCTCAATTTGCTTTATTTTAATTTTGCCCTCCTCATCGCGTTTTAACTTCTCCCGTTTTCTCAATAATTTTTTAACTTGCATAATTCTTATTATCATCACGTTACCAATTGCGAGTTATTTTCTGCTTGACATTCTTGCTGCTTTAAATAGTCCGGCATCATTTGCGTAGTTTCCAGCATCCCACCCTGCACTTCTACCACCCCACGCTACCACCCTCACTCTACCACCTTCCGCACCAACCCCACCCCCCACCCTACCCTTCTCACAGGCCACACCATGCTTCACTCTACCACCCACCGCTACACTTCCCGCAATCACCCTTCAGCAACCACAAACCTTTGCTGGTGCTTCTAATGCAGCTTTACACCTCAGAAGTGTCTGTCATCACTCGATACCGTTCCCTCGCACCAGCCACTCATGCTCCCAACGTTTAAGTAAATACTCCACATTAACTTTCTGTTCTTCAACTCTCTCCACACTTTCACTTCTGACACTTAGACTCCTCGAGCCTGACACATGAGACTTGCATCTTCATCACGTTACTCTTATCAAAGTATATATCAACGTTCCTCTATAAAATATATATACCTAAAATTAGCAACCTATCACCCTTCCATTTATAATGATCACATTACAACCCCGTTATCCTTAACTTGAATTCATCATTTAAAACTTTAAAATATATATGGCCCGTTTTAAAACCTACTTTCCAGACATAAAATCAAGTTCTGCAGTTGTTGTCCCGACACTCCACTCTTCCCCACTAACCTCTCCACATAAGTACCTGGTATATACACACATCAGAGGACTTTAAATCTCACACACCACGCTCTTGCTTAGAACCATCTATTTCTATGTATATTAAATGCGCCAAGGATAAATCGTGTAATAGCTAAGTGCTTCAAATATTTTTCCTCAAACCTATCTTACCTTCAACACGAAATTCGCTAATCGTGAATATAACACCACACAATTTTCTCCGCCTTACACAACCTACCTCCCCTCCACCACATAAACTCTATTTCACACTTACAGGAATCCCACTTTTTTTCCCCTCCTCCTACTCCTCCTCCTTCTCCACTGTTCTTTCATAAATCTGGTACAACCTTTTTATTTTATAATTGTTAATTCAAAACAATGCAGCCACAATTTATATTTCTCTCAAAGGTAAAAGAAACACCAAGCTATTATCTTTCAATCATTTCATCCCTCTTCTTCTTTCACCACCTCTTTTCCTGTCAGTGCTGTAAAATTTAAAAATTCTTCATTTCTTGGTTTACAAATTAGATTCTTTTTTGAACGTCATTACACCTCCATATCCATCCACATTAATACATCCACAAATTCCAAAGTAACTCAGAAATAATATTTTTTTTTTTATTAATTTGCGTGTAAAAAAGGGCTAACATCAATTATTTCACTGATGTAGTCTGGTTCTGCAACGGACATCCTTACGTGAGAGGATTCAAACTCGACACCTCCTCAGGAGATTGGTAAAGAAACAGTGACCCCAATATTGTCAGCGTCCTCAATACTGAGTCTGTGGAATTGTCGTGTGTGTGTGTGTTGTGTGTGGTGTGAGTGTGTGTTGTGTGTGTGAGTGTCAAGAAAACGATAAGACAAAGGAGAAATAAAGAGTGGATAACACATGCTGAAGAGGTGAGGCCTCCAGAGGAGAAAAAGTCAGAAAAAGGATACCAAAACAATTTGCAAAATAATGTCATTCCATCACGCAAATTCAACTTTATTTCACAGTTTTAATATACAAAATCTGCTTTCGAATTTCGCGCAATCTTTAACCCCTAACTCGGACAACGCTTTTTTTTGTCTAGGTAATTGCCGATTTCGTGATCTAAAGTTTCAATCTGGTAATTCTGATATTTAAAACTTGACGTCCTATAAAAAATATATATATCAATATATATATATAGTATATATATAAAAAATATATATAACTAAAAAAATAGAGTATATATATAAATATATATATATATATATATATATATATATATAAATATATAACTTACAAAACCACTGAATAGAAGGGAGCTGAAGATTGATCACAGCCATGTGCTCAAGTTGATGGGAGGAGGAGAAGGATGCCCACTAAATTTTGTGGTATTGACTAATTGATGATGATGCCTGCAAGGGGCTGAACCCCCACACTCAATTGAAGTCACATGACCCCAGGGCGAGTCAAAATGAGCGATCACTGGAAGGCAAGAAGGGAAGGTAAGGGAAGGAAGGGGGAAGGGAGGAAGGTATTCAGGTAAAGGTCTTCACACCCATTGTGATGGTGTGGTCAAACCTCATATAGAATTATAGGTGCTTTTTCGTGTTCCCCAGTGAAATGCTCTCTCGTTTTTTTTTTTTTTTTTTTTTTTTTTTTTTTTTTTTTTTTTTACACAGGTTGACAATGGTTAAGTATCCCTAGGCTTATTGACAGCTATTTACAGGTTAAGGATTCCTAACGTTAGTTGGCAATCTAATAGAGCTGTTACCTACATCACTCATTTGAAGCGTTTTTATTGTTATGATAACATACAAGTAAGGGAACAGTAAGATAGATGGAGCCATCTCTCTCTCTCTTCTCTCTCTTCTCTCTCGCTCCTCTCTCGTCCTCTCTACTCTCTCTCTCTCTCTTCCTCGCCTCCTATTCTCATCCTCCACTCTCTCTCTCTCTCTCTCTTTTTCTCTCCTCTTCCACAAACACACACACACGCAGAAACTTTTTATTTTATTAACAACACAGGCCGATTCCCTCCAAGGCAGTGTGTCCCGAAAAGAAAAAACTTTCACCATCATTCACTCCATCACTGTCTTGCCAGAAGGGTGCTTTACACTACAGTTTTTAAACTGCAACATTAACCCTCCTCCTTCAGAGTGCAGGCACTGTACTTCCCATCTCCAGGACTCAAGTCCGGCCTGCCGGTTTCCCTGAACCCCTTCATATATGTTACTTTGCTCACACTCCAACAGCACGTCAAGTATTAAAAAACCATTTGTCTCCATTCACTCCTATCAAACACGCTCACGCATGCCTGCTGGAGTCCAAGCCCCTCGCACACAAAACCTCCTTTACCCCTCCCTCCAACATTTCCTAGGCCGACCCCTACCCCGCCTTCCTTCCACTACAGACTGATACACTCTTGAAGTCACTCTGTTTCGCTCCATTCTCTCTACATGTCCGAACCACCTCAACAACCCTTCCTCAGCCCTCTGGACAACAGTTTTTGGTAATCCCGCACCTCCTCCTAACTTCCAAACTACGAATTCTCTGCATTACATTCACACCACACATTGCCCTCAGACATGACATCTCCACTGCCTCCAGCCTTCTCCTCGCTGCAACATTCATCACCCATGCTTCACACCCATATAAGAGCATTGGTAAAACTATACTCTCATACATTCCCCTCTTTGCCTCCAAGGACAAAGTTCTTTGTCTCCACAGACTCCTAAGTGCACCGCTCACACCCTTTTCCCTCATCATTTCTATGATTCACCTCATCTTTCATAGACCCATCCGCTGACAAGTCCACTCCCAAATATCTGAATACATTAACCACCTCCATAACTCTCTCCCTCCAATCTATATCCAATCTTTCATCACCTAACATTTATCCAGCCAACCTTACTATTTCTGTATTCACTTTTAATTTTTTCTTCTTTTTGCACACTCCTACCCAAATTCATCCACCAATCTCTGGCAACTTCTCTATCAGAATCTCCCAAGAGCAGCAGTGTCATCAGCAAAGAAGCAACGTGACAACTCTCCACTTTATTGTGGTATTCTTATCTATTAACTTCCACTCCTCTGCCAAGACCCGCATTTACTTCCTCTTACACCCCACCTATAAATATAATAAACAACCACGGTGACATCACAACTTCCTACTGTTTACTGGGAAATACTTTCCCTCTTTCTTACATACTCTAACTTGAGCCTCACTTCCACATAAAAACTCTTCACTGCTTTCAGTAACCTACCTCCTACACCATACACCTGCCACATTCTTCCACATTGCCCCCCTCTCCACCCTGTCCTACGCCCTTTCCCAATCCATAAATGCCCACAAAGACCTCTTTAAGCCTTATCAAAATACGAACCCTTATATGTTTCACTTGTAAACACCTGGTCCACACACCCCTACCTGTCCTAAAACCTCCTTGTCATCTGCATATCCCTTATTCTCCGTCTTACTCTTAATAACTTTCAGTTAATAACTCTACCATACACTTACCCAGTATACTCAACACTTATCCCCCTAAAATTTTAGCACTTCCCCCCCCCCCCCCCCCCCCCCCACACCCCCCATGTGGGGTGGTTTGACCCCCCCCCCCCCCCCCCCCCCCCCCCCCCCCCCCCACCATCCTTTGTCCCCTTATGCTTTAACAAAGGAAACTATGTCATGCTCTCTCAGCAATCCCTAGTACCTTACCCTCTTCAATACATTTATTAAATAATTCACCAACTCACTCCAAAAAACTATATCCCCACCTGCTTTAACAATTTCTAGTCTATCCCATCAATCCCGGCTGCCATACCCCCTTTCATTTTACTTACTGCCTCACGAACTTTCCCCACACACACAACTGGCTCATCCACACTCCTACAAGATTGTTATTCCTCCTTGCCCTTACACAAATCACAGCTTCCCTATCTTCATCAACATTTTTTTTTTAAAAATTCCTCAAAATATTTGACTCCATCTTCCCATACCTCTAACTCTCCATTAATAACTTCTTCTCTCCTGATTTTAACTGAAAAATCCAATTTTTCATCTAGGCTTCCTTAAACTTGTTATTCTCACTCCAAAACTTTTTTCTTATTTTCAACAAAATTTTTGATAACATCTCCACCCACTCTCTCATTTGCTCATCTTTTTACATGCTTTCACCACACACTAACCTCTTCCTGTTTTCTCCATATACTCTTCGCTCCTTGCATCACATTCTACTTTGTAAAAACTTCTCATATGCTAACCATTTCTCCCCCTTACATTCTCTTTACATCATCATTCCACAATCGCTCCTCATCCCGTCCGCCCCCACTTTCCAGTAACCAACAACTTCAGCTGAACACTCTAACACTACAGTTTTTAAACCTACCCCATACCTCATTCGACCCCATTGCCTATGCTCTCAATTGCCCATCTATCACCATAGCTGTTTATATCCTTACCCTAACTAACCCTCCTCTTTAGTTTATAAACCTTCACCTCTCTCTTCCCTGAGGCTTCTATTCTCCCTGTGTATCCCATCTACCATTTACTCTCGTTGTAGCTACAACATGAAATGATCTTGATATATCGTGGCACCTCTATACACATGTACATCCTGAAGTCTTCACAACAGTCTTTTATCTACCAATCATAATCCAACAGACTACTGTCATTTCGGCGCCTACAATCAAAATCTTGTATACTTATTTATCCTCTTTTTCTAAAAATGTAATACCTAAACAAAACCCCATTCCTATTACAAAGTTCAATCAAAGGGCTCCCATTATCATTTACAACATGGCACCTCCAAACTTATCTACCACACCCTCTCTAAAAGTTTTCTCCTACTTTAGCATTCATTTCCCCTACCCATAGCTCTCTCACCTTGTTTCAAGGCTCCTATACATTCACCAAACATCTCCCCAAAATCTCTCTCTCACTCCTCTACATTACCTCTCTTATTATGAACCTCACTTTCGCATCCAATCCTTTTACTTAATCCACCATTGAATATAGAGCAAAGAAAGCGTCATTCAAGCTAGAAAGTTCCCATGTAACAAAGGCTTAAAATAAATGTTAGGAATTAATGAATCAAGAAACTGTTAATACTGATGATTTAAAATTGTATTTAGATGCTTTAGGTAATAGATATGATTCATACAAATTATATTACAACAAATATGAAGGAGATTTGTTAGTAAACTGTGTAGATGAGACTGAAGTAGATCTTATGATTAATCAGTATTATGAATTAGAGGAAAAGATTCTTTCTTGTAAAAGTCAGGCCTTGAATAAATTAAGATGTGTAAACCAGGCAGTTAATCAGTCTGCTCCAACAAATAATATGTCTTTGCCAAAACTCCCAGAACTATGTTTACCTGTATTTAATCCTGGTGAAAATTGGGAGGAATTTTGGTCAATTTTAAAGCAGCTGTGCATACAGGAGTGACCTAGCCTGTGTAACTAAATTATTTTACCTCAAAGGACAGGTAAAAGGAGATGCTTACATACTCATACAAGCCTTTCCCAATGTAGATGACTCTTACAAGGAAGCAGTTGACTTGTTGAAAGTCACTTATGGTAATATAGAACAAAGTAGGTTGGATCTAGTGAACATCATTATTAATTTAAAATCTCCAGATCACACTTACAAAGGTTTACAGCAGTGTAGATTAAACTGGAGAGCACTCTAAAAACTTTAAGTAATAAATATAATCTGAAGGAATCAGACTGTTATTGTATGCCATGTACAGAATAAATTAAGCTGTAAAACACTTGAATGGCTCTCGAATAAATATCACAAAGGTTATTTTGGTCTGGAGGAAATAAGACTAGGTCTACAAGAATTAATTGTTCAGTTGCAGACCAGCCAACCAACTCATTTTAAAGATGCAACACATAATAACTCTGAGGTATCTGTCATGTTTCACAAAGGGAAAAATTATCCTAATAGTAATAATCAAAATTAATTTCCTAAAAAGAGTTGCATTGGTGCATATCAAGTAGCAGGAATCAGAAATAATGATTCTCCACAAGGTAAGAAGAATAAGTACCCTCCTAAGAGTAGCACAGTTAATAGGAAACCAGTCAAAGAAAAGAGAGATTGTCTTTTCTGCAAGGGTACTCATTTTTCTAAGAATTGCAATGCATACAATTCATGGAATGATAAAGTTGAAAGATTGGAGGAACTTGACAGATGTATCAGGTTTTTGGGTAATCACAATGTAAAGGATTGTTATGCCAAATTAAACTTCTGTTATCAATGTCACAAAGGAAGACACCATATAGTCATGTGTAAGGGTCTATATGTTAATGTTGATAATAATGATAATGTTGACAATCCTGACACAACAGTAGCTAATGTAAAAATTGCTGCTAATGTTAATAATGATGGTTTTGCTGAAGTAGCCTTACCTGTGTTACAGGAAAAAAATTGATGATAAAAGGCATAAATCAAAAAATGTATCTGCATTATTGGACCAGGGATCCCAGCGTACTTTCATAAAACGTAAATGTCTTGATGATATGAAAGTACAGATGGGAGATCCCACAACTTTAAAATTATCTGGATTTCTCTCGGATAAAAGGGCTCAATTGTATGACACTGTTTATGTAACTGTCAGGCTGGGCAATGAGAAAAAACGTGTTAATGCAGTAATTGTAGATAGACTTCCAGAGAAAATATCTACAGTTGGGCTTAGTAAAGCTACAGAAAGACTTTCACATAATGTAAATTTAGCACCTTCTGGGGTAAGTGATGATTCTGAAGGCCCAATAAATATTTTGATAGGTAGTGACTATTATGCCTCCTTTGTAAAGAGTATGGTAAAGAAATGTGGTGTCACCCTTTTGAAGATTGCAGGAGGCCATGTAATGTATGGTAGGATTCCCGTAATAATAATTCATGACTAGAGGAAAACTACAAATACCATAACTGTGTGTCTTACTCATGAAGTTGCACCCCAGAAATAATTCTTCCATAAGGAGGGTGTTGAGCCAGTGCATAAATTGTGGGAATAGACAGCATTGGAATAAGTGTAAATGAAGAAAGTCCAGACGATTCTTTTACTCAGGAGCAATACCTGAGAGATGTAAAATTTGAATCTGGACAATACTGGGTGCAACTTCCCGTGGAGATTTGAACCATCCAGAATTGCCCACTAATTACAGAATGGCATATGGGCAGTTAAAGGGCTCAGCTCCGCGAACTGAGTAAGAACACCAGAATTGTTAACTGCCTATAATGATATAATTGCTGAGCAGTTAATTAAAAAATTATAGAAGAGGTACCTCCTGGGCAAGCCAAAATTTATGGTCACTATTTGCCCCATCACGGAGTGAAGAAGGATTCTAAGACCACTCCTTTGAGGATTGTGTTTAATTGTAGTGCCAGGAGTAACAAAAATGTACCTAGTTTAAATGACTGTTTGATGACAGGTCCGTCATTGACGGAAAAATTAGGAGATATATTATTAAATTTCAGGGTAAAGAATTATGCCTTTACGGCTGACATAAGTAAAGCTTTCCTAAGAGTGGGTTTACAAGAGGCTGACCGGGATTGTACACGCTTCTTATGGCCTGAGAATCCTAGTGACCCACTTAGCCCTCTGAAAACCTTTCGCTTTAGGAGCGTATTATTTGGTGCTACATCCAGTCCGTTCCTACTTCAAACGACGATAAATGCACACCTTAAATGTATGGGAAGTCCATTGAGTAAAGTAATGAGCAAACAATTTTATGTGGACAATTTCCTGGGTGTGACGTCAACTGAAGAGGAACTGTTAATGACTTATGGAGAGGCTAATAAAATAATGCAAAGTGCAAATATGCCTCTGAGAGAATGGAATAGTAATTCGTCCAAATTAAAGGACAAAATAAGTAAAGATTACCCTGGAGATGAAGTGCCAAAATGTAGTAATGTATTGGGTTTAACTTGGGATACTGAGAGAGATTTGTTAATGTTAAAACCTAATAATTACAGTATGCCCAATAAATTAACTAAGAGAGTTTTGCTTGCTGAAGTTTCCAAATGTTTGATCCACTAGGTTTAGTGTCACCCCTTACTATAAGAGGGAAATTATTAATTCAGGAAGCATGGAAACTTAAATGTGCTTGGGATGAAATTCTACCTGAGGAATTTATTAACAGGTGGGATGAATTAATTGGTGATTATGAAAAAATTCCAATGTTGGAGTTCCCACGCCAGGTGGCCAATCCAAATGGGAAAAATGTATTCCACTTTTTTTGTGATGCTTCAAAATTGGCATATGGAGCAGTTGCTTATCTTCAATGTAATAGTGTTATTTCTCTTGTTATGTCTAAGGCTAAAGTATCTCCAATTAAATCATGTACCTTACCTCAGTTGGAATTAACAGCCATTTGTGTAGGTGTCAAATTAGCTAATTATATAAGAAATAAGTTGCAGGAGGTAAATATTAGCGACACTGTAATTTGGTCTGATAATGAGGTGTCCTTACAATGGATTCGTAATGGAAACAGTAAAATTGTGTACATACAAAACAGAGTCGCTGAAAATTATCAGATGCAAGAGAAGTATAATAGTTTGGGTCAGCATATGTTAACATTTAATCATATATCTGGTGAGGAGAATTCAGCTGATTTCTTGTCTCGAGGTTTATCTTATGCTAAATTTGTAAATGCTGTATCATAGTTTAAAGGACCTAGCTGGTTGGTAAATAAAGCTATTGGCCTGTACAAAAGCGTATATTACTCCTGTTGAAATTACTGTGACCACCGCTCCAATAGTTTGTCCTTCTTATTCCATTGATATAAATAGGTATTCTTCTTTACCCCAAAATGATCAATGTAACTAAGTTGGTGTTTAAATTCTAAACAAGATAAATATTTCATATAAGTTTTCACATCCTCTTGAATATTGGATAAAGAGGGTACAGGAGGAAATCTATGGAAATGAGATTAAATTGATGATGGAAAGAAAAATTGTGAAAGGTTCTATAATAGAGAAATTGGGGCTGTATTTAGAGAACAATGTAATTAGGTGCAGAGGTAGGTTACAAAATGCTGAATTGGGTGATTATGCTAACAACCCTATCTTACTGCCCAAAAACTCATCATCTAACAAATTGATTGTTCTAAATGCCCATAAAAAATGTAATGCATGGTGGGGTACAAGATACTTTAAATTGTATTAGGGAAACTTTCTGGATTCCACAAGGACGGCAGAGTGTAGAAAGTGTGATTAAATCTTGTGTAATATGTCGCCGTGTGGATGCCAGATCCTATATGTACCCAGGTCCTCCACCATTGCGAAATGAGCAATTTGGGTCATTTAGCAACGAACTCCGCCCGGCCACAGTGTGGAAAATACTGTATATATTTCCCAGAAATTCAGTATTTATATGTAAATAGATGGCCATACTGTATTTAATAATATTTATGTCATAGAAAATGGGAAACTGAGCCTGGGGATAAGGGACACTCGCCATCTTGGTTTTGAATTTTGTACAAACGTTGGTGTAATGGGAAGAATTAGAGGTTAAAATTGTGTTGACACCTCTCAAATAGGAGGCGAAATTGGTGGATGTGCATTCCTGCATAACTTAGATATCAGACGACTGGACAAGACAACCCCAGGAACCTCAGATAAGCTCTCTAGATTTGTGTGTAATTCTGGCCAGCATTATTTTCATAGATTTAGTTAGAGTGAGGTTTTCTGAGTATGATACACATTAATCTCCAGTCAAATTGGTGAGTGATATTAAGATATATTTTCCTTCTGTTATGTAATTGTGTATATATATAACCATTTATTATTTTTAATATACAGTCCACAAATTTATATATTTACCAGTATTCCTGGTGTATTAATTAATAGGTCCAGAGCAACTTGTGGTTATGACAGTGGTAGGTATCGAAGTGTGACATTTTTTGCGACCTAGGTGTCCCAAATTCCTACTTGTCTATGTAACATTGATAAACAATAATTATCTTTGTTATGATTTACTGTTATGTACATAATTAGTTACATTCAGATAAATGCAATTTTCCACACACCTAATTGTGGTTGCAAGGGTCGATTCACAACTCCTGACCCCGCCTCTTCACTGGTCGCTACTAGGCCACTCTCTGCTCCATGAGCGATGTGTGGATCCTGCCTTCACTACATCACTTTTCCAGACTATTCCACTTCCTGACAACTCTGTGACTGAAGTATACTTCCTAACATCCCTGTGACTCATATGAATCTTCAGCTTCTAGCTTCAACCCTTTGTTGTTGTGTCCCATCTCTGTTAACATCCTGTCCTGTGTCCACCTTGTCGATTCCTCTAAGAATTTAATATAAAATATTGTTATCTAATCCCTGCTCTCTCTCCTGTGTGTATGTGTGCGAGAGAGAGAGAGAGAGAGAGAGAGAAATCAAACTGGCCCATATATTCGCAGATATCTCCTCCATCAACCAGCTGGACTCACTAACGCGTTTTAAGGGCTCCCACGGCTCGTATATTGGGCTGTGGGAGAGAGAATTGCCGGGGAGGGGACCTTTACGAGCGCTCGTCGCGTACACACAACTCGGGTTATCGAGATCTCACTGTGGTTACATTTGTTCTGGGTGATGATTGCATTCTTGCAGTCCACTGAAGGTAATACGCGTTCTTCAGACCCCACTTTGTACCTCCTTCCTCCAGGGTCTCTGGTCTGGCCCTCCCCTCCATACCCTTCCAGGGTGGGTGGGTGGGGGAAGCGAATTAATTTAATTACTTGAATATGTGGAGGATAGAGAGTCGTGGGCAGAAGAATTAAAAGATGGGAATAATGAGGAAGATCTGCATTGGTTGAGTATAGTAATCCATGTTACTGCTGGGTTGCCATGGTGACCAACGTCACGTAATGCAAATGACAGCAACTTAATAATAATTATAATAAAATAATAATAATAATAATAATAATAATAATAATAATAATAATAAAATAAAAAATAATAAAAAATAATAATAATAATAATAATAAATAATTATAAAATAATAATAATAATAAAATAATAAATAATAATAATAATAATAATAATAATAATAATAATAATAATCAATACACAGAGATATCTGTCCCAGCTGCCCTCTGCTGGATTACGGAGTTCCATTAAGTTTCTTCACCTTAAAGATATTTTGTAGGCAAAATTGAAAAGGCCAAAGACATGCAACAAAACTGCTCCCCGAGCTGAGAGAGGAGAACTGTTAAGACGAGAAACACTGATCATTTTCTCGTTGCCAGACAGAAGAAAAGAGGAGATATGAAACAACGTAAGTTGAGGTAACCAATGCTTAAATATTGTGGATGCTTACATCAGTGACGACGTGTCGCCTAGTGGGCGAAACGTTGCCGTTACTACATATTCTAGTTGCAACACGTAAGATCAGGGAAAGATTCAAGGAAACTGGGAATTTTTTTAGCGTCATAAACAGAGGCAACAGGAAGCCTCGGTAACTATATAAAAAAAAATAATGTGGAGAATGTGGAGAATGCGATAAGGGGCGATATAGTATACACGAAAACCGTTGGTTCGTTGATTGGATAGTTGAGTTTGAAGCCTATCGACTACACGAGGGTCATTAAGATGATTTAGATGCTCATGGATCGTCTCATTTAGCTGCCAAATATTATTTTTTGTATATTTCACAACCCCGAGTATATAAAGAATGACGAATCCTTCTTGCTAGTGTATAATGACAGTGTTGGCAAAAGTTGTGCACAAATAACCCATTGACAAAGTCACACTGTGACTTTGTCAATGGTCCAAGTCGGACCGAAACGTCGTCGTAAGCTTCTCTCTTTTATGTGCGGGTTATTTGTGTATCGTTCCAGTCACGGTATTGTGCCTTTTTGTTATTTATTTAAAAGTTGTGCATTTATTGCCTTGCAAGCATTGTCCCAAAAAAGTATATGTGGGAGAAATGGGAAGAAGTTAGAACAAGCGTGTGTATGATGACAGAAGGGCTGTGAGAATAGGAAATACTGTCAGTCGTGAAGGGCTCGATACGGCGCCTGCTGTTAGTGTCCCTATAAATCCCGAGCAAGGAGGAGTCCCGTATTCTGTCATGCAAACTGAGGTTCAGACGCAGTAAATTATACAGAGGGACGTACCTTGAGTATACCTGAAGAGTTTCGGGATCAACGCCCCCCCCGTGGCCCGGTCTGTGACCAGCCTGGAGACGTTGTGTTGAATCAAGCTTAACTGCATCAATTCGGAACTTCAATTTATGGGAAACTAACGCGATAGCTCCGGCTCACGTCAGTAATCACCTTAAAGGAAGGTTGTACCTTGTATCATACCTGGAGTAATACTTGGCGGGAGTTCAAAGGGTCAACGCCCCCTCGGCCCGGTCCATGACTAGGCCTCACGATGGATCAGGCCGATCTTGTATAAAGTTTTAGAACTCTGCTGATATCAAGGTCAATGAACCTCACCCCCTCAAATTCTTTTGGGGTCTTGTTTTCAA
>NC_069430.1:32432487-32469639 GCF_026875155.1 Cherax quadricarinatus | reverse complement strand
CCCCGGTGGTTAACCTTTTTGTTGACGTGGTTAACCTTCTTTGTTGACGTGGTTAACCTTTTTTGTTGTGGGGTTTAACCTTCTTTTTTGACGTGGTTAACCTTCTTTGTTGACGGGGTTTAAACCCTTTTCTTTGTTGAGGGGTTAACCCTTTCTTTGTTGACGGGGTTTTAACCCTTCTTTGTTTGATGTTTTAAACTTCTTTGTTGATGGGGGTAACCTTCTTGTTGACGTGGTTAAACCCTTCTTTGTTGTGTGGTTAACCTTCTTTGTTGACGTGGTTAACCTTCTTTTTTTGACGGGGTTAAACCTTCTTTGTTGATGGTTTAAACCCTTCTTTTTTTGACGTGGTTAACCTTCTTTGTTGACTTGGTTAACCTTCTTTGTTGAGTTTTTAACATCTTTGTTGACGTGGTTACCTTTTTTGTTGACGTGGTTAACCCTTTCTTTGTTGACGTGGTTAACCTTCTTTTTTGACGGGGTTAAACCTTTTCTTTGTTTACTGGTTAAACCCTTTCTTGTTGAGTGGTTAACCTTCTTTGTTGACGGGTTAACCTTCTTTGTTGACGTGGTTAACCTTCTTTGTTGATGGGGTTTAAAATTTCTTTGTTGATGGGGTTTTAACTTCTTTGTTGCGGGTTAAACCTTCTTTGTTATGTGGTTAACTTCTTTGTTGCGGGTTAACCTTCTTTGTTGACGGGGAAAAACCCCTTCTTTTTTGCGGGGTTTTAACCTTCTTTGTTTGACGTGGTTAACCTTCTTTGTTGAGGGGTTTAAACCCTTTTTTGTTGACGTGGTTAACCTTCTTTGTTAAAGGGTTTCATTTTTTTTGTTGACGGGGTTAACCTTCTTTTTTTGACGGGGTTTAAACCTTCTTTGTGAGGGGTTTAAACCTTTTTGTTGACGTGGTTAACCTTCTTTGTTGCTGGTTAACCTTCTTTGTTACGGGGTTTAACTTTTTTGTTGACGGGGTTTAACCTTCTTTGTTGACGGGGTTTAACCCTTTCTTTGTTACGTGGAAACCTTCTTTGTTGACGTGGTTAACCTTCTTTGTTGACGTGGTTAACCTTCTTTGTTGAGTGGTTAACTTCTTGTTGATGGGGTTTAAAACTTCTTTGTTGACGGGTTAAACCCCTTTTTCTTTTTGACGGGGTTCACTTTCTTTTTTCTTGGGTTTACTTTTTTGTTTCCTTTATCAACATTGTTTCTTTACTGTTTCATCTAAGCGAAAAAGACGGGGTTAGGGAGTAGCCGGAACTAGCATCATCCGAAAGCCGGATACACACCCCACCCGTAAGCCGGAACACAGCACCACCCGTAACCCCGGTCACAGCACCATCCGTAAGCCGGTTACCAGCACCATCCGAAAGCAGGTACACAGCACATCCGTAAGCAGGTACACAGCCCATCCGTAACCCGATACCAGCCCCCACCGTAACCCGGATACACAGCCCCCATCCGTAAGCAGGATACACAGCACCATCCGTAAGCGGATACTAGCACCTCGAAAGCAGGATACACACCCATCAGTAACCGGATACCAGCACCATCAGTAAGCGGGATACACAGCACCATCAGTAACCCGGTAACAGCACCATCCGTAAGGGGATACACAGCACCATCAGTAAGCGGGATACAAGCACCATCAGAAAGCGGGATCCCAAGCAACCAGAAAAGCGGTACACGACCATCAGTCCCTGGAGGTTACCTGGAGGTTATTCCGGGGATCAACGCCCCGGGGCCCGGGTCCACGCCCGGGCCCCCCGTGGATCAGGGCCTGATCAACTAGGGTTACGTGGCCCGCCGCAGCCCGACGACGACCCAAGCCGGTGAATCCGGCACTGTTTGGTATCTGTCCAGCTCTTCTTGAAGGCAGCCGGGGGTTTTTTGGGAAAATTCCCCCTAATGCTTGATGGGGGCTTTTAACATTTTGGGGGCCCCGGGGCATTATGGGTTTTTTCTCTTAGTGTCCCAAGGGGCCCCCCCTATTTTTTTGGCGGCTTTTTGATCGCCTCCCCCTTTTTTACTTTCGTAGGGAGTGTTTCTTTAACCCGGATCCAGCACCATCAGTAAGGGGGATCCACAGCCCATCAGAAGCCGGATACACAGCCCCATCAGAAACCCGGATACACAGCACCATCAGTAAGCCGGATAACAGCACCCGTAACCGGTTTACCAGCACCATCGAAAGGGGGGATACCAGCACCATCAGTAACCCGGGATACACAGCACCATCAGTAACCCGGATACACAGCAATCAGTAAGCCGGTACACGCACTATCAGAAACCCGGATACACCCCCATCAGTAAGCGGGATACACAGCACCTCGTAAGCGGGTAAAACCAACCATCGTAAGCGGGATCACAGCACCATCATAAGGGATACACAGCCCCCTCTAACCCGGTACACAGACCATCAGTAACGGATACACAGCACCATCAGTAAGCCGGATACACAGCACCATCAGTAGCCGGAACACAGCACCATCAGTAAGCCGGATCACAGCCCCACCCAGAAAACCCGGGATAACGCACCACAGAAAGGGGGGATAACAGCACCCAAAAGGGCCGGATACCAGCCCCATCAGTAAGCGGGATACCCCAACCTTCAGTAAGCATACACGCACCATCAGTAAGCCGGATAACAGCACCATCAGTAAGCCGGATCCACAGAACCTCGAAAGCCGATAAAAGCCCCATCAGTAACCCGGATAAAAGCCCCTCAGTAAGCGGATAACAGCCCCTCAGTAACCCGGATACACAGACATCAGAAAGCCGGATCACAGCCCCATAGTAACCCGGATACCAGCCCACAGAAAGGGGGAACACAGCCCCACAAAAGGGATACACAGCACCATCAGAAAGGGGGGATACACAGCACCATCAGAAAGCGGATACACACACCTCAAAACCCGGATACCAGCCCCATCGTAAGCCGGATACACAGCACCTCAGAAAGCCGAACACAGCACCATCAGTAAGTCGGATACACGCACCACAGTAAGCCGGACACAGCCCCACAGTAACCCGGATACACGCACATCAGTAAGCGGGATACACAGCCCATCAGAAACCCGGTACACAGCCCATCATAAGCGGGATCACAGCACCTCAGTAAGGGGATACACAGCCCCATCAGTAAGGGGGATACACAGCACCATAGTAACCCGGAAACAAGCCCCCATCCTAAGCGGGATACCGCACCATCAGTAAGGGGGGATAACGCCCATCAGTAAGGGGGTTTCACAGCACCTCATAAGCCGGAACACAGCACCCAGAAAGCCGATAAAAAGCACCTCAGTAAGCGGATACACAGCCCTCAGTAAGCGGATACACAGCACCATCAGTAAGCGGGATACACAGCCCCATCAGTAAGGGGATACACGCCCCATCAGTAAGCGGGATACACAGCACCTCGAAAGGGGGATACACGCACCATCAAAAGCGGGATACACAGCACCATCATAAGGGGATAACAGCACCTCAGTAAGAAAATTATTAAACTGTTCACAACAAGAGTCACCTGAAGGTAACCTAAAATTTTGGGTCTTTTGACTCCCTCTTTTTTTTTGTTTGTTTTATGTCTCCTACCTACACTGTCTCCCTCTTCACCTCCAACATATGTTGGAGACTAAAGGGGCCCGAGATAGAGGGCCTTCTTTTTTTTTTTTTTATCCGTGACTCTCACACTTAGAAAATTCCTAGTTTTAATCTAGGAAAAACAAATGCCTCGTGTGGACTTTCCAGTCATTACTCTGTCTGCCCAGTACTCTCTTGTACCCCTATTTTCCTATATTTCATGTACTTTCATATGCTTATGTGCTCATTGAAGTACTACAGCACCCACGGAACGTACTCCCCCTAAAGTTTTCCACCCAGTGAAAAGTAGGGGAGCCTTGGTAAAATAAGAGAAAACCGAAAGTGTCCGGGACCCAGATGTTAAAAACCCCCCCCCCAAAGTAAAAGGGATTTTACCAATACCCCCCTGCGCCTTCAAGAGGGAACGGAGAATTTTAAAAAGTCGGTGCCGGATCACCCGGGGCTGTGGTTCGTACTTTGGAAACAGCGGTACAGCAAAGCCGGGTTGATCAGGCCTGATCGAGGGGAGGCCGGGGTCGTGGACCGGGCCGCGGAGGCTTTTGATCCCCGGAATACCCCCAGGTGACTCCAGGTTGGTAGGATTCATACTCACAAAAAACGGAGGGGGATCCTCATGAGATGCAGGATTCCTTTTGTGAAAACCTATTTTAAGATCTTTGAAGTTTTTCCCTTTTAGTGATGATCTTTGCCTGATCCGTATTCTTTTGTCATCTTCATCTCCCGTCACCAGCCTTTGGGATCACCCTGGATTTTTCTCCGAATTACTTTCCAGTTCCCCCCATCTTTTCCTTTTTCCCACGTTTTTCCAGTATCTCCATTCGAATGGGGGTTTTCCCTTTCCTCCTTTACAGTCCCTCAGTAATGATACAACCCCTCCAGCAGCTCCTGAACACCCCGGACCTGCTTTCAATTCCCCGCCTTTTTTAAACACCCCCACACCACCCCCAACATCCACATTTTCTCCAAGGACCCAAAATGTTTTCCAACATCCTTTTACATTTCCCCCAGTACCCCCAAAACCCTTTTCTAACACCCCCCCACCCCTTCTAATACCCCCAAACCACTTTAAAAAAAAATAAACACGTCGCACGACCCCCTAAACCTCTTCCGACCCCCTTACCCCTTCCTCAACTCCTCCAACCTCTTCCAACCCCCCCAGGCTTTCCAAACCCCCCACCCCTCCTCAACCCCCCCCCCTTCGGGGGGGTGAGGAAGGTCGTGATCCCCCCTGACAGGAACTTTGGGCGCTGTGGGGGAGAGCCCTCATGGAACAGGGGAGATTTTACGACCAAGCTTATTCCCCCATTTTCACACTCCTCTCCCCTCTGCCATCGTTAAAACAGCCCCAGGACCCACCCAGAAGCCCTTCCCACTGCCCTCGGGCAAGATTAAACCCCCCCAAGAAACCCCTTGGGAAAGGGGAAAAACGGGAATATGTGTGCGGTGTCTGCAGCGCGGCAATACTTCCGGGGGGGTTTTCAAGCCTAAGCGAGAAACACAACGAAGAGAGCATATGTCACTAGCGGTGTTACATGCCCTCAGTATAAACAGATGGGGGTTTTAAAAGACCCGGGGAACCCTGAACGCTACACGTCTGATCTTCATTTCGGGAGGGGGGAAAGGTGAGAAGGGATCTAGGCAAAGCCCCCACCCCTTTTTTTATTTCCTTTGATTTTATGAGGTCCCTTTTCCCCATCTGGACAACATGAAGAAAAGGAAAAAAAAAAAACGAAGTGCATGAAAAACTGTCCTTTTTAATTAATTTTAGCGTGTGTGTTTTTTGTTACCCGTTGCTATCTGGACCCTTATTGTTTTACACCCCTTGAATTCTTTTTCCCTTCGAACCCAAGAAAAAAATTAAAAATATTTACATATACCCCGTCGGTTGTCCCCCCCAATATAGGGTAACCCAGAGAAAAAATACATCTACATAGCTTTTTCTCTAGCCGTTTTACCAGAAGAACAAAAAGAGACAATCATGAATGAACCTCCAAAACGCAGCATTTCCAGCCATCCTTCAAGAGTCCCAGCACTGTGAATTAACCTCCAGAACTCAAACCAACTCCCCTTATTAAATGGCTCATTTGGGGGCTTAAATACAACCTTTTTGACCGCCATGTCAATTTTTTTTTTAAAACTACCAATCTCTGTACCATTAAGGTCTTTTAAGTCCTTGTCCCGTTTACTTAAAAAAAATTCCCTATCGGAAAAAATATAAGAAGGTATAGGGAAAAGTAGATTATGAAAACGGCTTCGGGGGAGAAATCTAATTTTTTCTCGAACCCTTTTTATCTACTTCTCCGAGGCTGTGGGTCCCACATATTAAAAATTTATTTACAATAATAAACTCAGAACAATGAATTGCTTTGGGAAGGAACTACAATAAAGGAACAATATAGGAAGGAACTGTGTAAAAGGCCCTGAAAACAGTGGAACCCCGTGGGAAGGAACTAGTATAGCGAGGAACTCATATAGGAAGGAATCTTATGGGAACTTTGTTTAGGTCTTTAGGTTTTTCTAAAGGGAAGGAAAACGCTTTAAAATAAAGCAATGTTCTGTCCCCCGGTTCTGTACCTTCTATTGTTCACACGCACACTGAAACATGCGACAGCTATTGTAACACCTCGCCCCCACCTTTTTTTTCAGTTGCCAATCGTAATGATTCTTTTAATTTGTTTTTCCCCCCTTTTTTATTACTGCAGTATTCTTTTCCCTTCGTATTCACATCAACATCACTTTTCCTGTCTCTATTTAGCATACTGTCTCTTTTTTCAAAAATTCAGCGAAAGAACATTCTCTTTTTCTGGACGTTAACTTTCTTGTGTGGTGTTCCTTTTTTTACATGATTAACAGTTGTTTTCTGTGTCTTTCAATGATTTATCCCCCTTTTGGAAAAAGTTTGGTATTCTCTGCGAAATTCTTTTTAATGTTTCCTCATTCCTCAAAATTTACTTAATTTTGCCCTCCTTCATCGCTTTTTAACTTTCCCGTTGTCTCAATATTTTTTAACTTGCTAATTCTTATGAATTAAAAAATTACCAAATGGAAAATTATTTTCGCTTGAAATGCTTTGCTTTAAATGTTCGGCAGTCATTTGCGTAGTTTCCAGACCCACCCTCACTTACCCCCTCACTCTACCACCCTCACTCTACCACCCCCACTCTACCACCCACCGGCTACCACATTCCCCTATCACCCCTTACTACCACAAACCCTTTGCTGGGGCTCCAATGCAGCTTTGCCCCCAGATGTTTGTCATCCTTGATACCTTCCCCCGCTCCCGCCACTCTTGCTCCCAACGTTTAAGTATAACTCCTCATTAAACGTTCTGTTTTTAATTCTCATTTCATTCTGCACTTGACTCCTCGGCCCGCACTGAAATTGCTCTTCTTCACGTTTTCTTATCGAGTATATATAAACATTTTCCCCTATAAAAATATAACAAAGAGCCAAAACCCTTTTACCCATCCCTTAAATGATCACATTACACACTTTATCTTAACTTGAATTCTTTATTTACAAATTAAAATATATTGGCCTTTTTAAAAAACCCCTTTCCAAGTTAATTCAAAGTTTTGCCGTGTTGTCCCTGACATCCACTCTTCCCCCCTAACTCTCCCTAAGTACCTGGGATAACCCCAAGGACTTTTAAAAACTCACACCAAGACTCTGTGCTTTTTAACCCTTTTTCTTGTAATTAAAGGGCAAGGGTAAACGTGTTTGCATGTGCTTCCCAAAAATTTTTTTCCCCCAAACCCATTTTTACCTTCAACCGAGAATTCGCTAATCGTGAATTTAACACCTCCAATTTTTTTCCCCCTTACACCCACCCCCCTCCACCAGATAAACCTATTTCACACTTTCCGGATCCACTTTTTTTCCCCTCCTCCTTCCTCCCCTCCTTCTCCCTGTTTCTTAATATAATGGTGTACAAACCTTTTTTTTTTTTATAATTGTTAAATTTAACAATGAGCCAATTATTTTTTCTCAAAGGTAAAAAAAAAAACACAACTATTTTTTCAATCATTTCCCTCTTTCTCTTTCACCTCTTTTATCTGTCAGGCTGTAATATTTAAAATTTTTTTCTTTCTTGGTTTTCAAAAATTTGATTCTTTTTGAAAGTATTACTACCTCCATATACATCCAAATTATTACATCCACTTTTTCAAAGTAACTCAAAAATAATTTTTTTTATTAAATTTGGGGTAAAAAGGGGAAAGCAGTCAATTATTTTACTGATGTTAGTCGGGTTCTGCAACGGGGCATCCTTACGTGGAAGGATTCAACTCACTCCTCCTCAGGGAGATTGTAAAGGAACAGTGCCCCCAAAATTGTTTTGTCCCTCAATACTGATTTGATTGTCGTTGTGTGTTGTGGTGTGTGTGTGTGTGTGTGTGTGGTGGTGTGTGTGTGTGTGTGGTGTGTGTGTCAAAAAACGAGAAGACAAAAGGGGAAATAAATGGGGGTGGATAACGACATCGAAGGTGAGGCTCCCGAGGAAAAAAGTCAGAAAAAAGACCCAAAACAATGCAAAATAATGGTCATTCCAACCCGCAAAATTTAACTTTATGTTTTAAGTTTAAAATTTTCAAAATGGCTTCGAATTTCAGCGCAAACTTTAACCCCTAACTCGGGCAACGATTTTTTTTTTTTAGGTATTTGCCCATTTGTGATCTAAAGTTAATCTGGAATTCTGAAGTTTAAAACTGGACCCTCCTATATATTTTATATATATAAAATTATATATATTTATTATTTAAAATATTAAAATATATATTTTTATATTATTAAAAATATTTATAATATATATAAATAATATATATACTTCATCCCCTGAAAGAAGGAGCGAAAAAATGAGCACAGCTCAGGGGCACAGGTTGAGGGAGGGGGAAAAGGTTGCCCACTAAATTTGGGGTTGACTAATTTATGATTGATGCCTGGGAGGAGGGGGGGTGACCCCCAAAAATGCTAATGAGAGTCACATGACCAGGGCGATCAAAAGAGCGATCACTGGGAAAGGGAAGGGAAGGGAAGGGAAAGGGAAGGGAAGGGAAGGGAAGGGGAAAGGGGGGAAGGGAGGAAGGTAATTCAGGGAATGTACTCACCCTTTTGTTGGGGGGGTCAAACCTCATATAGGATTTTAGGTGCTTTTCGGTGTTCCCCCGGGTGTATGCTTCTTTTTTTTTTTTTTTTTTTTTTTTTTTTTTTTTAAAACGGGGGTTTTAAAGGTTTAAAGGGTCCTGCTTTTTTGACAAACTATTTCAGGTTAAGGTTCCCAACTTTTTTGGGAAGCTAAGAGCTGTTACCTACATCAGTCATTTGAAAGCTTTTTATTTTAGGACTACAAGTAGGGAAAAGGGTGAAGTTGGAGCCCTCTCTTCTCTTCTCTCTCTCTTTCCCCCTCTCCCTCCCCTCTCTCTCTTTTCTCTCTCTCTCTCTCTTCTCTCTTTCTTCTCTCTCTCTCTCTCTTTTTTTTCTCTCTTCCAAAACACACACAACACCAAAAAGAAACTTTTTTTTTTTTTATAAAAAACTGGGCCCATTCCCCCAAGGCAGGGTGGCCCAAAAAGAAAAAAATTTCACCATCATTTACCCCCATCACTGTCTTGCCAGAAGGGTGCTTTACATAAGTTTTTTTAAAATGCAACATTTAAAACCCTCCTTCAGAGTGCGGCCTGTACCCCATTCCCAGGACCCAAATCGGCCCCGCCGTTTTCCCCGAACCCTTCATATATTTTATTTGCTCACACTCCAAAAGCAGTCAATATTAAAAAACCTTTTTCTCCATTCACCCTATCAACACGCTCACGCTGCCGCTGGAAGTCCAAGCCCCGACACAAAAATCCTTTACCCCCCCCCCCACATTTCCTAGGGCCCTAAACCCCGCCTTCCTTCCATACAGACTGTTACCTCTTTAAATCACTTGTTTCGCTCCCTTCTCTCTAATGTCCGAACCCCCCAACCCCTTCCCCCCCCTGGACAAATTTTGGTAAACCCCCACCTCCTCCTAATTCCAAAACTACGAATTCTCTGCATTACATTCACCCACACTTTCCCCCAACATGACATTCCCCTGCCTCCCCCTTCTCCCCGCTGAACATTTTCACCCCTGCTTCACACCCATATAAGAGCATTGGTAAAACTATACCCTAATTCCCCTTTTGCCTCCAAGGACAAAGTTCTTTGTCTCCCAGTCCTAATGAAACCCCTCACCCTTTTCCCCCATATTTCTATGATTACCCATCTTTTAAGACCCCCGCTGCAATCCACTCCCAAAAATCTGAATACATTCACCTCCCCCATACTCCTCCCTCCAGTCTGATATCCAAACTTTCTCACCTAAACTTTTTTTATCCTCATAACCTTAATTTCCTGTATTCACTTTTTTTTTTTTCTTTTGCCCCCCTCCAAATTCATCCACCAATCTCTAAACTTCTCTTCGATCTCCCCAAAAGGGACAGTGTCATCAGCAAAAAGCAACTGTGACAACTCCCCTTTTTTGTGATTCTTTTTCTTTAACTCCACGCTCTTGCCAGACCCTCGATTTATTCTCTTACAACCCCACCTATAAATTTATTAAAAAACCACGGTGACATCAAACCCTTCCCCACTTTATGGAAATAATTTCCCTCTTTCCTACAACTCAATTACCTCATATCCCCGTAAAAACCTTTACTGCTTTCAGTAACCTCCTCCTACACCTACACCTGCAAATCTGCCACATTGCCCCCTATCCACCCCGTTATGCTTTTCCAAATTTCCCTAAATGCCCCAAAGACCTCTTTAGCCTTATCTAAATACGTTCATTATATGTTTCACTGTAAACACCCCGGTCCCCACACCCCCCACCTTTCTAAATCCTCCTTTCATCTGTATCCTATTTCCCCTTACTCTTAATTCTTTCAATAAAAAACTTACCATACACTTTACCGGATCTCAACAACTTATCCCCCTAAAATTTTTTCACTCTCTTTTGTCCCCTTTGCCTTTTTACAAAGGAACTATGATGCTCCTGCCAATCCCTAGGTCCCTTTCCCTCTTCCATCATTTATTAAATAATTGCACCAACCCCTCCAAAACTATATCCCCACCACTTTTTAACATTTCTATCTATCCCCTCAACCGGCTGCCTTACCCCCTTTCATTTTACCCACTCCTCACGAACTTTCCCCCCACCCTCACAACTGGCTCTTCCCCACTCCCACAAGTGTTTTTCCCCCCTTGCCCTATAAAACGAAAACACAGCTCCTATTTCATCAACATTTAAAAAATTTTCCCCAAAAAATTGACTCCATCTTCCCCAAAACCTCTAACCTCCCTTTTAAAAATCTTCTCTCCCTTTTTTTAATGACAAATCCTTTGTTCTCTGGCTTCCTTAATTGTTATTCTCATCCAAAAATTTTTTTTTTTTCAACAAAATTTGTTTATAAAATCTCACCCCCTCTTCATTTTCTCTCTTTTTACATTTCTTCACCACTCCTTTAAACCCCTCTCTTTTTCTCCTATACTCTTTTGCTCCTTGCATCACTTTACTTTTTAAAAAATTCTCATAGCTAAAATTTTCTCCCTTACTATTCTCTTTACATCATCTTTCCCCCAATCGTCCTTTCCCTCCCGCGCCCACTTTCCCGTAACCAAAACTTCTGTGACACTCTAACACTACATTTTTAAACCTCCCCTACCTCTTCACCTTGCCATGCTCTCATTAGCCCATTTATTCTCCAAAAGGGGTTTTATCTTACCTAAACCTCCTCTTTTTGTTTATAAACCTTCACCCTTTTCTTCCCTGATGCTTCAAACTCCTTTTATCCCATTACCTTTTATCTCAGTGTAGTACAACTAAAAGTGTCTGATATTCTGTGGCCCCCCCTATAAAATGACATCCTGAAATCTACTCAGCAGTCTTTTATTTCCCCAAAACAAATCCAAAGACTACTGTCATTTCGCCCTAATATATCTTTATACTTTTTATCCCTTTTTTTTTTTAAAATTTTTACCTATAACTAAACCCCTTTCTATACAAAGTTCAATCAAAGGGCTCCCATTATCATTTACACCTGGCACCCCAAACTTATCTACCACACCCTCTCTAAAAGTTTCTCCTACTTTAGCATTCAGGTCCCCTACCACAATTGCTCTCTCACTTGGTTCAAAGGCTCCTATACATTCACCTAACATCTCCCAAAATCTCTGTCTCTCCTCTACATTCCTCTCTTCTCCAGGTGCATACACGCTTATTATGACCCACTTATCGCATCCAACCTTTACTTTAATCCACCATGGAATATAGAGCAAAGAAAGCGTCATTGCAAGCTAGAAAGGGTCATGTAACCAAGGCATATAATAAATGTTTGGAATTAATGAATCAAGAAACTGTGAATACTGATGATTTAAAATTGTATTTAGATGTTTTAGGTAATAGATATGATTCATACAAATTATATTACAACAAATATGAAGGAGATTTGTTAGTAAACTGTGTAGATGAGACTGAAGTAGATCTTATGATTAATCAGTATTATGAATTAGAGGAAAAGATTCTTTCTTGTAAAAGTCAGGCCTTGAATAAATTAAGATGTGTAAACCAGGCACTTAATCAGTCTGCTCCAACAAATAATATGTCTTTGCCAAAACTCCCAGAACTATGTTTACCTGTATTTAATCCTGGTGAAAATTGGAAGGAATTTTGGTCAATTTTTAAAGCAGCTGTGCATAACAGGAGTGACCTAGCCTGTGTAACTAAATTATTTTACCTCAAAGGACAGGTAAAAGGAGATGCTTACATACTCATACAAGCCTTTCCCAATGTAGATGACTCTTACAAGGAAGCAGTTGACTTGTTGAAAGTCACTTATGGTAATATAGAACAAAGTAGGTTGGATCTAGTGAATATCATTATTAATTTAAAATCTCCAGATCACACTTACAAAGGTTTACAGCAGTTTAGAGTTAAACTGGAGAGCACTCTCAAAACTTTAAGTAATAAATATAATCTGAAGGAATCAGACTGGTTATTGAATGCCATAGTACAGAATAAATTAAGCTGTAAAACACTTGAATGGCTCTCGAATAAATATCACAAAGGTTATTTTGGTCTGGAGGAAATAAGACTAGGTCTACAAGAATTAATTGTTCAGTTGCAGACCAGCCAACCAACTCATTTTAAAGATGCAACACATAATAACTCTGAGGTATCTGTCATGTTTCACAAAGGGAAAAATTATCCTAATAGTAATAATCAAAATTCATTTCCTAAAAAGAGTTGCATTGGTGCATATCAAGTAGCAGGAATCAGAAATAATGATTCTCCACAAGGTAAGAATAATAAGTACCCTCCTAAGAGTAGCACAGTTAATAGGAAACCTGTCAAAGAAAAGAGAGATTGTCTTTTCTGGAAGGGTACTCATTTTTCTAAGAATTGCAATGCATACAATTCATGGAATGATAAAGTTGAAAGATTGGAGGAACTTGACAGATGTATCAGGTGTTTGGGTAATCACAATGTAAAGGATTGTTATGCCAAATTAAACTTCTGTTATCAATGTCACAAAGGAAGACACCATATAGTCATGTGTAAGGGTCTATATGTTAATGTTGATAATAATGATAATGTTGACAATCCTGACACAACAGTAGCTAATGTAAAAATTGCTGCTAATGTTAATAATGATGGTTTTGCTGAAGTAGCCTTACCTGTGTTACAGGTAAAAATTGATGATAAAAGGCATAAATCAAAAAATGTATCTGCATTATTGGACCAGGGATCCCAGCGTACTTTCATAAAACGTAAATGTCTTGATGATATGAAAGTACAGATGGGAGATCCCACAACTTTAAAATTATCTGGATTTCTCTCGGATAAAAGGGCTCAGTTGTATGACACTGTTTATGTAACTGTCAGGTTGGGCAATGAGAAAAAACGTGTTAATGCAGTAATTGTAGATAGACTTCCAGAGAAAATATCTACAGTAGGGCTTAGTAAAGCTACAGAAAGACTCACATAATGTAAATTTAGCACCTTCTGGTGTAAGTGATGATTCTGTAGGCCCAATAAATATTTTGATAGGTAGTGACTATTATGCCTCCTTTGTAAAGAGTATGGTAAAGAAATGTGGTGTCACCCTTTTGAAGATTGCAGGAGGCCATGTAATGTATGGTAGGATTCCTCGTAATAATAATTCATGACTAGAGGAAACTACAAATACCATAACTGTGTGTCTTACTCATGAAGTTGCACCCCAGTATAATTCTTCCATAGAGGAGGGTGTTGAGCCAGTGCATAAATTGTGGGAATTAGACAGCATTGGAATAAGTGTAAATGAAGAAAGTCCAGACGATTCTTTTACTCAGGAGCAATACCTGAGAGATGTAAAATTTGAATCTGGACAATACTGGGTGCAACTTCCGTGGAGACTGAACCATCCAGAATTGCCCACTAATTACAGAATGGCATATGGGCAGTTAAAGGCTCAGCTCCGCGAACTGAGTAAGACACCAGAATTGTTAACTGCCTATAATGATATAATTGCTGAGCAGTTAATTAATAAATTTATAGAAGAGGTACCTCCTGGGCAAGCCAAAATTTATGGTCACTATTTGCCCCATCACGGAGTGAAGAAGGATTCTAAGACCACTCCTTTGAGGATTGTGTTTAATTGTAGTGCCAGGAGTAACAAAAATGTACCTAGTTTAAATGACTGTTTGATGACAGGTCCGTCATTGACGGAAAAATTAGGAGATATATTATTAAATTTCAGGGTATAGAATTATGCCTTTACGGCTGACATAAGTAAAGCTTTCCTAAGAGTGGGTTTACAAGAGGCTGACCGGGATTGTACACGCTTCTTATGGCCTGAGAATCCTAGTGACCCACTTAGCCCTCTGAAAACCTTTCGCTTTAGGAGCGTATTATTTGGTGCTGCATCCAGTCCGTTCCTACTTCAAGCGACGATAAATGCACACCTTAAATGTAAGGGAAGTCCATTGAGTAAAGTAATGAGCAAACAATTTTATGTGGACAATTTCCTGGGTGTGACGTCAACTGAAGAGGAACTGTTAATGACTTATGGAGAGGCTAATAAAATAATGCAAAGTGCAAATATGCCTCTGAGAGAATGAAATAGTAATTCGTCCAAATTAAAGGACAAAATAAGTAAAGATTACCCTGGAGATGAAGTGCCAAAATGTAGTAATGTATTGGGTTTAACTTGGGATACTGAGAGAGATTTGTTAATGTTAAAACCTAATAATTACAGTATGCCCAATAAATTAACTAAGAGAGTTTTGCTTGCTGAAGTTTTTCCCAAATGTTTTGATCCACTAGGTTTAGTGTCACCCTTACTATAAGAGGGAAATTATTAATTCAGGAAGCATGGAAACTTAAATGTGCTTGGGATGAAATTCTACCTGAGGAATTCATTAACAGGTGGGATGAATTAATTGGTGATTATGAAAAAATTCCAATGTTGGAGTTCCCACGCCAGGTGGCCAATCCAAATGGGAAAAATGTACTCCACATTTTTTGTGATGCTTCAAAATTCTCATATGGAGCAGTTGCTTATCTTCAATGTAATAGTGTTATTTCTCTTGTTATGTCTAAGGCTAAAGTGTCTCCAATTAAATCACGTACCTTACCTCAGTTGGAATTAACAGCCATTTATGTAGGTGTCAAATTAGCTAATTATATAAGAAATAAGTTGCAGGAGATAAATATTAACGACACTGTAATTTGGTCTGATAATGAGGTATCCTTACAATGGATTCTCAATGGAAACAGTAAAATTGTGTATGTACAAAACAGAGTAGCTGAAAATTATCAGATGCAAGAGGAGTATAGTAGTTTGGGTCAGCATATGTTAACATTTAATCATATATCTGGTGAGGAGAATTCAGCTGATTTCTTGTCTCGAGGTTTACCTTATGCTAAATTTGTAAATGCTGTATCATAGTTTAAAGGACCTAGCTGGTTGGTAAATAAAGCTAATTGGCCTGTACAAAAGGCGTATATTGCTCCTGTTGAAATTACTGTGACCACCGCTCCAATAGTTTGTCCTTCTTTATCCATTGATATAAACAGGTATTCTTCTTTACCCAAACTGATCAATGTAACTATGTTGGTGTTTAAATTTCTAAACAAGATAAATATTTCATATAAGTTTTCACATCCTCTTGAATATTGGATAAAGAGGGTACAGGAGGAAATCTATGGAAATGAGATTAACTTGATGATGGAAAGAAAAATTGTGAAAGGTTCTATAATAGAGAAATTGGGGCTGTATTTAGAGAACAATGTAATTAGGTGCAGAGGTAGGTTACAAAATGCTGAATTGGGTGATTATGCTGAACACCCTATTTTACTGCCCAAAACTCATCATCTAACAAATTTGATTGTTCTAAATGCCCATAAAAATGTAATGCATGGTGGGGTACAAGATACCTTAAATTGTATTAGGGAAACTTTCTGGATTCCACAAGGACGGCAGAGTGTAGAAAGTGTGATTAAATCTTGTGTAATATGTCGCCGTGTGGATGCCAGATCCTATATGTACCCAGGTCCTCCACCATTGCAAAATGAGCAATTTGGGTAATTTAGCAACGAACTCCGCCCGGCCGCAGTGTGGAAAATACTGTATATATTTCCCAGAAATTCAGTATTTATATGTAAATAGATGGCCATACTGTATTTAATAATATTTATGTCATAGAAAATGGGAAACTGAGCCTGGGGATAAGGGACACTCGCCATCTTGGTTTTGAATTTTGTACAAACGTTGGTGTAATGGGAAGAATTTTTCGTGCTCTAGAGGTTAAAATTGTGTTGACACCTCTCAAATAGGAGGCGAAATTGGTGGATGTGCATTCCTGCATAACTTGAGATATCAGACGACTGGACAAGACAACTCCAGGAACCTCAGATAAGCTCTCTAGATTTGTGTGTAATTCTGGCCAGCATTCTTTTCATAGATTTAGTTAGAGTGAGGTTTTCTGAGTATGATACACATTAATCTCCAGTCAAATTGGTGAGTGATATTAAGATATATTTTCCTTCTGTTATGTAATTGTGTATATATATAACCATTTATTATTTTTAATATACAGTCCACAAATTTATATATTTACCAGTATTCCTGGTGTATTAATTAATAGGTCCAGAGCAACTTGTGGTTATGACAGTGGTAGGTATCGAAGGGTGACATTTTTTGCGACCTAGGTGTCCCAAATTCCTACTTGTCTATGTAACATTGATAAACAATAATTATCTTTGTTATGATTTACTGTTATGTACATAATTAGTTACATTCAGATAAATGCAATTTTCCACACACCTAATTTTGGTTGCAAGGGTCGATTCACAACTCCTGACCCCGCCTCTTCACTGGTCGCTACTAGGCCACTCTCTGCTCCATGAGCGATGTGTGGATCCTGCCTTCACTACATCACTTTCCAGACTATTCCACTTCCTGACAACTCTGTGACTGAAGTAATACTTCCTAACATCCCTGTGACTCATATGAATCTTCAGCTTCTAGCTTCAACCCTTTGTTGTTGTGTCCCATCTCTGTTAACATCCTGTCTGTGTCCACCTTGTCGATTCCTCTAAGAATTTAATATAAAATATTGTTATCTATCCCCTGCTCTCTCTCCTGTGTGTATGTGTGCGAGAGAGAGAGAGAGAGAGAGAGAGAGAGAGAGAGAGAGAGAGAGAGAGAGAGAGAGAGAGAGAGAGAGAGAGTCAAACTGGCCCATATATTCGCAGATATCTCCTCCATCACCAGCTGGGACTCACTAACGCGTGTTTAAGGGCTCCGACGGCTCGTATATTGTGGCTGTGGAGAGAGAATTGCCGGGGAGGCGACCTTTACGAGCGCTCGTCGCGTACACACAACTCGGGGTTATCGAGATCTCACTGTGGTTACATTTGTTCTGGGTGATGATTGCATTCTTGCAGTCCACTGAAGGTAATACGCGTTCTTCAGACCCCACTTTGTACCTCCTTCCTCCAGGGTCTCTGGTCTGCCCTCCCCTCCACTACCCTTCCAGGGTGGGTGGGTGGCGGAAGCGAATTAATTAATTACTTGAATATGTGGAGGATAGAGAGTCGTGGGCAGAAGAATTAAAAGATGGGAATAATGAGGAAGATCTGCATTGGTTGAGTATAGTAATCCATGTTACTGCTGGGTTGCCATGGTGACCAACGTCACGTAATGGAAATGACAGCAACTTAATAATAATAATAATAATAATAATAATAATAATAATATAATAATAATAATAATAATAATAATAATAATAATAATAATAATCAATACACAGAGATATCTGTCCCAGCTGCCCTCTGCTGGATTACGGAGTTCCATTAAGTTATCTTCACCTTAAAGATATTTTGTAGGCAAAATTGAAAAGGCCAAAGACATGCAACAAAACTGCTCTCCGAGCTGAGAGAGGAGAACCGTTAAGACGAGAAACACTGATCATTTTCTCGTTGCCAGACAGGAAGAAAAGAGGAGATATGATAACAACGTAAGTTGAGGTAACCAATGCTTAAATATTGTGGATGCTTACATCAGTGACGACGTGTCGCCTAGTGGGCGAAACGTTGCCGTTACTACATATTCTAGTTGCAACACGTAAGATCAGGGAAAGATTCAAGGAAACTGGGAATTTTTTTAGCGTCACAAACAGAGGCAACAGGAAGCCTCGGTAACTATATAAACAAAAATAAGTACTGAAAGTATGCCTTTTTTTTCAAATTGATTGACGGAATGTGGAGAATGCGATAAGGGGCGATATAGTATACACGAAAACCGTTGGTTCGTTGATTGGATAGTTGAGTTTGAAGCCTATCGACTACACGAGGGTCATTAAGATGATTTAGATGCTCATGGATCGTCTCATTCAGCTGCCAAATATTATTTTTTGTATATTTCACAACCCCGAGTATATAAAGAATGACGAATGCTTCTTGCTAGTGTATAATGACAGTGTTGGCAAAAGTTGTGCATTTGTTGCCTTGCAAACATTGTCCCAAAAAAGTATATGTGGGAGAAATGGGAAGAAGTTAGAACAAGCGTGTGTATGATGACAGAAGGGCTGTGAGAATAGGAAATACTGTCAGTCGTGAAGGGCTCGATACGGCGCCTGCTGTTAGTGTCCCTATAAATCCCGAGCAAGGAGGAGTCCCGTATTCTGTCATGCAAACTGAGGTTCAGACGCAGTAATTATACAGAGGGACGTACCTTGAGTATACCTGAAGAGGTTTCGGGGATCAACGCCCCCCCTGCGGCCCGGTCTGTGACCAGGCCTGGAGACGTTGTGTTGAATCAAGCTTAACTGCATCAATTCGGAACTTCAATTTATGGGAAACTAACGCGATTGCTCCGGCTCACGTCAGTAATCACCTTAAAGGAAGGTTGTACCTTGTATTATACCTGGAGTATACTTGGCGGGAGTTCCAAGGATCAACGCCCCCTCGGCCCAGTCCATGACTAGGCCTCACGATGGATCAGGGCCTGATCTGTATAAAAGTTTTAGAAGCTCTGCTGATATTCAAGGTCAAGATGAACCTCACCACCTCAAGATTCTTCCGGAGTCTTGTTTGCAAGATTCACCACTCTCATAGTTATTGCTGAGTCAGATTTCATATTTGGGAAGTCTCAGGGCCCGACAGACGGAGCCATGAATGAGGGGACGGAGTCAGGGAGAGGCAGACAGGGCTACGATCAGGGAGACGGAGCCAGGGACAACCAGACATAGCCAGAACAAGCAGATGAAACCAGGGTCGGGCAGACAGACCAAGGCACCCTCACACAGAGCAGGAGATGGGCGGACGGAATGAGCTGAGGACGGATCCGGGAACGAGAAGAAACCTGGACGGACAAAATCGTCTTGAGGTTATATGTGGGGTTTGGTCTGGCGGCCAGCTCCGCTATCCGGTCTATCGCGTCAATAAAACCACAGCTTTTACGGCCTCCTCTGCGTAATAAAGCAGTGCCATCAGTGTTCAAAACCACTCCAACTGGGGGTCCTCAACCAGCTGATTGACTTAGACGATCTGACGAACCCCAGGAGGAACACGGGAGAAACAATTTTAAATAGGAAAAAGATACAATAAATAAACACACAAATATGTTTTATTTTATATATATATATATATATTATATATATATATATTTATTTATATATTATTATAAAATATATATATATATATTTATATATATATATCAATGAAACCGAAACAAGTGGTACTAAATATTTCCAAACTGCGGAGGCCAGGATTCGGCCCCGAACACATTTTTCGTGGTTTCATTCTATATAGATGTTTGTTGAGGAAGGTATTAAAACGTAGGAGGTGAATTAACCTTGAAACCCACGCCCGAGTGTCCTCGCAACATAAAAACAAGTCTAGTTCGCTAGATTTATGTTGTTTTAGGTCGATGGCGTAGTGGTGGGGTACACGTACGTTGTGTTGTCCTTGAGGCGGGACACTGTGTCGGGGGGTCAATCCGGGCCTCCCGCGTTTGGTATGTAAAAAAATATATATAATATATTATATAAATATATATATATATATATTATATATTATATTTTATATTTATATATAAACACAGTAAAATATGGTCTTCATAAGCATTGGTAAGAAAAAATTAGACCACTTTTATTATTATTTTATTATTATTATTATTATTATTTTTTTTAGGGGGAAGCCCCAAAACCCAACGGGGTCACGCAGCCCCTGAGACAAAAGGTTATGTGATTTGATCGAGGAGTGGCGATAGCCCAGTCCCCCATCGAGAGCCTTTCACCACTATGTAGGGAATTGCCTTAGGGACGCCCACACAATTAACGAATAACTGAAGACAGTACAAATGCAGTACGGAAAACCCAAAATGTATTTAATCTAATATATGCCACGAATATTACTATGTGTACGTAGTAGTATAGTATTTAAAGCAATACAACACTGTCCCTATGGGGAGGCAGATGCTTAAATCTTACTTAAGGGGAGGGGCTCGGGGTAGCTAGCACCAAATTTCGCCAGGGGACTTTGGGGTGGATTCCCTGTGCAGTATAATAAAATTTAAAAAACTATGACTGGAACAAACACAATACCGTGACTGGGAAAAATTTACAAACCCCTTTAAAACAGTGGCTGGCAGTTCACAAACCATATTTTTTGTGACGAAACAAAATTTGCAATAACCTGAAACCATGATGGAACAATTACAACTAACCACAAAACCGTGAACAAAAATTTACCAAACCCAAATACTAGGTTGGGAAAAATTATAACTAACCCACAAAAACAAACCCAATACGTGGCTGGAACTTCGAACTAATCAACAATACATGGGGGAACAAAAACAATTCCCAAAATCGTCGCTGGAAAAGTTTACATCTAACCACAATCTGGAGAGGAAGCTTCGGATGACATTTTCGGTCCCCCTTAACCTCACAAGCCCCGCTGTCCCTCAGGGGCCCCAGCAGTCACGATCCTTGAGCAATCTACGTTGGTAGTAAGTCGAGACACGTTTACAACATAATGTCAGCCCCATCCTGGAGTGCGCAGCACCAGGATGGAACTCACTCCTGACGGGACATTTTCAGGAATCTGAAGCAAACGCGGTCATGAAGCCAGCCTAGTCCCGGAGCTAAGTCGCGTGAGGTACAGGAGGGCCCCGCATTACAGCAGGTTAGGTTTCTGGGCTACTGCTGTGAAGTTAAAATCGCTGTAAAGTGAAAACATTTTTTTTCACTTTCAAATCCATATAAAATCCTGATAACACGTTTTCACTATCATATATTGAGTGAGCAATACAGTTAGGTCTAAAAAATGCACATACAGTACAAACATTACTTACATTAATATATTTTCGTCCTTAGCTTACAATCAGTGGTGAATATATTTATTGTAGGAAGTCTGAATAAATGAAGAATGGGAATAATTGAAAACCGCTGCATTAGTGAAATGCCATAAATTAAAGCACTGTAAAGCGGGACCCTCCTTTATAAGAGGAGACTTACAGAACCGGACCTGATGACACTAGGACACCAAGGGGCCAAGAGATACTTGGTAACGACGCTTCCAATTTTGATCATATAAGCTTCATCCCTCTTCTTAAAGCTGTGTGTGGATCCTGAGTCCACTACTTCACTCTCCAGATTGTATGTGTGTGTGTGTGTGGGTGTGTGTGTGTATGTGTGTTTACAGCCGCTGGCATATAACAGCTAATAATACAGTAACATGGGATAAGAAATACTGGTAACAGGTGTGATAGGTACAAGTGTGAGAGTTACAGGTGTGAGAGGTACAAGTGTCCTCGACAACAGTGTTCAGTACCACCCCTCACTCTCCACTAACGACATTATCACCACAAGTGTTCTTCTTTACATCTACCAACAGATATCCCATTGTAAATGAGGAGGAAATGGGAACATGGCTGATAATTGGACATAGTTAATAATAATAATAATAAAATAATAATAATAATAATAATAATAATAATAATAATAATAATAATAATAATAATAATAATAATAATAATAATAATAGCAAGAATGATATTATTATTAATAAAAATACTACTACTACTCCTACTAGTGCTACTACTACTACTACTACTACTACTACTACTACTACTACTACTACTACCACCACCACTACTACTACTACTACTACTACTACCACTACTACTACTACTACCACTACTACTACTACTACCACTACTACTACTACTACTACTACTACCACTACTACTACTACTACTACTATTACAACCACCACTACTACTACTACTACTACTACCACTACTACTACTACTACTACTACTACCACTACTACTACTACTACTACTACTACTACTACTACTACTACTACTACCACTACTACTATTACTACCACTACTACTACTACTACTACCACTACTACTACTACTACTACTACTACTACTACCACTACTACAACTACCACTACTACTATACTACCACTACATACTACTACTACTACTACCACTATACTACTACTACCCCTACTACTACTACTAACTACTATACTATACTACTAGCTGCTGCTGCTACTACTACTACTACTACTACCACTACTACTTACTACTACTGCTACTACTACTACTGCTACTACTACTATACTACTACTACTATCACTACTACTACTATTACTATACTACTACTACCACTAACTACTACTACTACACTACTACTACCACTCTACTAACTGCTGCTGCTGCTACTACTACTACTACTACTACCACTACTACTACTACTACTGCTACTACTACTACTACTACTACTACTACTACTACTACTACTACTACTACTTCTACTACTACTACTACTACTACTACTACTACTACTAATAATAATAATAATAATAATAATAATAATAATGTCCCTTTCCTCTGGTGTCACTATCACCTGTAGTCTCGTTTCTGTGGTCACGTTCTGTAATCATGAGCTATTGTCACGTTCTGTGGTCATGTTCTGTGGTCACGTTCTGTGGTCACGTTCTGTGGTCACGTTCTGTGGTCATGTTCTGTAGTCACGTTCTGTGATCACGTTCTGTGATCATGTGCTATTGTCACGTTCTTTGGTCATGTTCTGTGATCATGTGCTATTGTCACGTTCTGTTGTCATGTTCTGTGGTCACGTTCTGTGGTCACGTTCGGTGGTCACGTTGAGGGACTGATTACCTCATTCTTCTCCTGTTCTTCACGATTCTCCTTTGTATGGACTGATGACGAAACGTTTCCTCAATAAAGATACCCAAGAGTTGCACATGTGTCTAATTTATCAGAGTGACTGACGTTGTAGAAGCCAGGCTTAAGCTTGGTTACAAGTGCTTCTGACAGTTTGGCAGACGCACAGATAATGATCAAACTAAATGGAAAAGTATGTGGCTAGCTTAATGGTCAGTTTCTTGAGCAATGCGTGCTTTATTGTACACTTACTGAGGAACGTAGAGACAGTATAATAAACTGTAATATGATGGGAATATCTTACTAATGAAAGCAAGATACCCGATATATTAAGCAAATATCCTAACTTTCCTGGCAACAGATGAGACGCCTTCAGATAGAAATCCAGAAATACTCCTGCCTATCCTTTTGGGGCCTAGTTCCTAGGTCTTGTCTGTATTCAAATGCTCTTGCACTCCTGTCCACAGGATGGATACCGGATACACACAAGAACAAAACAAACACCGTTATTTCTATAAAGTGGAGTTCAGTATACAATTGACATTTGAGTAATTGACATGTATAACTTGTCATACAGAAACTCCCTTGTTGTGCCTATTATTTCCAGCAGCTTAAAAGTAACTTATAATTTCTAGACAATGAAATAGTGTACTAGAATGCTATTGTTTGTCATATTTGACATTGAACTGGTATAACAGTTTGGGATATAAATTAATATATTCTAAGATTACCACAAATGTTGAAACATTAAATTTATGGTAGTGAATATTAATATGATTCAGATCAACATTGTTGCTACTGAACTATCAACCTTAAACACGATTTGTTTTAATATGAATAATCGCGAATAAGCGTTACAAGATGCAAATCAAGCACAGAGGGAGTTAAAAAATAGCTCTAGGCATTTCGTATTGCAATAAACACATCTTCAGGGTTGCAATGCTGCAGAAGTGAGAAGGAAATCCTGACAGATTCGTTCAGGGAAAAGGCCCCTAGCTTATTTTAGTTAGGTCGTTTCCCTGAAGAATTACTCTAGGGGCTTTTATCTTTTTGAAATTGCAAGACCCCGAAGATGTTTAATTGCAACACGAAACCCCCCCAAACTAAATTTTAACCCCCCCCCGTGATGTTTTGCAATTTCATAATTTTCTAAGGAGGGGTTTAAAATCAGGCGCGGGGCTTTTTTTAAAATATTTTTGGGGCAGGGGACTAAAGGATAAAATTTTTACATGTTCCGGGAAGGAAATAAAATTTCAGACCCTTCATCGCGAAGTTGCGTGTTGTTTTGGGGAACTGCGGTGATCACAGGACATCGCAGTCTTGGGAAGGTCGGGGGCCCGGGCTGGAGCTCGTCCATAGTGCCCGTATATTAAAAAAACAGTAACAAGGTTGGGTGTGTTGTAAGTTTTAAGTTGGACATTTGAGTAGTGGGGAGTGTTGTCTGAAACTAAAATGGGTGATTTTTTAAAAGCTTTTTCGAGGGGGAACAAGGGTTTAGGGTGATTTGCAGTTGCGTCTCTAATAGGGATAGCAAAATTGAAGGGAAAGGAAAATTTCGAGAAAAAATGCAGAGCGAGTAATTTGTTTGCGAAAATATTACTTTTAACTTTTAATATAATATATATTTATATATATTATATAATATAATATATTATATAAAAATTATAAATAAAATTTTAAATATATATATTATTTTTTTTCAACGTCCACCCGTACCCACTGATGAGTGGCCCCCCCAAAAAAAATGAAGTTTCCCTTTTAAATTTGTAATATATACAGGAAAAGGGGGTTTTACTAGCCCCTTGCTCCCGGCATTTAGTCGCCTCTTACGAACGAGGGCTTACAGAGGAAGAAATTTGTTCCATTTCCCCCATGGAGAAAAAATTAATATAATATATATATATATAAATATATTATATATAAAATATATAATATATATATATATATATATATTATATAAAAGGAATTCGCAAGGCCGAAATATACACAAACACTGATCCGGCTGAAAAAACCAAACCCTACGAACCTTTGGGAAAAAGGGTACGCAGTGCTTTACCAACTCCCCACGGGGCCCAAAACCTTGGAGTCAAGCTTGCGCTAGACTTTATCCGGCAGCCAGCTTCAGGGAAAGGTTTACAGCTTTTCATTCATCCCCTCTCACAGCCTTTCAGAGAACCAGGTGGGGAGGTGAAGAAGCGCATGCGAACTTGACACCTCAAAGGGCGGTGGGCCCAACAACACCCTCTCCTAGGCCTTAAAGAGGGAGCAGAGATATTGTGTGAGCATTAACAAAGATCTTCAACACATCTTTTTTGAAACTGGGCAACCCCCTGAGGTTTTGGAAAATGGAAAATGTGCCCATTTTTTTAAAAAGGGGAGACAGACATGAGGCACAAACTACAGCCCTGTACACAAAACGTGTAAGTATGCAAGGGTCAGGGGAAAAGGGCACAGGGGGGAAGGGGTGGGGCCCCGGAAAAGAAACAAGTGTAAATTTTGAAAACCCAGCCGGTTTCGGGGAAGGAAATCCTGGTCAAAAAACCTACAAAGGCTTTATGACGGTGACAGAATAAGACAAGAGAAGAGGGGGGGATCGACTGCGTATTTTGACGCAAAAGGCCTTCGACAAGTTCCCAAAAGAGGTTACTGAAAAAGCTAGGGGCCCGGGGCACACATAACGGAAAGGCACTGCAATGGACAAGAAATCTACAGGGGGGCAACAACGAGTCATGGGACGCGACGGGTGTCAAGTGGGCGCCTGTGACAAGCGGGGTTCCACAGGGGTCAGCCTAGGACCTGTGCTTTTTTGGAAAACTGAAGACAAAACGGAAGGGTAGATCAAAGTGTCCTTGTTTGCAATGATGTAAGTTTAATGGAAGAATAAATGGGACGAATCAGGCGGACTACAAAGAGACCGGGAAGGGTAAAGCCGGCCCCCCCAGCAACGGGCTCCTTGAATTTAACCCTCCCAAATGCAAAGCCATGAAGATTGGGGAAGGGCAAAGAAGACCCGACCAATATATTTTAGAGGGCCCAAAGAGAAACCTCACTAAGGGAAAAAGATCTGGGGGAAATTTTAAACACCGAGCATACCCCTGAGGCCCCACATCAATCAGAAATGCTGAGCATACGGGGCCGGGAAACCTACGGATAGGTTCCGATACCTCGTAAGGATTCGTTTAAACTCTGTATACCATCTACGTCAGGCCCATACGGGTAGCAGCCCCTTTTTGGAATCCACACCAGTAAAAGCACGTCAAAAAATTAGAGAAAGGAAAAGGTTTGAAACAAGACTATCCCAGAGCTACGGGGATTGTCCTATGAAAAAAGGGTTGGGGGGAAATGGGCCTGACGACACTGGAGCCGGGGAGGGTCGGGGGAACGAAAACGACAATAAAATACTGCGGGGAAATAGACAGGTGGAAAAGACGGGATGTTCCAGAGATGGACATAGACAAAAAGGGGTCAAAATTTGGAAGTTGAAGACTCAGTAATAAAGGGGAGTTCAAAAGTATTTCTTCAGTCAAGAGTAGTCGCCATAAAATACCTAGAAAGTGTGGGGGAGGCAGGGACCTACAATTTTAAAGGCGGGGTAGAAAAGGCTCATGGGGCGGGGAGGAGGGGACCTAGTAGCAATCAGTGAAGAGGCGGGGCCAGGAGCTATGACTCGACCCTGCAACCAAAATAGGTGAGTACAAATAGTGAGTACACACACACACACACAGTCATAGAGTTGTTTTGGAAGTGGAACATTCTAGCAAGTGATGTAGTGGAGGCAGGAACCATACACAGCTTTAAAGACGAAGTATGATAACGCTCATGGAGCAGGGAGGAAGAGGACCTAGTAGCGATGAGTGAAGAGGCGGGTCCAAGAGCTGAGCTCGACCCCTGCAACCACAAACAGGTGGATACAAAACACACACACACATACACACGCACACAACACACACACACACATATATATATATATATATATGTCGTGCCGAATAGGCAAACTTGCGATCTTGGCTTAAATAGCAACGCTCATCTTGCCAAATAAGACAAGTGAAAATTTGTGTATGCATAATTTGGCCAAAATCATTCTGAACCTAACGAAAAAAAAATATTTTCACTGTGTTTGTTTTGTATTAAATTTTTGTAAACAAATCTAAAATATATTAGTTAGGTTAGGCTAAAAAAAATTGTTTTGTTATAATAAGGTTAGGTAAGGGTTTTTTAAGTATCTTTTGATGCAAAATTATAAATTTTTACATTATCATTAATGAAAAAAATGTATCTTTAAACGTATAAGAGAAAATTTTAGGAAGGACTTAATTTTAAATGAGTTCTTGCTAATTGACCAGTTTTACATATTCGGCACGACAAAATATATATATATATATATAATTTTATTAATATATATAAAATATATATATATATATATTTATATATATATATATATATATATATATATAATTTTATATATATATATATTTTATAAAATATATATATATATATATATATATATATACATATATATAATTTTATATACAAACGTTTACTCTTTTCCCCCGATAATATTACTCGCTCTGTACTTCTCTCCAGTCTATCAGGTTGAAATTTTTTAGCTAGTGTTGGATGCAGTGTCGAATATCAGATTATAATAAAGGGTATCCTAAGAATTTTCCCTGGTCTTGCTTTGGGTGAGAATTATTTATTTGCATTTTCAAATTGGTATTTTACCTTTTTTCCCGACAGGGTTTTGTCATCTGAGGTAAGTCAAAGGGGTGGCCGTCCAGGTACTTCCCTTGCTCCATCTTCACTGTGTTATACAAACCCTTCGTGATTTCTATAATCTTTGTTTTTTTTTGCGTTACTCTCACAGATAAGCGTGGAGTGCTCTAACTAGCCACTTAGGCCCCACGATATACTGACAGGTAGACAGTACAGGATAAATGGCACCGGTACAGGGGTGAGGGACCGGTAAAGGGGTGACGGGGAGGGGGATAACAGTAAGGGGGTTTTAAACGGTCCCGGGTACAGAGATGACGGCGGGGAGGATAACAGTACTGTTAATGCAGTTCCGGTACAGAGGATGACGACGGGGAAATTGAACAGTACTGGGGATGAGGGTACCGGAGGTGGGTGAAGGATCAATAAACCCTCATCATGTGTATTTATTTAAAAAATAAGCTATTATCCGCAGGTTCAGTGATGACAGTTATCCATACGTAACCTGATTGAAAATAATAATGAACCCACCGTGTGTCGAACTCGGCGTTGATTGGGCCCCTTTGTATCTCCACACACATACACACCACTGTTGTACACGTGCTTTTGGGTTGTACACGTGTATTTTCTTGAATACACACTTATCTACACGCATATAAAAAACACACACACACATATAAAAGCAGCAGCCAAATCAGAAGCGACACTGTGCTTCGCGGTCCCCATCAGAAGACAATAATGAACCAAGTAATACTTTTAAAGGAAGGAGGAACTGAGAGAACAAGAAGTCTGCAACGTTTGAACACACAATTTAAACGATATTTCCGTGGAGGACAGATGCAACACCAGGACAGCCAAGGAGACAGGGGAACCAGTGCAGACAAGGGCAACAAACCCGACAGCCAAGGAGACAGGTACACCATGGAGACAAGGGCAACACCAAGAGCCAAGGAGCGGGCACACCAGTGCAGACGGGGCAACACCAGACAGCCAAGGAGACAGGGTACACCAGTGGGGAGACAAGGGCAACACCAGAGAGCCAAGGGGACAGGGTACACCAGTGAAGACAAGGACAACACCCGACAGCCAAGGAGACAGGGTACACCCGTTTCAGACAGGGCAACACCAGACAGCCAAGGAGACAGGGTACACCAGTGGAGACAAGGGCAACACCAGAGAGCCAAGGAGACAGGGTACACCAGTGGAGACAAGGGCAACACCAAGAGCCAAGGAGACAGGGTACACCAGGAAGACAGGCAACACCAGACAGCCAAGGGGACAGGGTACACCCGTGCAGACAGGGCAACACCAGAGAGTCAAGGAGACAGGGTACACCAGCAGGTACTGACACATACACATAACAGGGAAAAGAGGAAAAAAAAACTTTTGGGTGAGCTGCTTACATCAAAAGCAATGGGAGCTTTCAGGGGGTTTACCTGTGAGAGGATACAGAAACATTGTCCGAACCACTAGATGAGATAATAATAATAATAATAATAAAAAATAATATAATAATAAAAATAAAATAATAATAATAATAATAATAAGAATAGAATAAGAATAAGAATAATAATAATAATAAAATAATCTTTATTCTAAAAGTATATGTCAACGTTATACAGACTTGATAACATTAGTAACATACTATATAGGAAGACCCTTGTTAACAGAGCATTTCGGGCAAATCAACAATAAGTCGAAAGATCTGGATCATTTTCTAGAGATCTGGAAGACGGGAGTGTAATTACAATATACATGAAATGAGACAGACAGGAAGCGTTGAAATACAGATTAATATCACTGACATCATGACATGTAAGGTAATGGAGAAGAAATAACGATGAGAGTGGCAGAGAAAATTGGAGAGAAGTAGTTTCATAAGCATTATCACACTGGTTTAGAGGGTGACAATTCTTGTCTTACAATCATGCTCGAGTTCTGTGACAAAATAATAGATGTGAAACATGAGGGATAGGATGAGTGTTTTGATATTCTTGAACTGCAAGATGGCACTTAACAATGTACCTCACAAGTGACTGAGCAAAAAAATTGAGAAGCAGCAAGGAATAAGGGGAATGTACCCCAGTGCATCAATGAGTAATACAGAGGAAGGAAGCAAAGAGTTATTGTCAGTGTTTCTGCAGGGATCTGTATTAAGACCAGTGTTGTTTCTTGTTTACGTTAAATGACATACCAATGGGATTAAGTCAGGGCGTATCCTTGTTTGCTGATGATGCAAAACTAATGAGAGGAATGCAAACTGATGAGGACAAGAAAAAGATACAAATGGGCTGAGACATTCTGAAAAAAATCGTCAGAAATTAGGTTATTTGAATTTACCCCCAGTAATTTCACTAGTATAAAGAGATGAAAATGGAAAAGATAGAGCATAGATTCGGAGGACAGAGATAGGTACTATGAAAAGGGAAAGGAAGACGGGAAAAACTGAGCATAGATTCGGAGGATAGAGGTATGTACTATAAAAATGGAAACTGAAAGCTAAATACAGCCAGTTAAGAAACTGAAGAAAATTTGCAGAAGTATGCAGTGAAGCAAGTTTTGGGTTTATTGAATGAGCTCTGACGACTTTAAAGGGGACAGAAAACTAGGGAGAATCATAACGATTTTACAACATATTTTAAGGAACTGACAGGACAGACTGAGAAAGGGGAAACAGAACACTAAAAGTCAGCTGGAAGTTAGACAGATGACTCACGATGATGTTAGGAAGTACTTTTTCAGCCTGAAGGTGGTCAGGAAACGGAATGATCAGTACGAATAGGTGAAAGCAGGCATGTGGCAAAATTAAGAAGCTGAGCCAGGAGCTGAAACTCGAACCCTGCACAAAAAATATAGTAAACCATATAGGTAGGAGAATACACACACACCCCCACACACACCACACACACACAACGCGGCGCGCGCGCGAGCACACACAACATATACACGGAAATTATTCACCAACAGATGTTTTATACACTCCCTCACCTCTGGTAAATAAACACATGTCATATCTACGTTTTAGATACATACAGCACACCTGCCATTACAGAGCTCTCTCTCACACCTTCCACAATGTACCTACTATCACGTGCTTCATTCCAAATTTATATTCCTCATTCACCGGTACAACATTTTTCTTAACCTGTGAACTTTGCCCACACCTGACACCCACTGTATACTCTTCAATATTGCATCTGAAGTGTCGTCATCAAACTAACGGCCAGTACATTAACTACTCCACGCATCCGGCCTATTAACTTATTCCCCCTGGGACACAAAAACATACACTAGAACATTTAATTGGTCACTATTGAAACAGCTAGGACATATTTTACACATGGGAAAGGTTACACGGCCACACACTGTCACCAAAGCGCAAGTCTCCTCAACATTTTACTAAATACGGTTGTGCAAACCCTTTTTGGGGGAAAATTTACAAAAAATTTATTTAGTTTTTGAAGTTCCGCGGGTTATAAAGGGCCTCGAAACAAAGCTTGTCACAGCCTTGTTGGAAACTAAACCGTGATGTCTGGACGAGCTTGTTAGGTAAGCTCCTACGACGCAGGGGGGTGTGAAAGACCAATCAAAAGATTTCCTTTCCCTGTGGCTTATTCTAATATAATTTATACATTATATATATATATATATATATATAAATTATATAATATATATAATATATATATAAAATATATTATATATATAATATATATATATAAATATATAAAATTATATATATAAATATTATTAATTTTTTAAAATATATATTTAATATATATAATTATATATATTATATAATATTAATATAAATATTTTATATATATTATTTTTGCTTAATAAAAAATAACAGAAAAATTTTCCCCCGATAAATTCAAGATAAAACAAGAAAACTTGAACAACAAAGAACACGTAAGATCCAAAGACAATGAGAGGAGAAAGTATTATTTAAAGAAAGTAGTGAGAAAAACAAGCAGGGAGAGAAACAAGCAGTGAGAGAAGCAAGCAGAAAGAGAAACAAGCAGTGAGAGAAGCAAGCAGAAAGAGAAACAAGCAGAGAGAGAAACAAGCAGCGAGAGAAAGCAAGCAGAAAGAAAAAACAAGCAGTGCGAGAAAACAAGCAGTGAGAGAAACAAGCAGTGAGAGAAACAAGCAGTGAGAAAAACCCAAGCAGGGGAGAGAAACAAGCAGTGAGAGAAACAAGCAGCGAGAGAAGCAAGCAGAAAGAAAAAACAAGCAGTGAGAGAAACAAGCAGTGAGAGAAACAAGCAGTGAGAGAAACAAGCAGTGAGATAAACAAGCATGAGAGAAACAAGCAGTGAGAGAAACAAGCAGTGAGAGAAACAAGCAGTAAAGAGAAGCAAGCAGAAAGAAAACAAGCAGTGCGAGAAACAAGCAGTGAGAGAAACAAGCAGTGAGAGAAACAAGCAGTGAGAGAAGCAAGCAGAAAGAAAAACAAGCAGTGAGAGAAAACAAGCAGTGAGGGGAAACAAGCAGTGAGAGAAGCAAGCAGAAAGAGAAACAAGCAGTGAGAGAAACAAGCAGTGAGAGAAACAAGCAGTTAGAGAAGAAGCAGTGAGGAGAAACAAGCAGTGAGAGAAACAAGCAGTGAGAGAGCAAGCGTGAGAGAAACAAGCAGTGAGAGAAGCAAGCAGTGGAGAAACAAGCAGTGGGAGAGAAGCAAGCAGTGAGAGAAACAAGCAGTGAGAGAAACAAGCAGTGAGAGAAGCAAGCAGTGAGAGAAACAAGCAGTGAGAGAAGCAAGCAGTGAGAGAAAAAGCAGTGAGAGAAGGCAAGCAGTGAGAGAACAAGCAGTGAGGGAAGAACAAGCAGTGAAGAAGCAAGCAGTGAGAGAAACAAGCAGTGAGAGAAGAAAGCAGTGAGAGAAAAAGCAGTGAGAGAGGCAAGCAGTGAGGGGAAAAAGCAGTGAGAAAAGCAAGTAAAAAGAGAAAGAGCAGTGAGAGAACAAGCAGTGAGAGAACAAGCAGTGAGAGAAAAACAAAAAAAAAGGGGGGGGGGAAAAAAAAAAAAACAAAAGGCGTGAGGAAGCAAGCAGTGAAAAAAAAGCAGTGAGAAAACAGCATAAAAGGAAACAACAGTAGAAAGCAAGCAGTGAGAGAAGCAAGCAGGAGAGAAACAAGCGTGAGAGAAACAAGCAGTGAAGAAGCAAGCAAAAGAGAAACAAGCGTGAGAGAAACAAGAGTGAGAGAACAAGCAGGAAAAAATAAGCATGAAGAAACAAGCTGAGAAAGCAAGCAGTAGAGAAACAAGCAGTAAAGAAACACATGGGGAAACAGCGTGAGAGAAACAACAGTGAGAAGCAAGAGAAAGAGAAACAAGCATGGGGGAAAAAGATGAGAAAGCAAGCAATGAGAGAAACAAGCAGTGAGGAAAAAGCATGAAGAAACAAGCAGTGAGAGAAGAAAGCATTGAGAGAAACAAGCGGGTGAGAGAAAAAGCAATGAGAGAAGCAAGCAGTGAGAGAAACAAGCAGTGAAAGAAACGAGCAGTGAGAGGAAACGAGCAGTGAAAGAAACAAGTAGTGAGAGAAGCGAGCAGTGAGAGAAACAAGCAGTGAGAGAAACAAGCGGGTGAGGGAAACAAGCAGTGAGAGAAGAAAGGGCAGTGAGAGAAGAAAGCAGTGGAAAAGAAGCAAGCAGTGAGAGAAACAAGCAGTGAGAGAAGCAAGCGGGAAAAGAGAAACAAGCAGTGAGAGAAACAAGCAGTGAGAGAAGCAAGCAGTGAGAGAAAACAAGCAGTGAGAGAAACAAGCAGTGGGGAGAAAACAAAGCAGTGAAGAAAACGAGAGGAGAGAAACAACACTGAGAAAAAAAAAAAAAGTGGGAAAACAAGAAGTGAGAGAAACGAGCAGTGGGAAGCAACAGTGAGAGAAACGAGCAGTGAGAGAAACGAGCAGTGAGAGAGAAACAAGCATTGAGAGAAACGAGCAGCGAGAGAAACGAGCAGTGAGAGAAACGAGCAGTAAGAGAAAAAGAAGTGAGAAAAACAAGCAGTGAGAGAAACAAAAAGTGAGAGAAACAAGAAGTGAGAGAAACAAACAGTGAGAGAAACGAGCAGGGGAGAGAAACGAGCAGTGGAGAGAAAACGAGCAGTAAGAAAAAAAAGAAGTGAGAGAAAACAAGCAGGGGAGAGAAACAAGCAGTGAAAAAGCAAGCAGTGAGAGAAGCAAACAGTGAAAGAAACAAGCAGTGAGAGAAACAAGCAGTGAGAGAAGCTAGCAGTGAGAGAAGCAAGCAGTGAGAGAAACAATCAGTGAGAAGCAAGCAGTGAGATAAGCGAGCAGTGAGAGAAACAAGCAGTGAGAGAAACAAGCAGTGAGAAGCAAGCAGTGAGAGAAACAAGCAGTGAGAGAAACAAGCAGTGAGAGAAGCTAGCAGTGAGAGAAGCAAACAGTGAGAGAAACAAGCAGTGAGAGAAGCTAGCAGTGAGAGAAACGAGCAGTGAGAGAAGCAAGCAGTGAGAGAAAACAATCAGTGAAAAGCAAGCAGTGAGATAAGCGAGCAGTGAGTGAAACAAGCAGTGAGAGAAACAAGCAGTGAGAGAAGCAAGCAATGAGAGAAACAAGCAGTGAGAGAAACAAGCAGTGAGAGAAACAAGCAGTGAGATAAAAAAGCAGTGAGAGAAACAAGCAGTGAGAGAAGCAAGCAGTGAGAGAAGCAAGCAGTGAAAGAAACAAGCAGTGAGAGAAACAAGCAGGATAGAAGCAAGCAGTGAGAGAAGCAAGCAGTGAGAGAAACAAGCAGTGAAGAAGCAAGCAGTGAGAGAAGCAAGCAGTTAGAGAAGCAAGCAGTGAGAGAAGCAACCCAGTGAGAGAAGAAAGCAGTGAGAGAAGCAAGCAGTGAAAGAAACAAGCAGTGAGAGAAACAAGCAGTGATAGAAGCAAGCAGTGAGAGAAGCAAGCAGTTAGAGAAGCAAGCAGTGAGAGAAGCAAGCAGTGAGAGAAGAAAGCAGTTAGAGACGAAAGGAGTGTAGAAGCGGTGAGAGAAGCAAGTAGTGATATAGCAGTGAGAGAAGCAAGCAGTGGGGAAAAGCAAGCAGTGATAGAAGCAGTGAGAGAAGAAAGCAGTGGGGAAAAACAAGCAGTGAGAGGTGCAGAGGTGAGAGACGAAAGCAGTGAGAAAACAGTGAGAGAAGCAACCTTTCATTCCCCCTTATGTAATATACGAGTGATTTACCGAATGTGATAACGATATTTGTCGTGACTGAATATTACAATCAACAGCTGTTAGAAAAAAAAATGTCCAGATGAGAGAAAGTGAGAGAGAGAAAGAGAGTGATCTGATGTAGGTAACAGCTCTTAGTTTGTATATATAGTTAGAAACCCTAAATCCAACATTGTTTAAAAACCCTTTTTTGAGAAGATTGGAATCCTTAAAACCTGCCAATAGCTTATCAATAAAGCTAGGTATCCTTAACCTTGCCAAACCTGTGTTAAGAGAGAGAGAGAGAGAGAGAGAGAGAGAGAGAGAGAGAGAGGGGGGATGGAAGGCTGACGCCCCTCGCTCACCAATCTGTGTAAATTTGTTGTTGAACGACGTGATAAGATCCGCCATTGTTTTGGTAACGTCCCAGAGGGAGATTGTAGACGACTTAGAACCCATCTGGGATTAGCCAAATGCCTTTTTTTCGGAGGGTAAATATCCATTGTGTGGAGGAAAATCTAATACCTAAGCTATTTCAGCAAATTCTACTTTGTTGTTGTCGTTTATTTTAATTAAACAGAGATGTTTAGAGGTGAAGGACCTGGGTGTGTAACCGCAGGTAAAACGTGTGAGTTTAGAGCGAAGCTGTGCGTTTGTTGTGTACATCCCACACGTGCCTTGGTATACTGATATTTACATCTCTCTCTTTTCTCTCTCGCTCTTTCTCTCCTCTCTCTCTCTCTCTCTCTTCTCTCTCTCTCTCTCTCTCTCTCTCTCTCTCTCTCTCTCTCTCTCTCTCTCTCTCTCTCTCTCTCTGTTTCTCTTTTACACTGAGTTTTACAAGGTTAGGTTTAGGGTTCCTAATTTTATATACAAGCTAAGAGCTCTTACCTACATCAGATCTCTCTCTCTCTCTCTCTCTCTTTCTCTCTCTCTCACATCAGGAGTTGTGACTCGAGCCTTACAACCATAAGGTGAGTACTCACACACAAATACACACAACATCAGCTGTCAAGGTAATGAGAGAGAGCAATTGTTCGCAGTTTTAACCCCCCACCTTCCATTACTCAGCCTTCCCCCTCCCTCAGATGGGTATGTGGGTGGTGGGATGGGGGGGAGGGGCGAGGGAGGGTAGATAGTGGAGACAGCGGGAGGGGGTGGGAGGGGGGTGGGAAGGCAGGGGAGGAGAATAGGGAGGTTGAACTGGTGATGCCACTGTCAGTATCCACGGGATAATACCCACTGAGGTTGACCTGAGAGAGAGAGAGAGAGAGCATATGAGGCTACCTAACACCTACATATATTTTAAACATATCATCTAAGACCCGAGAAGTACGATGTAGCAGGTGTTGCCTCTCTGGATCGCCACAGTCCCCTCCGAAAAGAGAAGATGGCTGCTCTGAGTCCTTGGTTTCTCTGACGAGTTTGCCAGTTCTTCCATGAACTTGAGGTGAACACTAGAACTTCAAAATATATAATTTGTTTTTAACGAGAGATTTTAACTTTAGCCAAATTAGTTGGAGCATTTGACAGAAAAATCTTGAGACCAACGACTTTCTAGATACGATCCAGGATTGTTTTCTAATACAATCTGTGACGGAACCAACTAGAGGACATAACCTGTTCGACTTGGTCCTTGCTAACAATAAATCTCTAAATTAATTTCCTTGATTTTAATAATGAATTTAAGGAAAACAATCACAAACCACTCAGTCTCAATATATCATGGAATTACCTTCAATAACTATAATCAGACCCAGTCTCTGATTCTAGTACAGTCGATTTTGCGTGGTGGAGTACAATATTACTGGGAGAAGTGGACTGGTGTGACCTGACGGGTGACTGTCCTGTGGAGAAGGTAAGTGGACATGGTTGCCAAGATGACAGTTTTCATCAAGCTGCCCACAACATAAAGTTCCCCAAAAAAAAAAAATTGGTTTTTGAAATTTGAGTATATTAGTGTGTTTTCTTTT
>NC_069430.1:32421664-32431987 GCF_026875155.1 Cherax quadricarinatus | reverse complement strand
AAATACATACATAATACATACATACCATACATACATCACATACATACATACCATACCATACATACATACATACATACATACATACATACATACATACATACATACATACATACATACATACATACGTACATACATACATACATACATACATACATACATACATACATACATACATGCATACATACATACATACCATACATACATACATACATACCATACATACATACATACATATATACCATACATACATACATACATACATACATACATACATACATACATACATACGTACATACATACATACATATATACATACATCTCAGTAGTAGTAACCAGTTACCAGTCTCAGTAGTAGTAACCAGTTACCAGTACCGTCTGACTCAACGATCAACCGTCTCTTGAGTCACGGTCTTTCATATTGTGCTGACCTCAGCAGTATTCAAAGACCCACTGGGTACTGGGCAGCCGGCGAGCCAGTATTACTAGAGTGAGCAAGGAGATAGGTAACGGCACGGTCTCTCTCCACATAACAGCAATTATAAGTAAAACAGCCTACGTGAGTATTTCTACCCTAATCCACGTATCGAACTCCCACATGATAAATAGCGTCGCCGAGCTCTCAGTAGTAGTAACCAGTTACCAGTCTCAGTAGTAGTAACCAGTTACCAGTACCGTCTGACTCAACGATCAACCGTCTCTTGAGTCACGGTCTTTCATATTGTGCTGACCTCAGCAGTATTCAAAGACCCACTGGGTACTGGGCAGCCGGCGAGCCAGTATTACTAGAGTGAGCAAGGAGATAGGTAACGGCACGGTCTCTCTCCACATAACAGCAATTATAAGTAAAACAGCCTACGTGAGTATTTCTACCCTAATCCACGTATCGAACTCCCACATGATATACATACATACATACATACATACATACATACGTACATACATACATACATACATACATACATACATACATACATACATACGTACATACATACATACATACATACATACATACCATACATACATACATACATACCATACATACATACATACATACATACATACGTACATACATACATACATACATACGTACATACATACATACATATGTACATATATACATACATATACAATATATAAGGTGACTAAGACTAGTAAGTCAGTTGTTTCTACTCTTAATAAAACTCTCCAGTTAATTTTTCAACATTTCTTATATCAAAGATGTTGTTTATACCACAGAGATACCTCGACATTATTATAGATTCTTTCATTGTTCTGACCTTCAACTTTGAATTTCCGTCGAATACATTTAAATTATAGTTTGATTATAGTTTACTGACGTGGTTAACCTTCTTTGTTGATGTGGTTAACCTTCTTTGTTGATGTGGTTAACCTTCTTTGTTGATGTGGTTAACCTTCTTTGTTGATGTGGTTAACCTTCTTTGTTGATGTGGTTACCTTCTTTGTTGATGTGGTTAACCTTCTTTGTTGATGTGGTTAACCTTCTTTGTTGATGTGGTTAACCCTTTCCCTTTGTTGATGTGGTTAACCTTCTTTGTTGATGTGGTTAACCTTCTTTGTTGATTTGGTTAACCTTCTTTGTTGATGTGGTTAACCTTCTTTGTTGACGTTGTTAACCTTCTTTGTTGATGTGGTTAACCTTCTTTGTTGATGTGGTTAACCTTCTTTGTTGATGTGGTTAACCTTCTTTGTTGATGTGGTTAACCTTCTTTGTTGACGTTGTTAACCTTCTTTGTTGATGTTAACCTTCTTTGTTGATGTGGTTAACCTTCTTTGTTGACGTTGTTAACCTTCTTTGTTGATGTTAACCTTCTTTGTTGACGTTGTTAACCTTCTTTGTTGATTTTTAACCTTCTTTGTTGACGTTGTTAACCTTCTTTGTTGATGTTAACCTTCTTTGTTGACGTTGTTAACCTTCTTTGTTGATGGGGTTTAAACCCTTTCTTTGTTGACGTTGTTAACCTTCTTTGTTGATGTTAACCTTCTTTTTTTGACGTTGTTAACCTTCTTTGTTGATGTGGCTAACCTTCTTTGTTGACGTTGTTAACCTTCTTTGTTGATGTTAACCTTCTTTGTTGACGTTGTTAAGCTTCTTTGTTGATGTGGTTAACCTTCTTTGTTGATGTGGTTAACCTTCTTTGTTGATGTGGTTAACCTTCTTTGTTGATGTGGTTAACCTTCTTTGTTGATGTGGTTAACCTTCTTTGTTGATGTGGTTAACCTTCTTTGTTGTTGTGGTTAACCTTCTTTGTTGATGTGGTTAACCTTCTTTGTTGATGTGGTTAACCTTCTTTGTTGATGTGGTTAACCTTCTTTGTTGATTTGGTTAACCTTCTTTGTTGATGTGGTTAACCTTCTTTGTTGACGTTGTTAACCTTCTTTGTTGATGTGGTTAACCTTCTTTGTTGATGTGGTTAACCTTCTTTGTTGATGTGGTTAACCTTCTTTGTTGATGTGGTTAACCTTCTTTGTTGACGTTGTTAACCTTCTTTGTTGATGTTAACCTTCTTTGTTGATGTGGTTAACCTTCTTTGTTGACGTTGTTAACCTTCTTTGTTGATGTTAACCTTCTTTGTTGACGTTGTTAACCTTCTTTGTTGATGTTAACCTTCTTTGTTGACGTTGTTAACCTTCTTTGTTGATGTTAACCTTCTTTGTTGACGTTGTTAACCTTCTTTGTTGATGTGGTTAACCTTCTTTGTTGACGTTGTTAACCTTCTTTGTTGATGTTAACCTTCTTTGTTGACGTTGTTAACCTTCTTTGTTGATGTGGCTAACCTTCTTTGTTGACGTTGTTAACCTTCTTTGTTGATGTTAACCTTCTTTGTTGACGTTGTTAACCTTCTTTGTTGATGTGGTTAACCTTCTTTGTTGATGTTAACCTTCTTTGTTGACGTTGTTAACCTTCTTTGTTGATGTGGTTAACCTTCTTTGTTGACGTTGTTAACCTTCTTTGTTTATGTTAACCTTCTTTGTTGACGTGGTTAACCTTCTTTGTTGATGTGGTTAACCTTCTTTGTTGATGTGGTTAACCTTCTTTGTTGACGTGGTTAACCTTCTTTGTTAATGTGGTTAACCTTCTTTGTTGATGTGGTTAACCTTCTTTGTTGACGTGGTTAACCTTCTTTGTTGACGTGGTTAACCTTCTTTGTTGACGTGGTTAACCTTCTTTGTTGATGTGGTTAACCTTCTTTGTTGATGTGGTTAACCTTCTTTGTTGACGTGGTTAACCTTCTTTGTTGACGTGGTTAACCTTCTTTGTTGACGTGGTTAACCTTCTTTGTTGATGTGGTTAACCTTCTTTGTTGATGTGGTTAACCTTCTTTGTTGACGTGGTTAACCTTCTTTGTTGACGTGCTTAACCTTCTTTGTTGACGGGGTTTAAACCCTTCTTTGTTGACGTGGTTAACCTTCTTTGTTGATGTGGTTAACCTTCTTTGTTGATGTGGTTAACCTTCTTTGTTGACGTGGTTAACCTTCTTTGTTGACGTGGTTAACCTTCTTTGTTGATGTGGTTAACCTTCTTTGTTGATGTGGTTAACCTTCTTTGTTGACGTGCTTAACCTTCTTTGTTGACGTGGTTAACCTTCTTTGTTGACGTGGTTAACCTTCTTTGTTGACGTGGTTAACCTTCTTTGTTGACGTGGTTAACCTTCTTTGTTGACGTGGTTAACCTTCTTTGTTGACGTGGTTAACCTTCTTTGTTGATGTGGGTTAACCTTCTTTGTTGACGTGGTTAACATTCTTTGTTGACGTGGTTAACCTTCTTTGTTGACGTGGTTAACCTTCTTTTGTTGACGTGGTTAACCTTCTTTGTTGACGTGGTTAACCTTCTTTGTTGATGTGGTTAACCTTCTTTGTTGACGTGGTTAACCTTCTTTGTTGACGTGGTTAACCTTCTTTGTTGACGTGGTTAACCTTCTTTGTTGACGTGGTTAACCTTCTTTGTTGACGTGGTTAACCTTCTTTGTTGACGGGGTTAACCTTCTTTGTTGACGTGGTTAACCTTCTTTGTTGACGTGGTTAACCTTCTTTGTTGACGTGGTTAACCTTCTTTGTTGACGTGGTTAACCTTCTTTGTTGACGTGGTTAACCTTCTTTGTTGACGTGGTTAACCTTCTTTGTTGACGTGGTTAACCTTCTTTGTTGATGTGGTTAACCTTCTTTGTTGACGTGGTTAACCTTCTTTGTTGACGTGGTTAACCTTCTTTGTTGACGTGGTTAACCTTCTTTGTTGACGTGGTTAACCTTCTTTGTTGATGTGGTTTAAACCCTTCTTTGTTGATGTGGTTAACCTTCTTTGTTGACGTGGTTAACCTTCTTTGTTGATGTGGTTAACCTTCTTTGTTGACGTGGTTAACCTTCTTTGTTGACGTGGTTAACCTTCTTTGTTGACGTGGTTAACCTTCTTTGTTGACGTGGTTAACCTTCTTTGTTGACGTGGTTAACCTTCTTTGTTGACGTGGTTAACATTCTTTGTTGACGTGGTTAACCTTCTTTGTTGACGTGGTTAACCTTCTTTGTTGACGTGGTTAACCTTCTTTGTTGACGTGGTTAACCTTCTTTGTTGACGTGGTTAACCTTCTTTGTTGACGTGGTTAACCTTCTTTGTTGACGTGGTTAACCTTCTTTGTTGACGTGGTTAACCTTCTTTGTTGATGTGGTTAACATTCTTTGTTGATGTGGTTAACCTTCTTTGTTGACGTGGTTAACCTTCTTTGTTGATGTGGTTAACCTTCTTTGTTGACGTGGTTAACCTTCTTTGTTGACGTGGTTAACCTTCTTTGTTGACGTGGTTAACCTTCTTTTTTTGACGTGGTTAACCTTCTTTGTTGACGTGGTTAACCTTCTTTGTTGACGTGGTTAACCTTCTTTGTTGAAGTGGTTCACTTTCTTTGTTGACGTGGTTAACCTTCTTTGTTGACGTGGTTAACCTTCTTTGTTGACGTGGTTAACCTTCTTTGTTGACGTGGTTAACCTTCTTTGTTGACGTGGTTAACCTTCTTTGTTGACGTGGTTAACCTTCTTTGTTGACGTGGTTAACCTTCTTTGTTGACGTGGTTAACCTTCTTTGTTGACGTGGTTAACCTTCTTTGTTGACGTGGTTAACCTTCTTTGTTGACGTGGTTAACCTTCTTTGTTGACGTGGTTAACCTTCTTTGTTGATGTGGTTAACCTTCTTTGTTGACGTGGTTAACCTTCTTTGTTGACGTGGTTCACTTTCTTTGTTTCCATTGTTTACATTTTTTGTTTCCTTTATCAACATTGTTTCTTTACTGTTTCATCTAAGCGAGGAAGACGGTGGTTCAGGGAGTAGCCGGATACATAGCATCATCCGTAAGCCGGATACACAGCACCATCCGTAAGCCGGATACACAGCACCATCCGTAAGCCGGATACACAGCACCATCCGTAAGCCGGATACACAGCACCACCCCGTAAGCAGGATACACAGCACCATCCGTAAGCAGGATACACAGCACCATCCGTAAGCCGGATACACAGCACCATCCGTAAGCCGGATACACAGCACCATCCGTAAGCAGGATACACAGCACCATCCGTAAGCAGGATACATAGCACCATCCGTAAGCAGGATACACAGCACCATCAGTAAGCCGGATACACAGCACCATCAGTAAGCGGGATACACAGCACCATCAGTAAGCCGGATACACAGCACCATCCGTAAGCGGGATACACAGCACCATCAGTAAGCGGGATACACAGCACCATCAGTAAGCGGGATACACAGCACCATCAGTAAGCGGGATACACAGCACCATCAGTACCTGGAGGTTACCTGGAGGTTATTCCGGGGATCAACGCCCCCGCGGCCCGGTCCACGACCAGGCCTCCCGATGGATCAGGGCCTGATCAACTAGGCTGTTACTGCTGGCCGCACGCAGTCCGACGTACGAGCCACAGCCCGGCTGATCCGGCACTGACTTTAGGTATCTGTCCAGCTCTCTCTTGAAGGCAGCCAGGGGTTTATTGGCAATTCCCCTAATGCTTGATGGGAGGCTGTTGAACAGTTTTGGGCCCCGGACACTTATGGTGTTTTCTCTTAGTGTACCAATGGCGCCCCTACTTTTTATTGGCGGCATTTTGCATCGCCTGCCCAGTCTTTTACTTTCGTAGGGAGTGATTTCTGTAAGCCGGATACACAGCACCATCAGTAAGCGGGATACACAGCACCATCAGTAAGCCGGATACACAGCACCATCAGTAAGCCGGATACACAGCACCATCAGTAAGCCGGATACACAGCACCATCAGTAAGCCGGATACACAGCACCATCAGTAAGCCGGATACACAGCACCATCAGTAAGCCGGATACACAGCACCATCAGTAAGCCGGATACACAGCACCATCAGTAAGCCGGATACACAGCACTATCAGTAAGCCGGATACACAGCACCATCAGTAAGCGGGATACACAGCACCATCAGTAAGCGGGATACACAGCACCATCAGTAAGCGGGATACACAGCACCATCAGTAAGCCGGATACACAGCACCATCAGTAAGCCGGATACACAGCACCATCAGTAAGCCGGATACACAGCACCATCAGTAAGCCGGATACACAGCACCATCAGTAAGCCGGATACACAGCACCATCAGTAAGCCGGATACACAGCACCATCAGTAAGCCGGATACACAGCACCATCAGTAAGCGGGATACACAGCACCATCAGTAAGGGCCCGGATACACAGCACCATCAGTAAGCGGGATACACAGCACCATCAGTAAGCCGGATACACAGCACCATCAGTAAGCCGGATACACAGCACCATCAGTAAGCCGGATACACAGCAAACCCTCAGTAAGCCGGATACACAGCACCATCAGTAAGCCGGATACACAGCACCATCAGTAAGCGGATACACAGCACCAATCAGTAAGCCGGATACACAGCACCATCAGTAAGCCGGATACACAGCACCATCAGTAAGCCGGATACACAGCACCATCAGTAAGCGGGATACACAGCACCATCAGTAAGCGGGATACACAGCACCATCAGTAAGCGGGATACACAGCACCATCAGTAAGCCGGATACACAGCACCATCAGTAAGCCGGATACACAGCACCATCAGTAAGCCGGATACACAGCACCATCAGTAAGCCGGATACACAGCACCATCAGTAAGTCGGATACACAGCACCATCAGTAAGCCGGATACACAGCACCATCAGTAAGCCGGATACACAGCACCATCAGTAAGCGGGATACACAGCACCATCAGTAAGCCGGATACACAGCACCATCATAAGCGGGATACACAGCACCATCAGTAAGCGGGATACACAGCACCATCAGTAAGCGGGATACACAGCACCATCAGTAAGCCGGATACACAGCACCATCCGTAAGCGGGATACACAGCACCATCAGTAAGCGGGATACACAGCACCATCAGTAAGCGGGATACACAGCACCATCAGTAAGCCGGATACACAGCACCATCAGAAAGCCGGATACACAGCACCATCAGTAAGCCGGATACACAGCACCATCAGTAAGCCGGATACACAGCACCATCAGTAAGCGGGATACACAGCACCATCAGTAAGCGGGATACACAGCACCATCAGTAAGCGGGATACACAGCACCATCAGTAAGCGGGATACACAGCACCATCAGTAAGCGGGATACACAGCACCATCAGTAAGCGGGATACACAGCACCATCAGTAAGATACATTATTACAACTGTTACACAACAAGAGTCACCCTGAAGGTAGACACTACATTTGGGTCTTCTTGACTCCTCCTCTTTTTCTTTTGTTTGCTTTTATGTCTCTCTACCTACACTGTCTCCCTCTTCACCTCGCAACATGATGTTGGAGACTGAAGGCCGAGAGGTAGAGGGCCTTCTGCTTTTTTTTTTTATCCGTGACTCTCACACTTAGATAATTCACTAGATTTTAATCTAGGTAAAAACTAGAATGCCTCGCTGTGGACTTTCCAGTCATTATCTGCTGTCTGTCCCATGTACTCTCTTGTACTCCCATATTTTCCTATGCATTCTCATGTACTTTCATATGCTCTCATGTGCTCATATGTAAGTACTACAGCATCCACGGAGCAGCGTACTCCGCCTCAAGATCCACCCAGTGAGAAGTAGGGGAGCCATTGGTACACTAAGAGAAAACACCGTAAGTGTCCGGGACCCAAGACTGTTCAACAGCCTCCCACCAAGTATAAGGGATATTACCAATACGCCCCTGGCTGCCTTCAAGAGGGAACTGGAGAGATACTTAAAGTCGGTGCCGGATCAGCCGGGCTGTGGTTCGTACATTGGACAACATGCGGCTAGCAGCAACAGCCTGGTTGATCAGGCCCTGATCGACCGGGAGGCCTGGTCGTGGACCGGGCCGCGGAGGCGTTGATCCCCGGAATACCCTCCAGGTAGACTCCAGGTAGGTAGGATCTCACTACTCACAAGAACGGAGGGATCCTCACTGAGATGCAGGATCTCCTTTTGTGTAACCTATTTTAATGATCTTTGAAGTATTTCCTTTAGTGATGATCTTTGTCCATGCATCCGCTATTCTCTTGTCATCTTGCATCTCCCGTCACCCAGCCTGTCTGAGGATCACCCTGGATTTCTTCTCCGAATTACTTTCCACGTCTCTCCCATCTCTTCCTTTCCCACGTATTTTCCAGTATCTCCATTCGAATCGGGTTTTCCTTTCCTCCTTTACAGCTCCCTCAGTAATGATACAACACCTCCAGCAGCTCCTGCAACACCCGGACACTGCTTTCAATTCCCCCACGCCTCTTTCAACACCCCCCACACCACCTCCAACACTCCCACACTTTCTCCAAGGACCCAAAATGTTTTCCAACATCCTTACACTTCCCCCCAGTACCTCCAAACCTTTTCTAACATCCCCCACGCCTCTTCTAATACCCCCACACACGTCTAAAAAAAATAAACACGTCGCACGACACTCCTAAACCTCTTCCGACACCCTTACACCTTCCTCAACTCCTCCCACACCTCTTCCAACACCCCCAGAGCTCTTCCAATACCCCCCACACCTCCTCAACACCCCCGCACCTTCGGCGGGGTGAGGAACGGTCGTGATCGCCTCCCCTGACAGGAACATTGGCAGACATGTGCGGGAGAGCCCTCATGGAGACAGCGGAGAGTTGACGACCAAGCTTCACTTACCCATCTTCACACTCCTCTCCTCCCTCTGCCATCGCTTAAAACAGACCCAGGAGCCACCCAGACAGCCCTTCTCCACTGTCCTCGCGAGCAAGACTTCAGAACCCCCAAGAAATCCTCTCGGAAAGCGAGGAAACGGGAATATGTGTGCGGTGTCTGCAGCGACGGCAATACTTCCGCGGGGGTGTCAAGCCTAGAGCGAGAAACACAACGAAGAGAAGCGATATGTCACTAGCGAGTGTGTACGATGGCCCTCAGTATAAACAGATGGGGCTATTAAGAGCCAGGGAACCTGAGACGCTACAACGTCTGATCTCTCATTTTCGGGAGGTGGGAAAGGTGAGAGAGGGACTCGTAGGCAAAGTCCCACCTCCTCTTTTTATTTCCTGTTGACTTATGAGGTCCCATTTCCATCTGGGACAACATGAAGACAAGGATAAAAAAAAAACGAAGTGCATGATAACTGTCCCTTTTAATTAACTTTATGCGTGTGTGTTTTGTGTTAACCCACGTTGCTATCTGGACGCCTTATATGTTTTACACTCCTTGAATTTCATTTTCCATTCAGATAGCCCAAGAAGAAAATTATTATAAGTATTTACATATATCCCGTCGGTCTGTCTCCCCCAATATAGGGTAACCCAGAGAAAGAAATACATCTACATAGCTCATTCTCTAGCCGTTTTACCAGAAGTAACGAAAGAGTACAACTACATGAATGAACCCTCCGAACTGCAGCATTTCCAGCCATCCTTCAGAGAGTGCCAGCACTGTGCACTTAACCTCCAGAACTCAAATCCAACTCTGCCTTATCTAACATGGCTCATTTAGGGGCTTCAATACAACCATTTGACTCGCACATGTCAATATTTCTTTAAAACTACTCAATCTCTGTACCATTAATGGTCTTTTAAGTCCTGTGTACCGTATTACTTAACAAAATCTACCTATCTGGAAAAAAATATAAGACAGAGTGATACGGAAAGTAGATTATGCAAACGGCTTCAGGGAGAAATCTAATTTTTTCCTCGAAGCCTTTTATCTACTTCTCCGAGGCTGTGGGTCCCTACATATTATAATTACTTACAATAATGAACTACAGTACAAGTGAATT
>NC_069430.1:32409164-32416664 GCF_026875155.1 Cherax quadricarinatus | reverse complement strand
TTCATTTTACCTACTGCCTCACGAACTTCCCCCACACTCACAACTGGCTCTTCCTCACTCCTACAAGATGTTATTCCTCCTTGCCCTATACACGAAATCACAGCTTCCCTATCTTCATCAACATTTAAAAATTCCTCAAAATATTGACTCCATCTTCCCAATACCTCTAACTCTCCATTTAATAACTCTTCTCTCCTATTTTAACTGACAAATCCATTTGTTCTCTAGGCTTCCTTAACTTGTTATTCTCACTCCAAAACTTTTTCTTATTTTCAACAAAATTTGTTGATAACATCTCACCCACTCTCTCATTTGCTCTCTTTTTACATTGCTTCACCACTCTCTTAACCTCTCTCTTTTTCTCCATATACTCTTCGCTCCTTGCATCACTTCTACTTTGTAAAAACTTCTCATATGCTAACCTTTTCTCCCTTACTATTCTCTTTACATCATCATTCCACCAATCGCTCCTCTTCCCTCCCGCGCCCACTTTCCTGTAACCACAAACTTCTGCTGAACACTTAACACACTTTTTAAACCCTACCCCATACCTCTTCGACCCATTGCCTTTCTCTCATTACCCATCTTTCCCAATGTGTTATATTTTACCCTAATACCTCCTTTTTTAATTTATAAACCTTCACCCTCTCTTTTCCCTGATGTTTCTTCCCCTTTGTATCCCATTACTTTTTTTCCATGTAGCTACAATAAAAGTGACGATATATCTGTGGCCCCTCTATAAACTGTCATTTTAAGCTATAAACAGTCTTTTATCTCCCAAACAAATCCAACAGATATGACATTTCGCCCTACATATATCTTGTATACTTATTTATCCTATTTTTTTAAAATATGTTTACCTATAACAAAACCCCCTTTCTATACAAAGTTCAAAAAGGGGCCCCCTTTCTTTACACCTGGCACCCCAAACTTTCTACCCACCCTCCTAAAAGTTTCTCCTCCTTTTAGCATTGGTCCCCTACCACAATTGCTCTCTCATTTGGTTTCAAGGCTCCTATACATTCACCTAAACCCCCCCAAAATCTCTTCTCTCCTCTACATTCCTCTTTTCCCCCCAGGTGCATACACGCTTATTATGACCCATTTTTCGCATAAAAACCTTATTTAATCCCCCATGGAAATAGAGCAAAGAAACGTCATTCAAGTAAAAGGGTCTGAAAACCAAGGCATATAAAAAATTTTTGGGGAATTTAATGAACAAGAAATGTGATACTGAGATTTAAAATTGTTTTTAAATGTTTTAGAAATAATATGATTCAACAAATTATATTAAACTAGGGAGATTTGTTAGAAAAACGTGTAAAAGAGACTGAAGTAGATCTTATATAATCATTTATAAATTAAGGAAAAGATTTTTCTTGAAAAATCAGGCCTTGAATAAATTAAGATGGAAACCCAGGGCACAAAAATCAGTCTGCTCCAACAAATAAAGTCTTTGCCAAAACTCCCAAATATTTTTTACCTGTATTTAACCCCTGGTGAAAATTGGAAGGAATTTTGGTAAATTTTTTTAAAAGCAGTGTATAAAACAGGAGTGACCTAGCCTGGTAACTAAATTTTTTTTATCAAAGGACAGGTAAAAGGAGATGCTTACTACTCATACCCTTTTCCCAATGTAAACCTTAAAAGGGAAGCAGTGACTTGTTGAAAGTCACTTATGGAAAAAGAACAAAGTGGTTTGGATCTATGAATATCATTATAATTTTAAAAAACTCCAATCACCCTTACAAAGGTTTCAGCATTTTAGATTAAAACGGGAGGCATCTAAAAACTTTAAGTAATAAAATAATCTAAAGGGAAATCAGACGGGTTTATTGAATGCCATATACAAAAATAAATTGCTAAAAAAACCCTGAATGGCCTCGAAAAAATATCACAAGGTTTTTGGTCGGGGGAAATAAGACTAGGTCACAAGTTTAATTTGTTCGGTTGCAGACCACCAACCCAAACCTTTTTAAAAAGATGCAAACTTTAAAAAACCTGAGGTATCTGCATGTTTCACAAAGGGAAAAATTATCCAATAGTAAAATCAAAATTCTTTTCTAAAAAGGTTCATTGGTGCATATCAAGTAGCAGAATCAAAAAAAATGTTCTCCAAAAAGGAAGAATAATAATTTACCCTCCAAGAGTACACATTTAAATGGGAAACCTGTCAAAGAAAAGAGAGATTGTCTTTTCGGGAAGGGACTATTTTTTAAGTTTTTCAAGCATAAAATTCATGGAATGATAAGTTGAAAGATTGGAGGAATTTGACGATGTATCGGTTTTTGGGGTAATCACAATGTAAAGGATTTTTTTATGCCAAATTTAAAAATTTCTGTTATCAAGTCACAAAGGAAGACACCATTAGTATGTGAAAGGGGCTATATGTTAATGTTGAAATAAGATAATTTTGACAATCTGACACAACAGTAGCAAATTTAAAAAATTGCTGCTAATGTTAAAAAAGATGGTTTTGCGAAGTACCTTTTCCCTTGTTACAGAAAAAATTGGATAAAAGGCATAAATAAAAAAATGTATCGCATTTTGGACCAGGGATCCCAGCGTATTTTCATAAACGTAAATGTTTTGATGATAAAAAAGTACAGATGGGGACCCCAACTTTAAAAAATTATTGGTTTTTCTCTCGAAAAAAGGGCTCATTGTATGACACTGTTTATGAAACGTCGGTTGGGGTGGAAAAAACGTTTTAAGCAGTAATTGTAGTAACTCCAGAGAAAATATCTACAGTGGGGTTAGAAAGCTACAGAAAACTCACTAATGTAAATTTAGCACCTTCTGGTGTAAGTGAGATTCTGTAGGCCCAAAAATATTTGATAGGTAGTGATATTAGCCTCCTTTGTAAAGAGAAAGGTAAAGAAAGTGGGCCCCCTTTTTGAGATTGCAGGAGGCCATGTAATTTGGTAGGATTCCTGTAATAATAATTCAGACAAGGGGAAACTACAAATCCCCTAACTGTGTGTCTTATCATGAAGTTGCACCCCAGTATAATTTTTCCCATAGGGGAGGGTGTTGACCCAGTGCATAAATTGGGGAATTAGACAGCTTTTGGAAAAAGTGAAAAATGAAGAAAGCCCCAGACGATTCTTTTATCGGGAGAAATACCTGGAGATGTAAATTTGAACGGACAATACTGGGGGCAAAATTTCCGGGGGACGAACCCTCCCGAATTGCCCACTAATTTTAGAATGGCATTGGGGAGTTTAAAGGGCCCGCCCGCGAATGAGTAAACACCCAAAATTTTTAACTGCCTATAATTATAATTTTCTGACAGTTTAAATTAATAAATTTTTAGAAAGGTCCTCCTGGCAAGCCAAAATTTTGGCCATTTCCCCACACGAGTGAAGAAGGATTTTAAGACCACTCCTTTTTAGGATTTTGTTTAATTGTAGTGCCAGGAGTAAAAAAAAGTACCTAGTTTAAATGACGTTTTTAGCAGGTCCCATGACGGAAAAAAAATTTGGAGATATTTTATTAAAAATTTCATATAAATTTAACCTTAGGTGACAAAAATAAACTTTTCCTAAGAGGGGTTTACAAAGGCTGCCGGGGATTGTACACCCCCTTTTTTGGGTGAGAATCCTAGTGACCCCTTAGCCCCCGAAAAAACCCTTTGCTTTTGGGCGTATTATTTGGTGCTGCTTTCCCTCCGTTTCCCACTTCAAGCGACGATTAAAAGACACCCCTTTAAAATTTAAAGGGGAATCCATTGAGTAAAGTAAGACCAAAAAATTTAAAGGGACAATTTCCGGGGTGGACGTCAACTGAAAGGAACTGGTTTTAAAGACTTATGGAGAGGCTAATAAAAAAATGCAAAGTCAAATATGCCTCTGAGAGAATTAAATTAAATTTGTCCAAATTAAAGGACAAAATAAGTAAAGTTACCCTGGAGATGAAGTGCCAAAAAGTAGTAAAGTATTGGGTTTAAAATTGGGATACTGGAGAGATTTGTTAAAGTTAAAAAAAATAATTTCGTATGCCCAATAAATAACTAAAAAGTTTTGCTTTTTGAAGTTCCAAATTTTTATCCACTAGTTTAGTGCCCCCTTACATAAGAGGGAAATTTTTAACAGGAAACATGGAAAATTAAAAGTGCTTGGGGTGAAATTTTACCTGGGAATTCATTAACAGGGGGGATGAATTAATTGGTGATTTTGAAAAAATTCCAATGTTTGGGGTTTCCCCCGCCCGGGGCCAAACCAAATGGGAAAAATGACTCCACATTTTTGTGATGCTTAAAATTTCTCAATGGAGCAGTTTTATCTTCAATGTAATAGTGTTTTTTCCTTGTTTTGTCTAAGGCTAAAGTGTCTCCCAAATTAAAACACTACCCCTTTCCTCGTTGGAATTAACACCATTTGTAGGTTTCAAATTAGCTAAAAATTAAAAAATAAGTTGCAGGGGGATAAAAATTTAAAGACACTGTAATTTGGTCTGATAAGGGTATCCTTACAATGGATTCTCATGGAAAACAGTAAAAATTTTGGGATGACAAAAAAGAGGCTGAAAATTATAATGCAAAGGGGATAGATTTGGGGCAGCATATGTTAACATTTAATCAAATTTTTGGTGAGGAGAATTCAGCTGATTTCTGTCTCGGGTTTTCCTTATGCAAAAATTTTTAAATGCGTATCATAGTTTTAAAAAGGGCCTGCTGGTTGGGAAATAAAAAGCTAAATTGGCCTGTACAAAAAGGGGTTTGTCCTTTAAAAATTTCTGTACCACCGCTCCCAAATTTGTCCTTCTTTTTTCCTGATTAAACAGGGATTTTTTTTCCCAAACTGACAATGTAACTAGTTGGGGGTTTAAATTTCTAAACAAGATAAATTTCATAAATTTTCACATCCCTTGAATATTGGATAAAGGGGGACAGAGGGAAATTATTGAAATGAATTAACTTGATGATGGAAAGAAAAAATTGTGAAAGGTCTATAATAAGAAAATTGGGGGGTGTTTTAGAGAACTGTAATTAGGGGCAGAGGTAGGTTTCAAAATGCGAATTTTGGGGATTATCTGAAAACCCTATTTTACTCCCAAAACTCATCACAACAAAAATTTTATTTTTCTAAAAAACCCTAAAAAATTTAAAGCATGGTGGGGTACAAGATCCTTAAATTTTATTAGGGGAAAATTTTGGGGTTCCACAAAGGACGGCAGAGGTTTGAAAGTGTATTTAAATCTTGTGTAATATTCGCCCGTGGGATGAATCCATAGTACCCCGGTCCTCCACCATTGCAAAAAGAGCAATTTGGGAATTAGCAACGAACTCCGCCCCGGCCGCAGGGGTGGAAAAGTATATATTTTTCCCCGAAAACAGTATTTTATTGTAAATAGTGGCCTACGTATTTAATAATATTTAGTCATAGAAATGGGAAACTGGCCTGGGGGGTAAGGGACCCCTGCCATCTTGGGTTTTGAATTTTGTACAAACGTTGGGTTTAATGGGAAAAATTTTTTTGTGTCTAAGGTTTAAAAATTGTGTTGCAACCTCCAAATAGGAGGGGAAAATTGGGGGGATGTGCATTCCCCGCATAACTTTAATATCAGACGACGGACAAGACAATCCAGGAAACCCAGATAAGCTCTCAGATTTGTTTTTGTAATTTGGCCAGCATTTTTTCATAGATTTAGTTAGAGTGAGGTTTTTGGTATGTACACATTAATCCCATAAAATTGGTGAGTGATATTAAAAATATATTTTCCCTTTTGTTATGTAATTTTGTATATAAAACCATTATTATTTTTAAATACGTCCACAAATTTATATTTTACCGATTCCCGGTGTATTAAATTAAAAGGTCCGAGAATTGGGTTAGACGTTGTATCAAGGGGGACATTTTTTGCGACCTAGGGGTTTCCCCAAAATTTCCTACTTGTCTAGTAAAAAATTTATAAACAATAATTATCTTTGTTATGATTTTCTGTTATGTACATAATTAGTTACATTCAATAAAGCAATTTTCCACACACCTAATTTTGGTTGCAAGGTCGATTCACAACTCCTGACCCCGCCTCTTCCCACTGTTCGCTACTAGGCCACTCTCTGCTCCATGAGCGAGTGTGGATCCTGCCTTCACTACATCACTTTCCAGACTATTCCACTTCCTGACAACTCTGTGACTGAAGTAATACTTCCTAACATCCCTGTGACTCATATGAATCTTCAGCTTCTAGCTTCAACCCTTTGTTGTTGTGTCCCATCTCTGTTAACATCCTGTCTGTGTCCACCTTGTCGATTCCTCTAAGAATTTAATATAAAATATTGTTATCTATCCCCTGCTCTCTCTCCTGTGTGTATGTGTGCGAGAGAGAGAGAGAGAGAGAGAGAGAGTCAAACTGGCCCATATATTCGCAGATATCTCCTCCATCACCAGCTGGGACTCACTAACGCGTGTTTAAGGGCTCCGACGGCTCGTATATTGTGGCTGTGGAGAGAGAATTGCCGGGGAGGCGACCTTTACGAGCGCTCGTCGCGTACACACAACTCGGGGTTATCGAGATCTCACTGTGGTTACATTTGTTCTGGGTGATGATTGCATTCTTGCAGTCCACTGAAGGTAATACGCGTTCTTCAGACCCCACTTTGTACCTCCTTCCTCCAGGGTCTCTGGTCTGGCCCTCCCCTCCACTACCCTTCCAGGGTGGTGGGTGGCGGAAGCGAATTATTAATTACTTGAATAATGTGGAGGATAGAGAGTCGTGGGCGAAGAATTAAAAGTGGGAATAATGAGGAAGATCTGCATTGGTTGAGTATAGTAATTCCATGTACTGCTGGGTTGCCATGGTGACCAACGTCACGTAATGCAAATGACAGCAACTTAATAATAATTATAATCAATAATAATATATAGTAATAATAATAATAATAATAATAATAGCATTAATAATATAAAAAAATAAATAATAATAATAATAATAATATAATAATAATAATAATAATAATAATAATAATAATAATAATAATAATAATAATAATAATAATAATAATAATCAATACACAGAGATATCTGTCCCAGCTGCCCTCTGCTGGATTACGGAGTTCCATTAAGTTATCTTCACCTTAAAGATATTTTGTAGGCAAAATTGAAAAGGCCAAAGACATGCAACAAAACTGCTCCCCGAGCTGAGAGAGGAGAACTGTTAAGACGAGAAACACTGATCATTTTCTCGTTGCCAGACAGGAAGAAAAGAGGAGATATGATAACAACGTAAGTTGAGGTAACCAATGCTTAAATATTGTGGATGCTTACATCAGTGACGACGTGTCGCCTAGTGGGCGAAACGTTGCCGTTACTACATATTCTAGTTGCAACACGTAAGATCAGGGAAAGATTCAAGGAAACTGGGAATTTTTTTAGCGTCATAAACAGAGGCAACAGGAAGCCTCGGTAACTATATAAAAAAAAATAAATGTTTGGAGAATGTGGAGAATGCGATAAGGGGCGATATAGTATACACGAAAACCGTTGGTTCGTTGAT
>NC_069430.1:32396664-32401664 GCF_026875155.1 Cherax quadricarinatus | reverse complement strand
TACACAAACACTGATCTCTGGCTGAAGGAAACTCGAACCTACGAACCTTGGAACAAGGTACGCAGTGCTTTACCAATCTACCCACACTGGACCAATACCTTGGAGTCAAGCTTGCGCTAGACTTTGATCCAGGCAGCCAGCTTTCAGGGAGAAGGATTACAGCTTTTCATCTCATCCCCTGCATGCATCAGCCTTACTAGAGAAGTCCAGTGTGGGTAGAAGGAACGCAGTGCCTTGGAACAAGGCACTGCGTACCTTGTTCCAAGGTTCGTAGGTTCGAGTCTCCTTCAGCCAGAAATCAGTGTTTGTGTATATTTCGCCTGCTCTTGCGAATTCCTTGCATTGTTAATATCTCTAGCAAGGCTGATGCATGCAGGGGATGAGATGAAAAGCTGTAATCTTTCTCCCTGAAAGCTGGCTGCCTTGGATCAAAGTCTAGCGCAAGCTGGACTCCAAGGTATTGCTCCAGTGTGGGTAGATTGGTAAAGCACTGCGTCTCCTTCAGCCAGAGATCAGTGTTTATATATATATATATATAATATATATAATTATATATATATATATATATATATATATATATATATATATATATATATATATATATGTCGTGCCAAATTGGTCAATTAGCAAGAACTCATTTAAAATTAAGTCCTTTCTAAAATTTTCTCTTATACGTTTAAAGTTATATTTTTTTTTCATTTATGTTAATGTAAAAATTAATAATTTTGTGCCAAAAGTACCTTAGAAAACTTACCTAACCTTATTATAACAAGCGCAATTTAATTTAGGCTAATCCAACTAATATATTTTAGATAAAGTTAAAATAATTTAGGTTCGGAATGATTTTTGCGAAATTACTGCATAAACAAATTTTCGCTTGGCTTATACGAGAAGAAGAGCGTTGCTATTTAAGTTAAAATCGCAAATTTTACTTATTCGGCACGACACACACACACACACACACACACACACACACACACACACAACTATATATAACCAAGGAGGAGGTGAAGAAGCTGCTATGCGAACTTGACACCTCAAAGGCGGTGGGACCAGACAACATCTCTCCATAGGTCCTTAAAGAGGGAGCAGAGATATTGTGTGAGCCATTAACAAAGATCTTCAACACATCATTTGAAACTGGGCAACTCCCTGAGGTATGGAAAATGGCAAATGTAGTCCCAGTTTTTAAAAAGGGAGACAGACATGAGGCACTAAACTACAGACCTGTATCACTAACGTGTATAGTATGCAAGGTCATGGAGAAGATCATCAGGAGGAGAGTGGTGGGGCACCTGGAAAGAAACAAGTGTATAATTGACAACCAGCACGGTTTCAGGGAAGGAAAATCCTGTGTCACAAACCTACTAGAGCTTTATGACAAGGTGACAGAAGTAAGACAAGAGAGAGAGGGGTGGATCGACTGCGTATTTTTGGACTGCAAGAAGGCCTTCGACACAGTTCCTCACAAGAGGTTACTGCAAAAGCTAGAGGACCAGGCACACATAACAGGAAAGGCACTGCAATGGATCAGAGAATATCTGACAGGGAGGCAACAACGAGTCATGGTACGCGACGAGGTGTCAGAGTGGGCGCCTGTGACAAGCGGGGTTCCACAGGGGTCAGTCCTAGGACCTGTGCTGTTCTTGGTATACGTGAACGACATAACGGAAGGGATAGACTCAGAAGTGTCCTTGTTTGCAGATGATGTGAAGTTAATGAGAAGAATCAAATCGGACGAGGATCAGGCAGGACTACAAAGAGACCTGGACAGGCTAAAAGCCTGGTCCAGCAACTGGCTCCTTGAATTTAACCCTGCCAAATGCAAAGTCATGAAGATTGGGGAAGGGCAAAGAAGACCGCAGACACAATATAGTTTAGATGGCCAAAGACTGCAAACCTCACTCAAGGAAAAAGATCTGGGGGTAAGTATAACACCGAGCATATCTCCTGAGGCGCACATCAATCAGATAACTGCTGCAGCATACGGGCGCCTGGCAAACCTACGGATAGCGTTCCGATACCTCAGTAAGGATTCGTTTAAGACTCTGTATACCATCTACGTCAGGCCCATACTGGAGTATGCAGCACCAGTTTGGAATCCACACCTAGTCAAGCACGTCAAGAAATTAGAGAAAGTGCAAAGGTTTGCAACAAGACTAGTCCCAGAGCTACGGGGATTGTCCTATGAAGAAAGGTTGAGGGAAATCGGCCTGACGACACTGGAGGCCAGGAGGGTCAGGGGAGACATGATAACGACATATAAAATACTGCGCGGAATAGACGAGGTGGACAAAGACGGGATGTTCCAGAGATGGGACATAGACACAAGAGGTCACAATTGGAAGTTGAAGACTCAGATGAATCAAAGGGATGTTCGGAAGTATTTCTTCAGTCATAGAGTAGTCAGGCCATGGAATAGCCTAGAAAGTGATGTGGTGGAGGCAGGGACCATACATAGTTTTAAGGCGAGGTATGATAGAGCTCATGGGGCAGGGAGAGAGAGGACCTAGTAGCAATCAGTGAAGAGGCGGGGCCAGGAGCTATGACTCGACCCCTGCAACCACAAATAGGTGAGTACAAATAGGTGAGTACACACACACACACACAGTCATAGAGTTGTTAGGAAGTGGAACATTCTAGCAAGTGATGTAGTGGAGGCAGGAACCATACACAGCTTTAAGACGAAGTATGATAACGCTCATGGAGCAGGGAGGAAGAGGACCTAGTAGCGATGAGTGAAGAGGCGGGTCCAAGAGCTGAGCTCGACCCCTGCAACCACAAACAGGTGGATACACACACACACACACATACACACGCACACACACACACACACACACACATATATATATATATATATATGTCGTGCCGAATAGGCAGAACTTGCGATCTTGGCTTAAATAGCAACGCTCATCTTGCCAAATAAGACAAGTGAAAATTTGTGTATGCAATAATTTGGCCAAAATCATTCTGAACCTAACGAAAAAAATATATTTCACTGTGTTTGTTTAGTATTAAATTATTGTAAACAAATCTAAAATATATTTAGTTAGGTTAGGCTAAAATAAATTGTTCTTGTTATAATAAGGTTAGGTAAGTTTTCTAAGTATCTTTTGATGCAAAATTATAAATTTTTACATTATCATTAATGAAAAAAATGTATCTTTAAACGTATAAGAGAAAATTTTAGGAAGGACTTAATTTTAAATGAGTTCTTGCTAATTGACCAGTTTTACATATTCGGCACGACATATAATATATATATAATATATATATATATATATAATATTATATATATATATATATATATTATATATATATATATATATATAATATATATATATATATATATATATATATAATATATATACATATATACATTATATATACAAACGTTACTCTTTTCCCAGATAATATTACTCGCTCTGTACTTCTCTCCAGTCTATCAGGTTTGGAAATTTTCTTAGCTACGTGTTGGATGCGAGTGTCGAATATCAGATTATAATCAAGGTGTATCCCTAAGAATTTTCCCTGGTCTTGCTTTTCGGTGAGAATTATTTATTTGCATTTTCAAATTGGTATTTTACCTTTATTCCCAGACATGGTTTTGTCAGTCTTGAGGGTAAGTCTAGATGGTGGCCGTCCAGGTACTTCCCTTGCTCCATCTTCACTGTGTTATACAAACCCTTCGTGATTTCTATAATCATGTTTTTTTTTTGCGTTACTCTCACACGATAAGCGTGGAGTGCTCTAACTAGCCACTTAGGCACCACGATATACTGACAGGTAGACAGTACAGGAGATAATGGCACCGGTACAGGGATGAGGGTACCGGTAAAGGGGTGACGGGGAGGAGGATAACAGTAATGGGGATGACGGTACCGGTACAGAGGATGACGGCGGGGAGGATAACAGTACTGTTAATGGCAGTTCCGGTACAGAGGATGACGACGCGGAATTGAACAGTACTGGGGATGACGGTACCGGAGGTGGGTGAAGGATCAATGACTCCTCATCATGTGTATTTATTTAAAAAATAAGCTATTATCCGCAGGTTCAGATGATGACAGTTATCCAGTACGTAACCTGATTGAAAATAATAATGAACCCACCGTGTGTCGAACTCGGCGTTGATTGGGCGCCTTGTATCTCCACACACATACACACACCTGTTGTACACGTGTCTCTTGTTGTACACGTGTACTTCTTGAATACACACTTATCTACACGCATATAAAACACACACACACACATATAACAGCAGCAGCCAAGTCAGAAGCGACACTGTGCTTCGCGGTCACATCAGAAGACAATAATGAACCAAGTAATACTTTTAAAGGAAGGAGGAGACTGACGAGAGACAAGGAAGTCTGCAACGTGTTGAACACACAATTTAAACGATATTTCCAGTGGAGACAGATGCAACACCAGACAGCCAAGGAGACAGGGTACACCAGTGCAGACAAGGGCAACACCAGACAGCCAAGGAGACAGGGTACACCAGTGGAGACAAGGGCAACACCAGAGAGCCAAGGAGACAGGGCACACCAGTGCAGACAGGGGCAACACCAGACAGCCAAGGAGACAGGGTACACCAGTGGAGACAAGGGCAACACCAGAGAGCCAAGGAGACAGGGTACACCAGTGAAGACAAGGACAACACCAGACAGCCAAGGAGACAGGGTACACCAGTGCAGACAGGGGCAACACCAGACAGCCAAGGAGACAGGGTACACCAGTGGAGACAAGGGCAACACCAGAGAGCCAAGGAGACAGGGTACACCAGTGGAGACAAGGGCAACACCAGAGAGCCAAGGAGACAGGGTACACCAGTGAAGACAGGGACAACACCAGACAGCCAAGGAGACAGGGTACACCAGTGCAGACAGGGGCAACACCAGAGAGCCAAGGAGACAGGGTACACCAGCAGGTACTGGACACAATACACATAACAGGGAAAAGAGGAAAAAAAAACTTTTGGGTGAGCTGCTTACATCAAA
>NC_069430.1:32384164-32391664 GCF_026875155.1 Cherax quadricarinatus | reverse complement strand
TGAGAGAAGCAAGCAGTGAGAGAAACAAGCAGTGAGAGAAACAAGCAGTGATAGAAGCAAGCAGAAAGAGAAACAAGCAGTGAGAGAAACAAGCAGTGAGAGAAGCAAGCAGTGAGATAAATAAGCAGTGAGAGAAACAAGCAGTGAGAGAAGCAAGCAGTGAGAGAAACAAGCAGTAAGAGAAACAAGCAGTGAGAGAAACAAGCAGTGAGAGAAACAAGCAGTGAGAGAAGCAAGCAGAAAGAGAAACAAGCAGTGAGAGAAACAAGCAGTGAGAGAAGCAAGCAATGAGAGAAACAAGCAGTGAGAGAAACAAGCAGTGAGAGAAGCAAGCAGTGAGAGAAGCAAGCATTGAGAGAAACAAGCAGTGAGAGAAATAAGCAATGAGAGAAGCAAGCAGTGAGAGAAACAAGCAGTGAAAGAAACGAGCAGTGAGAGAAACGAGTAGTGAAAGAAACAAGTAGTGAGAGAAGCGAGCAGTGAGAGAAACAAGCAGTGAGAGAAACAAACAGTGAGAGAAACAAGCAGTGAGAGAAGCAAGCAGAAAGAGAAACAAGCAGTGAGAGAAACAAGCAGTGAGAGAAGCAAGCAGTGAGAGAAACAAGCAGTGAGAGAAACAAGCAGTGAGAGAAACAAGCAGTGAGAGAAGCAAGCAGTGAGAGAAGCAAGCAGTGAGAAAAACAAGCAGTGAGAGAAACAAGCAGTGAGAGAAGCAAGCAGAAAGAGAAACAAGCAGTGAGAGAAACAAGCAGTGAGAGAAGCAAGCAGTGAGAGAAACAAGCAGTGAGAGAAACAAGCAGTGAGAGAAACAAGCAGTGAGAGAAACGAGCAGTGAGAGAAACAAGCACTGAGAGAAACAAACAGTGGGAGAAACAAGAAGTGAGAGAAACGAGCAGTGGGAGAAGCAAGCAGTGAGAGAAACGAGCAGTGAGAGAAACGAGCAGTGAGAGAAACAAGCACTGGGAGAAACAAACAGTGGGAGAAACAAGAAGTGAGAGAAACGAGCAGTGGGAGAAGCAAGCAGTGAGAGAAACGAGCAGTGAGAGAAACGAGCAGTGAGAGAAACAAGCATTGAGAGAAACGAGCAGCGAGAGAAACGAGCAGTGAGAGAAACGAGCAGTAAGAGAAAAAAGAAGTGAGAAAAACAAGCAGTGAGAGAAACAAGAAGTGAGAGAAACAAGAAGTGAGAGAAACAAACAGTGAGAGAAACGAGCAGTGAGAGAAACGAGCAGTAAGAGAAAAAAGAAGTGAGAGAAACAAGCAGTGAGAGAAACAAGCAGTGAGAAGCAAGCAGTGAGAGAAGCAAACAGTGAAAGAAACAAGCAGTGAGAGAAACAAGCAGTGAGAGAAACAAGCAGTGAGAGAAAAAAGCAGTGAGAGAAACAAGCAGTGAGAAGCAAGCAGTGAGAGAAGCAAACAGTGAAAGAAACAAGCAGTGAGAGAAACAAGCAGTGAGAGAAGCAAGCAGTGAGAGAAACAAGCAGTGAGAGAAACAAGTAGTGAGAGAAGCAAGCAGTGAGAGAAACAAGCAGTGAGAGAAACAAGTAGTGAGAGAAGCAAGCAGTGAGAGAAGCAAACAGTGAAAGAAACAAGCAGTGAGAGAAACAAGCAGTGAGAGAAGCAAGCAGGGAGAGAAACAAGCAGTGAGAGAAACAAGTAGTGAGAGAAGCAAGCAATGAGAGAAACAAGCAGTGAGAGAAGCTAGCAGTGAGAGAAGCAAACAGTGAGAGAAACAAGCAGTGAGAGAAGCTAGCAGTGAGAGAAACGAGCAGTGAGAGAAGCAAGCAGTGAGAGAAACAATCAGTGAGAAGCAAGCAGTGAGATAAGCGAGCAGTGAGTGAAACAAGCAGTGAGAGAAACAAGCAGTGAGAGAAGCAAGCAATGAGAGAAACAAGCAGTGAGAGAAACAAGCAGTGAGAGAAACAAGCAGTGAGATAAAAAAGCAGTGAGAGAAACAAGCAGTGAGAGAAGCAAGCAGTGAGAGAAGCAAGCAGTGAAAGAAACAAGCAGTGAGAGAAACAAGCAGTGATAGAAGCAAGCAGTGAGAGAAGCAAGCAGTGAGAGAAACAAGCAGTGATAGAAGCAAGCAGTGAGAGAAGCAAGCAGTTAGAGAAGCAAGCAGTGAGAGAAGCAAGCAGTGAGAGAAGAAAGCAGTGAGAGAAGCAAGCAGTGAAAGAAACAAGCAGTGAGAGAAACAAGCAGTGATAGAAGCAAGCAGTGAGAGAAGCAAGCAGTTAGAGAAGCAAGCAGTGAGAGAAGCAAGCAGTGAGAGAAGAAAGCAGTTAGAGACGAAAGGAGTGATAGAAGCGGTGAGAGAAGCAAGTAGTGATATAAGCAGTGAGAGAAGCAAGCAGTGAGAAAAGCAAGCAGTGATAGAAGCAGTGAGAGAAGAAAGCAGTGAGAGAAACAAGCAGTGAGAGGTGCAAGAGGTGAGAGACGAAAGCAGTGAGAGAAGCAGTGAGAGAAGCAACCTTTCATTCCACATTATGTAATATACGAGTGAGTTACCGAATGTGATAACGATATTTGTCGTGACTGAATATTACAATCAACAGCTGTTATGAATAAAAATGTCCAGAGAGAGAAAGTGAGAGAGAGAAAGAGAGTGATCTGATGTAGGTAACAGCTCTTAGTTTGTATATATAGTTAGAAACCCTAAATCCAACATTGTAAAACCCTTTTTTGAGAAGATTGGAATCCTTAACCTGCCAATAGCTTATCAATAAAGCTAGGTATCCTTAACCTTGCCAAACCCTGTGTTAAGAGAGAGAGAGAGAGAGAGAGAGAGAGAGAGAGAGAGGAGGGGATGGAAGGCTGACGCCCCTCGCTCACCAATCTGTGTAAATTTGTTGTTGAACGACGTGATAAGATCCGCCATTGTTTTGGTAACGTCCCAGAGGAGATTGTAGACGACTTAGAACCCATCTGGGATTAGCCAAATGCCTTTTTTTCGGAGGGTAAATATCCATTGTGTGGAGGAAAATCTAATACCTAAGCTATTTCAGCAAATTCTACTTTGTTGTTGTCGTTTATTTTAATTAAACAGAGATGTTTAGAGGTGAAGACCTGGGTGTGTAACCGCAGGTAAAACGTGTGAGTTTAGAGCGAAGCTGTGCGTTGTTGTGTACATCCCACACGTGCCTTGGTATACTGATATTTACATCTCTCTCTTTTTCTCTCTCGCTCTTTCTCTCTCTCTCTCTCTCTCTCTCTCTCTCTCTCTCTCTCTCTCTCTCTCTCTCTCTCTCTCTCTCTCTCTCTCTCTCTCTCTCTCTCTCTCTCTGTTTCTCTTTTACACTGAGTTTTACAAGGTTAGGTTTAGGGTTCCTAATTTTATATACAAGCTAAGAGCTCTTACCTACATCAGATCTCTCTCTCTCTCTCTCTCTCTCTTTCTCTCTCTCTCACATCAGGAGTTGTGACTCGAGCCTTACAACCACATAAAGGTGAGTACTCACACACAAATACACACAACATCAGCTGCTCAAGGTAATGAGAGAGAGCAATTGTTCGCAGTTTAACCCCCCACCTTCCATTACTCAGCCTTCACCCCTCCCTCAGATGGGTATGTGGGTGGTGGGATGGGGGGGAGGGGCGAGGGAGGGTAGATAGTGGAGACAGCGGGAGGGGGTGGGAGGGGGTGGGAAGGCATGGGGAGGAGAATAGGGAGGTTGAACTGGTGATGCCACTGTCAGTATCCACGGGATAATACCCACTGAGGTTGACCTGAGAGAGAGAGAGAGAGAGCATATGAGGCTACCTAACACCTACATATATTTTAAACATATCATCTAAGTCCCGAGAAGTACGATGTAGCAGGTGTTGCCTCTCTGGATCGCCACAGTCCACCTCCGAAAAGAGAAGATGGCTGCTCTCGAGTCCTTGGTTTCTCTGACGAGTTTGCCAGTTCTTCCATGAACTTGAGTGAACACTAGAACTTCAAAATATATAATTGTTTTAACGAGAGATTTTAACTTTAGCCAAATTAGTTGGAGCAATTTGACAGAAAAATCTTGAGACCAACGACTTTCTAGATACGATCCAGGATTGTTTTCTAATACAATCTGTGACGGAACCAACTAGAGGACATAACCTGTTCGACTTGGTCCTTGCTAACAATAAATCTCTAAATTAATTTCCTTGATTTTAATAATGAATTTAAGGAAAACAATCACAAACCACTCAGTCTCAATATATCATGGAATTACCTTCAATAACTATAATCAAGACCACGTCTCTGATTCTAGTACAGTCGATTTTGCGTGGGTGAGGTACAATATTACCTGGGAGAAGTGGACTGGTGTGACCTGACGGGTGACTGTCCTGTGGAGAAGGTAAGTGGACATGGTTGCCAAGATGACAGTTTTCATCAAGCTGCCCAGGCAACATATGTTCAGCACAGGGGAAAATTATGTCAGACGTAGTGTTTGACGTATATATTTGACGTATATTGACGTAGTGTTTGCTCTCGTGTGTTTCAAAGCAACACCAACAAGCAGTCCCACACAACCTGCTGACCCGAGCATGGAGACTCAGTTGGGGTAATTTTGGTTGCCACTGAATCTGCCTGGCTTGAGTGGCCAGGCTTCCCTTGGTGATAGAGTTCACCTCTTCTTGTCTGTTATTATATATATGGTTTAGAAAACTGACAAGTTATTTAATAAGCCCCTTGGGTATCTTTACTGTTGAGACGTTTTGCCAGCCGGTGACTTTATCAGTCTAATACAAAGACCGGTGGAAGATGAGGAGGAGTTTGAGATAATCAGTCCCTCAGATTGGAGTCGACGTGTTCAATCCGTCAAGATTGATGGGCTAAACACTTCGACTCCAGACTGAGGGACTGATTACCTCAAAACTCCTCATCCTCCACCGTTCTTCTCTGTACTGAACTAATAAAGCCACTTGCTGGCGAAGCGTATCCATAGTAAAGATACCTAATTGATACATAAATGTCTCATTCTTCATGTCTGGCATTCTTTTCCTCTGGCGTACTGCAACAGAGACCGTGGCGAACAAACCTGGTTACCCGATGCACTTCTGCGGTTAATCCCGCGGGTGTGAGGACAGGGGAGGGCGGTGCGACTGACAACAACAATGCAAATTGCCATTAGGTGTGTGGTACTTAGCGGGACAAAATGCATGTCATGCTAGACATGACTACACTGTTGATCAAGTATGAGAGAAAGACACATAAGCAATACTTTGATATTCTTACTGACTAGACAGGTGTTTCACCTGCTAAGCAGACTTCGCCCCGTCGGTAATGATTCCAGGTAAGACACATGTGCAACGGTTAGGTGTCTTTATTCCGAAACGTTTCGCCTACACAGTAGGCTTCTCCAGTCGAATACAGAGGTGGCAGCAGAAGCAGTAGAGATGTAAAGACGATGTAATCAGTCCCTCGTCCACAAAGACGTAGTTTTTGAGGTGGTCAGAGACTGACCTCAAACTCCTCATCGTCACCATTCTTCTCTGTATGGGACTGACCACTTCAAAACTACGTCTTCGAGGGTGATGGACTGATTATATCGTCTTTACATCTCTACTGCTTCTGCTGCCTCTGTATTAGACTGAAGAAGCCTACTGTGTAGACGAAACGTTTCGAGATAAAGATACCTAACTTTTGCACATGTGTCTTACTTATCAACTCGTCAGTATTATATACCAATCATCATATACACAGTGATACCAAGCTGTCTTACATGTCTAACTCATTTGTTTGTCAGCGTTGTAAACTATTATTCTTAATGATATCGCTATCCAGCAACCATGTTTCTTATCTGTTTAACCTGACGCATTAATCCCAACACAGGAGATACGATCTGCAGGCACGTCTCATTAGCAACGTTTCCCCCTCCCCTCCCTGTAAGTATAATCTTCCGCGTGTATGTAGTGAGCTGGACCAGGATGATCCCTTAATGAGGTGCTTAAGCATCATTAAAGACAGCTCAAGCACCAGGGGGAGAGAGAGAGCATCATGCTCTGGCTCTCTGGTGTTGCTGATCCAGCCTCTCCTGAGTTTACCTGATATTTCCAGAGTCAGAATCTGAACATTTTCTTAAATCTCACATTTTTTTTTATTTCAAGTAAGGTTAGGTCACGTTAGGTTGATTATGTTAGGTTAAGTTACCTTAGGTTAGGTCACGTTAGGTTGATTATGCTCGGTTAAGTTACCTTAGGTTAGGTCACGTTAGGTTGATTATGCTCGGTTAAGTTACCTTAGGTAAGGTTAGGTTAGGTTAGGTCATGTTAGGTTGATTATGTTTGGTTAAGTTACCTTAGGTTAGGTCACGTTAGGTTGATTATGTTATGTTAAGTTACATTAGGTTAGGGTCGGCTGGGCTAGGCTAGATTAAGTTAACTTAAGTTACAGTAGGTTAATGTAGGGTTGGGCAGGGTAGGGTAGGATAGCGTTGGATCTGGCAATCCCAGGGCCCCAGTTCAAGCACTCCGTCCATCTTTCTGTTTATTCCTTTACACTCGTTGATTACGACTTAAACTGAGTTCGTAAGAACATAAGAAAGGAGGAGCACTGCAGCAGGCCTACTGGCCCGTATATATCTATCATTATTCTCATTAATTTTCGTACATTTCCTTCACATCATCATCATCATCATCATCATCATCATCATCATCATCATCATCATCATCATCATCATCATCATCATCATCATCATCATCATCATCATCATCATCATCATCATCATCATCATCATCATCATCATCATCATCATCATCATAACGTATATTAAATGTGATTTTAACACATTAAACACTGACGCTCTTATAAATATTATGTACCTAAGAGGCCTAGTCATGAACCTGGGCAGCGGGGGGGGGGGGCGCTGACCTCTCAATTCTCCCCTCCAGGTATACTCCAGGTAAGAGGGATACTTCGTATGCATTGCCTCACCAAGGTGTGAACTTACTAGGAATTGTTCCAGCCACTGTACTGCGACTTTGATTCTGTGGGAATAAAATGACAGATTCACAGTCAAGTACACAAATAACCCGCACATAGGAGAGAGGCGCTTACGACGACGTTTCGGTCCGACTTGGACCATTTACAAAGTAACACATCAAGCCCTTGAAGGAAATGATTCTCCACTTTCGTTTAGACTTGAAAAAGTCATCAGTGGGGAAACGTCTTCTTAATATGCGTCTTATTCCATATATTACTGATGGAATCACGTAATTTAACCTAACTTAACCTAATCTACCCTAACTTAACGTAATCTAACCTGATTAATTTAATCTAGCCTAACGCAATCAAACCTATCCAAAGTTAATCTAACAAAACCTAACATAACTTAACCTAGCATAACCTAATCTAACTTAATCTAACCTAACCTAGCTTAATCTAACTTCACCTAACCTAACCTAACATAATCTAACCTAACCTAACGTAACTTTACCTAACCAAATCTAACTTAATCTAACGCAATTTATCGACGGCCGCTGAATAAACACAACACTGAGCGGGGATTCGAACCTTGGTCG
>NC_069430.1:32376664-32379164 GCF_026875155.1 Cherax quadricarinatus | reverse complement strand
TAAAATATATAATATGTCGTGCCAAATAGGCAGAATTTGCCATCTTGGCTTAAATAGCAACGCTCATCTTGCCAAAATAGGACAAGTGAAAATTTGTGTATGCAATAATTTGGGCCAAAATCATTCTGAACCTAACGAAAAAAAAAATTTCACTGTGTTTTTGTTTAGTATTAAATTATTGTAACCAAATCTAAAATATATTTAGTTGGGTAAGGCTAAAATAAATTGCGCTTGTTATAATAAGGTTAGTAAGTTTTCTAAGTTCCTTTTGGTGCAAAATTATAAACTTTTACATCAACATTAATGAAAAATGTATCTTTAAACGCTAAGAGAAATTTTTAGAAAGAACTTAATTTTTAAGTGAGTTTTTGTTAATAGACCAGTTTTACGTATTCGGCACGACATATAAAATATATATATATATATAAAAATATTTTATATATATAATATAATATATATATATATATATATATATATATCATTGTGTCTAGCCATAAGACATGACCTCGGAGTTCTGTTGCACATGAATATTGCAGTGTTTCAGATAGCATAGCTCCCGCGACCCGACCTCAGACCATGAATAGAAAGTACTGAGACATACACAAAAAAATGGACAAAAGAGAATAATGAATGTGAAGAGAATTGTGGAAGATTTATTTCTTACATGTTCTTGAGACGGTAAGAATAGGTAAGAAATCCTAACATTGTAAAATATGCAACAGAATTCCTTTTTCACACTCGAATAGCAGATTTGTGTTTTCTCACTCGTATAACAGGTTGTACCTCCCTGAGAGGTTATCTAGCATCCTACCGTCTCTAATCCTCTATAATTACGGTTAATTCTGTATAACAGTTTCTAGAGATATAGGATATGTTGTTATTATTACGACAACGTCAGTGGCTCTGAAATGTACAACGTTGTTTTTCGCCACCAGCTATTGTAGCCCATTGTACTGCCGCCCATCATCACCCACTCACTCACACTCACTGCCCACCACCACCACCACCCACCTTCACCCACCACCACAAGCTACCGACCACTACGTCTAACTTCCGCCCATCACCTTTCATGCCGCCCACCAGAAACCACCACTGCATAGTGCTATTACCACCACCACCACCACCACCACTACCATCACCACTACCAACACCACTACCAACACCACTACCACCATTACCATCACCACCTACTGCTGCTCAAAAAGACCCTCAGTGTGTTGCATAGTCAGCGTTACATAGTGTTGCATAGTGTTACATAGAGAGAACAACAGCTATGCTTCCCCGTCATTGCATCACACTGGGTGGGTTGCCCACACAGGGTCATGAAATCTATCAGCATGCGTGTGTTTTAGAAATGGACGAGTGTATAGGGTTGAGGTGATTAAGGTGGTGATGAAGAGAGGTTGAGGGTGATGGGGGGAAGGGGAAGACCAGACCGGAAGTCATCTATAAGAACCGTGACAGCAGTAACTATCATCTAAGGCGTAATTACTATAATCTTAGCATTAATTTCCTCCATGATAGCTCTCCATCCCCCCTCCCGCCCGCCCCGCCTCTCTCCCCAAAATACCAACATGTTACTCCCCGTAGCTCACTGGTAAGAGCATTCGAGTCACAGCAGCAGGACCCCGAGCTCGAGTCCATGGCGTGGCAGAACATGTGAGTTAGTTTCCTGACACGCTTTGCTGGTCCTGCCCACCTAACAGTAAAAGTAGGTACCTGTGTGTTAGCAGAATGTTGAGGATCACATCCCAGGAAACTCTAGTACCTGCTGGAATCCCATAGCCTGTGTGGGATATTCCAGTACCTGCTGGAATCCCATATCTTGTGTAAGATATTCCAGTACCTGCTGGAATCGCATAGCCTGTGTAGGATATTCAAGTACCTGCAGGTATTTCATAGCCAGTGTAAGACACTCCAGTACATGCTGGAATTCCGTAGCCTGCATAACACACTCCAGTCTTCCAGAGTTGGGTAAGAGGGTGTCTGCTTGCCTAAAGATCCTAATTAAAAAATAAAATATCACTTGCCACACTGAGACAAGAAACACTTTAAAACTCCGTCAGAGTGGTCAGGCCACTTGACCTATTCCTGTTAACCCACAGCCTTTTTCATTTATCTTAATATGCCTATTACTGCCTAAAGAAAAAAAAATAAGATATCAATTTCCATTGACTTTTTTCTTATTACCATTCAGGTCCGATTTTTTTCCATACCAATATCCCGTCCCATTTTTATTACACTTAGTTTCCAGCACCAAAATTTAACCTACCAATTTCCAGCCACATTTTTCATACCGGTTTCCATTTATTTACGTGCCAATTCCAAGTCCTAGTTTTTACATGCCAGTTTCAAGTCTATTTTTTCACTCACCAATTTTTTGGACATAATAGTTCCCAGCCTCAATATTTTTCAAACCAATTTCCAGTCCCAATTTTTTTTCATACCAATTTCCAGTCCCAATTTTTTCCTGCCAATTTCCAACCCCAATTTTTTTCAT
>NC_069430.1:32359164-32374164 GCF_026875155.1 Cherax quadricarinatus | reverse complement strand
CCGCTGGAGCGACGCAGTTAGCGAGGGAGGGAAGGGTCTCAGGAATGAACTTTTTATTTCATTAAATTTGCGTCGTTACCGGCACTTCCAAATTGCTGAAGGGTGATTGAGAGGCGAATTATGGAAATGGTTTGTGATGTGAGGTTGTCTGATGAAGATCCGTGTGTACTTTATGGCGCTATGTCGATCTTCCTGGGGAGAGAACTTTTAGATTAACGTCGAGACAGATCAAGCTGCATCCTTATATCCATCCAGTGGACGGTGGTGACTAGTTTATAGTGTACCCTAACATTCATCCAGTGGACGGTAGTGACTAGTTCACAGTGTACCATAATATCCATCCAGTGGACGGTAGCGGCTAGTTCATAGTGTACATCCCTCCCGAATAAATTACACTGGTCAACAACCAAAATACTTCCGAGACCAGAGTAACAATTTCCAACTAATTTTAGGTCACTGATAATGAATATCATGGTTAATATTGTTTGTTAGCTCTAGTTTTCAATATAGACCTACGTATCACAACAGGTTCCAACAGGTTTGCGGCAGTGTGTTTCTGACCACACTCACAGTCTCACTGACCTTCATTATTGTTCCAGCAGTCATAGAAGGTGGTTGTGATGTGGTGACTTAAAGATTGTTGCTCTTGTGATGGGCTTGCAGGGCGGATACACCAAGTACTGTTGCTTTCTATGTAAATGGGACAGCCGTGCAAAGTTTCCCACTACATCAGGAGAGACCGTCCACCTCGTCAGTCACTAGAGCCTGGGATGAAAAATGTTCAACATCCACCTCTCATTGAACAAACAAAATTTGGCTACCACCACTACACATAAAACTGGGGCTCAAGAAGAACTTTGTAAAAGCTGTGGACAAATCCGGTCAGGGATTCAAATATTTAACATCAAAATTCCCCTCACTGAGCGGCGCTAATAGAGGGAATCTTCAAGGGTCCTCAGATTCGAGAGCTTCTTAAAGATGGTGACTTTGAATCAGACCTTCATGGGAAGGAGAAAGCTGCTTGGGAAGCATTCAAGTTAGTGGCGAAGGGATTTCTCAGAAACAGAAGGAAAGGCAACCATGAAGAATTGGTGGAAAACCTCATCAAGGCTTACAAGAACATGGGATGTAACACGTCACTTAAAATCCACTTTTTGAACTCACATTTAGACTTTTTTCCAGCGAACTGTGAGGCAGTTAGTGACGAACATTGTGAAAGGTTTCACCAAGATATTTCAACCATGGAAAAAATGGTACCAGGGCAAATGGGGCACAAGAATGCTTGCAGACTATTGCTGGACATTGGCAAGAGATGATCTTTCAGCCCACTATAAGTGTCAAACAACAAGGCAGAGAGTAGGTACGGATTAGAGTTTAAAACATATTGACGCATATTGTACGTTAAAATAAAATAATCAAATATTACAAGTCTCGTATCTTTAAACTTATAACCAATAAGCATTTTTCAAGGTGATATTTGGATTCAGGACATGAAAATACATAAGAATTAACCAATCTCATTTAAGAAGCATACAACTTTTCAAAAATTGTTGACCAGTATTATTAGCTTAAAAATGTATAATATATGTAAATGAGGAGAGATTTATCAACAAGAAACCGAATAAAAAATGGGTCACAATATGATGACTGAAACAATTCACGATGATCCGGGAAGGACCCAAACATCGTCATTAGGTTCGACTCTTAAATGCGAGAAATTTGTAAATATCCACAGATCATCTTCACGGATGGACATGTTTCGTTCTTATACCTGCTGTCCTTCTTCACCTAGTAATCAGTAAATAGGTACAATTACTGCTGTTACTGTAGCAGTAAATAGGTACCATTACTACTGTTCCTCTAGTAGTAAATAGGTACCATTACTGCTGTTCCCCTAGCAGTACATAGGTACTATTACTGCTGTTCCTCTAGCAGCAAATGAGTACCGTTACTGTTGTTCCTCTAGCAGTAAATAGGTACTATTACTGCTGTTCCTATAGCAGTGAATAGGTACCATTATTGCTGTTCCTCTACCAGTAAATAGGTATCGTTACTGTTCTCCTAGCAGTAAATAGGTATCATTTACAGCTTCTAATGCTTACTTTCTTTTGACTGTAAGAAGCCTGCTGAACAAGCAGACTGTTCGGTCACTGAAGATACTGTCGTGTCTTACTGATCCAGTCAATGGGAACGCTGGTGGTAGTATATTCTGTGTCTGGTCCTCACGGAGTAGTGTGCCTTAGATAGGGCTGGGCTTTGCAATAAGTTGGGGAGGGTGGGGTAGTACCTCTTGGGCTGTCAGCTGAACTGTGTAGCAATTGCAAGAGTCACTGGGCTCTTTGGCTAGAGATTTATATGTAAACAGGTCACCTAGTTATTTCCCTCGTCACAGGTGTGTTTACACAGGTCACCTGGTTGTTACATCAGCGTCGCGCACGCGCGTGTGTGTGTGTGTGTCCTTGGCCGTAGTATACGTGAAATAAGGCCATTCGAGAGTGAGTAAATCTTGATTAATCATAAACTACTTTTCACTCCGGATAAATCTTGAAAAAGCTCTATGCAGAGCAACACATCAAGAATCCTACCATACCTGCCGGCAACACCTGCCATCCTTCACTCTCAGAGTTTCTCCGCGTTAATTAACCTCTCAGCCGGAAGCATCCAGCTGAGCCAGCGCTGCCGGCGCCAGGGGAAGGATGTTCGTACGCAATTACCCCGTACTTGACAATTTGTTTACCGCTGGGATAATTGCCGATGGCGTTAACCTCGTTAGGTATTAATTGCTTGTAACGTCTACTAACGGTATTGCCAACGACTGTAAGTTTGCAGCGTGATCGTAGTTCCTGGGCGGAGGAAAATTAGGTGGTTAGTGAATAAAGATTTAAGACTCCTCGTTAGTGAGATCGATATCAACCAGATGATTGGTGGTGATTAACGAAGTGTGTCTGGGTAACGAGGTGCTGTACTGAGGTGGATACCGATGAAGAGGTGGTTTGCGATAGCCTAGTGAGTCTGGGTAACGAGGTGCTTGGTAATGAACGATGACAGAATATTTCAGCCTCAACACTTTCACTTACCATATACTCGTCTAGATGTACTCGCCTAGTTGCGCTCACCTAATTACGTTTATTCAGTTGTACTCACCTAGCTGCACTCACCTAATTGCGTTTATTCAGTTGTACTCGCCTAGTTGCACTCACCTAATTGCGTTTATTCAGTTGTACTCGCCTAGCTGCGCTCACCTAATTGCGTTTATTCGGTTGTACTCGCCTAGCTGCGCTCACCTAATTGCGTTTATTCGGTTGTACTCGCCTAGCTGCGCTCACCTAATTGCGTTTATTCGGTTGTTACTCGCCTAGCTGCGTTCACCTAATTGCGTTTTATTCGGTTGTACTCGCCTAGCTGCGCTCACCTAATTGCGTTTATTCGGTTGTACTCGCCTAGCTGCGCTCACCTAATTGCGTTTATTCGGTTGTACTCGCCTAGCTGCGCTCACCTAATTGCGTTTATTCGGTTGTACTCGCCTAGCTGCGCTCACCTAATTGCGTTTATTCGGTTGTACTCGCCTAGCTGCGCTCACCTAATTGCGTTTATTCGGTTGTACTCGCCTAGCTGCGCTCACCTAATTGCGTTTTATTCGGTTGTTACTCGCCTAGCTGCGCTCACTAATTGCGTTTATTCGGTTGTACTCGCCTAGCTTGCGCTCACCTAATTGCGTTTATTCGGTTGTACTCGCCTAGCTGCGCTCACCTAATTGCGTTTATTCGGTTGTACTCGCCTAGCTGCGCTCACCTAATTGCGTTTATTCGGTTGTACTCGCCTAGCTGCGCTCACCTAATTGCGTTTATTCGGTTGTACTCGCCTAGCTGCGCCTCACCTAATTGCGTTTATTCGGTTGTACTCGCCTAGCTGCGCTCACCTAATTGCGTTTATTCGGTTGTACTCGCCTAGCTGCGCCTCACCTAATTGCGTTTATTCGGTTGTACTCGCCTAGCTGCGCTCACCTATTGCGTTTATTCGGTTGTACTCGCCTAGCTGCGCTCACCTAATTGCGTTTATTCGGTTGTACTCGCCTAGCTGCGCTCACCTAATTGCGTTTATTCGGTTGTACTCGCCTAGCTGCGCTCACCTAATTGCGTTTATTCGGTTGTACTCGCCTAGCTGCGCTCACCTAATTGCGTTTATTCGGTTGTACTCGCCTGGTTGCGCTCACATAATTGCATTCAATCAGTTGTACTCAGCTAGTTGTACTTTCAAGAGTCAGTTTATAGCTCCTGGCTCCGCTTCTTAGCTATTATTGACCGATTTTGCGCATTCTTGGCCTGCAAGACTGCATCATACCTCCTCTGGAGGGCGTGGCCCTCTAGTTCCTCCTGGCATCTCTAGCAGTCTGTCCTCTTTCAACTTTTCTTAATCCTACAAATATTTTGTATATCATGAACATATCTGCCCCCTTCCCCACACACAGTAAAATCTCTCCTCTACATCAGTTTCCTTCTTTTCTAATACCAGTTTTGTTCGGAATCATTGGATCTTCTCCAGTTTCTTTTAATGTTAATCAGGCACATACTGTCGCTGCGTAATACAAGAGTAATAGGTTCGTTATTTATATTTATAACGTCGAAGTTATATGACCTGGTCACGGGCCGGGCCGCGGGGGCGTTGACCACTGGAACACCCTCCAGGTACGCTCCAGGTGGATACAAGCTTCAGGTGATGGTCACTCTTAGATTTTTTCCTTTCTTCCATATGGTTTGATTTACGGGCCAAGAGCTGTTATCTAGGGTTTAATTATGCAGGATGTGACCTACAACAGTAGGCTTAACTTCCAGGTGCCCATATACTGTTAGATAAAGAGGGTCACCAGGTGGTGCTGGTCTCACCCGGGAAGCAAAATTTAATCGTTAAAAATAGTGGGTAGAATTTTGCTCTCGGTTTATATATACTGAAAAACACACCGCATTTTTGCTTTTGTTGCTGTGTGCACAAAGAGGAATACACTCCTTTTTTTATGATAATGATATTCAATAACAGGTACTGAACGTCGGTCTCCAGGCTGAGGGACTGATTACGTTATCTTCCATTATCTTCGTACATCATCTCCGCACTGGACTGATGTTGTGGGCGAAACCACATCGTGATACCTAAGTGTTACATAAATAGTGAATTCCTCACACCACTCTTTGTATATACACTGATAATAATAATAATAATAATAATAATAATAATAATAATAATAATAATAATAATAATAATAATAATAATAATAATAAAATCCAACTAAGCGTTAAACGAGCAAGGGTTATCCAGCATATATACACTGATGACCTGTACCCAATACCCGTCTCCCCATCTCTCCCCCGTACCAATAATCCCCTTCCCTCCCTCTCCATCTCCCCTCCTCCCTTCCAGAGGAAACAAGTGACAGCCACTGCGATGCGCAGATTGCGTCACTGCTGGCATCCAGATGCGTCATCGGCAGTGACAGGAGGAGCGAGGCGTCCACCAACGAGCGCTCTAAACTGCCCCTACTTATTCACCTAATTAACACCTATCGCCCGGGCATGTCTCGTCGCTAGGAGAGACGGGGGAAGGGGGAGGGGGAAGGGAGAGACGGGGGAAGGGGGAGGGGGAAGGGAGAGACGACTGGCTTGCACGGGAGCTCTGGAGAGAGAGCTCTAAAGAGCTCTAGAGAGCTCAAGAAGCAGTGTAGAAAGATTTGATCAGTCTTCCGTCAGCCCTGATGCAGTTGTTTTGATTGAAGTTGGGGAATGGGGGAGTCAGTCCCTCAGTCTTGGGGCCCCAGTGATGAGTTGCTGACGTAAGAGCAGGTTGCCCCCACGAGAGCCCAAACATGTGCAAGGGTGGGCTGCCTTTTCTTTTACGGTAGATTATATTTAACGGGGTATCTTTATCTTTTACGGTAGAGTATCTTTAACGGTAAGTATCTTTTTTTTTTACGGAGAGTATTTTAACGGAAAATTTAATCTTTATTTTTAAAAGGGTAGAGTTCTTAACGTAGAGTATCTTTATCTTTTAGGGTGAGATCTTTAAGGGTAGAGTATCTTTATCTTTACGGTAGATTATTTTTAAGGGAGAGTATCTTTATCTTTTACGGTAGAGATCTTTAATTTTGAGTTCTTTATTTTTTACGGTTGAGTATCTCTAAGGGTAGAGTATTTTTAATCTTTTACGGTGATTATTTTTAAAACGGCAGAGTTTTTTATCTTTTAGGTAGGTATCTTTAACGGTAGGATCTTTTCTTTTAGGGTAGATTATTTTAACGGCAAGTATCTTTATCTTTTACGGTAGATATTTTTAACGGTAGAGTATCTTTATCTTTTACGGAGAGTATTTTTAAACGGGGGTTTCTTTTTTTTTTACGGTAAGTATCTTAACGGTAGAGTAAATTTTTTATCTTTTACGGTAGAGTATCTTTAAGGTAGGTTCTTTATTTTTAGGGTGTTATATTTAAGGCGAGTATTTTTATTTTTTACGGTGATTATATTTAACGGCAAGTATCTTTACCCTTTTGGGGTAGAGTATTTTAAAAGGTAGAGTATCTTTACTTTACGGTAGATTATATTTAAGGCAGAGTATCTTTATCTTTTTGGGTAAAAATTCTTTAACGGTAGAGTATCTTTATTTTTGGGAAATTATATTTAAGGGCAGAGTTTTTTTTATCTTTTACGGTGAGTATCTTTAACGTGGAGTATCTTCATTTTTACGGTAAAGTATTTTTATCTTTACGGTAGAGTACTTTAAACGATAGAGTATCTTTAACTGAAATTATTTTTAAATTTTTAGGGTAAAGTATCTTTATTTTTGGGTTTTAAGTACTTTAAACGGTAGAGTATCTTTTCTTTTACAGAATCTTTAACGGAAAGGTATCCTTACTTTCTCGGTAGAGTATCTTTATTTTTAGGTAGAGTACTCTACCTTTACTAAAAGTATTTTTAAAATTTTTTGTGGTAGGTATCTTTAACGGTAATTTTGATCTTTTTAAATTTTCACCTGTTTAGCGGCTTCGTCAGTCGAATGAGAGGAACTTTATTACGGGAGCAGAAGAGAATTGAGATGTAAATACAAAGTAAACTTCCCCCCCGCCTTGATAAGTGCTGTAAGGTCATTGTTTCAGGTCGTTGGTACAGTTGTACAGTTGTTTACGTTGTACAGCTCGTTGTAAGTTGTACAGTTCGTTGACGTTTTACAAATCGTTGTACAGTTTTTACAAACGTTGTGCAGCTGCAAGGCGTCGCATAGTTGTACAGATCGTTGTGTTGACGGTCGTTGGGACATTGTAAGTCGCTGTTCAGTTGTATAGTATCGTAAGTTGACGTTCGTTTTTTTAGTTGTACAGGTCGTTTTTAGAGTTTTACAGGTCCTCGACAGTTTGTAAAGGGCGCTGTATAGGTGTGCAGGTCGTTGTACAGTTATTCAGGTCGTTTTAATTGTGCAGGTCGTTGTAATGTGGTAGGTTTTGTTGTACAGTTGAGGGTCGTTGTACTTGTGGCAGGTCTTGTACAGTTGTGCAGGTGTTGTACGTTGTGCGGGGCGTTGTACAGTTGTTTTAGGGGCGCTTAGCTGGCAGGTCGTTGTGCAGTTGTGCAGATCGTTACAGTTGTTCAGGGCGTTGACGTTGTGCAGGTCGTTTCAGTTGTGCAGGGCGTTGTGCAGTTGTGCAGATCGTTTTTTACCCGTTGGCAGATCTTTGTAAAAGTTGTGAGGCGTTGTACAGTTGGGGCAGATCGTTGTACAGTTGTGCAGATCGTTGTACAGTTTTTGCGGTTTTTGTACAGTTTGCGGGCGTTTTAAATTTTGCAGGTCGTTGTACATTGTGCAGGTCGTTGTCGTTGTGCAGATCGTTGTACGTTTTGGCAGATCTTTTTGCGTTTTGCAGATATTGTACAGTTGTGCAGGTCGTTGTACAGTTGGCAGGCGTTGTACAAATTTTGAGGGGCGTTATACAGTTTTGCAGGTGTGTACTGTGCGGGCGTTGTACATTATGAATCGTTTTTACAACTGTGTAGGTCGTTTTACAGGGTGTGAGGTCGTTTTTACAGTTGTTCAGGTCGTTGTACAGTTTTGCGGTCGTTTACAATTTGCAGGCTTGTACATTGTGCAGGTCGTTGACAAATTTTGCAGGGCGTTGTGCGTTGTGCAGATCGTTGTGCAGTTTGCAGTCGTGTACAGTTGTGCAGGTCGTTGCCAGTTGTCAGGTCTTGTACAGTTTCGCAGGCGTTGACAGGTGCGCGGGCTTTTACAGTTGTGCAGGTCGTTGCACAGTTGTGCAGGTCGTTGTACAGTTGCGCAGGACGTTGTAAAGGTGCGCAGGTCTTTTCATTGTGCGGGGTTGTAAGTTTCGCAGGTCTTGTACATTGCGCAGGGCGTTGTACAGTTTGCAGGGCGTTTTACAATTGTGTAGGTCGTTGACGTTGGGGCAGGACTTTTTCAGTTGTGAGGTCGTTGTCGTTGTGCGGTCGTTGTACAATTTTTGCAGGTCGTTGTACATTGTTTCAGGGCTTTTACAATTTTGGTAGGTCGTTTTACAGTTGTGCACGACGTTGTACAGTTGTTGCGGTCGTTGTACAGTTTTCGCAGATCGTTGCAAATTTGAGGTCGTTGAAGTTGCAGGTCGTTGTACAGTTGTGCGGTCGTTTTACAATTGTGCAGGGCGTTGTAAGTTGTGCAGGGCGTTTTACGTTGTGCAGGTCTTTTACAGTTGTGCAGGGCGTTTACATTTTTGCAGGTCGTTGTACAGGTGCGCAGGTGTTTTACAGTTGTGCAGGTCGTTGTTTCGTTTTGCAGGGCGTTTGTACAGTTTTGGCAGGTGTTTACAGTTTTGAAGGTCGTTTTACAGTTGTGCAGGTCGTTGTACAGTTTGCAGACGTTTTTACAGGTGCGCAGGTCGTTGTACGTTTTGCGGTTTACAGTTGTGAGGCGTTTTACTTTTTTGAGGTCATTTCAGTTGTGAGGCGTTGTACAGTTGTGCAGGTCGTTGTAAGTTTTGAGGACTTGTACAGTTGTGAAAGGGCGTTGTACAGTTTTGCAGGTCGTTGTACAGTTTGCGGTCGTTTTACTTGTGCAGGGGCGTTGTACATTTTTTGCGGTCGTTGTACTGTGCGCAGGGGTTTACAGTTGTGCAGGTGTTGTACAGTTGTAGGCGTTGTAGTTGTGAGGTCGTTGTACAGTTGGAAGGTCGTTTTTACAGTTTTACAGGTCGTTGTAAATTATAGAGGGCGTTGTACGTTGCGCAGGTTGGTTTTAAATTGTGCGGTCGGACAGTTTTGCAGGCGTTTACGTTGTGCAGGCGTTGTCTTTTTGCAGGTCGTTTTTCAGTTGTGTGGTGTTTACAGTTGTGGGGTCGTTGTACAATTTTTGCAGGTCGTTGTACTTGTGCGGTCGTTGTCAGTTGTGCAGGTCATTTTGAGTTTTGCAGGTCGTTGTAAGTTGTGCAGGTCGTTGTACAGTTTTGCGGTCGTTGCCAGTTGTCAGGTCGTTGTACAGTTGTACGGACGTTGTAAGTGCGCAGGTCGTTGTACAGTTTTTCGGTTTGTACAGTTGTGCAGGTCGTTGTACGGGCCAGGTCTTTGTACGTTTGCAGGTGTTGTACATTGGAGGTCGTTTTTACAGGTGCGAAGGTCGTTGTCAGTTTTTAGGTGTTGTAACCTACATCAACAGCTGTATCACAAAAAAAATAAAAACTGACGATATTTTCATTCAAATTTTTTTTTATTTTTTTTTTTGATTTTATCCCCAAGCGAGGAGTAAAGCTCCCCCTTTCCCCGGATCAAAACGTGATCTCGCTCCCCCCGTAAACGGGGCGCCTCCCCCCCCCCCCCTTTTTCCTCTTTTAAGATCACTTTTCAAGATTTATTTCCGGGGTTTGATTATTTTTTTTTTTTTGCAGACCATGCCAGACCGAAAGACCGACCGAAATTTTTGTCTTATTGGCGAGAACTTTTTTTTGACATTGAAAATTAAAAATTTGAAAAATTAAAAATTAGAAAGTTGGGAAAAAATTAGAAAATAGAGTACAAACTTTCTTTTTTTTTTTTAACCCTTTGACATATAGGAAAAGACAAAATTTTTTTGATATAGATCTGAAAACCCAAGTTTGTGTGAATAGGGCAGGAAGACTTAATTTTGGGTGAAAGTTTCTGAAAAGACCAAGTGGGTCATACATGTTAAAGTGTGCTGTAACAATGTTAGTTCATTGAGAACCCCGTTATTATTATTATTATTATTTTTTATTATTTTATTATTATTTTTTTTATTATTATTATTATTTTTTTATTATTATTTTTTTATTAATTATTATAAATTTTTTATTATTATTTTTAATGATATTTTTATTACGGGGGAAAAATCTAATCCAGGGAGAGTTATTCAGCATCGGTTTAATTAGTAAAAAAATAAGAACATAAAAAAAAGGGGAACACTGCGGAGGCCTGTGGCCCATACTAGGGAGGTCCTTTACAATTCATCCCACTAACAAAAAAAATTTCCCCAAACCCCCAATTTTCAATGCCACCCAAGAAAAAGCTCTGATGTGAAAGTCCCACTCAAACCCAAACCCCTCCCACTCATGTACTTATCCAACCTAGATTGAAACTACCCAAAGTCCCAGCCTCAATAACCCAACTAGGTAGACTGTTCCACTCATCAACTACCCTATTTTCCAAACCAATACTTTCCTATGTCCTTTCTAAATCTAAACTTACCAAATTTTAAAATTCCATTACTGCGCGTTCTCTCTTGGAAAGACATCCTCAAGACCTTATTAATACCCCCTTTATTTATACCTATCTTCCACTTATACACTTCGATCAGGTCTCCCCTCATTCTTCGTCTAACAAGTGAATGTAACTTAAGAGTCTTCAATCTTTCTTCATAAGGAAGATTTGATGCTATGTATTAATTTAGTCATCCTACGCTGAATGTTTTCTAACGAATTTATGCCCATTTTGTAAACGGAGACCAAAATGAGCTGCATAATCTAGGTGAGGCCTTACTAATGATGTATAAAGCTGCAGTATGCCTCTGGACTTCTGTTGCTTACACTTCTTGATATAAATCCCAGTAATCTATTTGCCTTATTACGTACGCTTAGGCATTGCTGTCTTGGTTTAAGGTTGCTGCTCACCATAAACCCCCAAAATCCTTTTCGCAATCTGTATGGCTTAAGTTCTACATCATTTAATTTATAAGTATGTGTTATGGGCACTCCCAAACCTCAGAACCTTGCCTTTTTTCTACATTGAACTGCATCTGCCACTTTTTCGACCAAGAATAGAGTTTGTTTAAATTCCCCCTGAAGTTCCTAACATCTACGTTTGAATCAATTTTTCTACTATCTTTGTGTCATCGGCGAATTTGCTCATATCACTAGTAATTCCCTCATCAAGATCAAATTTATATATAATTATAAACAACAAGGGCCCAAGACTGATCCCTGTGGAACCCACTTGTTACAGATCCCCACTCGGATTTAACCCCATTTTGGACACTCTCTGCTTCCTGTCAGTGAGCCATGACTCGATCCACGAGAGCACTTTTCCCCCAATGCCATGAGCTGCCACTTTCTTTAACAGTCTTGGTGCGGAACTCTATCAAAAGCCTTACTAAATCTAAGTAAATAAATCAAATTCTTTATTGTGGTCAACAGCCTCAAAAGCTTTACTGAAGAAAGTTAATAAATTAGTTGGACAAGAGGGGCCTCTTGTAAATCCATGTGAGTATCATTAATAAAGTATGCTTATCGAGTGGCTTCTTATAATCCGCTATTTTTGCCTAAAATTTGCCTAAAATGGGCGGCTTATGGGCGGTAATTTGGGTAACCTTTTCCCCTGTTTTTTAAAATGGAGTTACTTCCCTTCCCACATATCAAATTTTCCCCGTTTGAAGAAAAAATTAAAAAATTAGTTAAGGTTCCCAGATTTCCCCATTTTCTTCCAAGAACCCTTTGAAAAAACCTCTCAGGCCCCTGGGATTTTTTGCCAGTTGTCTACGCCTCACAACCATCTTACTAGTGACTGTGATTTACAAAATTTATTTTTCTTCTGCCCATTTGTAAAAATTAATTACTGGAATATTTTTTGTGCCCCCCCGTGTAAAAAGAGAGAAAAAAATTTTTTAAAATCAACACTTTTTCATTCCTTTGTCAAAAGGTCCCCTAGTTATTTTGGGGGACCTTTCTTACTTAACTTTTTTTCTATAGACCGGGAAAAAAATTTTTTGGGGTTAGTTTTGAATCCCTAGAAAAATTTTTAAATTTTCATAGTCCCTTTTTAGCTTTTCTTTCCCCCTTTTTAATGTCCCTTTAATGTAAATATACTGTTTATAAAAACCCCATTTTTTGATACGCCTATAAATTCCTTTCTTTTGCCCTGTGATTTGGAGCCTATTATTCACCCTTTTTTGGGTCATTTCTATTGATTAATTTCTTTATATGGGATAAACCTTTTTGAGCAGCATGTATAGTGTTCAAAAAAACTGTCTTTTGTAGCCTTTTTCGTTACCCCAGTCAACAGATGTAAGTGTTCCTAACCCATCGTAATCTGCTAAGCGAAAATCTGGGATGTCGGTTATCGCTACAAAGTACTTCATTCAATGCTAAATGAAATTTGATTTGTGGTCGCGCACCCAGTTCCCTCTGAAATTTCTAATTATTAACAAGGGATTCATTGTTTCCATAATAAGTAAGCAGGTTTTTCCCCCTTGTAGGTTCTGTCCAAACGCTTCAAAAACAATCCTGAATATTCTAAGAAGCGTATTTCAAAATTTCCCAGTAAGAAATTCCATCAACATGAAAAGTTAAAGTCTCCTAGAATTACTACATTATCGTGCCTTTGTGGTTTTTTAAAAAAATTTCCTCCATAGTATTTTTCCCTTGGCCCCCTATCTAAGTTTGGGGGACGGTATATCACTCCAAAATCAGTTTTTCTTTCCCCCCTCTGAAAATTCATCCAAACAGATTTTGAAGTTTTAAATTCAGATTTAATCCCCGTTTTTATGAAAACAGTTCAAGCGATCTCGGACATACAATGCCACCCCCCCCCCCTCCCAATTTTATCTTCTTGGAAAAAATTTTTAAAACCCGAAATGACTTTCCCGCAGGCTGTCCCGATTTTTAAATTTAAAAAACCACGTCTCGTAAGGCAAATAATCAATTTACCTCACTGCAACTAATCTCAACGTCCAATCTTACCCTAGCATACGGCATTAGCATAATAAACTTGAAAGACTCTCCTTCTCTTTACCCTTCCCGCATTTCTATTTTTTACTAAAACCCATTACTGTCCTTTCACCCAAGGTCCCGGCTTTTCTATTATCTCGTTCTTATTATTACTAGTTCCCAAAAACTCGTAATATTACTACACTGGGACTTCCTGTTTCCCGCCAAAAACCCCTTTCCCTAACTTTCCTAGTTAAAGCCCCAACTGCTCCCTCCACTGCAGTTGCCAGTGTCCCACCCCCCTTAAAAAGTGAAAACCCATCCCCAGCAAACATGTCATTTCATTAAAAGGTCCCCTTGTCAATGAATTTTTCTGCATTTCCTTTCAGTATTTTTTCCAGCCACAATTGACACCAAAATTTCCCTGGCAACCATTCATTTCCAATCCCCTCCTTGCAAAAAACCACATATGAGAGGGTTCCCACCCCTTACTCTAATTATTTCTATTGGGTGACCTTACCCGTAATCGGTCCTAACTCCTCGTCTGCCAACATCGTTGCCTCCAGCACTGAGAAGAAAAGGAATTTCTCCCTTTTCCTTTCATGAGTCATCCAGCGGCTAAAAATATCCCATCCCAGCCCCCGGAAGAAAATCCTGTCTCCACTCTGTCCTTCAAGCGAACGCCCTTCCCTATACCAACTTGGTATCCCAACAACAACAATATTCTTACCTTCCCTTTAAGTCTTTCGCGTCTCGTTCCCAGAGTCGACTCACATTCGTCGGGGAGCACTGAGAAATGATTTGGATGTTTTTCCCCAACAGTTCCCCGGCAGTCTCTTTTTTTCTTCATCGTTTTACCCTTTCCCTTTATTTCTTATCTCAATTCTTTCCCCGCTGTCCAGCCCCGACCATTTCCCCCTTTTTCCTGAACCCCCAGGAGGGGCTGCTACGAATCTTCTTGTTTTCCTCGGTCAGTCGCCCAATTTTCCTATTCGCCCCAAACCCCAATTCTTCCCAAGCTGTTGGTAAAATTGTCGATGGAGGCATCTTGCTTCAATTTAGAGAGCGCGCAAAAAGGTCTTCACAGAGCCAAGTACACGTAACACTGCGCAAAGCCAACTCATCAGGGCTACTGCCAGCACGTCCCCACGGCCCAATGCGAGCGAACATGAATATTATCCCAGGAAGGGGGGGAGTAACTTCTTCCTTGGATAAAAAAAAAAATCCCTTTGAAAGTACTTCTCGCAAATATCGGAAATTCTTTATTACACAGTAATAGTTCCCAAATTTTGCCCCCAAAGCCAAAGTGATAATGAACAGTAGGTTTATACACAGCCCGTCAAACCACCCGCCCGTCAACTAGAAAAACCAGTCAGTTTAGCCCAGCCAAACCCCGCCAATAACCACCACCCCCAAAAAACCCGGGCCAAAGGGCCCTTTTAAAGGCAATCACAATCTAAAACGGAAAAAGTTTAAGAAGAGGAGGTCTTCATCTGTAGTCCCCTCCCGACCCCTTTTTCTTACGCTGACAGAGGCTGGAAGGGCCCCCCGTCCTGTCGCCCGGGCACCGCCGGGACCCACCCGCCCTCGTCTTTTCACCTTCTCACGCATTTCACTCACGTTCCGAAAAGCATCGCCCCTTTCATCGGTCTTCTCCCCTTGATACCTCTAGTAAAATTCCTTGTATTCATTTTTGCTTTTAGACTCTCAGGGTAGTGATGCCCCATTAGAAAAGTTTTTGGGGGGATTTTATAGAGTTTATAGAGGTTGAGGTCTCATTTTCATGGGGTAGGATGTTTGTATTTTTCCCCGGGAAGGCCCTC
>NC_069430.1:32338391-32358664 GCF_026875155.1 Cherax quadricarinatus | reverse complement strand
TATCTAAAAAACTCCCCCCTTCCCCAACAAGAAAATCTTCCTCACATCATTTCCTTCTTTTCTAATACCGTTTTGGTTCGGGGAACTTTGGTCTTCTCCGTTTTTTTTTTAATGTTAATCACACAACTGTCGGGGGTAAAAAAAGAGTAATAGGTTCTTTTTATTTATATTTAAAAACTCGAAGTTATATGCCCCTGGTCAGGGGGCCGGGCCGGGGGGGCGTTGCCCATGGAACCCCCCAGGTACGCTCCAGGTGGTACAAGCTTCAGGTGATGGTCACTCTTAGATTTTTTCCTTTCTTCCATATGGTTTGATTTACGGGCCAAGAGCTGTTATCTAGGGTTTAATTATGCAGGATGTGACCTACAACAGTAGGCTTAACTTCCAGGTGCCCATATACTGTTAGATAAAGAGGGTCACCAGGTGGTGCTGGTCTCACCCGGGAAGCAAAATTTAATCGTTAAAAATAGTGGGTAGAATTTTGCTCTCGGTTTATTTTTTTTATTATTTTTTTATTATCACACCGGCCGATTCCCACCAAGGCAGGGTGGCCCGAAAAAGAAAAACTTTCACCATCATTCACTCCATCACTGTCTTGCCAGAAGGGTGCTTTACACTACAGTTTTTAAACTGCAACATTAACACCCCTACCTTCAGAGTGCAGGCACTGTATTCCCATCCCCAGAATCAAGCCCCGGCCTGCCGGTTTCCGAATCCTTCATAAATGTTACTTTGTCACACTCCAACAGCACGTAAAGTATTAAAAACCATTTGTTCCATTCACTCCTATCAAACACGCTCACGCATGCCTGCTGGAAGTCCAAGCCCCTCGCACACAAACTCCTTTACCCCCCTCCTCCAACCCTTCCAAAGGCCGACCCCTACCCCGCCTTCCTTCCACTACCAGACTGATACACTCTTGAAGTCATTCTGTTTCGCTCCATTCTCTCTACATGTCCGAACACCTCAACAACCCTCCTCAGCCCTCTGGACAACAGTTTGGTAATCCCCCCACCTCCTCCTAACTTCCAAACTACGAATTCTCTCGCATTATATTCACAACCAACAATTGCCCTCAGACATGACATCTCCACTGCCTCCTCCTTCCCCCTCGCTGCAACATTCATCACCCACGCTTCACACCATATAAGAGCGTTGGTAAAAAAATATACTCTCATACATTTTCCCCCCTTTCCTCCAAGACAAAGTTTCTTTGTCTCCCACAGACCCCCTAAGTGCCCCCTCACTCTTTTTCCCTCATCAATTCTATATTCACCTCATCTTTCATAGACCCATCTGCGACACTCCACTCCCAAATACTGAATACGTTCAACCCCCTCCATACTCTCCCCCCTCCAATCTGATATTCTTTTTTTAAATCACCTAATCTTTTTGTTATCCCTCTTAACCTTACCCCTTTCCCCTGTTTCCCCCCTTTTAAATTTTTCCCTTCTTTTGCACACCCAAACCCAAATTTCCCATCCCCCAATCTTTTTGCAATTTCCCTTTCAGAACAACCCCCAAGAGCCCCGTGTCTTTCAGCAAAGGCAGCTGTGACAACTCCCACTTTTGTTTTGGTGATTCTTTATTTTTTTAACCCCCGCCTCTTCCCAAAAGGACCCTGCATTTATTTTCTCTTTAAAAACCCCATCTTTTTAATATTTTTTAAAACAACCACGGTGACATCAAAAACACCTTGCCCAAGGCCTACTTTTACTGGGAAAAAAAAATTTTTCCCCCTTTTATTTCCAAAAATACCTTCAAAAACTTTGAGCCAACTACCCTTCGTAAAAAAACCTAATTTTGGCTTTAAAGTAACCTACCTCCTTACACCATAAAACTTCCCAACAATCTGCCACTTTCCCCCCCCTATCCCCCCGCCCATCCCCCCCTTTTCCCCCAAAATCGGATAAATTTGCCACAAAAAAAAACCCCCTTTACCCTTTAAAACTAAATCCCTGTTCACTTATAGGTTTAAAACTGTAAACCCCTTTTCCCACACAACCCCCTCCCTTTTCCAAAAAACCCTCCTTGTTCATCTCCCTATCCAAATTTTTCCCCCGCTTACTTAAATTTTCTTTCAATTAAACTCTCCCAATACACTTTACCAGGTACAACTCAACAGACTTATCCCCCTATAATTTTTGCACTTTTTTTTATCCCCTTTTGCCTTTTAACAAAGGAACTATTGCATGCCTTTTTCCCCAAACCCCCTGGGTACCTTACCTTTTTTCCTACATTTATTAAATAATTGCCCCCAAACCACCCCCAAAAACTTTTTAAATCCCCACCTGCTTTTAACATTTCTACCCTTAAAATTTCCCCACAATCCCGGCTGCCCTTAAACCCCCTTTCATTTTCCCTACTCCCTCACGAATTTTCCCCCACACCCCCAACTGGCTCTTTCCTCAACCCCTCCCAAGAATGTTTTTTCCCTCCTTGCCCTATAACCCGAAAATACAAGCTTCCCAAATTTTCATAAACATTTAAACCAAATTCCCTTTCAAAATTTTTCCTTCCACCCTTTCCCAAATACCCTCAAAATTCTCCTTTTTTAATAACTCTCCCTCTCCTTTATTTTTTAAACTAAAAAATTCCATTTTTTCCTAGGCTTTTTTTAACTTTTAATCTCATTTCCAAAAATTTTTTTTCTTTTTTTTCAAAAAAATTTTGTTAAATAACATCTCCCCACTCTCTCTTTTGCTTTTTTTTTTACATTGCTTCACCCTCCCCTTAACTTCTCTTTTTTCTCCATAAAATCTTCCCTCCTTGCTTCACTTCAAACTTTGAAAAAAAACTTCTCATATGCTAACTTTTTCTTCCCCCTTTCTACTCTCTTTTCATCATCATTCCACCAATCGCTCCTCTTCCCTCCCGCCCCCCACTTCCCCGTAACCACCAAAAATTCTGGGGGGTTTTTAACACTCTAACACTACATTTTTAAACCTAAACCCCATAAACCCCTTCGACCCCCTTGCCTATGGGTCCCCAAATTTGCCCCCCTTTTCCTCCAAATTTGCTGTTTATATTTTTTCCCCAACTGCCCTTTCCCTTTTAGTTTATTAAAACCCTTTACCCTCTTTCCCCCGGTGCTTTATTTCCTTGTACCCATCTACCTTTTCCCTCAGGGGTAGTTACAACTAGAAAGTGATCTGTATTCTGTGGCCCCCTCTATAAACATGTACACCCTGAAGTCTATAAACAGTCTTTTATTACCAAACAAAATTCCAAAAACTACTGTCTTTTTCGCCCTACATATTGGTTTTAAAATTATTTACCCTTTTTTCTTAAAATTTTGTATTACCTATAAAAAAACCCCCTTTCTTCAAATTCAATCAAAGGGCTCCCCATTATCTTTTACACCTGGCCCCCCAAATTACCCCCCCACACCCTCTTAAAAGTTTCTCCTACTTTGCATTCAATCCCCCTACCACAATTCCCTTTTATTGGTTAAAAGGGTTTTCCTTACATTCACTTAACATCTCCAAAATTCTCTTCTCCTCTTTTTTTCCTTTTCCCGGGTGCAATACACGCTTATTAGCCCCATTCTCGCACCCCAACCCTTTACTTTAACCCACATTAATTCTTAAATTTTACAATTCATTTTCTTTTCTCCTTCCATAATGATCATTTAAACTTCTGTACCCCCTTCCCTTTGCTCTAACTTCTCAGATACTCCAGATTTAATCCCATTTATTTCCCCCCCACTGAAATCTCCTACCCCTTCACTTTGTTTCGTTGGGGCCAGGACATCCACTTCTTTTATTCATAACATCAGAATCATCTGTTTCTTGTCATCCGCACTACATCCACGCACATTTAAGCAACCCAGTTTTATAAAGTTTTTTTCTTCTTTTTTTTAGTAATTGTATACGGAGAAGGGGTTACTAGCCCATTGCTCCGGCTTTTAGTCGCCTCTACGAAACGCATGGTTACGGAGGAAAGATTTTTTCCACTTCCCATGGACAATAGAAAAAATAAAAAAGAAAAAGAGCTATTTGAAAAAAGGAAAAAAAAAACCTAGATGTATGTATATATATAAGCATGTGGTGTCTGTAAAGTGTGACCAAAGTGAAAAGTGGTTTTATATACTAAAAAAACACCCCGCTTTTTTTGCTTTTGTTGTGTGTGCACAAGGGGAAAATTACACTCCTTTTTTTTATGAAAATTAAAATTTTCAATAACAGGTATGAACGTGGGCCCTCCAGGCTGAGGGATGATTACTTTATTTCCTTACTTCGTACATCATTCCGCAATGGACTGATGTTGTGGCGAAACCACATCGTGTACCAAAATGTACATAAATAGTGAATTCCCCACCCACTTTTGTATATACAGATAATAATAATAAATTTTAATAAAAATAATAATAAAAATAATAATAATAAAATAATAATAATAATAATAATAATAATAAAAAAACCAATAAGCGTTAAACGAGAAGGGTTATCGTTTTATACATGATGACTGACCCTTTACCGTCTCCCATCTCTCCCCTACCAATAACCCCCTTCTCCCTCTCCATCTCCCTCCTCCCTTTCCCGAGGAAACAAGTGAAGCCACTGCGATGCGCAGATTGCGTCACTGCTGGCATCAGATGCGTCATCGGCATGTGACAGGAGGAGCGAGGCGTCACCAACGAGCGCTCTCAAACTGCCCCTACTTATTCACCTAATTAACACCTATCGCCCGGGCATGTCTCGTCGCTAGGAGAGACGGGGGAAGGGGGAGGGGGAAGGGAGAGACGACTGGCTTGCACGGGAGCTCTGGAGAGAGAGCTCTAAAGAGCTCTAGAGAGCTCAAGAAGCAGTGCAGAAAGATTTGATCAGTCTTCCGTCAGCCCTGATGCAGTTGTTTTGATTGAAGTTGGGGGAATGGGGGAGTCAGTCCCTCAGTCTTGGCTCCAGTGAGTGAGTTGACTGACGTAGAGAGACAGGTTGATCCCACTGATGAGCCCAACACATGTGCAACGGTAGGCTGCTCTTTATCTTTTACGGTAGATTATATTTAACGGCAGAGTATCTTTATCTTTTACAGTAGAGTATCTTTAACGGTAGAGTATCTTTATCTTTTACGGTAGAGTATCTTTAACGGTAGAGTATCTTTATCTTTTACGGTAGAGTATCTTTAACGGTAGAGTATCTTTATCTTTTACGGTAGAGTATCTTTAACGGTAGAGTATCTTTATCTTTTACGGTAGATTATATTTAACGGCAGAGTATCTTTATCTTTTACGGTAGAGTATCTTTATCTTTTACAGTAGATTATATTTAACGGCAGAGTATCTTTATCTTTTACAGTAGAGTATCTTTAACGGTAGAGTATCTTTATCTTTTACGGTAGAGTATCTTTAACGGTAGAGTATCTTTATCTTTTACGGTAGAGTATCTTTAACGGTAGAGTATCTTTATCTTTTACGGTAGAGTATCTTTAACGGTAGAGTATCTTTATCTTTTACGGTAGAGTATCTTTAACGGTAGAGTATCTTTATCTTTTACGGTAGATTATATTTAACGGCAGAGTATCTTTATCTTTTACGGTAGAGTATCTTTAACGGTAGAGTATCTTTATCTTTTACGGTAGAGTATCTTTAACGGTAGAGTATCTTTATCTCTTACGGTAGATTATATTTAACGGCAGAGTATCTTTATCTTTTACGGTAGAGTATCTTTAACGGTAGAGTATCTTTATCTTTTACGGTAGATTATATTTAACGGCAGAGTATCTTTATCTTTTACGGTAGAGTATCTTTAACGTCAGAGTATCTTCATCTTTTACGGTAAAGTATCTTTATCTTTTACGGTAGAGTATCTTTAACTGTAGATTATCTTTATCTTTTACGGTAAAGTATCTTTATCTTTTACGGTAGAGTATCTTTAACGGTAGAGTATCTTTATCTTTTACAGTAATCTTTAACGGTAGAGTATCCTTATCTTTTTCGGTAGAGTATCTTTATCTTTTACGGTAGAGTATCTCTATCCTTTACTATAAAGTATCTTTAAATTTTGTGGTAGAGTATCTTTAACAGTAAGTTAGTATCTTTATTAAACAGTTTCACCTGTTTAGCAGGCTTCGTCAGTCGAATGCAGAGGAACTTTATTACGGGAGACAGAAGAAGAATTAGAGATGTAAATACAACGTAATCAGTCCCCCAGCCTTGATAAGTGCTGTACAGGTCATTGTACAGGTCGTTGTACAGTTGTACAAATCGTTGTACAGTTGTACAAGTCGTTGTACAGTTGTACAGGTCGTTGCACACTTGTACAGAACGTTGTGCAGCTGCACAGGCTGTCGCATAGTTGTACAGATCGTTGTGTTGTACAGGTCGTTGTACAGTTGTACAGTCGCTGTACAGTTGTACTAGTAGTCGTATAATTGACAGGTCGTTTTTACAGTTGTACAGGTCGTTGTAGAGTTGTACAGGTCCTCGTACAGTTGTACAGGTCGCTGTATAGGTGTGCAGGTCGTTGTACAGTTATTCAGGTCGTTGTACAGTTGTGCAGGTCGTTGTACATGTGCGCAGGTCGTTGTACAGTTGAGCAGGTCGTTGTGCATGTGCGCAGGTCGTTGTACAGTTGTGCAGGTCGTTGTACAGTTTTTCAGGTCGTTGTACAGCTGTGCAGGTCGTTGTGCAGTTGTGCAGATCGTTATACAGTTGTTCAGGTCGTTGTACAGTTGTGCAGGTCGTTGTACAGTTGTGCAGGTCGTTGTGCAGTTGTGCAGATCGTTGTACAGTTGTGCAGGTCGTTGTGCAGTTGTCCAGATCGTTGTACAGTTGTGCAGGTCGTTGTGCAGTTGTGCAGATCGTTGTACAGTTGTGCAGGTCGTTGTACAGTTGTGCAGGTCGTTGTACAATTGTGCAGGTCGTTATACAGTTGTGCAGGTCGTTGTACAGTTGTGCAGGTCGTTGTACAGTTGTGAAGGTCGTTGTACAACTGTGTAGGTCGTTGTACAGTTGTGCAGGACGTTGTACAGTTGTGCAGGTCGTTGTACAGTTGTGCAGGTCGTTCTACAGTTGTGCAGGTCGTTGTACAGTTGTGCAGGTCGTTGTACAATTGTGCAGGTCGTTGTACAGTTGTTCAGATCGTTGCACAATTGTGCAGGCCGTTGTGCAGTTGTGCAGATCGTTGTGCAGTTGTGCAGATCGTTGTACAGTTGTGCAGGTCGTTGCACAGTTGTGCAGGTCGTTGTACAGTTTCGCAGGACGTTGTACAGGTGCGCAGGTCGTTGTACAGTTGTGCAGGACGTTGTACAGTTGCGCAGGTCGTTGCACAGTAGTGCAGGTCGTTGTACAGTTGTGCAGGTCGTTGTACAATTGTGTAGGTCGTTGTACAGTTGTGCAGGACGTTGTACAGTTGTGCAGGTCGTTGTACAGTTGTGCAGGTCGTTGTACAATTGTGCAGGTCGTTGTACAGTTGTGCAGGTCGTTGTACAGTTTGCAGGTCGCTGTACAATTGTGCAGGTCGTTGTATAGTTGTGCAGGTCGTTTTACAGTTGTGCAGGTCGTTGTACAGTTGTGCAGGTCGTTGTACAATTGTGTAGGTCGTTGTACAGTTGTGCAGGACGTTGTACAGCTGTGCAGGTCATTGTACAGCTGCGCAGATCGTTGCACAATTGTGCAGGTCGTTGTACAGTTGTGCAGGTCGTTGTACAGTTGTGCAGGTCGTTGTACAGTTGTGCAGGTCGTTGTACAGTTGTGCAGGACGTTGTACAGTTGTGCAGGTCGTTGTACAGTTGTGCAGGTCGTTGTACAGTTGTGCAGGTCGTTGTACAGTTGTGCAGGTCGTTGTACAGTTGTGCAGGTCGTTGTACAGTTGTGCAGGTCGTTGTACAGTTGTGCAGGTCGTTGTACGTTGTGCAGGTCGTTGTACAGTGTGCATGACGTTTGTACAGGTGCGCAGGTCGTTGTAAGGTTATAGAGGGCGTTGTACAGTTGCGCAGGTTGTTGTACAGTTGTGCAGGTCGTTGTACAGTTTTGCAGGTCGTTGTACAATTGTGTAGGTCGTTGTACAGTTGTGCAGGACGTTGTACAGTTGTGCAGGTCGTTGTACAGTTGTGCAGGTCGTTTTACAGTTGTGCTGGTCGTTGTACAGTTGTGAAGGTCGTTGTACAATTGTGCAGGTCGTTGTACAGTTGTGCAGGTAGCTGTACAGTTGTGCAGGTCGTTGTGCAGTTGTGCAGATCGTTGTACAGTTGTGCAGGTCGTTGTACAGTTGTGCAGGTCGTTGCACAGTTGTGCAGGTCGTTGTACAGTTGTACGGGACGTTGTACATGTGCGCAGGTCGTTGTACAGTTGTGCAGGTCGTTGTACAGTTGTGCAGGTCGTTGTACAGGTGCGCAGGTCGTTGTACAGTTGTGCAGGTCGTTTTACAGTTGTGCAGGTCGTTGTACAGTTGTGCAGGTCGTTGTACAATTGTGCAGGTCGTTGTACAGTTGTTCAGATCGTTGCACAATTGTGCAGGCCGTTGTGCAGTTGTGCAGATCGTTGTGCAGTTGTGCAGATCGTTGTACAGTTGTGCAGGTCGTTGTACAGTTGTGCAGGTCGTTGTACAGTTGTGCAGGACGTTGTACAGTTGCGCAGGTCGTTGTACAGTAGTGCAGGTCGTTGTACAGTTGTGCAGGTCGTTGTACAATTGTGTAGGTCGTTGTACAGTTGTGCAGGACGTTGTACAGTTGTGCAGGACGTTGTACAGTTGTGCAGGTCGTTGTACAATTGTGCAGGTCGTTGTACAGTTGTGCAGGTCGTTGTACAGTTTGCAGGTCGCTGTACAATTGTGCAGGTCGTTGTATAGTTGTGCAGGTCGTTTTACAGTTGTGCAGGTCGTTGTATAGTTGTGCAGGTCGTTGTACAATTGTGTAGGTCGTGGTACAGTTGTGCAGGACGTTGTACAGCTGTGCAGGTCGTTGTACAGCTGCGCAGATCGTTGCACAATTGTGCAGGTCGTTGTACAGTTGTGCAGGTCGTTGTACAGTTGTGCAGGTCGTTGTACAATTGTGCAGGTCGTTGTACAGTTGTGCAGGTCGTTGTACAGTTGTGCAGGTCGTTGTACAGTTGTGCAGGTCGTTGTCCAGTTGTGCAGATCGTTGTACAGGTGCGCAGGTCGTTGTACAGTTGTGCAGGTCGTTGTACAGTTGTGCAGGTCGTTGTACAGTTGTGCAGGTCGTTGTACAGTTGTGCAGGTCGTTGTACAGTTGTGCAGGTCGTTGTACAGTTGTGCAGGACGTTGTACAGTTGTGCAGGTCGTTGTACAGTTGTGCAGGTCGTTGTACAGTTGTGCAGGTCGTTGTACAGTTGTGCAGTTCGTTGTCCAGGTGCGCAGGTCGTTGTACAGTTGTGCAGGTCGTTGTACAGTTGTGCAGGTCGTTGTACAGTTGTGCAGGTCGTTGTACAGTTGTGCAGGACGTTGTACAGGTGCGCAGGTCGTTGTAAAGTTATAGAGGGTGTTGTACAGTTGCGCAGGTTGTTGTACAGTTGTGCAGGTCGTTGTACAGTTTTGCAGGTCGTTGTACAATTGTGTAGGTCGTTGTACAGTTGTGCAGGACGTTGTACAGTTGTGCAGGTCGTTGTACAGTTGTGCAGGTCGTTTTACAGTTGTGCTGGTCGTTGTACAGTTGTGAAGGTCGTTGTACAATTGTGCAGGTCGTTGTACAGTTGTGCAGGTCGTTGTACAGTTGTGCAGGTCGTTGTGCAGTTGTGCAGATCGTTGTACAGTTGTGCAGGTCGTTGTACAGTTGTGCAGGTCGTTGCACAGTTGTGCAGGTCGTTGTACAGTTGTACGGGACGTTGTACATGTGCGCAGGTCGTTGTACAGTTGTGCAGGTCGTTGTACAGTTGTGCAGGTCGTTGTACAGGTGCGCAGGTCGTTGTACAGTTGTGCAGGTCGTTGTACAGTTGTGCAGGTCATTGTACAGTTGTGCGGGACGTTGTACAGGTGCGCAGGTCGTTGTACAGTTGTGCAGGTCGTTGTACAGGTGTGCAGGTCGTTGTAACCTACAATCAACAGCTGTATCAGCAAAAAAAATAAAATCTGACGATACTTTCGACTTCAACGTATTTTTTATTTTATTTTATTGATAAGATTTGATCCACAAGCGAGGAGTAAAGCTCCCCTTCCTCGGATCAAGAGATCTGTTATCCCACTCCCCCCGTAAGCGAGGTGCGCCTCCACCCCCCCCCCCAACCCTTTACCTCTTTGAAGATCACTTTTCAAGATTTATTTCCGGGTTCGTTTATTATTATTATTTTTTTTTTTTGCAGACCATGCCAGACCGAAAGACCAAGCCGAAATTTTTGTCTTATTGGCGAGAACTTTTTATTGACATTAGAAAATTAAGAATTTGAAAATTAAAAGTTAGAAAGTTGGAAAAACATTAGAAAATACTGAGTAGTCAAGACTTTCCTTTTTTTTTTTAACCTTAGACTATATAGGAAAAGACTAAGTTTGTTTGATATAGATCTGAAAACACCAAGTTTGTGTGATATAGGACAGAAGAGACTAATTTTGGGTGATATAGTTCTGAAAAGACCAAGTGTGTGTGATACATGTTAAAGTCGTGCGTGTAACAATATTAGTTACTATTGAGATACCTGTTATTATTATTATTATTATTATTATTATTATTATTATTATTATTATTATTATTATTATTATTATTATTATTATTATTATTATTATTATTAATTATTAATTATTATTATTATTATTATTGATATTGTTATTACGGGAAAAGTGCTAATCCAGGGAGAGTTATTCAGCATCTGGTTATAATTAGATATGATCCGAGGAAGTGGGAGAGTAACTTCAGTTCCTTGGATAAAAAGATCCACTTTGAAAGTACTTCCTCGCAAATATCGTGAAACTTCTTTATTACACAGTAATACGTATCCCAAATTTTGCCCAAAGCCAACAGTGACTATATGAACAAGTCAGGTTGATACACAGCCAGTCAACCAGCCAGCCAGTCAACTAGAAAGCCAGTCAGTTCAGCCCAGCCAGAAGCCAGCCAATAACCCACTACCTCCAGATACCACGGCCAAGGCCTTTAAAGGGCAATCACAATCTGAATCGGAAATAGTTAAGAAGAGCAGAGGTCTTCATCTGTAGTCCCGTCACCGATCCATCTTCGTCTTACGCTGACAGAGGCTGGAAGGCCGCCCGTCCTGTCGCCCGGGCACCGCCGGAGACCCCACCAGCCATCGCTCTCTCTCACCTTCTCACGCATTTCACTCACGTTCCGAAATGCATCGCCCATTTCATCGGTCTTCATCCACCTTGATACCTCTAGTAAAGTTCCTTGCTATTCATTTTTGCTTTCTAGACATCTCAGGCTAGTGCATGCTCATTAGAAAAAGTTTTAGGAAGGATTTTATAGCAGTTTATGAGAAGGTTGAGGTCTCATTCTCTATGGCGAAGGATGTTTGTATTTTTCCCCGGAGAAGGCCTCGGGTGAGCGGTTAATGAGGGGTGGGAGTGTGATAGCTCCCAGCAGGAGGTCTCTGGTACCCCGAAAAGTATGCACGGCATGGAACACTGGCGATAGTGTGAGTAGGTCAAGACAAACTGGCAGGCTGAAGGTCATGAGTAGGCCAGAATTTAGTTAGAGTAGGCCATGACAGCCAGAGTAGGATACGACACAGACCGAGTAGGTCAGAATGCAGCACGAGTAGGCCAGGACAGCCTACAAGGACGCGTAGAAAGCCAGCTGTCTAAACATTGCTAGACCAATTAGAAGTCCGAAACTTATCCTGCAACTCCATCAATTCAAAAAATAATCTTATATTAAATTTAGATTATATTCGGTTTATAAAGTATATTTAAAATTTGTATAATCTAATACAAAGTGGGAGGCGTCACAGTTGCTGTTTGCCGATGACACTGTGCTTTTGGGGCTGCAAAGGTTGGTAGACGAATTTGGGAAGGTTACCTGGAGGTTACCTGGAGGTTATTCCGGGGATCAACGCCCCCGCGGCCCGGTCCATGACCAGGCCTCCCGATGGATCAGGGCCTGATCAACTAGGTTGTTACTGCTGGCCGCACGCAGTCCAACGTACGAGCCACAGCCCGGCTGATCCAGCACTGACTTTAGGTATCTGTCCAGCTCTCTCTTGAAGGCAGCCAGGGGTTTATTGGCAATTCCCCTAATGCTTGATGAGAGGCTGTTAAACAGTTTTGGGCCCCGGACACTTATGGTGTTTTCTCTTAGTGTACCAATGGCGCCCCTACTTTTTATTGGGGGCATTTTGCATCGCCTGCCCAGTCTTTTACTTTCGTAGGGAGTGATTTCTGTGTGCAGATTTGGGACCATTCCTTCCAAGATTTTCCAAGTGTAGATTATGATATATCTCTCTCTCTCCTGCGTTCCAACGAGTACAAGTCAAGTGCTTCCAAGCGTTCCCAGTAGTTAAGGTGCTTGACAGAACTTATACGTGCAGTAAAGGATCTCTGTCCACTCTCTAAATCTGCGACTTCACCTGCTTTGAATGGAGATGTTAATGTACAGCAGTATTCTAGCCTAGAGAGAACAAGTGATTTGAAAAGGATCATCATGGGCTTGGCATCTCTCTTTTGAAAGTTCTCATTATCCATCCTATCATTTTCTTTGCACGTGCGATCGTGGCACTGTTGTGATCCTTGAAAGTGAGATCCTCAGACATTACTACTCCCAGGTCCCTTACATTATTTTTCCGCTCTATTGTATGGCCGGAGTCAGTAGTATACTCTGTTCTAGTTATTATCTCCTCCATTTTCCATACGGAGTAGTTGGAATTTGTCCTCATTGAACATCATATTGTTTACCGTTGCCCATTGGAAAACTTTGTTTATATCTTCTTGGAGGTTAACCGCGTCCTCAGCAGATGACAGCCTCATGCAGATCCTAGTATCATCCGCAAAGGATGATACGGTGCTGTGGTGTATATCTCTGTTTATGTCTGATATGAGGATAAGGAATAAGATGGGGGCGAGTACTGTGCCTTGTGGAACAGAGCTCTTCACTATGTAAAAGAAGGAAATTATAAGTAAATAACGGGAAAAGCAAGGTCGTGAGGGTAACAAAAAAAATAGGTAATGAAGGTTGGATATCAGACTGGAAGGAGGGAGTATGGAGGAAGTGAATATATTCAGATATTTAGGAGTGGTCTTCTACGGGTCTACGAAAGAGGAGAACCCCTAGAGCTGATGAAGAGAAAAAGGTGAGGGGTGCTTTGAGGCATCTGTGGAGACAATCATTTATCTACAATAATTTTATATGGGTGTGAATCAGGGGTTGTGAATGTTGCAGCAAGGAGGATGCTGGAGGCAGTGAAGATGTTGTGTCTGAATGTGGTGTGAATATCATGAAGAGAATTCATAGTTTTGAGATTAGAAGATATGAGGTTACTAGAAGTGTTATCCAGAAGGCTGAGGAGGGGTTGTTGAGGTGGTTTGGACACTTAGAGAGGATGGAGTAAAATAGGAGGCCTTGTAGGGTGTATAAAGTTGTAGTGGAGGGAAGTATGGGTAGGGATGCCCTAGGAAATAATAGGGGATAAAGAAGGTTTTGTATGCAAGGGGCATGGACATCCAGCAAGCCTGTGTGAGTATGTTAAATAGGAGTGAGCTCAGACAAGAGGTTTTTATGACTTTACATGCTGTTGGAATATGAAGGAATTCAGGGAAGCCGGCTAGCTGGACTTGAGTCCTGGAGGTGAGAAGTACAGTGCCTGCACTCTAAAGTAGGGGTGGGGATAATGCAGTTCGGAGGGGCATCCGAAGTGTAGCACCAGCGCGCCTCTGGCAAGACAGTGATGGAGTGAATGATAGTGGAAGTGTTTCTTCTTTTTTCGCGTCACTCGACGTAGGTGAGAGGCGGCCAGTGTGTTAGAATAATCAGTTTACATTTAAAACATTTCCGAGTTATTACAGAACAGAATAGAAATATTCTTGTAAACATACGTAAGCAGAATACATAATTAGGTATCCCCTAAGGGTTACCTTATCAGGTATCCCATAAGGGATACCTTATCACGCATCCCCGAAGGAGTACCTCATCAGGTAACCCGAAGGGGCACCTTATCAGGTATCCCCGAAGGTGTATATTATCAGGTATCCCCGAAGGAGTACCTTATCAGGTATCCCCTAAGGGGTACCTCATCAGCTATCCCCGACGCGTTCCTTATACTAGTTGCCTTAATATATTTTTTTCTGTCTTCAAGGTATTTATTTATAACTTGAGAATGGTTCGTCCGATCGGCTTCAAAATTTCAGCACTAGTGTAATGTAACTAGGGAACGGCTCAGGCAGCTATTAGCATAGCTTCTGATTGCTTTCAGTATGACAGGGCTTAAGAAGCCTGGAGAAAAATAGTCTAGAGGTGGCCAGTTTAAAAGGCAGGGCCAGGAGCTACGACTCGACCCCTGCAACCACAATTAGGTGAATAGAATGTTTCAGAGATGGAACACAGCAACAAGGGGTCACAACTGGAAGCAGAAGACTCAGATGAGTCACAGGGATTTTAGGAAGTATTTCTTCAGTCATAGAGTTGTCAGGAAGTGAAAAAATCTGGAGAGTGCTCTAATGGAGGCAGGATCTATACATAGCTTTAAGAAGAGGTACTGTAAAGCTGATGGAGCAGGGAGAGAGAGTGATCCTAGTAGCGACCAGAGAAGAGGCGAGGCCAGGAGCTGTGAATCGATCCCTGCAACCACAAATAGGCGAGTACAAATAGTCAAGTACGCTCCCTCACACTCACACACACACAAATATATATAAACACACACACACACACACACACCACACACACACACACACACACACACACACACACACAAACACCAGCCATTACCATTCGTGGCTGAAATGAGCCCAACAAAACACACACATCGGGTATCAAACACCAATCTCCAAAACTGAAAAACAAAATGACATCAACTGCAGAGTATCGGATGCTACTCCTCTCGCCATGTCCAATTCTCTGATCCCTTACTATCAACTCTATTTATATTGTTATTATCAAGCTTTTACAAAACGAGTCCGATTAAGCATATCGCCGGCCGGGGATCACAAAGGCCTCCCCCCAAAAAAACATTGTGTATTAATCTATGTATATGGCTGTTCGCTTTCTCCCCTTCCTCCCAAATCCTCTCGTGTGATGTTTTCATTTAACGTGTTCGTGCGCGAGGCGTCATGCACTGGCTTCATTGTCATGCGAGCATTACTGTTTCATTTCGTTTTTTTTTTTTGTTTTTGTTTTTGTTTTGTTGTAAATGTTGTTTGTTGGCTGGATGGTGGGAGAGGTGTGTTGGGAGAGGGATGGGGAGGGGCATGGGAGGGGAAGGGGGATTGCGGGGTGAGCAAGTGTGGAAGAGAAGGTGGGTGAGAGAGAAAGAGAGAGAGAGAGAGAGAGAGAGAGAGAGAGAGAGGAGAGAGGAGAGAGAGGAGGAGGAGAGAGAGAGAGAGAGAGAGGAGAGAGAGAGAGAGAGAGAGAGAGAGAGAGAGATAGAGAAAGAGAGACAGACAGACAAGCAGACAGACAGAGGGAGGAAGGGGAGTTGCGAGGAACGAGAAACAAATGCGTTCAGATTTTGAGTATGCTCCACTCTCTTGGACTGCCCGTCGCCCGTCTCATCTACGACTTCTTGACAGAATAGAGAACAGAGCAAGACGACTCACCTCTCTTCTGGACCTGTCCTGGACAAATCTGTCATTTCGGCAGAACCTTCAACACCGGACGGGTGTGGGCTGCCTTACTGTTAAGTACAAGACCAATGTTGTTACCACACTTGGTGGTCAGCGAGGAGAGAGAGCAGCGTTAACTTGCACAACAAGACGGGCAGCCTGTACGAACATGTTCCAGACTCGAGTCTGGAACATGTTCGTACATGACAGTGACTTCGATTAAAATAAAGTTATTTGACGAAATGAAATCGCTGGCTCACACATGGCTCCAACTTCATCTTATTCCCTATTTGTATGTCCCATAAAAATAAAAAGGCTTTCAAAATACCTCTTAACTTGTAAATAAAACAAAAAATCTTAACCTAACCCTGTAAAAACCCGTGTGTAATGAGAGAGAGAGAGGAGAGAGAGAGGAGAGAGAGAGGAGAGAGAGAGAGGAGAGAGAGAGAGAGAGAGATGGGGTGAGGGAGGGATTAAAGTAGGTGAGTTGGAGGGAGGAGAAAAGTGTGATCATAAAGGAGTGTAGAAGGTTAGAAAAATAAAGATGTAGGAAGCAGGGAGTGAGCGTGATAGATGGGAAATGAAAGGTAGAGGAGAGTGAGAGGAGTGGATGTGACGGAGGAAAGGAGGAGAGGGAGTGTGAGAGATGGAATGAGAGGGGGAGAAAGAGTGGATGCGAAAGAAGGGGAAGGAGTGGGTGTGAGCGAGGGAGGGAGTTAGGGAGGGAGAGGGAGTGAAAGAGGGAGAGAGGGAGGGAGGGAAGGAGGGAGGGAGGGAGAGGCAGGTGGAAAGATAATGACAGAAATATTAATGGCGGTGCTGTTGTTTGGGTGTTAGATTTTTCTGTTATTAAACAGTGGGAACACTCGCAGTGTGCTACTACCCCTCATATGTCAGTTACACAGTGGGAACACTCGCAGTGTGCTACTACCCCCCATATGACAGCTACACAGTGGGAACACTCGCAGTGTGCTACTACCCCCCATATGACAGCTACACAGTGGGAACACTCGCAGTGTGCTACTACCCCCCATATGACAGCTACACAGTGGGAACACTCGCAGTGTGCTACTACCCTCCATATGACAGCTACACAGTGGAACACTCACAGTGTGCTACTACCCCCATATGACAGCTACACAGTGGGAACACTCGCAGTGTGCTACTACCCCCCCATATGACAGCTACACAGTGGGAACACTCACAGTATGCTACTACCCCCCATATGACAGCTACACAGTGGGAACACTCACAGTATGCTACTACCCCCCCATATGACAGTTACACAGTGGGAACACTCGCAGTGTGCTACTACCCCCCATATGACAGCTACACAGTGGGAACACTCACAGTATGCTACTACCCCCCATATGACAGCTACACAGTGGGAACACTCGCAGTGTGCTACTACCCCATATGACAGCTATACAGTGGGAACCCTCACAGTATGCTACTACCCCCCATATGACAAGCTACACAGTGGGAACACTCGCAGTGTGCTACTACCCCCCATATGACAGCTACACAGTGGGAACACTCACAGTATGCTACTACCCCCCCATATGACAGCTACACAGTGGGAACACTCGCAGTGTGCTACTACCCCATATGACAGCTACACAGTGGGAACCCTCACAGTATGCTACTACCCCCCATATGACAGCTACACAGTGGGAACGCTCGCAGTGTGCTACTACCCCCCATATGACAGCTACACAGTGGGAACACTCGCAGGTGCTACTACTCCCATATAAAACAGCTACACAGTGGGAACAAAACCGCACAGGACTGGGATTTCATACAAGAGGTAATGAAATATGTCAGCCTGAGCTGGGAGACGTCAACAAAGCGTTCAGACTGGCTGGCTGTCGTTCAGTATATCAGAGTTCAGCAGCTGTGGCAGCGTTGAAGCTGTGCTTCCAGCAGAGCTTGAAATTACCATCTGATCAAGCTAATGGGAGTTTTTTCTTCCAAAACGTCTGTGTTAAATTACTGATGGTATACAATACCGACAAGTTAAATATTAATTCTTGTGCCTTACAGGAGTTTCTTTTTTGTCGAAACCTTTTGCGTGCCCAGCAGGGTTCTTCAGTCGAATACTGGCGACTTTAACCCTGCAACTGTAGTCGTAGTAGTGGCCAATGCAACGCTCTTTAGTGCATAATATACGTAGGTGGATGAATCTTATTGTAGCCTTTGTGGTTCCAGCTGCATTGCATTAACACTGATTTTTTTACCTCACCTGCCATCTCCCACCCAAATAATAAAACGATAGCCATCATTCATTTAAACTGCTGTCTTGTGATAAATGATTTAGAAAGCCGACAAGTTGAAGAATGAGACGCTTATGCAACATATGTTACATAAGTGTCTCATTCTTCAACAGCTGTCTTGAGACAAATGCACGTACAAGTCAAATGATCGTCCCTGATGTAGCAACCGAAACACCTCCTTCAGAGCTGCAGGTGTTGCACTCTCTAGTGGAACTTCTGTTGTTCCATCCAAGCTAGTTTCAACCCACCTTAACCAATTACAATCAACGGCTGTACCTAAATTCCTGTGAAAGTGGAAGCGACATAAACTTGAAGATCTGCGTTTGTGGAACCTGTGTTTCCATCAAACAACGTCTTAGTTACAACAGAGCTAAACAACCCTAATTAGTTAGTGTTAGCAGGCAGGCATTATTTGTCCCTTGTGTTCTCGAGGTGAGATTTCTCTCTGCATTTACTGAAAGCCCCCACTCTTGTCAGGAACTACTGGGTATAGTACTGGTACACTTTTAATTAAAAAGTCCAAAAACCAAGGCGTGGAGTATGGAAGAGAGATCAGGAGCTGTGATTAAACCCCTTGAAAAAATAATTAGGTGAACACACACACACGGTTCGATAAAGTTCATGGGGGAAGGGAGAGAGTGGGCACTAGTAGCGACCCCTGAAGAAGCGGGGCCAAAAACTACGAATCGACCCAGTAACCAAAACTAGGTGAGTACAACTAGGTGAACACCCCAAAACACACACACACACACACACCACACACACACACACACACACACACACCCACACACACAAAACACCACACACACACCCCACACACTAACAAAACACACACACAGTACAAAGACTTACTCCCGCCCTCGACCATGTATTTATCGACTACGATCAACAGGTGTAGCGGAGCATGGACCCCAACGCCATTTCCTCATCACCTGTTTCCACTACATCCCAAGCATTATTTCTGGCTGCTGGGACCGGAAAGGCCAGCGGAAGGCCTCGGCCACACGACCAACAGCACCACCGAGTGGCCAGTCATAAGGACTAGATCTGCCCACGAAAAAATAATATTAAAAACCCAGAGGAATTGTTCCTCACTATGTCTCATCCCCCTAACTTGTTCCTCACTTATGTTTATTGCCTCTAACTGTACTTCCCATTTAATTTTATTATTATAATCAAGGGGAAGCGTTAAACCGTAGGATTTTTACAGCGCCTTGGGGGGAAGTGGAAGGCATTAGGCTTAATTCGGGGAACTGAAGCACGATCCCAATTCCCTAAATCAAGAGCCCCTCACCAACATCAAGGAACCTTCCCCGAGGAGACTTCCCATTTAAGAAAACTCAGATTACCCAGTTACCGATCACTGTCTGTTCATATAACTAAGTGATCCTTAAAGCTATTAAATTATTATTATTATAATCAAAAAGAAGCGCTAAACCACAAGGGCTATATGTATTAAAGCTATGTATTAAAGCTATATATTAAAGCTATATATTAAAGCTATATATTAAAGCTATATATTAAAGCTATGACTAAAGATACCCAAAATATTGCACAAGTTTCTCATTTATTAATTTGGGTTTATTCTAAACTATTTATGCAAGGTAGTCATAGATAAAGCTTGGTTTTTTTTTTATTATTTCCTGGCTTTTCTCAGCTTAAAGTAGTTAAAGTAAAGCTCTTGGCTATTCATCTCCAGGAAAATAACACCAGACTCACTGGATGTCAACAAGGATACTCGTCCTTGATTCCCGGTGACCGTCTGTCTCGGCCTCTTGGCCGTGACGTCCCCGCGGTAAGACAACATTCCTTGATCGACCAGTGAGTCACGGCGGTAAGCCCAAAACATTCCTTGATCGACCAGTGACTTTCACGGCGGTTAAGACAACTTTCCTTGATCGACCAGTGACTTCACGGCGGTAAGACACATTCCTGATCGACCAGTGACGTCACGGCGGTAAGACAAACATTCCCTTGATCGCCCAGTGACGTCACGGCGGTAAGACAACTTTTTCTTGATCGGCCCAGTGACGTCACGGCGGTAAAGACAAAATTATTTGGTTGACTAGTGACTTCACGGCGGTAAGACAAATTTTTCCTTGATCGACCAGCGACGTCACGGCGGTAAGACAAAACATTCCTTGTTCGACAGTGACTTCACGGCGGTAAAGACAACATTCCATGATCGCCCAGTGACGTCACGGGGGTTTAAGACAAACATTCCTTGATCGACCAGTGACGTCACGGCGGTTAAGACAAAATTTATTGATCGACCAGTGACGTCACGGCGGTTAAGACAAATATTCCTTGATCGACCAGGTAACGTCACGACGGTAAGACAACA
>NC_069430.1:32330891-32333391 GCF_026875155.1 Cherax quadricarinatus | reverse complement strand
TGCAACTAAGGAAAGGTTCTGGGAATTATGGGTGTGTGAAAGTGCTCTCTGATATTGTAACAAAGGGGAAAAGGTTTGGGAATTATGGGTGTGTGCAGGTACCTTGATCACTGAAAACAAAGGGAAGGTTTGGGAATTGTGGGTGTGTGCAGGTACTTTGATCTTTGAAACTAAGGGAAGGTTCTGGGTTGTGGGTGTGTGCAGGTATCTCTGATCACTGAAAAATAAGGGAGGTTTTGGGGAATTGTGGGTGTGGCAGGTACACTCTGACCACTTAACTAAGGGAAGGTTCTGGAATTATGGGTGTGTGCAAGTGTCTTGTACCATCTAGATCACCCCCTTTTCTTTTTGGGGAGCCTTTTTATAAGTTTCAAACATTTAACGTTTTGTTATTTTTTAAAAAAAAAGGTGGGTTTTGTTGGTGTGATAGGTGCCAATTTCTCGATTTTTTTTTTTATCATGGGGGAGGGGTTTTTAAAAGCCTTGAATTATGCAGAGTTGGGGGGGGGAATAGAAGGCATTCAGGCTTTTTCGGGAACTGGATCACAGATCCAATTCCCTAGTAAAGAGCTGTACCAGGTCAAGGAACCTATCTTGAGTTTTTTTTTAAACTGTTGGTAATTTTTTGTATAACTTCGTGTCTTTTCTGAAGGATTCGTCTTTAAAAAGGTGAAAAAAATTGGTGGCTCTGAGCCCCACGCTGCGTGGTTTTGAAAAACCTAATGTACTGGAATATTCGGTGCAGATGTAGTCAACGCATTGTAACAAATGTCTTACTTCCCGTTCTTCCCGTTGGCGTGCGGGAAGTGCGGAAAGTTTCCGGGGGTGCAGGAAAGTGCCGGGGGGCAGGAAAGTGCCGGGAAGCGGGGGAAAATGCGGGAAAAGCGGGGAAAATGCCCGGAAGCGCAGGGAAAAAGGGGAAGTGCAGGAAAGTGCCGGGGGAAGGCAGGAAAATGCCGGGGGTGCAGGAAAGTGCCCGGGAAGCGCAGGAAAGTGCCCGGGGAAATGCAGGGGGGGGGGGGGGGGGAAAAAAAGTGCCCGGGGAAATGCAGGAAAAATCGGGAAAGGAGGAAAGTGCCGGGAAAATGCAGGAAAATGCCGGGAAGCGCAGGAAAAGGGGGGAAAAAAGGCGGGAAGTGGGAAAGTGCCGGGAAGGCAGGAAAGGCGGGGAAAAGGGAGGAAAGTGCCCGGGGTCAGGAAAGTGCCCGGGGAAATGCGGGAAAGTGCCCGGGAAAGGGGAAAGTGCCGGGAAGTGCAGGGAAAATGCCGGGAAGTGCAGGAAAGTGCCGGGAAATGAAAAAAAAATGCCGGGGAAAGGGAGGGGAAAATGCCCGGGGGAAGTGCAGGAAGGCGGGGAAATGCAGGGAAGTGCCGGGAAAGGAGGAGGAAAGTGCCGGGAAATGCAGGAAAATGCCCGGGAAAAATGAGGAAAGTGGGGGAGTGCAGGAAAAATGCCGGGAAGTGCAAGGGGGAAAAATGCCGGGGAAAATGCAAGGGGAAAGTGCCCGGGAAAGGGAGGAAAATGCCGGGGAAATGCAGGAAAATGCCGGGAAAAACCCGGAAAGTGCCGGGAAGTGCAGGAAAGTGCCGGGAAGTGCAGGAAAGTGCCGGGAAGTGCAGGAAAGTGCCGGGAAGTGCAGGAAAGTGCCGGGAAGTGCAGGAAAGTGCCGGGAAGTGCAGGAAAGTGCCCGGGGAAATGAGGAAAATGCCGGGAAATGCAGGGGGAAAAAAGCCCGGGAAAATGCAGGAAAGTCCGGGAAGTGCAGGAAAAAGGCGGAAGTGCAGGAAAGGGGGGAAAAAGGGGGAAAAGGGAAAATGCGGGAAGGCAAAAAAAGTGCCGGAAGGGCAGGAAAAATTTGGGAAAGGGAGGAAAAGTGCCGGGAAGTGCGGAAAGTGCCGGAAGTGCAAGAAAGTGCCGGGAAAAAGGGGGGGGGATAGGGGTGATACCCCTTTTCAAGTACCTTGCAACCGTAACCCAACAGGTTTCATAAAATCAACCTTGCTCTTGTAAAAGATCAGAGGGGATAAAACTCTGAGATACCTGAACTATCCATTGTTATTATCTCTCTATCTCTCCAAAATAGATATTTGTATCAAATGTTTCTTTAACGCGGTTATATATATTATATTATAATTTTATTTTATATTAATTTTAATTATTTTATAAATTTATAATTTATTATATATATATTATATTTTATATAAATAATTATATTAAGTAGTGAATTTTCTACGGGGCAGGAATTTCCCGGGAAAAAGGCTTTACGGGGGGGGGAAAATTCCGGTTTGGCTTTTTCCTGGGCGAGGGAACTTCGGTTTGGGCCTTCCAATGAGCGGGTATCCCGGTTAGGACCAGCGGGGGTCCCTTTTCCAAAACCCAGGTGTTATTCCGGTTTTGACCTGACCTCGCCCTCGAGGGGTACCCACCTTTACCCCCCAACCAATACCCCCACCCCCCCCCCGACCCCCCCGCCCCCACCCCCCCCTCGCGCTGCGCGCC
>NC_069430.1:32314864-32330391 GCF_026875155.1 Cherax quadricarinatus | reverse complement strand
CTGGACAGATACTAAAGTCAGTGCCGGATCACCGGGCTGTGGCTCGTACGTCGGACTGCGTGCGGCCAGCAGAAACAGCCTAGTTGATCAGGCCCTGATCCATCGGGAGGCCTGGTCATGGACCGGGCCGCGGGGGCGTTGATCCCCGGAATAACCTCCAGGTAACCTCCAGCTAACCACTGGACCAACACTGCCCCCAGTTCAAACGCCCAATAAACCTTCGGACTGTTACAAATGTCGATTGCAAGTTGAAGATAGGTGACAAACTCTCAGGTAGCAACATTAAGGCAAGATCTTCGGAGACCTTTAAATACAGGTTGAACGGATATATGAGTGGGTGTGTGGGGGGGGTGAACTAGACCTATACACAGCATGGGTCAATAGGCCTACTTCAGCGTTTTTCATTCGTTCGTTTTCGTCGCTCCCATTTGAGAAATGCATTTATGTGTATTGTTATATGATCATCATTAGAACACTAACCCCCAAGAGCCACACAATCCCTCAGAATGAGAGAAAATAATAATAATAAAAAAATGATAATAATAAAAAATAATAAAAAAATAATAATAATAAATTATTATTATTATGATTATTATTATTATTATATTATTATTAATTATTATTATTATTATAATTATGTATTAATTATTATTTATTATTATTATTAGTCAAGTAAGAAAGCTTCAAAACAGTTTTAGAATAAATCACAATAAAACACAGAAGAAGAAACAAAAGAAACGAAACTATAACATTATCCGATTCACATTTTATATTAAAAAACTAAAATAGAGTGAAAAAAAGTCTAAGAGGCAATTAACACTGTTGGTACAGGGGGGGGGGTAAAGTTAGTGGTACGTTGGTCAGTGGTATGTTTATGTACAGGTTGTACAGTGGTATGTATATGTACTGTTGTACCGGTGTTTATATTAGTGGTAACTTTGGTACAGTATATATTAGTGTACGTTGGAACAGTGGTAAGTTAGTGGTACTGTTGGTACAATGCTATGTTAGTTGCACTGTTTGTTAGAGGCTATGTTTAGTGGTACTGTTGGCACAGTGGTATGTTAGTGGTACGTTGGTACAGTGTATGGCTAGTGGTAACTGTTGGTACAGTGCTATGTTAGTGGTACTGTTGGTACAGTGAATGTTGTGGTACTGTTAGTACAGTGTATGTTAGGGTACTGTAGGTATCAGTGGTATATTAGTGGTACGTGGGTAGAGTGCTAGTTAGGGGTTCGTACAGTGGTAATTAGTGGTAACAGTTGGTCACAGTGTAAGGTTAGTTGTACGCTTGTACAGTGATGTTAAGTGTACTGTTTGGTATACCAGTGATATGTTATGTACTCGTTTGGTACATGCTATGTAGTGTACAGTTGGTACAGTGGTATTTAGTGGTACTGTGGTATAGTGGTATGCGAGGTGTACTGTTGGTACAGTCTATTTAGTGGTAGCTGTTTGGTACATTGCTATGTTAGTGGTAATGTTGGTACAGTGCTATGTTAGTGGTACTGTTGGTACTGGTGAATTTAGTGGTACTAGTTTGTACATTGCTATTTTAGTGGTAACTGTGGTACATGGACTGTTAGTGGTACTGTTGGTACAGTGGTAATGTTAGTGTACGTTTGGTACACTTGCTATGTTAGTGGCGCTGTTGTAGAGTGCTAATGATAGTGATACTGGTTTGCACAGTGGTATGTAAGTGTACTGTTTGGTAACAGTGGTATGCTAGTGGTACGTTGTACAGTGCTATTTTAGTGTACTGTTGGTACAGAGCTATGTTAGAGATCCTGTTGGGTAAACCACAATTACGTGCTAATGTTAAGTGGTACTGTTGGTACAAGTTCTATGTTAGTGTACGTTGGTACAGTTGTATGTTAGTGTACTGTTGGTACAGTGGTTATGTTAGTGTACTGTGAACAGTGGTATTTATGGTACTGTTGTACAGTGCTAATGTTAGGGTACTGTTTGTACGGTGCTATGTTATTGGTAACTGTTGGGTAGCAGTCTATTGGGTTTTTTAATTTAAAAAGTTGGTACAGTTTGGTACAGTGTATGTTAGTGAACTGTTAGGTACAGTGGTATGTTAGTGTCCTGTTGATACAATGGTATGTAGTTGTACTGTTTGGTACGTGGTATGATATGGTACTGTTTGTACAATGCTATCTTTGTGGTACGTTGGTAACTAGTGCTATGTTAGTGGGATCGTAGTACGTGCCTTTGTTAGTGTACTGTTGGTACAGTGCTATGATAGTGAGTACGGTTGGTACAGCGCTATGTTTAGTGTACTGTTGGTACGTGCTAAGTAGTGGTACTGTTGGTACAGTGGTAAGTTAGTGTACTGGTTTGGACAGTGGTATTTAGTGGTACTGTTGGTACAGTGCTTTGTTAGTGTACTGTTTGTACGGTGCTAAGTTAGTGGTACTGTCTGCACAGGGTATGTTAGTGGTACTGTTGGTACAGTGGTATGCTAGTGGTACTGTTGGTACAGTGCAATGTTAGTGGTACTCTTGGTACAGTGATATGTTAGTGGTACTGTTAGTACAGTGGTATGTTAGTGGTACTGTTGGTACAGTGCTATGTTAGTGGTACTGTTGGTACAGTGCTATGTTAGTGGTATTTTTGGTACAGTGCTATGTTAGTGGTACTGTTGGCACAGTGCTCTATTAGTGGTACTGTTGGAATAGTGCTATGTTAATGGTACTGTTACAGTGCTATGTTAGTGGTGCTGTTGGTACAGTGCTATGTTAGTGGTACGTTGGTACAAGTGTATGTTTAGTGGTACTGCGGTACAGGGCGAAAGTTAGTGGTAACTGTTTGGTATCAGTGCTATTAGTGGTACTATTGGTACAGTGGTATGTTATGGCCACTGAAAGTGCAGTGGTAGTTAGTGGTACTGTTTGGTACATGTATGTTAGTGTTACTGTTGGTACAGTTCTGTGTTAGTGGTCTGTTGTACATGCTATGTTAGTGGTACTTTTTGGTACAGTGCTAAGTTAGTGGTATTGTTGGTACAGTGCTAGTTATGTACTGTTGTACAGTGGGTATGTGGGTACTGTTGGTACAATGCTATGTAGTGGCACTGTTGATGGAGTGCTATTTTAGTGTACTATTGGAACGAGTGGCACTAGTTAAGTGGGTACTGTTGGAACTGTGCTATTTAGTGGTACTGTTGGAAGTGATATGTTTGTGGTACTGTTTAGTACAGTGTATGTTAGTGGTACTGTTGGAACCTTGGCCCTATGTTAGTGGTACTGTTGAACATTGCCAATTAGCGTACTGTTGGTACAGTGCTATGTTAGTGGTACTGTTGGCACAGTGCTCTGTCTATGTGGTACGTTGGTATAGTGCTAGGTTATGTACTTTGTACAGTGCAATGTTAGTGGTACTGTTGGGAACAGTGCTATTTAGTAGTTGTACTGATGGTACAGTGTTATGTTAGTGAACTGTTGGTACAGTGCTATTTAGTGTTCTTGTTGGTATTCAGTGAATGTTTAGTGGTACTGTTGGTACAGTGGTATGTTAGTGTTACTTGTTGAACAGTGGGTATGTTAGTGTACTGTTGGTAACAGTGGTATGTTAGTGGGTACTGTTGAGTACAGTGCTAATTTTAGTGGTAGCTGTTGGTACAGTGGTATGTCTAGTGGTACTCTTGGTAGCAGTGCTATGTTAGTGGTACTGTGGTACAGAGCTATGTTAGTTGTAGTGTTGGTACAGTGTTATGGTTAGTGTACTTTGTACAGTGGCTATGATTAGTTACAAAGCATGGCTTGCTCTGCATGTTTTTAAAAACTGAGTTGGAGAGTTGAAGGAGGAGTCTTGCTTCGCCAGAGGAATATTAGAGGCTGAAGGTCCACACTCAATGGGCCTGGGAGAGAGTGTGAGGTGGTTGGAGATTGGGAATAGAGGCTTCTAGCGTGAGGTGCTGTCCTGTCTTCTTCACTGTGAGGAGGCTGTAGGTGGGGAGTAAGCAACGGCTACCAGCAGTGATGTGCAGCCAGCACCTGCTACAAGTGCGGAGTTTGTTCACAGTAATGGAGGCGCATCAGAGTAAGGAAATTTACGAGTGAAAGATCTGAAGGTAGAAAATCGCTCTCTGTTCTCAGGATGAATGTACGTCAGTGCCAGTGAAGGTAAGGGTACTACTGCCCCTGCTAATGAAGGTAAGCGCATTCTTTGGTGGTGGTGACTCTCAGGTAAGATATGTTGACCGTCTTTTGTAATAGGAATAAGAAATGAAGATAGAGTGTTGCTTCCGGAGCTGGTGTGGAGCATTGTCAACAGGCTGGATAATATCAAGTCAGGTAATGGAACAAGCCCTTTATCTGTCTCTGTGCTGGTGGAAATGATATTGGGAAGGTAGGAGAGAAGAGCTGCTAGATAAGTACAGGTCACTATAGAATGTCATTAAGTCTAAGGGAAGGATCCCAATCATATGTAGCATCTTGCCTAAATGAGTAGGAAAATTTGTTGTCTAGGCAATGAGGGTGTAAATTGCTGGCTAGACAGATACTGCAAGGAACTGCAATCCCATTCATTGACAACACTGGAACAACATTTATGCAAACATGATATGTATGCAAGGATGGGTAACAGCTCTCTGGGGCAGGTGGTAGCACTTGCAGACGTCTATTGAGAAGGCCATTGGTGAAATGCCTATGAATTTTAAACTGAATGGAAGATAGAGGTATGGTGTGTGGATGGGAAACCAGCAGGTTGCAACACTAGGGTTGGAAACAGTAAATGTATAAAAGGCATTCACATGAAGTGTATAAATAAAGACAATAGAAAAAAAAACAAGGGTCAGCAACAAAGGGACAGCAGAGGCCAGCAAGGGACTAGCTCCCTTAAGGTTTACTATAACAAATTACAGGAGTGTTAGAAATAAGATAGATAGCGAAGATTAATTGCAAGTGGCCAGGAAACACAGATCATATTTGCTATAAATCAGAGACCTGCCTCCATCCTAAAGATAGAGAGATTGCCCTCTGAAGTCCACATACAAGGCTTTAAATTATTCCACACTGAACAGGGTCAACAATAAAGGTGGTGGAGGGTTGAAGCGAAGTAGTGTCAGAGACAATTTAAAATAGTTGTGTTAGACAAAGATATTAAAATAGAAGCGTCAGCCACTGAAATCTGTTTTGGTTACAGCCCCCTTCTCGATGGCCGAGAAAAACTAATTTTGGTGTGATTTACAGGGCGCCAAACCCTTGATAGGGAGTGCCGTAAACTCTATGGGACAAATTCGTAAGGCTTCTACATACGAAAATGTTGTGCTAATGGGAGATTTTCACTATCGACAGATTGACTGGACTATTTGACAGGACAAATTTAGAGTCGGTGTCTTTCTTGATTCGAATCCAGATGTTATTTAAACAGTTTGTGACAGAGCCAACTAGGGAAATAACCTCCTTGACTTTGTTTTCTTCCAGTAAGGGAAACACTAATTAATAATCTTGATGTAATGATGACTTGGAATTGATCACAAATCACTCAGTTTTTAACATAGTATGGAATTCCCCTAATAATGGCAATCATTCTCCCGTCCCCTGCGCACTTTCGCTTGCTGATTTCATAGACTGAAAAATGACTTAGGTGGGCTGAAACTGGAATGACCTGACTAAGGTCAGGTAGGGTGGTGATGGTTCCGATATGAATGCTTTTCCAGGCATAGTTCTAGCTGCTCAGTCAAATTATGTTTCCAAATAGGAATATCAATCGAAACAAAAAATGATCCTAAATGGATGAACCAAAATAGATTTAAAATTGCTGATTGGTCCCAAAAGAGAGGCAAATAGCAAATCAAAGAGGAGAGGGGCAATTAAGAAATCGATAATATTCAGTTAAAGAGAGAAAGAAAAAAGGGAATTAGAAAAGCAAAAAGATATTATGAGGTTAAAGTTGCAAGAGAATCGAAGACTAACCAAAGGATTCATTCAGGTATACAGAAGTGAAGATCAGCGACAAGAAGGCCCACTCCAAACGTTCCTCGGGTCAGCTCACTGACATGATAAGGAAAAGTGTAAATTTTTTTAACAATACCTTCCTCTCTAGTTTTTACACAGGAGGATACCAGTATATTCCAGTAATGATAAATTTATGTAGAACAGACTATAAAAAACTGTGCACTATTAGGGTCACAAGGACATGTCCATTAGAAAATAATAAATTAAAACCTAACAAATCTCCAGGCCTTTCTGATGAACAGTATGCAAGGGTTCTAAGGAATGTAAAGAGGAGCTTAGCACACCTTTGGCTAATCTTTTCAACAGATCACCACAAACTGGCAGGTGCCAGCTAGTGGAAAAAAAATGGCAAATGTGATACCTATTTTCAAACAGGTGACAATCCTTAGCTTCGAACTATAGACCAATAACACTAACCTCCATTAGTGGAAAATTTAATGAATCAATAATTGCCGAGGCTAGTTCGTAGCCACCTTGAAAGCATAAATTTTAATCAACGAATCTCAGCATGTTTTACAAAGGGCGTTCCTGCCTTACGAAATTTATTAACTTTTTTCACTAAGAGTTACATTTGAGAGGTAATCATGGTAATGAATATGAGATGGTATATACTTCATGGAAGGCTTTGACAGGTCCCACATCAGAGACTATTGAGTAAATTCAAGCACATGGAATGAGGAGAAATTTTTTCCTGGATAGAGGCATGGTTAACAATGGCAGGCAGAGAGTTTGCATAAAGGGGAGAAATCAGAGTGGGGAAGCGTCACGAGCGGTGTTCCACAGGGGTCAAGTGTTTGGTCCCCCTGCTGTTCAAAATCTAATAAAACGACATAGAATGAGCATAAAGAGCGACATCGGCAAGTTGCCGATGACACCAAAATAAGGCCGTCAAATCATTCTGGTCGGACAGTCACGTCTGGAGCACTCCAGAAATTTGTCATATAGCTGATAGCAGTGTGGTCGGAGAAGTGCAGATGCAGTTTAATATAGACAAATGCAAAGTTCTAATGTTGGACAGGACAATACCCATGCCACATATAAACTAAAAATGTAGATATTAAGCACGTTACTAAGGGGTATCGGAGCACTAGTCACAGAGCGAAACACCGATTTAGAGTTCTGGTTAGCAGTTTGTGTGCTTAGTATGCTGCGACTCGTGAGACTCCTCTCGCTAGTAGGTAAGTCATCATTTAGGAGTCGCATACCATTCCTCTAATATGACACAATCCTTGGCTTCGCACGCATCAAGAAGCTAAATAATAAGTCTCAATGTTGTTCTTCAAGCTGCTATACATCCATGGTTAGGCCCTCATTTAGATTATGCTGCACATCATCTAGACAGCGATGTGTCACCGTATAACAGAATGGATATAAATTCTCTGAAAATTGTAGCAAAAGGAGATGACAAAGATGGATCCATGTACAGAAACCTTCCCTATGAGATAGACCTAAGGGCCCTGAAACTGCACTCTCTAGAAATACGTAAGAATTAGGGGGAATATGATTGGGTGTATAAGTGGAAGACAGGAATAAATAAAGGGATGTAAATAGTGTGCTGAAAATATCTAGCCTAGACAGACTCGCAGCCATGTTTTTAATTGAAAATTCAGATCAGAAGATATAGAAAGTACTGGGTTTGGTAATAGAGTTGTGGATGATGGAAACAAACTCCCGAGTAACCGTTATAGAGGTCCAGAACGTTGTTAGCTTTAAAAATAGGTTGGATAAATACATTAGTAATGTGGGTGGGTGGAGGTAGACCTGATAGCTTTGCTAACATGTCGGTTGCCGTGTTCCTCCCCTAAGTCATGTGACCTGACCTGACAAGGTTGGTGCATTGGCTAAGAGAGCCCGGTAAGACTTTGACCAGCATCGCTGGGCATTAGGCTTCTGCAGGTGTTCCTTCGTTCTGTATTTCAAATGTTAGTGTACTGTGGTACAGTGTAATGTAGTGAGACTGTTGGTACAGTGGTATGTTAGTGGGACTGTTGGTACAGTGCTATCTTCTGTACTGTTGGTACAGTGCTATGTTAGTGGTACTGTTGGTAGCGGTGCAATGTTAGTGCTACTGTTGTACAGTGGTATGTTAGTGGGACTGTTTGGTACAGTGGAGTTATGTAGGGTACTGTTGGTACAGTGCTATGTTAGTGAGTACAGTTGTACAGTTGCAAAGTAACTGGTACTGTTGGTACAGTGGTATTTATGGTACTGCTGGTACAGTGCTAGTAGTTGTTTACTGTAGGCAACGGTGCTATGTTAGTGGTACTGTTACAGTGCTATGTTAGTGGGTGTTTATTTCGTGTTGTACAGTGCTATGTTAGTGGTTATCTGTTGGGTACAGTGGTATGTTAGGGAAACTGCTTGGTCACAGTGCTATGTTAGTGTACTGTGTACAGTGCTATTTTTGTGGTACGTTGGTACAGTGGTATGTTATGGTACTGAAGTGCAGTGGTTGTTAGTGTAACTTTGGTGGTACAGTGCTAATTTTAGTTGGTACTGTTGGGACAGTGCTAAGTTTTATGGACAGTTGGTACAGTGTATGTTAGTGGTAACGTAGGTACAGAGGAATGTAGTGGAACTGTTGGTACAGTGGAATGTTATAGTGGTACTGTTCGTACATGTATGTTAGTGGTACTGTTGGTACAGTGTCATTGTTAGTGGTAGTGTTGGTACAGTGGTATGATAGTGGGACTGTTGGTACAGTGGTATGTTATTGGACTGTTGTACAGTGTTATGTATGGTACTGTTGGTACATGTATGTTAGGGTACTGTTTGTACAGTGGAATGTTAGATGGTACTGTTGGACAGTGGTATGTTATGGTTACTTTGTTGGTACAGTGGTATGTTAGTGTACTGTTGTACAAGTGTTTTGATAGTGGTACTGTTAGGTACAGTGTATGTTAGTGGACTGTTTATACAGTGGTAATGCTAGTGGTACTGTTTGTACAGTGGGTATGTTCGTGTACTGTTGGTACAGTTTATGTTTAGTTGTACATTTGTACAGTGTATGTTAGTGTACTCTTGTACAGTGGTAATGTTAGTGTACTTTTGATGACAGTGTATGTTATGGTACTCTGGTACAGTAGCATGTTTAGTGGTAATGTTTGGTACAGTGTCAAGTTAGAGGTTACTGTTGGTTCATGGTATGTTTAGTGGTACTGTTCGTACAGTGGTATGTTAGTGGTACTGTTGGGTACATGTGATATGTTAGTGGTACTGTATTGTACAGTGGTATGTTAGTGGTACATGTTAGTACAGTGCTATGTTAGTGGAACTGTTGGTACAGTGTATGCTATGTACTCTTGTACAGTGCTAATGTTAGTGTTACTGTTTTGTACAGAGCTATGTTACGTTGTACATGTGGTACAGTGTTATGTTTAGTGGGTACTGGTTGGTACAGTGCTATGATAGAGGTACTGCTGGTAACAGGTGGTATGTTTAGTGGTACTCTTGGTGTTCAGTGCTATGTTAGTGGTACAGTTGGTACAGTGCATTTAGTGGTCACTGTTGGTACAGTGTTATGTTAGTTGTACTGTTGGTACAGTGTTATGTTAGGTGTACTGTTGGTACAGTGCTAGTTAGTGTACTGATGGTAACAGTGGTATCTTTAGTGGTACTGTTGGTACAGTGTCATGTTAGTGTACTGTGGTTCAGTGGTATGTTAGAGGTACTGGTTGGTACAGTGTATGTTAGTGGTACTGTAGTACAGTGTTATGTTAGTGGTAACTGTTGTACATGGTATGTTATGGTACCTGTTGGTACATGGGCTAGGTTAGTGGTACTGTTGGTACGGTGCATTGCTAGTTGGTACTGTTACAGCTAAGTAGGGGCTGTAGAACACAGTGGCTACGTTAGTGTACTGTTGTATTACAGTGGGTTATGTTAGTGTTACTGTTGTACAAGTGCAATGTTAGTGGTAACGTTGGTACAGTGCAATGTTAGTGGGTACTAGTTGGTGCTGTGGTATGTTAGTGAACTGAAGTGCAGTGGTATGTTAAGGTACTATTTGTACAGTGGTAATGTTAGTGGTACTGTTGTAACAGTGCTATGTTAATGGTACTGTTGGTACAATGGATGTTAAGTGGAACTGTGGTACAGTGGTATGTTAGTGTGTTTAGGTACAGTGTATGTTAGTGGTGCTGTTTGTAACAGTGGTATGTTAGTGTACTGTGTGTACAGTGGTATGTTATTGGTACTGTGACAGTGGTACGTTAGTGGTATGCTAGTACAGTGCTACGTTTAGTGGTACTGTTTGGTACAGTGTGTATGAAAGCGGTACTGTTGGTAAGTGTACGTTTTAGTGGTACTGTTGTATCAGTGGTAATTAGTGTATAGTTAGTACAATGGTACTGTTGTACAGTGGTATGTAAGTGGTACTTTTTTAGCACATTGGTATGTTAGTGGTACGGTTCGGTACAGTGGTATGTTTGTGTTACGGTTGGTACAGTGGGTATGTTAGTGATACTGTTGGTACAGTCGTATGTTAGTGGTACTGTTGACACAGTGGTATGTTAGTGGTTCTGTTGGTACAGTGCTATGTTAGTGGTACTGTTGGTACAGTGCTATGTTATTGGTACTGTTGGTACAGTGGGATGTTAGTGGTACTGTTGGTAACAGTGCTATGGTTAGTGGTACGGTTGGTACAGTGGATGCTAGTGGCACTGTTGGTACAGTGGTATATTAGCGGTACTGTTGGTACAGTAGTACGTTAGAGGTACTGTTGGTACAGTGGTATGTAAGTGGTGCTGTTGGTACAGTCGTATGTTAGTGGTACTGTTGGTACAGTCGTATGTTAAGGTGGTACTGTTGGTACAGTGTATGTAAGTGGTAACGGTTGGCACAGTGGAATGTTAGTGGTTACGTTGGTACAGTGTATGTTGGTGGTTCTGGTGGTACATGTAGTTACGTTAGTGGTACTCGTTGGTGCAGTGTAAATACGGTACTGTTGGTACAGCCGTACGTTATTGGTACACTTCGTACAGTGGAATTAGTGGTACTGTTGGCACAGTGGTAGTTAGTGGTATTGTTTGGTACAGTCGTTATGTTAGTGTACTGTTGGTACAGTGTATATAGCGGTGCTGTTGGTACAGTAGTACTATGATACTGGTTGGTACAGTGTATGGGTAGTGTTACTGTTGGTACCGTCTATGTAGTGGTAATGGCTGGTACAGTGGTAAAGTTAGTGGTACTGTTGGTACAGTGGATGTTAGTGGTACTGTTGGTACAGTGGATGTTAGTGGTACTGTTGGCACAATGGTACTGGTGGTACAGTGGTACTATTGGTACAGTGGATGTTAGTGGTACTGTTGGTACAGTGGTATGTTAGTGGTACTGTTGGTACAGTGATGTAGTGGTAATGATGGTACAGTGGTATGTTAGTGGTACTGTTGGTACAGTGGTATGTTAGTGGTACTGTTGGTACAGTGGTATATTAGTGGTACTGTTGGTACAGTGGATGTTAGTGGTACTTTTGGAACAGTGGTATATTAGTGGTACTGTTGATACAGTGGTATGTTAGTGGTTTTAAAAACTGTAGTACAGTGGAATGTAAGTGGTAATGTTAGTACAGTGAACTGGTTAGTGGCACAGTGGTGTACAGTCGTATGTGAGTGGTACTGTTGGACAGTCCTTATGTTAGTGAACTGTTGGTACAGTGGTATGTTAGTGGTACTGTTGGCACATAGGAAAATGTTCGTGGTACTGATTGGTACAGTGGTAATGTTGGTGGTTCCTGTTGTGTACAGTAGTACTTTAGTGGAACTGCTGTTGGTGGCAGTGGTATAATATTATCGTACTGTTGGTACATGTAGACGTTATTGGGTGCCCCTCCCTTCGTACAGTGGTATGTTAGTGTACTTTGGCACAGTGGTTTGTTATGTACTGTTGGTACAGTTCCGTAAGTTAGATGGTACTTTTGTGTACAGGGGTATATTTAAGGGCGTGGGGGTTGCTGTTGGTACAGTAGTAACGTTTAGTGATACGTTGGTTACAGTGTAGGTATGTACTGTTGGTACAGTCGATGTTAGTGGACAGCTGGTTACAGTGGTAGGTAGTGGTACTGTTGGTAATGGATGTTAGTGGTACTGTTGGTACAGTGGGAATGTTAGTAGTACTGTAGGAACTTCTGTGTTACTGTTGGTCTGTGGTATGTTAGCAGTACTGTTGTAAGTGGATGTTAATGGTTCTGTTGGTACAGTGGTATATATGTACGTTGGTACAGTGGTAAGTGGTTAGTTGGAACTGTGGTATAACAGTGGTATGTAAGTGGTACTGCTGGTACAGTGGTATGTTTAGTGGTACTGTGTGGAACAGTGGTATGCTAGTGGTACTGAAGGTACAGTGGTTTATGATAGTGGCACTGTTGGTACAGAGATGTTAGTGTACTGTGTACAGTGGTATGTAAGTGGTACGTGTGGTACAGTGGTGATTGTAATGGTACAGTTGGCTACAGTGGAAGTTAGGTACTGTTGGTATAGTGGTATATTAGTGGTACTGTTGTACGATGATGTTTAGTGGTACGTGTTGGCACAATGGTACCGGTGGGTACATTGTACCATTGGTACAGTGGAAGTTAGTGTACTGTTGGTACAAGTGGTATGTTAGTGGTACTGAGGTTGGTACAGTGGTATATTAGTGGTACTGTTGGTACAGTGGATGTTAGTGGTACTTTTGGAACAGTGGTATATTAGTGGTACTGTTGATACAGTGGTATGTTAGTGGTACTGTTAGTACAGTGGTATGTTAGTGTACTGTTAGTACAGGTGGTATGTTTATGGGCACTTTTGGTACAGTCGTATGAAGTGGTACTGTTTGGTAATTGTGTATGTTCGTGGTACTTTGTACAGTGAATATGTTAGTGGTACTGTTGTTACAGTGGTATTTAGTGGTACTTGTTGGTACAGTCGTATGTTAGTGGTACTATTGGTACAGTGGTACTGTTCGTACAGTGGTATATTAGTTGAACTGTTGGTACAGTGGTACGTTAGTGGTACTGTTGGTACAGTCGTATGTTAGTGGTACTGTTGGTACAGTGGTATGTTAGTGGTACTGTTGGTACAGTGGTATGTTAGTGGTACTGTTGGTACAGTGGTATGTTAGTGGTACTGTTGGTACAGTCGTATGTTAGTGATACTGTTGGTACATTGGTACTGTTGGTACAGTGGTATGTTAGTGGTACTGTTGGTACAGTGGTATGTTAGTGGTACTGTTGGTACAGTGATATTTTAGTGGTACTGTTAGTACAGTGGTATGTTAGTGGTACTGGTTGTACAGTGGTATGTTACTGGTACTGTTGATACAGAGGTACGCTAGTGGCACTGTTGGTACAGTGGTATGTTAGTGGTACTGGTGGTATAGCAGTATGACAGTGGTACTGATGGTACAGCAGTATGATAGTCCTGTACTGGTTGTACAGCAGTATGATAGTGGTACTGGTGGTACAGCAGTATGATAATGGTACTGGTGTTACAGGAGAATGATAGTGGTACTGGTGGTACAGCAGTATGATAATGGTACTGGCGGTACAGCAGTATGATAGTGGTACTGGTGGTACAGGAGTATGACAGTGGTACTGTTGGTACAGCAGTATGGTACTGGTACTGGTGATATAGCAGTAAGATAGTGGTACTGGTGGTACAGCAGTATGTTCGTGGTACTTGTGGTACAGCAGTATTACAGTGGTACTGAAGGTACAACAGTATGATAGTGGTACTGCTGGTACAGCAGTATGATAATGGTACTGATGGAACAACAGTATGTTCGTGGTACTGGTGATACAGAAGTATGATAGTGGTACTGGCGGTGCAGAAGTATGATAATGGTACTGGTGGTACAGCAGTATGATAGTGGTACTGGTGGTACAGGAGTATGATAGTGGCACTCGTGGTACAGCAGTATGGTAGTGGTACTGGTGGTATTGCAGTATGTTAGTGGTACTGTTGGTACAGCATTATGATAGCGGTACTGGTGGTACAGCAGTATGTTAGTGGTACTTGTGGTACAGTAGTATGACATTGGTACTGATGGTACAGCAGTATGATAGTGGTAATGATACTGGTACTGATGGAACAGCAGTATGATTGTGGTACTGGAGGTACAGCAGTATGATAGTGGTGCTGGTGGTACAGCAGTATGATAGTGGTACTGGTGCTAAAGCAGTATTATAATGGTACTGGTGGTACAGCAGTATGATAGTGGTATTGGAGGTGCAACAGAATGACGGTGGTACTGATGGTACCGCGGTATTATATTGGTACTGGTGGTACAGCAGTATGATAGTGGTACTGGTGGTACAGCAGTATGATAATGGTACTGGTGGTACAGTAGTATGATAATGGTACTGGTGGTACAGCAGTATGATATTGGTACTGGTGGTACATCAGTATATTAGTGGTACTGGTGGTACAGCAGTATGATAATTGTACTGGTGGTACAGCAGTATGATAATGGTACTAGTGGTAAGGCAGTATGATAATGGTACTGGTGGTACAGCAGTATGACAGTGGTACTGATGGTACAGCAGTATGATAGTGGTGGTGATGGTATAGCAGTATGATAGTGGTGATAAATTAGACACATGTGCAACTCTTGGGTGTCTTTATTGAGGAAACTTTTCGCCACACAGTGGCTTCATCAGTCCAAACAAAGGAGAATCGTGAACAATAGGAGAAGAATGAGGTAATCAGTTCCTCAACCTTGAGTCGATGTGGTCAGTCCATCTATCTTGGTTAGAATACAGTGTAGGTGCCGATAAGTAGCTTATATACCGTAGGCAGGAGAGGTGCAGCAGTCGTAGGTGGTGTCACATTTGTTCAATGTGGAAGTAGGTCGTGCCCAAGTGTTAGGCAAGCGAAGAATTTCCAAGTATTAAGACCCCAAGAAGTTGTAGTGTCTGACAGGATTGTCGATGAATGGTTCAGAGAACCGACACGTTGATAAATTAGATATATGTGCAACTTCTTGGGATCTTAATACTTGGGAATTCTTCGCTTGCCTAACCTTTGGGCACGACTTACTTCCACATTAAACAAATGTGACACCACCTACGACTGCTGCACCTCTCCTGCCTACGGTATATAAGCTACTTCTCGGCACCTATGCTGTATTCTATTCTAGATTGATGGACTGACCACATCGACTCAAGGTTGAGGGACTGATTACCTCATTCTTCTCCTGTTCTTCACGATTCTTCTTTGTATGGACTGATGAAGCCACTGTGTGGCGAAACGTTTCCTCAGTAAAGATACCCAAGAGTTGCACATGTGTCTAATTTATCAACGTGTCGGTTCTCTGAACCATTCATATACAATGATAGTGGTACTGGTGGGAAAACAGTATGATAATGGTACTGGTGGTACAGCAGTATGATAATGGTACTGGTGGTACAGCAGTATGATAATGGTACTGGTGGTATAGCAGTATGATAGTGGTACTGGTGGTACAGCAGTATGATAGTGGTACTGGTGGTACAGCAGTATGATAATGGTACTGGTGGTGCAGCAGTATGATAATGGTACTGGTGGTACAGCAGTATGATAATGGTACTGGTGGTGCAGCAGTATG
>NC_069430.1:32302364-32309864 GCF_026875155.1 Cherax quadricarinatus | reverse complement strand
TTGCTCACACTCCAACAGCACGTCAAGTATTAAAAACCATTTGTCTCCATTCACTCCTATCAAACACGCTCACGCATGCCTGCTGGAAGTCCAAGCCCCTCGCACACAAAACCTCCTTTACCCCCTCCCTCCAACCCTTCCTAGGCCGACCCCTTTCCCCGCCTTCCTTCCACTACAGACTGATACACTCTTGAAGTCATTTTGTTTCGCTCCATTTCCCCTTACATGTCCGAACCCCCTCAACAACCTTCCTCAGCCCTCTGGACAACAGTTTTGGTAATCCCGCACCTCCTCCTAACTTCCAAACTAAAATTTTCTGCATTATATTCCACCACACATTGCCCTCAGACATGACATCTCCACTGCCTCCAGCCTTCTCCTCGCTGCAAAAATTCATCACCCACGCTTCACACCCTATAAGAGCGTTTTGGTAAAACTATACTCTCATACATTCCCCTCTTTGCCTCCAAGGACCCAAAATTCTTTGTCTCCACAGACTCCTAAGTGCACCACTCACTCTTTTTCCCTCATCAATTTTTATGATTCACCTCATCTTTCATAGACCCATCCGCTGACAGTCCACTCCCAAAAATCTGAATACGTTCCCCCTCCTCCATACTCTCTCCCTCCAATCTGATATTCAATCTTTCATCACCTAATCTTTTTGTTATCCTCATAACCTTACTCTTTCCTGTATTCACCTTTAATTTTCTTCTTTTGCACACCCTACCAAATTCATCCCCAATCTCTGCAACTTCTCTTCAGAATTCCCAAGAGCACAGTGTCATCGCAAAGGAGCAGCGCTGTGACAACTCCCACTTTGTGTGTGATTCTTTATCTTTTAAACTCCACGCCTCTTGCCAAGCCCTCGCATTTACTTCTCTTAAAACCCCATCTATAAATATATTAAACAACCACGGTGACATCACACATCCTTGTCAAAGGCCTACTTTTACTGGGAAAAAATTTCCCTCTTTCCTACATACTCTAACTTGAGCCTCACTATCCTCGTAAAACTCTTCACTGCTTTCAGTAACCTACCTCCTACACCATACACTGGCAACATCTGCCAAAATTTGCCCCCTATCCACCCTGTCATACGCCTTTTCCAAATCCATAAATGCCAAAAAGGACCTCTTTAGCCTTATCTAAATACTGTTCACTATAGTTTCACTGTAAACACCTGGTCCACACCCCCCTACCTTTCCTAAGCCTCCTTGTTCATCTGCTATCCTTATTCTCCGTCTTACTCTTTAATTCTTTCAATTATAACTCTACCCATACATTTTACAGGTACACTAAACAGACTTATCCCCCTATAATTTTTGCACTCTCTTTTATCCCTTTGCCTTTATACAAAGGAATTTATGCATGCTCTCTCCCCAATCCCTAGGTACCTTACCCTCTTCCATACATTTATTAATAATTGCACCAACCACTCCAAAACTATATCCCCACTGTTTTTTAACATTTCTATTTTTTATCCCATCAATCCCGGCTGCCTTACCCCCTTTCATTTTACCCACTGCCTCAAAGAACTTCCCCCCAAATCACAAATGGTCTTCCTCACTCCTACAAAATGTTATTCCCTTTTTGCCCTATACACGAAATATCACAGCTTCCCTATCTTCATCAACATTTTTAAAAATTCCTCAAAATATTCCTTCCATCTTCCCAATACCTCTACCTCTCTTTTTAATAACTCTCCTCTCCTATTTTTAAACTGACAAATCCATTTGTTCTCTAGGCTTTCTTAACTTGTTAATCTCACTCCAAAACTTTTTCTTATTTTCAACAAAATTTGTTGATAACATTCACCCACTCTCTCATTTGCTCTCTTTTTACATTGCTTCACCACTCTCTTAACTTCTCTCTTTTTCTCCATATACTCTTCCCTCCTTGCATCACTTCTTTCTTTGTAAAAATTCTCATATGCTAACTTTTTTCCCTTACTACTCTCTTTACATCATCATTCACCAATCGCTCCTCTTCCCTCCTGCACCCACTTTCCTGTAACCACAAAAATTCTGCTGAACACTCTAACACTACATTTTTAAACCTACCCCATACCTCTTCGACCCCATTGCCTATGCTCTCATTAGCCCATCTATCCTCCAATAGCTGTTTATATCTTACCCTAACTGCCTCCTCTTTTAGTTTATAAACCTTCACCCCTCTCTTCCTGATGCTTCTATTCTCCTTGTATCCCATCTTTCCTTTTACTCTCAGTGTTAGCTACAACTAGAAAAGTGATCTGATATATCTGTGGCCCCTCTATAAACATGTACATCCTGAAGTCTACTCAACAGTCTTTTATCTACCAATACTTAATCCAACAAACTACTGTCATTTCGCCCTACATCATATCGTGTATACTTATTTATCCTCTTTTTCTTAAAATATGTATTACCTATAACTAAACCCTTTCTATACAAAGTTCAATCAAAGGGCTCCCATTTTTCATTTACACCTGGGACCCCAAACTTACCTACCACACCCTCTCTAAAAGTTTCTCCTACTTAGCATTCAAGTCCCTACCACAATTACTCTTCACTTGGTTCAAAGGCTCCTATACATTCACTTAACATCTCCCAAAATCTCTCTCTCTCCTCTGCATTCCTCTCTTCTCCAGGTGCATACACGCTTATTATGACCCACTTCTCGCATCCAACCTTTACTTTAATCCACATAATTCTTGAATTTACACATTCATATTCTCTTTTCTCCTTCCATAACTGATCATTTAACATTACTGCTACCCCTTCCTTTGCTCTAACTCTCTCAGATACTCCAGATTTAATCCCATTTATTTCCCCCCACTGAAACTCTCCTACCCCCTTCAGCTTTGTTTCGCTTAGGGCCAGGACATCCAACTTCTTTTCATTCATAACATCAGCAATCATCTGTTTCTTGTCATCCGCACTACATCCACGCACATTTAAGCAACCCAGTTTTATAAAGTTTTTCTTCTTCTCTTTTTTAGTAATTGTATACAGGAGAGGGGTTACTAGCCCATTGCTCCCGGCATTTTAGTCGCCTCATACGACACGCATGGCTTACGGAGGAAAGATTCTTTTCCACTTCCCCATGGACAATAGAAGAAATAAAAAAGAACAAGAGCTATTTAGAAAAAGGAGAAAAACCTAGATGTATGTATATATATATATGCATGTGCGTGTCTGTGAAGTGTGACCAAAGTGTAAGTAGGAGTAGCAAGATATCCCTGTTATCTTAGCGTGTTTATGAGACAGAAAAAGAAACCAGCAATCCTACCATCATGCAAAACAGTTACAGGTTTTTGTTTCACAGTCATCTGGCAGGACGGTAGTACTTCCCTGGGTGGTTGCTGTCTACCAACCTACTACCTATATATATATATATATATATATATATATATATATATATATATATATATATATATATATTTATATATATATATATATATAATATATATATTATAATATATATATATATATATATATAACTGCTATCATTTGGTGTTCACAGTCACAAAGGTGACTACTATCGTGTGGTGTGTTTTTCTCCACGCTGAGAAAGTATTACAAACTCGTTGATTTATTTTCCAACACATGGCAATTATCGCCACAAAATCGCCGCAGTTCAATAACATTACCATAACCTCTGATATCTTATTTCCTCTTATCTTGTTCATAGGTTTATAGAAAAAGTATAATGGAAAAAAATAGCCTACTTACCGCATGCAGAGTCTTCCTATCCCACCCACAGCCTACCCAATCCACCTACAGCTTACCCACTGAGCTCAGAACCTCGCCACCTCATCCACAGCCTACTCACGTAGACAACAGCCTACCCACCCCATCAGGAGCATGACTACAGGCATACACTGGCTTCAACCCCATCAGAAAGTAGCCCTGGCATACCTACGTTGAAGGGATGTCTTGAGGCATCTTGAGGCACCCTTGGCTGCCTTCAAGAGGAAACTCGATAAGTTCATCAACTTAGTTCTGGATCAACCCGGCTGTGGTTTGTACGTTGGACTGCGTGCGGCCAACGATAATAGGCTGGTTGGTCAGGTCCCGATCCTCCAGGAGGTATGAAAATATCCTCCGGGTATCCTTCAAGGATCCATCGGTCGTATCTAGACGCAACATCCAACAGATGTCTATGAGAATGACATCCTTGAGGCATCCAGCTGTACCTAAGGTATCCAACTATCCAACTGCGTCATCCAGACACATCATCCAGGAAATGCGTACATCTACTGTGGTATCCACTTGTGATATCCAGACACAGTATCCGTCAAGATGGACATACACAACAGTCAGTCCACATAAAACGAGCAACCTTGGCCGGCGCATGAAAGACACCTTCAGCGCAGCGTTCCAGCGACCTGATCGTAGCGACCATCTTCCCCCATCCAATTAATTAGGTGCATTTAACGACTCGAAGCGCAGATATACAGCGCAGTACACGGCGGGAGTTGACCTTATAAGCGTCGTCGCGCCCACGTGAAGGGCTGCCCAAGAATTAAGTAATAGCGGCATGATTCTTGTTGAGTTACAGATAATGGAGGAATTAGTGAGGTTTAGAGCCCTGCTAGGCCATTAGCTGGGCGTCCAGGGTGTCTCCAGGGACACAAGAAACACCTTCAGCGCCTCCTCCTCCTCCTCCTCCTCCTCCTACTCTTCCTCCTACTCTTCCTCTTCCTCTTCCTCGTCCTCCTCCTCCTTTGCTGAAAATTGTATTTTCAGTGATGTTTTGTACCTCCATATTTTTTTGCTACATAATTGGGTAAACACGCAGGGCGTGGCTGCGCTGTTCTACTTGAGACTTACACGGTGGGAGCACCGCTATATGTAGCTACTCCGGTTATCTTTTGTCGCCGTAGAAGATGCTTATTTCGCACACCTTTTAATGATTACGATAACCATGTGTATTGATAACATTACTTACACCCATAGGGTGCTTATGGGGATATGTTGGAGGATGACTAGCCAATAGTTAACTACTGGTACTCAAGCAGGGGTCTCTGGCTGTGATCTTTTCTAAATTCTTTGAATTCCTATAATATCTAGCCAGTTCATTGGATGACCTAGTTTCTGATGACCGTTTTTACCGATAGACCTCAAGCCCTATTCATAACTCCTTCCCTCATGGTTAGGTTAGGTAAGATTTGTCAGGAATCATGACAGTTATTTCCTAACGCGAGTCTTAGCCACATGATGACCCGCCGCTGGAGCTTTTGGTCATTTGACCGCGGTCTTCCGCCGGCTTACCCGTCCACCCTCCCTCCTAACAGTAATAAGGTTATAACACCCCCCCCCCCCTCCAGTGGTCAATTTGCATAATTAACATAATTGTCGCATACTATAAAATAACTAGTGAATACCACTTCTATTCAGCTTTAAGTGTGTCTTTAGACGAAGATTATTGTTTTAAGTGTTCCTTGTAGACCTCAATTTCCTAAATTTATTAAAAAAAAATCTCAAATGTTATCAGTACCTGGAGGATGCTCGGGGGGGTCGACGCCCCCGCGGCGCTGCTGTGCTGTCAAGATGATAATTAAAACAGATCATTAAAGCTTCTCTCATCCACAACCTGTAAACGTTTATCTTCTTCTTTACCATTTTAACATCCATATTTTTTTTTTATTTTGAAACCTAAAATAAATAGTAAATATTAAAGCGATTTTGAAATATTTGTTTACTTATTATAAGACCTTTAATAACTTAGGTGAGTTTTATTATGATGAGTCTGCTAGGATGAGTCTGTTGAGTCTGTTAAGATAAGTCTGTTAAGATAAGTCTGTTAAGATAAGTCTGTTAAGATAAGTCTGTTAAGATAAGTCTGTTAAGATAAGTCTGTTAGATAAGTCTGTTAGATAAGTCTGTTAAGATAAGTCTCTTAAAATAAGTCTGTTAAGATAAGTCTGTTAAGATAAGTCTGTTAGATAAGTCTGTTAAGATGAGTCTGTTAAGATAAGTCTGTTAAGATAAGTCTGTTAAGATAAGTCTGTTAAGATAAGTCTGTTAAGATGAGCCTGTTAAGAGAAGTCTGTTAAGATAAGTCTGTTAAGATAAGTCTGTTAAGATAAGTCTGTTAAGATGAGCCTGTTAAGAGAAGTCTGTTGAGATAAGTCTGTTAAGATAAGTCTGTTAAGATAAGTCTGTTAAGATAAGTCTGTTAAGATAAGTCTGTTAAGATAAGTCTGTTAAGATGAGCCTGTTAAGAGAAGTCTGTTAAGATAGTCTGTTAAGATAAGTCTGTTAAGATAAGTCTGTTAAGATAAGTCTGTTAAGATAAGTCTGTTAAGATAAGTCTGTTAAGATAAGTCTGTTAAGATGAGCCTGTTAAGATAAGTCTGTTAAGATAAGTCTGTTAAGATGAGTCTGTTGAGGCTGTTAAGGTTGTTGGTGTCAATGATATAAACGGGACCACAAGCTTCCCTGTAAGCCAGCCTCGGAGACCCTCTCAGACATTGTCGAATTTTATTCCCCGTAACTCTACAACAGTCTCCGGCCAGGCATCCCCAGGTGGTTGTCTTTATATCATTAGCGCATATATACGAGCAAGTACACATGCTTGCATGCATGCATACATATGCACACACACATATACATGCGCATTCATGTATATCTTAATATTTTGCTTCGCTATTTCTATTGGGTGCAGTGAACTTAGGGGGATACTGGGATATCTTTTTCTGGTAAGTGAAGTGGAGGGGGGCTGGGTTTATAAAGGACACGGGAATACCTTTCTCGGTTCATGCAGCAAGGAAAAAATACAATTCTATCCTCACTTTCTGTCGGCAGTGATCCTTTATCTGTAGTTAATCGCATATCCTGGCGGGGTTATGTGCTAGCGAGGTGCTCTTGTCAACGCTTAATCCAGTTTCCTTACAGCAAGTGGTGGGAATAAACACCATGGTGTAACTTTACACCAGCACCGCTTGTAAATTTTGCAGCGAGGTGATAAGAATCGAGGAGATGGATATCCAGGTCGAGGAATAGTGAGACACCACCCGCTTGTATCCTTGTAACGACCTCCTTCACCCCCCCCCCACAATCCTCTTCCTCTAGGATAGGTGGGAGTGGGAGACGCCCTGTCCACGAGTCCACGACACCTTAAGAAGTCCATCTTCGCGTCTATTCGTACATGTTCAATCCACTAAGTTCCATCCACAACACAAGTTAACCCCCACCCTCACCCTCACCTGCGACCCCCCCCTCACCCTCACCTGCGACCCCCACCCTCACCCTCACCTGCGACCCCCACCTCACCTCACCTGCGACCCCCACCCTCACCCGCGACCCCCCATCCTCACCAACGACCCCCCCTCCCCCTCCCCCACACCCATCACGCCCCGCAACTCAAAAGTCAATTTTTTTTTCAATCTTATTAAACCAAATCCTTTCTAAATATTTGGAAAGAGAGAGACAGAGAGAGAGAGACAGAGAGAGAGACAGAGAGACAGAGAGAGAGAGACAGAGACAGAAAGAATTGTTGAGTGCAAAATTT
>NC_069430.1:32297364-32299864 GCF_026875155.1 Cherax quadricarinatus | reverse complement strand
TCCTGAAGCGAGGTGGTCTGAAGGACTCTTCATCCAAGGAACTGGATTTGTCCTTCTCCTCCATGGATGGAAGCTGAATACCCCCAGTTCCCCAGGCACTATATGACTGGACCATACAGGTTTACCGCCTCCTTCTGATTAAAGTAAATAACTCTGGATTGTAATAGGGTTGTGTTTGAGCCAATTTGCATAAACAGAGATGTGCTTCAGGAACAATTTGAACTACGCATGTGTTGCAGATAGTAACTTAATAAATCCTTGGGTAAAAAGTTGTTTGAAAGGATTCTCTGCTATCGATGTTCTTATTTTCTCACAAAACCACTTGTGGAGATGGACAGAGATCAAACTGGTCATTAATGAGAGTGACGAAAGCAAGAGGAAATGTTTAGAAGCGTCCCTATTGACTCTTCAAAGCAAAGGAAATCCTCTGTCAGCCAAATTCTTACTCTGTTGAGCAATGTACATTGTCATGGCCAACCATCAAAGCATCTTCGTCTCGGCTAAAAATCAAACACAATATTCCTCCTCCTACTGTACTTCACTGCAACACCTGACTCTTCCTTCCCCCGCCTGTGTATATATAATGATCTCTTCAGGTATCTCTAGGGACTTACAAAAGCCTGTTGTGAAACCTTGTCATTAATGAAACCTCCTACAACTGAACTTTGAGCTGTTGTTTTTTACACACAGTCTGGTTCTGCTCAATAGCGTCTCGTTCTAGATACAGTGTGCGTCCTTCTATTTAATATCATGTTTGGAGTCTTTGCACACTGTAAGGAGTTCATGTTTGTCACGATGAATGACGTATGCGTTGTGTTATGAGGCCTACAAACATCCCGGTGTTCCTGAATTCTGGTGTCTAAACTCCGTGGCGTTTCTCCCGTGCACTGTTTATCACAGACTGAGCATAGAAAGATGCACGCACCAGCACTGCTGCTGATTGGTTGTGCTTGTCCAGGTCATGCAAAGTCACAATAGATTTGAATGTGACTGTAGCTGTCACTAATTTCTCTTCAGTGCACTGATGAGTAGAACTGTCGTGTTGCCTGTTGGATAGATATGGCGCCTGTCAGAGTCGTTGTCTTTGGGGAGTGAATAGGAAGTTGTGAGTTTTCTATCTGCACACTTAGACTGAAATTACAGTGCGGAAAAATAGTCCTAACAAAAGTTTGTTCTTCATAGTGTGTCTTGTCGGCATTACGCCACTACGGAGCATTTCCAGTTAGGTGCCGAGTCTATTGAGAGCAGACGTCATTAAAGAAGCATTTCGCCTGTACACTAACATTAGTAATACTTTAATCCCTAAAAGAGGAATTGAAGTTAACTTTCAGTGCAAATATACCGATACCTATTCACCTCGCTGTATATTCATTCACTTCTCGGTGTATATACAATAGAAAATATACATCTATAAGTGAATATACACTGAGAGATGCATGCCTTTTGTGTATATTCCCTGTGTTGTCAATCAGTCCATAATCATCTCACCTGATATATCCCAATCTCTCTCTCTATCTCCAACTAAGCTCTTCCTTTCAACTTCCATTCGACTCCAGACATCCTCCTCCCACCCCTCCCGTAGATATAAATCTTCATAACATGGGACGCTAAGAAACATCCCTCGCCAACTAAACTTCATCATCATTCAAACTTCTTCAAAACACAATCTAAAACGCTATCAAAATTCTTTCCATCTCCAAACCCGTTTCTTTCCTGCCACAAATGAGTCAGCATCATTTTACAAACTCCTGAATCACCGCTCATAATTTTCTCAACTCCATCTCGGGGTCTGTGAAGCCTCGCAGACAAATCCTCCACTAAAAACGCATAATACCAGACCTTTAATATTCTGGTTCACGTTTAGATCTCCACCAGAACCATTTCGGGAGTTCATCTTCGGGAGGATTTTCTTTTTTTTTATAGGAACTATGCATAATGTAAACACAGTGCCCGACTGATCAGAGACCAGACGGCGATTAACGTAAGAAGGATCGAGCTTCTGTCACTCCTTGATGCCGGTGATAAGCTCTTATTAAAAAAAATGTTTTAGCTAGCCACCCCGTCATCGGATCAAACGTGATTACCTTCCATTGCTGAATATATATAGTATATATATATATATATATATATATATATATATATATATATATATATATATATATATATATATATATATATATATATATATATATATATATATATATATATATATATGTCGTGCCGAATAGGCAGAACTTGCGATCTTGGCTTAAATAGCAACGCTCATCTTGCCATATAGGACAAGTGAAAATTTGTGTATGCAATAATTTCGCCAAAATCATTCTGAACCTAACAAAAAAAATATATTTCACTGAGTTTGTTTAGTATTAAATTACTGTAACAAATCTAAAATATATTTAGTTGGGTTAGGCTAAAATAAATTGCGCTTGTTATAATAAGGTTAGGTAAGTTTTCAAAGATTCTTTTGGTGCAAAATTAAAAATTTTTACATTAACATTAA
>NC_069430.1:32199864-32294864 GCF_026875155.1 Cherax quadricarinatus | reverse complement strand
TTATTTCTTCTATTGTCCATGGGGAAGTGGAAAAGAATTTTTCCCCTCCCGTAAGCCATGCGTGTCGTATGAGGCGACTAAAATGCCGGGAGCAATGGCTAGTAACCCCTTCTCCTGTATACAATTACTAAAAAAGAGAAGAAGAAAAACTTTATAAAACTGGGTTGCTTAAATGTGCGTGGATGTAGTGCGGATGACAAGAAACAGATGATTGCTGATGTTATGAATGAAAAGAAGTTGGATGTCCGGGCCCTAAGCGAAACAAAGCTGAAGGGGTAGGAGAGTTTCATGGGGGGAAATAAATGGGATTAAATCTGGAGTATCTGAGAGAGTTAGAGCAAAGGAAGGGGTAGCAGTAATGTTAAATGATCAGTTATGGAAGGAGAAAAGAGAATATGAATGTGTAAATTCAAGAATTATGTGGATTAAAGTAAAGGTTGGATGCGAGAAGTGGGTCATAATAAGCGTGTATGCACCTGGAGAAGAGAGGAATGCAGAGGAGAGAGAGAGATTTTGGGAGATGTTAAGTGAATGTATAGGAGCCTTTGAACCAAGTGAGAGAGTAATTGTGGTAGGGGACTTGAATGCTAAAGTAGGAGAAACTTTTAGAGAGGGTGTGGTAGGTAAGTTTGGGGTGCCAGGTGTAAATGATAATGGGAGCCCTTTGATTGAACTTTGTATAGAAAGGGGTTTAGTTATGGTAAATACATATTTTAAGAAAAAGAGGATAAATAAGTATACACGATATGATGTAGGGCGAAATGACAGTAGTTTGTTGGATTATGTATTGGTAGATAAAAGACTGTTGAGTAGACTTCAGGATGTACATGTTTATAGAGGGGCCACAGATATATCAGATCACTTTCTAGTTGTAGCTATACTGAGAGTAAAAGGTAGATGGGATACAAGGAGAATAGAAGCATCAGGGAGAGAGAGGTGAAGGGTTATAAACTAAAAGAGGAGGCAGTTAGGGTAAGATATAAACAGCTATTGGAGGATAGATGGGCTAATGAGAGCATAGGCAATGGGGTCGAAGAGGTATGGGGTAGGTTTAAAAATGTAGTGTTAGAGTGTTCAGCAGAAGTTTGTGGTTACAGGAAAGTGGGTGCAGAGGGAAGAGGAGCGATTGGTGGAATGATGATGTAAAGAGAGTAGTAAGGGAGAAAAAGTTAGCATATGAGAAGTTTTTACAAAGTAGAAGTGATGCAAGGAGGGAAGAGTATATGGAGAAAAAGAGAGAAGTTAAGAGAGTGGTGAAGCAATGTAAAAAGAGAGCAAATGAGAGAGTGGGTGAGATGTTATCAACAAATTTTGTTGAAAATAAGAAAAAGTTTTGGAGTGAGATTAACAAGTTAAGAAAGCCTAGAGAACAAATGGATTTGTCAGTTAAAAATAGGAGAGGAGAGTTATTAATGAGAGTTAGAGGTATTGGGAAGATGGAAGGAATATTTTGAGGAATTGTTAAATTTGATGAAGATAGGAAGCTGTGATTTCGTGTATAGGGCAAGGAGGAATAACATCTTGTAGGAGTGAGGAAGAGCCAGTTGTGAGTGTGGGGAAGTTCGTGAGGCAGTAGGTAAATGAAAGGGGGTAAGGCAGCCGGGATTGATGGGATAAAGATAGAAATGTTAAAAGCAGGTGGGATATAGTTTTGGAGTGGTTGGTGCAATTATTTAATAAATGTATGGAAGAGGGTAAGGTACCTAGGGATTGGCAGAGAGCATGCATAGTTCCTTTGTAATAAAGGCAAAGGGATAAAAGAGAGTGCAAAAATTATAGGGGGATAAGTCTGTTGAGTGTACCTGGTAAAGTGTATGGTAGAGTTATAATTGAAAGAATTAAGAGTAAGACGGAGAATAGGATAGCAGATGACAAGGAGGCTTTAGGAAAGGTAGGGGGTGTGTGGACCAGTGTTACAGTGAAACATATAAGTGAACAGTATTTAGATAAGGCTAAAGAGGTCTTTGTGGCATTTATGGATTTGGAAAAGGCGTATGACAGGGTGGATAGGGGGGCAATGTGGCAGATGTTGCAAGTGTATGGTGTAGGAGGTAGGTTACTGAAAGCAGTGAAGAGTTTTTACGAGGATAGTGAGGCTCAAGTTAGAGTATGTAGGAAAAAAGGGAAATTTTTTCCCAGTAAAAGTGGGCCCTTAGACAAGGATGTGTGATGTCACCGTGGTTGTTTAATATATTTATAGATGGGGTTGTAAGAGAAGTAAATGCGAGGGTTTTGGCAAGGGGCGTGGAGTTAAAAGATAAAGAATCACACACAAAGTGGGAGTTGTCACAGCTGCTCTTTGCTGATGACACTGTGCTCTTGGGAGATTCTGAAGAGAAGTTGCAGAGATTGGTGGATGAATTTGGTAGGGTGTGCAAAAGAAGAAAATTAAAGGTGAATACAGGAAAGAGTAAGGTTATGAGGATAACAAAAAGATTAGGTGATGAAAGATTGAATATCAGATTGGAGGGAGAGAGTATGGAGGAGGTGAACGTATTCAGATATTTGGGAGTGGACGTGTCAGCGGATGGGTCTATGAAAGATGAGGTGAATCATAGAATTGATGAGGGAAAAAGAGTGAGTGGTGCACTTAGGAGTCTGTGGAAACAAAGAACTTTGTCCTTGGAGGCAAAGAGGGGAATGTATGAGAGTATAGTTTTACCAACGCTCTTATATGGGTGTGAAGCGTGGGTGATGAATGTTGCAGCGAGGAGAAGGCTGGAGGCAGTGGAGATGTCATGTCTGAGGGCAATGTGTGGTGTGAATATAATGCAGAGAATTCGTAGTTTGGAAGTTAGGAGGAGGTGCGGGATTACCAAAACTGTTTGTCCAGAGGGCTGAGGAAGGGTTGTTGAGGTGGTTCGGACATGTAGAGAGAATGGAGCGAAACAGAAAAGACTTCAAGAGTGTATCAGTCTGTAGTGGAAGGAAGGGGGGGTAGGGGTCGGCCTAGGAAGGGTTGGAGGGAGGGGGTAAAGGAGGTTTTGTGTGCGAGGGGCTTGGACTTCCAGCAGGCATGCGTGAGCGTGTTTGATAGGAGTGAATGGAGACAAATGGTTTTTAATACTTGACGTGCTGTTGGAGTGTGAGCAAAGTAACATTTATGAAGGGATTCAGGGAAACCGGCAGGCCGGACTTGAGTCCTGGAGATGGGAAGTACAGTGCCTGCACTCTGAAGGAGGGGTGTTAATGTTGCAGTTTAAAAACTGTAGTGTAAAGCACCCTTCTGGCAAGACAGTGATGGAGTGAATGATGGTGAAAGTTTTTCTTTTTCGGGCCACCCTGCCTTGGTGGGAATCGGCCGGTGTGATAATAAAAAAAATATATAATATATATATATATATATATATATATATATATATATATATATATATATATATATATATATATATATATATATATATATTATATGTCGTGCCGAATATGTAAAACTGGTCAATTAGCAAGAACTCATTTAAAATTAAGTCGTTTCCAAAATTTTTTCTTATACGTTTAAAGATATATATTTTTCATTAATGTTAATGTAAAAAATTTTAATTTTGCACCAAAAGAAACTTAGAAAACTTACCTAACCTTGTTATAACAAGAGCAATTTATTTTAGCCTAACCCAACTAAATATATTTTAGATTTGTTTACAGTAATTTAATACTGAACAAACACAATGAAATATATATTTTTTCGTTAGGTTCTGAATGATTTTGGCGAAATTGTTGCATACACAAATTTTCACTTGTCCTATATGGCAAGATGAGCGTTGCTATTTAAGCCAAGATGGCAAGTTCTGCCTATTCGGCACGACATATATATATAACATATATATATATATATATATATATATATATATATATATATATATATATATATATATATATATATATATATATATATTATATATATATATATATATATAATATATATATATATATATATATATTATATATATATATATATATATATGTATATAATAACAACAGCGGGAGTTGAATGATAGTTCTAGGCCTCTCTCGTTGCAATCAGCACATCATCAGAAGTTTGCAATGTAGCAGAAACAGAGCAGGAAACCCGGGAAGATCAGTTCATGTGAAGGATCTTCCCAGAAACTTGTATTTTACCTCAGTGTTTCATTTATTGTACAATATGACACACAAGGCTTAAAATATACATTGATGGCACAGAGATGGCATATACTGATGACACAGAGATGGCATATATTGATGACACAGAGATGGCATATATTGATGACACAGAGATGGCATACATTGATGGCACAGAGATGGCATATATTGATGACACAGAGATGGCATATATTGATGACACAGAGATGGCATATATTGATGACACAGAGATGGCATACATTGATGGCACAGAGATGGCATATATTGATGACACAAAGATGGCATATATTGATGACACAGAGATGGCATATATTGATGACACAGAGATGGCATACATTGATGGCACAGAGATGGCATACATTGATGACACAGAGATGGCATACATTGATGGCACAGAGATGGCATATATTGATGACACAGAGATGGCATACATTGATGGCACAGAGATGGCATACATTGATGACACAGAGATGGCATACATTGATGGCACAGAGATGGCATACATTGATGACACAGAGATGGCATACATTGATGGCACAGAGATGGCATATATTGATGACACAGAGATGGCATACATTGATGGCACAGAGATGGCATACATTGATGACACAGAGATGGCATACATTGATGGCACAGAAATGGCATATATTGATGACACAGAGATGGCATACATTGATGGCACAGAGATGGCATACATTGATGACACAGAGATGGCATACATTGATGACACAGAGATGGCATACATTGATGACACAGAGATGGCATACATTGATGACACAGAGATGGCATACATTGATGACACAAAGATGGCATACATTGATGACACAGAGATGGCATACATTGATGACAAAGAGATGACATACATTGATGACACAGAGATGGTATATATTGATGACACAGAGATGGCATACATTGATGACAAAGAGATGACATACAGTGATGACACAGAGATGACATACATTGATGACACAGAGATGACATACACACAATACATAAACTTTGAGGTCACTGACCTGATAAAGTTATATTATATTTCTAAAACAAATAATATTTTAAAATATTATTAAAACAGTTGGATACATATTTAAGATATATTTTTTTTTTCAATAAAAAATATACAAAAACAAAAGAAACTTGTTTACATAACTTGTGAATGTCTTATAAACTCTAAATAAAAATAAGAAAATTGTAAATATGAAAATACATACTTGATATTGTTAAAAAAATAAGTAAATCTTTTTCTTTACATCACAAATCTTGTTCCAGGCTGGCAAGAGTGGGGGAACCACTGGAACAATTACTACGATCATTCACTCCAGGCTGGCAAGAGTGGGGGAACCACTGGAACAATTACTGCGATCATTCACTCCAGGCTGGCAAGAGTGGTGGAACCACTGGAACAATTACTACGATCATTCACTCCAGGCTGGCAAGAGTGGGGGAACCACTGGAACAATTACTACGATCATTCACTCCAGGCTGGCAAGAGTGGTGGAACCACTGGAACAATTACTACGATCATTCACTCCAGGCTGGCAAGAGTGGGGGAACCACTGGAACAATTACTACGATCATTCACTCCAGGCTGGCAAGAGTGGGGGAACCACTGGAACAATTACTACGATCATTCACTCCAGGCTGGCAAGAGTGGGGGAACAACTGGAACAATTACTACGATCATTCACTCCAGGCTGGCAAGAGTGGGGGAACCACTGGAACAATTACTGCGATCATTCACTCCAGGCTGGCAAGAGTGGGGGAACCACTGGAACAATTACTGCGATCATTCACTCCAGGCTGCCAAGAGTGTGGGAATCACTGGAACAATTACTACGATCATTCACTCCAGGCTGGCAAGAGTGTGGGAATCACTGGAACAATTCCTGCGATCATTCACTCCAGGCTGCCAAAAGTGTGGGAATCACTGGAACAATTACTACGATCATTCACTCCAGGCTGCCAAGAGTGTGGGAATCACTGGAACAATTACTACGATCATTCACTCCAGGCTGCCAAAAGTGTGGGAATCACTGGAACAATTACTACGATCATTCACTCCAGGCTGCCAAAAGTGTGGAAATCACTGGAACAATTCCTACGATCATTCACTCCAGGCTGCCAAAAGTGTGGAAATCACTGGAACAATTCCTGCGATCATTCACTCCAGGCTGCCAAGAGTGTGGAAATCACTGGAACAATTCCTACGATCATTCACTCCAGGCTGGCAAGAGTGGGGGAACCACTGGAACAATTCCTACGATCATTCACTCCAGGCTGGCAAGAGTGGTGGAACCACTGGAACAATTACTACGATCATTCACTCCAGGCTGGCAAGAGTGGTGGAACCACTGGAACAATTACTACGATCATTCACTCCAGGCTGGCAAGAGTGGGGGAACCACTGGAACAATTCCTACGATCATTCACTCCAGGCTGGCAAGAGTAGGGAAATCACTGGAACAATTACTACGATCATTCACTCCCGGCTGCCAAGAGTGTGGAAATCACTGGAACAATTCCTACGATCATTCACTCCAGGCTGGCAAGAGTGGGGGAACCACTGGAACAATTCCTACGATCATTCACTCCAGGCTGGCAAGAGTAGGGAAATCACTGGAACAATTACTACGATCATTCACTCCAGGTTGGCAAGAGTAGGGAAATCACTGGAACAATTACTACGATCATTCACTCCAGGCTGGCAAGAGTAGGGAAATCACTGGAACAATTACTACGATCATTCACTCCAGGTTGGCAAGAGTAGGGAAATCACTGGAACAATTACTACGATCATTCACTCCAGGCTGGCAAGAGTGTGGAAATCACTGGAACAATTCCTACGATCATTCACTCCAGGCTGGCAAGAGTGTGGAAATCACTGGAACAATTCCTACGATCATTCACTCCAGGCTGGCAAGAGTAGGGAAATCACTGGAACAATTCCTACGATCATTCACTCCAGGCTGGCAAGAGTAGGGAAATCACTGGAACAATTACTACGATCATTCACTCCAGGCTGGCAAGAGTAGGGAAATCACTGGAACAATTACTACGATCATTCACTCCAGGCTGGCAAGAGTAGGGAAATCACTGGAACAATTACTACGATCATTCACTCCAGGCTGGCAAGAGTAGGGAAATCACTGGAACATTTACTACGATCATTCACTCCAGGCTGGCAAGAGTGGGGGAACCACTGGAACAATTACTACGACCATTCACGCAGAGATTCATCTTGCACAGTGAACAAGAATGAAATCTTATAATTACTGGTATATACGTATCAAAATGGCTTCCAGAAATAAAGAAACTGGTTGACAAAAGGCATTTTGCATTTTCTGAAGTCTTCGTCAGTGCTGTTTACCTGCCTACCTGGAATCTACCTGGAGGGTATTACGTGGGATCAACGCCCCCGCGGCCCAATCCTTGACTAGGCCTTCCGGTGGATCAGAACCTGATCAACCAGGCTGTTACTGCTGGCCGCACGTTGTCCAACGTACGAAATACAGCCCAGCTGATCGGGTAGTGACTTTAAGTATCTGTCCAGCTCCCTCTTGAAGGCAGCCAGGGGAATACCTAGCTTAGTCCAAAGATGGTGAGGGCACACCTTAGTCCAAAGATGGTGAGGGCACACCTTAGTCCAAAGATGGTGAGGTCACACCTTAGTCCAAAGATGGTGAGGTCACACCTAACTTAGTCCAAAAATGGTTACCTGGAGGCTACCTGGAGGTTATTCCGGGGATCAACGCCCCCGCGGCCCGGTCCATGACCAGGCCTCCCGATGGATCAGGGGCTGATCAACTAGGCTGTTACTGCTGGCCGCACGCAGTCCAACGTACGAGCCACAGCCCGGCTGATCCGGCACTGACTTTAGGTATCTGTCCAGCTCTCTCTTGAAGGCAGCCAGGGGTTTATTGGCAATTCCCCTAATGCTTGATGGGAGGCTGTTAAACAGTTTTGGGCCCCGGACACTTATGGTGTTTTCCCTTAGTGTACCAATGGCGCCCCTACTTTTTATTGGGGGCATTTTGCATCGCCTGCCCAGTCTTTTACTTTCGTAGGGAGTGATTTCTGTGTGCAGATTTGGGACCATTCCTTCCAAGATTTTCCAAGTGTAGATTATGATATATCTCTCCCTCCTGCGTTCCAACGAGTACAAGTCAAGTGCTTCCAAGCGTTCCCAGTAGTTAAGGTGCTTGACAGAACTTATACGTGCAGTAAAGGATCTCTGTACACTCTCTAGATCTGCGATTTCACCTGCTTTGAATGGAGATGTTAATGTACAGCAGTATTCTAGCCTAGAGAGAACAAGTGATTTGGTGAGGTCACACCTAACTTAGTCCAAAGATGGTGAGGTCACACCTTAGTCCAAAGATGGTGAGGTCACACTTAACTTAGTCCAAAGATGGTGAGGCCACACCTTAGTCCAAAGATGGTGAGGTCACACCTAACTTAGTCAAAAGATGAAGTCACACCTAACTTAGTACAAAGATCGTGAGATCTCAATTATTATTATTATCATTATTATTATTATTATTATTATTATTATTATTATTATTATTATCATAACTAAGCGCTAAACCCACAAGGGTCATACAGCGCCGGAGGTCTCATGGAAGGCATTATTGCGTTAAATTTTGTTAACTGCTGTTAACGTAACTAACGAAGCAGTCAATAGAATGGTCGGAATTATGACGACACAACAGCCCATTCTGTCGAGTGTCAGTCAACTACTTACCAGGACGTTAGGATCAGGGAGGGGACAGGAGCTAGGCACCCTCCTGACGTCAGTGAAGTCTCAGGCCAGCAAGAGCAGGAGAGTGAGTCACGGGGTCGGGAGCTAGGAACTGACTAGTCATGACGACTGAAATCTCACCCAGTATTATAAAATATAAATATATGGGTGTGGTGGCGTGGGTGTGGGACTGAAGGTGGGTATGGGAAGGGACATGGGTGTTACCGGGGGAGAAGAACATGGGTGTATGTGGGGGCGGCATAAAATCAAATATTGATGGGGTTAGAGATGGGGAGGAATGGGGGGGGGAGCTCATGGAGGCACATGATTACTTTCACTGGGAGGGGAAGCGTTAAACCCGTAGGGGGTAATATCGGGTTGGGAGGGAGAGGGGAGATAAGCAGTCGGGTTTCAAATCCAAGATTTAGTTCGGCTTCTGGGATCAACGGCTCCTCACAGGCATCAAGGCGACTCCCTAGAAGGACACGGAGGCGAACCTTGAACATGAGTAGATTGGTAGTTGTGGTGGTGGTGGTTGTAGTGGAGGTGGTTGTAGTGGTGGTGGTGATTGTAATGGAGGTGGTTGTATTGGTGGTGGCGGTTGTAGTGGAGGTGGTTGTAGTGGTGGTGGTAGTTGTAGTGGTTGTAGTGGTGGTGGTGCTTGTAATTGAGGTAGAGATTGTAGTGGTGGTGGAGGTTGTGGTTGTGGTGGTGGTGGTGGGGGTTGTGGTGGTGGTGGTGCCGGTGGTGGTGGTGGTGATGGTGGTGGTGGTTGTAGTGGTGGTAGTGGTGGTTATAGTGGTGGTAGTGGTGGTTGTAGTGGTGGTAGTGGTGGTTATAGTGGCGGTAGTGGTGGTTATAGTGGTGGAAGTAGTGGTTGAGGTGGTGGTAGTTATGGTGGTGATAATAGAGGATAACGGCAGAAAGAGAGATGGACAGACAAGCAGACAGCTAAACAGAAATATTACGAATATAAATACAAGTCTCCCAGTCTAATAAAAAAATTAAACATTTACTGGCATAATGGATTCGTACCTGACTGCAGGTGTGAGGGAGAACCCAGTGTCCCCCGCACTGCTGCAGGTGTGAGGGAGAACCCAGTGTCCCCCAGCACTGCTGCAGGTGTGAGGAGAACCCAGTGTACCAGCACTGCTGCAGGTGTGAGGGAGAACCCAGTGTCCCCCAGCACTGCTGCAGGTGTGAGGGAGAACCCAGTGTACCCAGCACTGCTGCAGGTGTGAGGGAGAACCCAGTGTCCCCAGCACTGCTGCAGGTGTGAGGGAGAACCCAGTGTCCCCAGCACTGCTGCAGGTGTGAGGGAGAACCCAGTGTCCCCAGCACTGCTGCAGGTGTGAGGGAGAACCCAGTGTGCCCAGCACTGTTGCAGATGTAAGAGAGAACCCAGTGTCCCCCAGCACTGCTGCAGGTGTGAGGGAGAACCCAGTGTACCCAGCACTGCTGCAGGTGTGAGGGAGAACCCAGTGTCCCCCGCACTGCTGCAGGTGTGAGGGAGAACCCAGTGTACCCAGCACTGCTGCAGGTGTGAGGGAGAACCCAGTGTCCCCCGCACTGCTGCAGGTGTGAGGGAGAACCCAGTGTCCCCCAGCACTGCTGCAGGTGTGAGGGAGAACCCAGTGTCCCCAGCACTGCTGCAGGTGTGAGGGAGAACCCAGTGTCCCCAGCACTGCTGCAGGTGTGAGGGAGAACCCAGTGTCCCCAGCACTGCTGCAGGTGTGAGGGAGAACCCAGTGTCCCCCAGCACTGCTGCAGGCGTGAGGGAGAACCCAGTGTCCACAGCACTGCTGCAGGTATGAGGGAGAACCCAGTGTCCCCCAGCACTGCTGCAGGTGTGAGGGAGAACCCAGTGTCCCCCAGCACTGCTGCAGGTGTGAGGGAAAACCCAGTGTCCCCAGCACTGCTGCAGGCGTGAGGGAGAACCCAGTGTCCACAGCACTGCTGCAGGTATGAGGGAGAACCCAGTGTCCCCCAGCACTGCTGCAGGTGTGAGGGAGAACCCAGTGTCCCCAGCACTGCTGCAGGTGTGAGGGAGAACCCAGTGTCCCCAGCACTGCTGCAGGTGTGAGGGAGAACCCAGTGTCCCCAAGCACTGCTGCAGGTGTGAGGGAGAACCCAGTGTCCCCAGCACTGCTGCAGGTGTGAGGGAGAACCCAGTGTCCCCAGCACTGCTGCAGGTGTGAGGGAGAACCCAGTGTCCCCCAGCACCGCTGCAGGTGCGAGGGAGAACCCAGTGTGCCCAGCACTGCTGAAGGTGTGAGGTACAGCCCAGTGTCCCAAGCACTGCTGCAGGTGTGAGGGAGAACCCAGTGTCCCCCAGCACTGCTGCAGGTGTGAGGGAGAACCTAGTGTACCCAGCACTGCTGCAGGTGTGAGGGAGAACCCAGTGTCCCCCAGCACTGCTGCAGGTGTGAAGGAGAACCCAGTGTCCCCAGCACTGCTGCAGGTGTGAGGGAAAACCTAGTGTACCCAGCACTGCTGCAGGTGTGAGGGAGAACCTAGTGTACCCAGCACTGCTGCAGGTGTGAGGGAGAACCTAGTGTACCCAGCACTGCTGCAGGTGTGAGGGAGAACCCAGTGTCTCCAGCACTGCTGCAGGTGTGAGGGAGAACCCAGTGTCTCCCATCACTGCTGCAGGTGTGAGGGAGAACCCAGTGTCCCCAGCACTGCTGCAGGTGTGAGGGAGAACCCAGTGTCCCCCAGCACTGCTGCAGGTGTGAGGGCGAACCCAGTGTCCCCGGCACTGCTGCAGGTGTGAGGGAGAACCCAGTGTCCCCCGCACTGCTTCAGGTGTGAGGGAGAACCCAGTGTCCCCCAGCACTGCTGCAGGTATGAGGGAGAGCCCAGTGTCCCCCAGCACTGCTGCAGGTGTGAGGGAGAACCCAGTGTCCCCAGCACTACTGCAGGTGTGAGGGAGAACCAAGTGTCCCCCGCAATGCTGCAGGTGTGAGGCAGAACCAAGTGTCCAAAGCACTGCTGCAGGTGTGAGGGAGAAGCCAGTGTCCTCAGCACTGCTGCAGGTGTGAGGGAGAACCCAGTGTCCCCCAGCACTGCTGCAGGTGTGAGGGAGAACCCAGTGTCTCCAGCACTGCTGCAGGTGTGGGGGAGAACCCAGTGTCCCCAGCACTGCTGCAGGTGTGAGGGAGAACCCAGTGTCCCCCAGCACTGCTGCAGGTGTGAGAGAGAACCCAGTGTCCCCCAGCACTGATGCAGGTGTGAGGGAGAACCCAGTGTCTCCAGCACTGCTGCAGGTGTGGGGGAGAACCCAGTGTCCCCAGCACTGCTGCAGGTGTGAGGGAGAACCCAGTGTCCCCCAGCACTGCTGCAGGTGTGAGAGAGAACCCAGTGTCCCCCAGCACTGATGCAGGTGTGAGGGAGAACCCAGTGTCCCCCAGCACTGCTGCAGGTGTGAGGGAGAACCCAGTGTCCCCAGCACTGCTGCAGGTGTGAGGGAGAACCCAGTGTCCCCCAGCACTGCTGCAGGTGTGAGGGAGAACCCAGTGTCCCCAGCACTGCTGCAGGTGTGAGGGAGAACCCAGTGTCCCCCAGCACTGCTGCAGGTGTGAGAGAGAACCCAGTGTCCCCAGCACTGCTGCAGGTGTGAGGGAGAACCCAGTGTCCCCCAGCACTGCTGCAGGTGTGAGGGAGAACCCAGTGTCCCCCAGCACTGCTGCAGGTGTGAGGGAGAACCCAGTGTCCCCAGCACTGCTGCAGGTGTGAGGGAGAACCCAGTGTCCCCCAGCACTGCTGCAGGTGTGAGGGAGAACCCAGTGTCCCCAGCACTGCTGAAGGTGTGAGGGAGAACCCAGTGTCCCCAGCACTGCTGCAGGTGTGAGGGAGAACCCAGTGTCCCCAGCACTGCTGAAGGTGTGAGGGAGAACCCAGTGTCCCAAGCACTGCTGCAAGTAGGAGGAAGGGAAAGGGGCGAGGGGAAGGAAGGGTGAAAGAGTTAGGGGTTCGGTTAGGGGTTGAGTTAGTTGCTGTGTGGTTTACATTAAGGGAAGGAGGGAAGGAAGATTTTTTATTTTATGGTATTAAAAAATGTAATAGATTCCCTTGGTTATTTACGGGTTTTGTTCTAACATCGTCAAGTTTACATTATCATTATTATTATTTTTCTAAACCACTTACATAACAACTTGCTACACCACTTACATAACAACTTGCTACCGATGATCAACTTGTTCCTGTTATCACCATTTCGTTCTCAGAGTAAATTAAGTCATCAATGCATTTCCGCAGCTTGCATCCTTGATTCTATCCCAGGAGTAGGCACCGTCGACAAATTTGCACAAAATGGGAAATAGTTCTTCCCTCTATGCCGAAAGAAATGATGGGTTCTTAGTAGCGCAATCATTTTGTGGGAAGAGTGGCACTCTGTGGGGAGAGTGGCACTCTGTGGGGAGACTGGCACTCTGTGGGGAGAGTGGCACTCTGTGGGGAGACTGGCACTCTCTGGAGAGAGTGCAGCAGAAATTTCACGTGCAGTTAAATGTCTAAATATCCAAGTATAAAACAGCACTGTTTAAGGTTTGAAGACTATCTCCTGTTATCGCATGGAAATCAATTCGCTAAATAAAATTTGCAAATTAAAACTTACATAACCCAAATTTAATGTGAGAAAACCATAGCAGTGCAAGTCTGAAGCCGAGCACAAGCCGTGTTCCGAGTTTTTGCACAGAATCCAACATCTGCAAGTTAATTAACAACGTTACTAAATTAGAAAATTTGGCCTTACACAACAGAGACCCAGGATGTATTATCTCTAGTGTATGATGTGTTAACCTTTAAAAATAGAAGCCGACCTCGGAGAAGTTACCGCTTCATTTATCTTTTCCTCTTTGTAAAGCTCCTGATGAAGCTGCTGGTGAAAGTGCACGAGAACTTGAGCTGCTGCTTTCACCCTTTTGTGACTTATTTTGTATTTTATTATCTCTGGTTTTCGATTGTTTGTATTTATATATATATATATATATATATATATATATATAATATATATATATATATATATATATAATATATTATATATATATATATATAAAGACATCTATCTTAGTACATTAATACAAAAAGGCTAGTAATGATGCAGAAACACTAACCATTGGACTAGTCCCACGGAAGTCACTCTCTACTCTCCGGGTAACCCAGTGTTTTATATAAAGAGAACAAGTGTTTTTACAACTGTTTTACGACCGTTCATTAAAGTGCATATTAACCTTCTCTCATAAAGCACTAAATATAGTGTGGAAAACTTATTCTTGGGTCGGGTTGGTTCGTCCGGTTGATCAGTTCCTGTCTGGGGTGTGTCGAGTGAACTTATTCTCACCTGTGTCATACACAGCGGGAGGTACGACATAGTATCTAATCCCAACAAGTGTGTAACACTACCCAAGTGTAACACTTGGACATTTATAGTGGAGAGGCAACTCTCGGGGGAAAGTTTTCTCACTCCATTGTTTACAAATAGCAAAGCCTCGCCTCATTAAATTTGGCAATAACTTGTCTCATTTCTCACCGAGACGTCAACTTCTCTCATTATTCACACGCTGTTATAACTGACTGAAGTATCCTTGACTGGTCGTGTATACAGGTTAGGTGTAGCCTTAATAACCCTCGTCAAGAAGTCTCAATTATTATCATAGAGGGGCGCTAAACCCGTAGGGATTATACAGCGCCTGTGGGGGTGGGGGGTGGAGGTGGATGTAAGACATTCAGGCTTAATTTAGGGAGATGAAGCACAGATCCAATTCCCTAGATCAAGAGCCTCTGACCAGCATCAAGGGACCACCTCCCCCCATAGTAGTCTTAAAATCCAATAAAACATCCAACCAACCAAGGAACAGAGTTGGTTATAATCTCTCAACATATATCAACATGCCACACTAACATTGGTGGGATTATTCTACGTAAGAATCTACATAATATATCAAGCAGTTTATGCTAATAACAACTGTGTTTATCGCAACCATCATATAAATGTATATTTATATAAATCTTTACGGCTGTTAATTTCATTAATATTCAGTGTTAATCTCAGACCCTTCCAAGAGGTTTCCGGGGCTGCGAGGCTAAGCTTGTTTTGTAATTACCAGACGGAGGATCGAACCTCAGATATTTTTTGTTCTAAATATTTACAAAGCGCTTTACATTAATAATAATAATAATAATAAATAATAATAATAATAATAATAATAATAATAATAATAATAATAATAAATTATTATTATTATTATTATTATTATTATTATTATTATTATTATTATTATTATTATTCTTTCAACACACCGGCCGTATCCCACCGAGGCGGGGGGACCCAAAAGGAAAAACGAAAGTTTCTCCTTTTACATTTAGTAATATATACAGGAGAAGGGGTTACTAGCCCCTTGCTCCCGGCATTTTAGTCGCCTCTTACAACACGCATGGCTTACGGAGGAAGAATTCTGTTTCACTTCCCCATGGAGATAAGAGGAAATAAACAAGAACAAGAACTAATAAGAAAATAGAAGAAAACCCAGCGGGGTGTGTATATATTTGCTTGTACATGTATGTGTAGTGTGACCTAAGTGTAAGTAGAAGTAGCAAGACGTACCTGAAACCTTGCATGTTTATGAGACAGACAAAAGACACCAGCAATCCTACCATCATGTAAAACAATTACAGGCTTCCGTTTTACACTCACTTGGCAGGACGGTAGTACCTCCCTGGGTGGTTGCTGTCTACCAACCTACTACCTATTATTATTATTAATTAATTAATGTAAAACATTTGGGTAGACTTACTATCTACATTTTTTCACATTCAAGCAAAAAATGCTAAATGCCAGTACATTTATTACTACGGTTGGTTTACCTGGAGTTTACCTGGAGAGGGTTTCGGGGGGCAACGCCCCCGCGGCCCGGTCTGAGACCAGGCCTCATGGTGGATCAGGGTTTGATCAACCAGGCTGTTACTGCTGGCCGCACGCAAGCCCGGTTGGTCAGGTACTGACTTTAGGTGCCTGTCCAATGCCTTCTTGAAGACAGCCAGAGGTCTATTGGTAATCCCCCTTATGGCTAAAGCATTTTAGATCACAGGTTAGAAGAGAGAATGGATAGGTAAAGGAGAAGGAAAGTGAATGACAGAGCAAGGAAAGAGGTGATAAATAGACACGAGTATGGAACACATTCGTACAGCATAATGATGTCAACGAGATAAAGTCAGTTGATCAAATGAAAATGCTGGCCCACAGATGGCTCCAACTTCATCCTGTTCCCTACTTGTATGCCTCATAACAATAAAAATGCTTTCAAATGAGCTGATGTAGGTAACAGCTCTAAGCTTTCCAATAAAATTAAGAATCCTTAACCTGTAAATAGCTTGTCAATAAAGCTAGGGATCCTTAACCTTGTGAAACCCTGTGTGAAAAAAGAAACAGTGGACAGTTCAGCACATAAGTGTTCCAGTAACCATAAGGCCGACACCTCATACTATACATTTACTTTGATCATCATCTGTGTATCTGAGAAACTGCCAGAAGTACTTCTTGTAACCAAGCTTAAGCCTGGTTACTGCAGCTTGCAATGTCTGTTGACATTGCAAGCTGCTCCGTAAATTGGCTTATCTACGTTCATGTTATCATAGTGATAGATCTACTCAGGCTTCTAACTGCACTCCCATGATATTCATTTTCCTTATTTGCTTCTCTCCTAACATTATTTTTAATGCTAAACACACAGATGTTAGATTGTACTCGGGTGGGAGCGATTCCAAATATGTTTAAATTAAGATTTTGCTTATTCCAATCGCCATATAGAAAATGCCAAGATAAGGACCCCTTAAATCCTTCCTGTTATCCTATCCCTCATCTCTTCCCTTCCTTCCACCATCCTTCCCTCTCCTTGCTTCCTTTCCTCCATCACTCACAACACAATCAGCCTTATGAAACCTGTTTGTATATATGACTTAATTAACGAGGAAAACCTCCCTTTATATATTCTCTTTCGTGAACCTCAAGTCTTCTCAACGTTAATTGCTACGTTATCCAACCAACAATTTCCTGCAGGTGTGGCCAGGGAATATTCATTACCCTGGTGTTACCTGACTCGGGGATACCCCTGCCATACGAGGTTAGTGGGGATAGCCCGGGTAGACATGGGTAGGGGAATATATCCCTTCTGGGGATAGCCCTGCTAAACGAGTCTAAGACTACATACTTCCTTAATCTTCTCCTGATAATTTTCATTATTATTATTATTATTATTATTATTATTATTATTATTATAATTATTATTATATTAATTATATATTCACCTCGAAGCTTCAAACCCGTCAGGGTCATACAGTACCTGGGAGGAACGGAAGGTAACCATATTTCATCCAAGAAGGAAAGGGCAGCTCCAGTTCCTTAAATCAAGAGCCCTTCTTCAGCATCAAGACTGTCTCTTCCCCCTCCTCCGGAGGTTTTGCTGCGCTATCAACAGTGAGTAGCGGCGTTATCAAGAGAGAGAGAGAGAGAGAGAGAGAGGATACTCATCTCTTGAGACGGTCTGATGGGCGAGTTGGCCACTGATTCACCGTCTCTTATCTGATTCCTGGCCAACTCTTCCCATCTCACTGTGGTATTCCCTGAGACGCATGCCTCGTCGCCTGGGATACTTTGAGCTTGTCAACTTGTCCAACAGCTTACGAGGGATATCAATTTCACGAGGAAGATGTTAAGTTCGATTGACATGCAACTTAACTTTGTGTGTGTGTGTGTGTGTGTGTGTGTGTGTGTGTGTGTGTGTGTGTGTGTGTGTGTGTGTGTGTGTGTGTGTGTGTGTGTGTGTGTGTGTGTGTGTTATGCCTGGTACTATCAAAGTTCTCATTCTCTCTCCCCTCACCCCTTTCTTCTTTAATTTCACTTTGCCCATTACCCTCGTTCTCTCCCCACAGTTCCTCGCTCTCTCGATGACCCTTTTCTCACTGACCTCGTGTAACCCCCTCCCCCAGTGACCTCGTGACTCCCCTTTCCCTGTAACATCGTGTGACCCCTTTCCCCTGTGACCTCGTGTGACCTCTTCCCCAGTGACCTCAAGTGACCCTTTACCCTGTGACTTCGTGTGACCCTCTTCTCCCTGTGATCTCGTGTAAATCCCTTCCCCTGTGACCTCTTCCCCAGTGATTTCATGTGACCCCTTCCCCTGTGACCTCCTGTGAACCCTTTCCCTGTGACCTCGTGTGACCTCTTCCCACTAACCTCGTGTAACCCCCAATATGACTCAGCCGTTAACCAGACTCAGGGTCGACAATCTAAATGAGACTCAAAATTTGGTCACCAAATATCTCTGATATTATCCTAACACCACAAGACTTTGAAAAGGCAATTAATGACACGCCCAGGCAGAGTGCCTGTCACGTGCCTCCAACATTCTATGGAGAGAAAGCATGGACACAGGGGTCATCCCGCAATTACTAAAAACAACAGGTATAGCCCCACTCCACAAAGGTGTCAGTAAGGCAATTGCCATGAACTACATACCGATAACGCTTACATCCCATCTCATAAAAATCTTTGAAAGGGTTCTAAGAAGTAAGATCGCCAACCATTTAGATACCCATCAGTTACACAGCCCAGGGCAACAAGGGTTTAGAGCAGGTCGCTCCTGCCTGTCCCAGCTACTGGACCACTATAACAAGGTCCTGGATGCTTTAGAGAATAAATAAAAAGCAGATGTGGTATACACATATTTTACGAAAGCCTTCGACAAGTGCGACCATGGTGTAATAGCGCACAAAATGCATGACAAAGGAAAAACAGGAAAAGTTGGTAGCTGGATCTATAACTTCCTAACAAATAAAACAAAATGTAATTAGTAAACAGAGTAAAGTCTGAGGAAACTACAGTGAAAGCTCTGTTCCACAAGGCACAGTACTCGCTCCCTCCCTGTTCCTCATCCTCATATCTGACATAGAGATGTAAGCCATAGCATCGTGTTTTCCTTTGCGGATGACACTCGAGTTGCCATGACAGTGTCCTCCATCGAAGACACTGCAAGACTCTAAGCAAACATCAACCAAATCTTTAAATGGGCCACAGAAAACAATATGAAGTTCAATGTAGAGAAATTTCAAATACTCGGATATAGAAAATTTGAGGAAATTAAAACTTTATCAGAGTATAAAACAAATTCTAAGTACACAATAGAGTGAGAAACTAATGCGAAAGATCTGGGAGTGACAATGTTAGAGGATCTCACCTTCAAAGACCACAACAATGTATCTACCTCATCTGCTAGAAAAATAATTGGATGGATGATTCTCTTCAAATCGCCTGTTCTCTCAAGGCTGGAATACTATTGTACACTAACTGCCCCCTTCAAGGCAGGCGAAATTGCTGACCTTTAGAGTGTACAAAGAACTTTCACTGCACACGTAAGTACGGTAAAGCACCTAAATTCCTGGGAACGGTTGAAGTCCATTGATCTGTATTCCCTGGAACGTAGGCGAGAAAGATATTTGATAATATACACTTGGAAAATCCTTGCGGGATTAGTACAAAACTTTCGCACGAAAATCACTCCCTAAGAAAGCAAAAGACTCGGCAGGAAATGCAACATTCCCTCAGTGAGAAGCAGGGGGGCCACGAGTACACTGAAAGACAACACAATAAGTGTCAGGGGCCAAAGACTGTTTAACTGCCTCCTAGAATACATAAGAGGGATTACCAATAGACCCGTGGCTGTCTTCAAGAAGGCACTGGACAGGCCCATCAAGTCAGTACCTGATCAGCCGGGCTGTGATTCGTACGTCGGTTTATATGCGGCCAGCAGTAACAGCCTGGTTGATCAGACCCTGACCCACCACGAGGCTTGGTCTCAGACCAGACCGTGGGGGCATTGACCCCCGAAACCCTCTCCAGGTAAACTTCCCTGTGACCTCTTCCCCAGTGACCTCTTCCCCAGTGACCTCGTATAACCCCTTCCCCTGTGACTTCATGTGACCCCTTCACCTGTGACCTCGTGTGACCCCTTCCCTGTGACCTCGTGTGACCCCTTCCCCTGTGACCTCGTGCGACCCCTTCTCAGTGGCCTCGTGTGACCCCTCTTCCCCAGTGACCTCGTGTGATCTTGCATTATGGCACGATTAGGAACGGATGTGAAGGTGATTAGGGTTATTATATTACCCTCGCTGTGACCCTCGTTACCCATCCTTAAACAGCACCACCACCAACACTGCTGCATCACCACCATAGCATCACCACTGCATCATCACAGCACCACCAGAGCATCACCGCAGCATCATCACAGCACCACCACTGCAGCACCATCACAGCACCACCTCAGCATCATCACAGCACCACCGCAGCACCACCGAAGCACCACCACAGCACCACCGAACCAGCACCACAGCACCACCAGTAAGTCGGTCACATAACGGCCGCGTATGCAAATTTCTGCGGTAAATTAGGTTGAAATTAATTCGATTAAAATTGCGGTTGTAAGTTTGTTGTTACAGCCGCAGAACAGACTAGTGTGTTACCACTCGCTCACTCACTCGCTTACTCGCTCGCTCACTCACTCGCTCACTCACGCTGTAACACTCCTTATCATATATCCTTTTCCTTTAACTCTATTTCTCATTAACCTTTCTTCCTCCTATCCCTTTCTCCTCCTCCTCCTCCTCCACTTCTCTCTCTCTCTCTCTCTCTCTCTCTCTCTCTCTCTCTCTCTCTCTCTCTCTCTCTCTCTCTCTCTCTCTCTCTCTCCTCTCTCTCTCTCTCTCTCTCTCTTTTCTTCTTTATTCTTTTACACAGGGTTTGACAAGGTTAAGGATCCCTAGCTTTATTGACAAGCTATTCACAGGTTAAGGATTCCTAACTTTATTGACAAGCTAAGAGCTGTTACCTACATCAGCACATTTGAAAGCATTTTTATTGTTATGAGACATACAAGTAGGGAACAGGATGAAGTTGGAGCCATCTGTGGGCCAGCATTTTCATTTGATCAACTGACTTTATCTCGTTGACATCATTATGCTGTACGAATGTGTTCCATACTCGAGTCATCCTGGGTATATAGGATCTCAGATGGAGTGAAATTCTAGAGAAGGGTACAGCCAGAGTGAAGTTGCTGCTTTCTGCCCGTCTTGTGGCATAAAAGCTTGTTTCACGCTGTCCTCGAAGTGGATCCAAGTGTGGTACTTTGACAATATTGGCCTTGTACATAACAGTAAGGCCACCCACATCCCTCCTATGTTGAAGGCTCTGCTGAAATGACAGATCTCTCCAGGATGGGTCCAGGCGAGAGATGAGACGTCTTGCTCTGTTCTCTACTCTGTCAAGCAGTCGCAGATGAGAGGGGGGGGGGCAGGCAAACCAAGAAAGTGGAGCATACTCAAGGTGCGAGTGTACTTGTGCCTCGTACACAATCTTGCAATCCCTACTGTCAAGTAGATGCGAGATACGGCTAAGTGCTGTAAGCTTCCTGGCTGCCTTGTTTGAAAGATTTACAACATGGTTCTTCATGGTTAGTTTGGAGTCAAATTTCACCCCAAGGATATCAACTTCTTCTCCAGGTGCCAACACCCTCCCATTCATCCTTACTACTTCACCAGCATTACCATCATGGTGCCTAGAGACGATCATCAATTGCGTTTTCTCAGGTGCAAATGTTACTTGCCATCTATTTCCCCAAGCTGATATAGCTCTCAGCTGGTGATTGATGTAGCTTAGAGCAGCTGGCATTTCTTCTCTTGGATAAGTGAATGTCAGTGTGCAGTCGTCTGCATATGCATGTGATACTGGGATGAGATGAAGAAGGTCGTTGAAGTAGACATTCCATAACAATGGTCCCAGCACGCTTCCTTGTGGAACACTTGCCCCAATAGGATGTCTTGCCGATTCCGTTCCATTGAGAACTACACTTAGAGATCTACCATGAAGGTAATCACTGAGGAGACATAGCGTAGAGCCTGCAATTCCCAGTGCTTGAAGTTTTGCTAAGAGGCCCTGGTGCCACACCCGGTCGAAAGCGCCAGCAATGTCCAGTGCTACCACACAGCTGACTTTGGATTCATCCGGTGACTGGTGCCACTTAGTGGAGAGGTTTAACAACAGATCAGCAGCAGAGTAACCATTCCTGAAGCCATATTGACGATCACTAAGTAGTGAGTGGTAGTCCAAAAATCTGTCATTTGTCTTGAGATTATTGTCTCAAGGATCTTGCCAGTGATTGACAGGAGTGACACTGGTCTGTAGTTGCTGATTTCTGCTCTGCTCTTCTTTTTGTGAACAGGGAATACATTTGCCTCTTTCCATAGAGAGGGCCATTTACACTGTACTAGGCAGTGCTGAAAGATGCTCTCTCTCTCTCTCTCTCTCTCTCTCTCTCTCTCTCTCTCTCTCTCTCTCTCTCTCTCTCTCTCTCTCTCTCTCTCTCTCTCTTTCTCTCTCTTTCTCTCCCTCCTCCCTCGGTCCCCCACGCACAAACACTGTTAGACACCAGAAACTTAATTAACAGAACCTAAACTATAACTTAAAAAACAATATATGGTCTACCTGGAGGTTACCTGGAGGTTATTCCGGGGATCAACGCCCCCGCGGCCCGGTCCATGACCAGGCCTCCCGATGGATCAGGGCCTGATCAACTAGGCTGTTACTGCTGGCCGCACGCAGTCCAACGTACGAGCCACAGCCCGGCTGATCCGGCATTGACTTTAGGTATCTGTCCAGCTCTCTCTTGAAGGCAGCCAGGGGTTTATTGGCAATTCCCCTAATGCTTGATGGGAGGCTGTTGAACAGTTTTGGGCCCCGGACACTTATGGTGTTTTCTCTTAGTGTACCAATGGCGCCCCTACTTTTTTATTGGGGGCATTTTGCATCCCCTGCCCAGTCTTTTACTTTCGTATGGTGATTTCTGTGTGCAGATTTGGGACCTTTCCCTTCCAAATTTTTCCCAAAGGGGTAGATTATGATTATCTCTCCCCCCTGCTTTCCCCAACGAGTAAAAGTAAGTGCTTCCAAGCGCCCCCCGTATTAAGGGGCTTAAAGAATTTATCGTGCAGTAAAGGATCCTTACACTCTCTAGATCTGCGATTTCACCTGCTTTGTTGGAAGTTAAGTACAGCAGTATTCCAGCCTAGAGAAACATGATTTGAAAAGGATCATCAGGGGTTTGGGCATCTCTCGTTTTGAAATTTCTTTCCACCCTATCTTTTTTCTTTGCACGTGCGACCCGTGGCACTTGTGATCCTTGAAAGTGGACCCTAAACATTAACTCCCAGGTCCCTTTACTTTTTTTTTTTTCCGCCTTTTAGGGCCCGGGAGTCAGTAGTATACTCTGTTCAGTTATTACTCCCCCAGTTTTCCATAACGATAGTTGGAATTTGTCCTAAATTGAAATCATATTGTTTCCCCGTTCCCACGGGAAAACTTTGTTTATATTTTTTTGGGGGTTAACCCGTCCTCACAGATGACACCTCGCGTCCTAGTATCACCCGCAAAGGATGATAGGTGCTGGGGTTTTATATCTCTGTTTGTCTGAATGAGGATAAGGAATAAGAGGGGGGGCGGTACTGTGCCTTTGTGGAAAAAACCCTTTTACTATGGCAGCCCCCCGATTTAACTCTGTTGACCACTACCAAGTCTTTAAAAAAAGGACGAACTAATTGCTTTAGGAGATGAATTTTAACTCGTTCCCCATCGATACTAAAAACACAAGTGTAACATTTACTCAACACCCATGAAACACAAGTGTGACACTTTATATACAGTCGTCACGTGAGGCACAGACCCTGGGTGCTTTGGGGGTTAGCGGGACGGTTACAAAGCTGGCTTCTTCTGCATGTTTTAAAAAAAGGTTGGAGAGTTGAAGGAGGAGGTCTTGCTTCTCCGGAGGGGATTAGGAGGTTTAAGGTCACCTCAAAAGGGCCTGGGAGAGATGTGGGTGGGTTTGGGGATGTGGGGAATGAGGTTCAGCATGAGGTTTGGGAGTCTGTCTCCTCACTGGAGGAGGCTGTAGGTGGGGAAAATAACAAGCACCCCGGGGTGCAGCCCCCGCTCCTGCTACAAGTGGGGAGTTGTTTACATAATGGGGGGCGCAAACAGGTAAGGAAAGTTAATGGGAAGATCTGGGGAGGAAATTCGCTTCTTGTTTCTCCAGGATGAATGTACTTCGTGGCCATGAAGGTAAGGTACTACTGCCCCCTGCTAATAAGGTAAGCGCTTTTCTTGTGGTTGGTGACTCTCGGAAAGATTGTGCCGTGTTTTTTTGTAAAGGGGAATAAAAAATAGAGATAGAGTGGCTTCCCTGGAGCTGGTTTGGGGACTTTGTCAACAGAGGATAATATCTGTCAGGTAAGGGGAAAACCCCATTATCTGCTAGGCTGGGGGAAATGATTTGGGGGGGGTTTGGGAAGAAGAGCTCTGATAAGACAGGTCAGCTATAGATTTTTTTTAAGTCTGGGGAGGGACCCCAAATCATATGTAGCATCGCCTAAAAGGGGGAGTAAAAAATGAATTTTTTGTTAGGAAATTTGGTGAAAATTGGGCTAGCGATAGCAAAACTTGCAATCCCATTCTTTGACAACGGAACAACTTTTAGGGCAAACATGATATGTATGAAAGGGGATGGGGATCCCCTTGGGGCGGGGGTGGTAGCACTTGCAGACTCGATTGAAAAGGCCTTGTGAAATGCCTTGATTTTAAACTGAGGAAGAAGGGGGTTAGGGGTGTTGGGAAACAAGCGGGTTTTGCAACACGGGGGTTGGGAAACAGAAATGTAAAAAGGGCATTAGCTGAATTTATAAATAAAGAAAAATAAACAGGTCAGCAACGGGGGGGACAGCAGAGGGCAGAAAAGGGCCCTAGCCCCCTTAAGGTTTCTTAAAATAGCAGGAGTTTAGAAATAAGATAGATGAGCAAGATTAATTGCAATGCAGGAAACATAGATATTTTGCATAACAGGACCTGGCTCCCAAACGAAAGATAGAGGTGCCCTCTGAATGTCACATCAAGGTATAAATTATTCCACACGACAGGGTCAACAGAAAATGGTGGAGTAGTGATGTAGTCAAGACAAATTTAAAATTTTTGGTTAGACAAGAAAAAATTTGAAGGGCAGCCACTGAATCGTTTTTTACACTTTCGGGGCCGAAAAAACTAATTTTGGGGGTATTTACAGGGGCCCCAAAACTATAGGGGAGTGCAGTAAAATTCTTGGGACGAAATTCGTAAGGCATCTACATACGAAAATGTTGTGCTAATGGGAGATTTCAACTATGACAGATTGACTGGAGCAATTTGACAGGAAATTTAGAGTCGGGTGACTTTCTTGATACGATCCAGGATTGTTTTTTAAAACAGTTTGTGACAGAGCCAACTGGGGGAAATAACCTCCTTGACTTGGTTTTGCCAGTGGGGGAAACACTAATTAATAATCTTGAGGTTAATGATGAGCTTGGGGGAGTGATCACAAATCACTCAGTTTTAACATATCATGGAATTCCCCTAATAATGGCAATCAAGTCTCCGTCCCTGACTTTCGCTTTGGGTGATTTCATAGGACTGAAAAAAAAACTTAGGGGGGCTGAAATGGAATGACCTGACTAGGGGTCAGGTGGTGGTGAATGGTTGCCGATATGATGCTTTCCAGGGCATGTTCTAGCTGCTCAGTCAAATTATGTTCCATTTAGGGAAATCAGATCAAACAAAAAGATCCTAAATGGATGAACAATAGATTAAAATATTGATTGGTCAAAAGAGAGGCATATATAGGCAAATCAAAAGAGGAAGGGGCAAATTTAAAAAAATCGATATATTCAGTTAAAGAGAGAAAAAAAAAAAGGGAATTAGAAAAGCAAAAAGAGATTATGAGGTTAAAGTTGCAAGAGAATCGAAGACTAACCCCAAAAAGGGTTCTTTCAGGTATACAGAAGTAAGATCAGGGACAAGATAGGCCCAAATCAAAAGTTCCTCGGGTCAGCTCACTGACAGTGATAAGGAAATGTGTTTGAATTTTTAACACATACTTCCTCTCAGTTTTTACACAGGAGGATACCAGCGATATTCCAGTAATGATAAATTATGTAGAACAGGACGATAATAAACTGTGCACTATTAGGGTCACAAGTGACATGGTCCTTAGGCAAATAGATAAATTAAAACCTAACAAATCCCCAGGCCTGATGAACTGTATGCAAGGGTTCTAAAGGAATGAAAAAGAGGAGCTTAGCACACCTTTGGCTTAATTTTTCAACATATCACTACAAACTGGCATGGTGCCAGATAAGTGGAAAAAATGGCAATGTGATACCTATTTTCAAAACAGGTGACAGGTCCTTAGCTTCGAACTATAGACCAATAAGCCTAACCTCCATAGTGGGAAAATTTATGGAATCAATAATTCCCGAGGCAGTTCGTAGCCACCTTGAAAAGCATAAATTTAATCAACGAATCTCAGCATGGTTTTACAAAGGGGCGTTCCTGCCTTACGAATTTATTAACTTTTTTCACTAAGGTATTTGAGGAGGTAGATCATGGTAATGAATATGATATTGTGTATATGGACTTCAGTAAGGCTTTTGACAGGGTCCCACATCAGAGACTATTGAGGAAAATTAAAGCACATGGAATAGGAGGAGAAATTTTTTCCTGGATAGAGGCATGGTTGACAAATAGGCAGCAGAGAGTTTGCATAAATGGGGAGAAATCAGAGTGGGGAAGCGTCACGAGCGGTTTCCACAGGGTCAGTGTTGGGCCCCCTGCTGTTCACAATCTACATAAACGACATAGATGAGGGCATAAAGAGCGACATCGGCAAGTTTGCCGATGACACCAAAATAGGCCGTCGAATTCATTCTGACGAGGACATTCGAGCACTCCAGGAAGATTTGAATAGACTGATGCAGTGGTCGGAGAAGTGGCAGATGCAGTTTAATATAGACAAATGCAAAGTTCTAAAATGTTGGACAGGACAATAACCATGCCACATATAAACTAAATAATGTAGATCTTAATATTACGGATTGCGAAAAAGATTTAGGAGTTCTGGTTAGCAGTAATCTGAAACCAAGACAACAGTGCATAAGTGTTCGCAATAAAGCTAATAGAATCCTTGGCTTCATATCAAGAAGCATAAATAATAGGAGTCCTCAGGTTGTTCTTCAACTCTATACATCCTTGGTTAGGCCTCATTTAGATTATGCTGCACAGTTTTGGTCACCGTATTACAGAATGGATATAAATTCTCTGGAAAATGTACAAAGGAGGATGACAAAGATGATCCCATGTATCAGAACCTTCCCTATGAGGATAGACTAAGGGCCCTGAAACTGCACTCTCTAGAAAGACGTAGAATTAGGGGGGATATGATTGAGTTATAAGTGGAAGACAGGAATAAATAAAGGGATGTAAATAGTGTGCTGAAAATATCTAGCCTAGACAGGACTCGCAGCAATGGTTTTAAGTTGGAAAAATTCAGATTCAGGAAGGATATAGGAAAGTACTGGTTTGTAATAGAGTTGTGGATGAGTGGAACAAACTCCCAAGTACCGTTATAGAGGCCAGAACGTTGTGTAGCTTTAAAAATAGGTTGGATAAATACATGAGTAGATGTGGGTGGGTGTGAGTTAGACCTGATAGCTTGTGCTAACAGGTCGGTTGCCGTGTTCCTCCCTTAAGTCAATGTGACCTGACCTGACTAGGTTGGGTGCATTGGCTTAAGCCGGTAGGGACTTGGACCTGCCTCGCATGGGCCAGTAGGCCTTCTGCAGTGTTCCTTCGTTCTTATGTTCTTATGTTCTTAACACTCCATGATAACACAAGTGTAACACTTTATTCAACACTCCATGATAACACAAGTGTGACACTTTATTCAACACTCCATGATAACACAAGTGTAACACTTTACTCAACACTCCATGATAACACAAGTGTGACACTTTATTCAACACTCCATGATAACACAAGTGTGACACTTTATTCAACACTCCATGATAACACAAGTGTGACACTTTATTCAACACTCCATGATAACACAAGTGTAACACTCTACTCAACACTCCATGATAACACAAGTGTAACACTTTACTCAACACTCCATGATAACACAAGTGTGACACTTTATTCAACACTCCATGGTAACACAAATGTGACACTTTATTCAACACTCCATGATAACACAAGTGTGACACTCTATTCAACACTCCATGGTAACACAAGTGTAACACTTTACTCAACACTCCATGATAACACAAGTGTGACACTTTATTCAACACTCCATGATAACACAAGTGTGACACTTTATTCAACACTCCATGATAACACAAGTGTGACACTTTATTCAACACTCCATGATAACACAAGTGTAACACTTTATTCAACACTCCATGATAACACAAGTGTAACACTCTACTCAACACTCCATGATAACACAAGTGTGACACTTTATTCAACACTCCATGATAACACAAGTGTAACACTCTACTCAACACTCCATGTAACACAAGTGTGACACTTTATTCAACACTCCATGATAACACAAGTGTAACACTCTACTCAGCACTCCATGATAACACAAGTGTGACACTTTATTCAACACTCCATGATAACACAAGTGTGACACTTTATTCAACACTCCATGATAACACAAGTGTAACACTCTACTCAACACTCCATGATAACACAAGTGTGACACTTTATTCAACACTACATGATAACACAAGTGTAACACTTTATTCAACACTCCATGATAACACAAGTGTAACACTCTACCCAACACTTCAAGATAACACAAGTGTAACACTCTACCCAACACTTCATGATAACACAAATGTAACACTTTACTTAACACTCCATGATAACACAAGTGTAACATTCTGCCCAACACTTCAAGACAACACAAGTGTAAAACTCTACTCAAAACTCCATGATAACACAAGTGTAACACTTTATTCAACACTCCATGATAACACAAGTGTAACACTCTACCCAACACTTCAAGATAACACAAGTGTAACACTCTACCCAACACTTCATGATAACACAAATGTAACACTTTACTTAACACTCCATGATAACACAAGTGTAACATTCTGCCCAACACTTCAAGACAACACAAGTGTAAAACTCTACTCAAAACTCCATGATAACACAAGTGTAACACTCTACTCAACACTCCATGATAACACAAGTGTAACACTCTACTCAACACCCCATGATAACACAAGTGTAACACTCTACTCAACACTCCATGATAACACAAGTGTAACGCTCTACTCAACACTCCATGATAACACAAGTGTGACACTTTATTCAACACTCCATGATAACACAAGTGTGACACTTTATTCAACACTCCATGATAACACAAGTGTGACACTTTACTCAACACTCGATGATAACACAAGTGTAACACTCTACTCAACACTCCATGATAACACAAGTGTAACACACTACTCAACACTCAATGATAACACAAGTGTAACACTCTACTCAACACTCGATGATAACACAAGTGTAACACTCTACTCAACACTCCATGATAACACAAGTGTAACACTCTACTCAACACTCCATGATAACACAAGTGTAACACTTTACTCAACACTCCATGATAACACAAGTGAAACACTCTACTCAGCACTCCATGATAACACAAGTGTAACACTTTACTCAACACTCCATGATAACACAAGTGTGACACTTTACTCAACACTCCATGATAACACAGTGTAACACTCTACTCAACACCTCCATGAAACACAAGTGTAACACTCTACTCAACACCCCATGATAACACAAGTTTAACACTTTACTCAACACTCCATGATAACACAAGTGTAACACTTTACTCAACACTCCATGATAACACAAGTGTGACACTTTACTCAACACTCCATGATAGCACAAGTGTAACACTCTACTCAACACTCCATGATAACACAAATGTAACACTTTACTCAACACTCCATGATAACACAAGTGTGACACTTTACTCAGCACTCCATGATAACACAAGTGTAACACTCTACTCAACACTCCATGATAACACAAGTGTAACACTCTATTCAACACTCCATGATAACACAAGTGTAACACTCTATTCAACACTCCATGATAACACAAGTGTATCACTCTATTCAACACTCCATGATAACACAAGTGTAACACTCTACTCAACACTCCATGATAACACAAGTGTAACACTCTACTCAACACTCCATGATAACACAAGTGTAACACTCTATTCAACACTCCATGATAACACAAGTGTGACACTTTATTCAACACTCCATGATAACACAAGTGTAACACTTCACTCAACACTCCATGATAACCTCAAATGTAACACTCTACTCAACACTTCATGGTAACACAAGTGTAACACTCTACTCAACACTCCATGATAACACAAGTGCAACACTCGACTCAACACTCCATGATAACACAAGTGTAACACTCTACTTAACACTCCATGATAACACAAGTGTAACACTCTACTCAACACTCCATGATAACACAAGTGTAACACTCTACTCAACACTCCATGATAACACAAGTGTGACACCCAACACTATATGATAACACAAATGTAACACTACTCATCACTCCAAGCTAATAACATAAGTGTTACACACTAAACATTCCAAGACAACACAGGTGAAACACTGTTCAATACTCCACGATCACGGACATGCGAAATACTAACACGAAACACTTAGAAGAAACACACAACTTGACACATTATGTGAGCACTGATAACCTTTCGCAATTAGAACATTCCTCCGTAATTAGCTCTCAGTGTTGGGTGTCTGGGGGTGTAGGGTGGGTGTTTGGGATGTAGGGCGGGTGTCTGCGGGTGTAGGGTGGGTGTCTGGGCGTGTAGGGTGGGTGTTTGGGGTGTAGGGTGGGCGTCTGGGGGCGCAGGGCGAGTATCTGAAGGTGTAGGATAAGTGTCTCGGGGTGTAGGGCGGGTGTCTGGGGGTGTAGGGCGGATGTCTGGGGGTGTAGGATGGTGTCTGCGGGTGTTGGGCGGTGTCTGGGGTGTAGGGCGGGTGTCTGCGGTGTAGGGCAGGTGTCTGGGGTGTAGGGTGGTTGTCTGGGCGTGTAGGGTGGTGTCTCGGGGTGTAGGGTGGGTGTCTGGGGTGTAGGGCGGGTGTCTGAGGGTGTAGGTGGGTGTCTGGGGTGTGGAATGGGTGTCTCGGGGTATAGGGTGGGTGTCTGGGGGTGTAGGGCGGGTGTCTGGGGTGTAGGGTGGATGTCTGTGAGTGTAGGGTGAGTGTCTGGGGTGTAGGGCGGATGTCTGGGGGTGTAGGATGGGTGTCTGCGGGTGTTGGGTGGGTGTCTGGGGTGTAGGGCGGGTGTCTGCGGGTGTAGGGCAGTGTCTGGGGGTGTAGGGTGGTTGTCTGGGCGTGTAGGGTGGGTGTCTCGGGGTGTAGGGTGGGTGTCTGGGGGTGTAGGGCGGGTGTCCTGAGGGTGTAGGGTGGGTGTCTGGGGTGTGGAATTTGTGTCTCGGGGTATAAGGGTGGGTGTCTGGGGGTGTAGGGCGGGTGTCTGGGTGTAGGTGGATGTCTGTGGGTGTAGGTGAGTGTCTGGGGTGTAGGGTGGGTGTCTGGGGTGTAGGGTGGGTGTCTGGTGGTGTAGGGTGGGTGTCTGGGGTGTACGGTGGTGTCTCGGAGTGTAGGATGGGTGTCTCGGGTGTAGGATGGGTGTCTCGGGCTGTAGGGTGGGTGTCTGGGGGTGTAGGGTGGGTGTCTGGGTGTGTAGGGTTGCTGTCGGGGGTGTTGAGTGGGTGTCTGGGGGTGTAGAGTGGGTGTCTGGAGGTGTACGATGGGTGTCTGCGGGTGTAGGGCGGGTGTCGGGGGTATAAGATGGTTGTCTGCGGGTGTAGCGCGGGTGTCTGGGGGTGTAGTGGGTATCTGGCGTGTAGGGTGGGTTGTCTGGGGGCGTAGGTGGGTGTCTGGGGTTGTAGGGCGGGTGTCTGGGGGTGTAGTGTGGTGCCTGGGATGTGGGATGGTTGTCTCGGGGTGTAGGTGGGTGTCTGGGGTGTAGGGCGGGTGCCTGGGGTGTAGGATGGGTGTCTGCGGGTGTAGGGCGGGTGTCTGGGGTGTAGGGCGGGTGTCTGGGGTGTAGGGTGGGTGTCTGGGGGTGTAGGGTGGGTGTCTCGGAGTGTTGGATGGGTGTCTCAGGGTGTAGGATGGGTGTCTCGGGGTGTAGGGTGGGGTGTCTGGGAGTGTAGGGTGGGTGTCTGGGTGTGTAGGGCTGCTGTCTGGGGTGTTGAGTGGGTGTCTTGGGGTGTAGGGTGGGTGTCTGGAGGTGTGGGATGGGTTTCTCGGGTGTTCTGTGGGTGTATGCGGTGTAGGGCGGGTGTCTGGGGTGTAGGGTGGGTGTCTGGGCGTGTAGGTGGGTGTCTGGGGTGTAGGGTGGGTGTCTGGGGATGTAGGGCTGGTGTCTGGGGGTGTAGTGTGGGTGTCTGGGGTGTGGATGGTGGTCTCGGGTGTAGGGTGGGTGTCTGTGAGTATAGGATGGGTGTCTGCGGGTGTAGGGCGGGTGTCTGGGGTGTAGGGCGGGTGTCTGGGGTGTAGGGTGGATGTCTGTGGGTGTAGGCGGTGTCTAGGGATGTAGGTGGGTGTCCTGGGGGTGTAGGGTGGTTGTCTGGGATTTAGGGTGGGTGTCTGGGGGTGTAGGGTGGGTGTCTGGGGGTGTAGGGTGGGTGTCTGGGGTGTAGGTGGGCGTCTCGGAGAGTAGGATGGGTGTCTGCAGGTGTAGGGCTGATGTCTGGGGGTGTAGGGCAAGCGTCTGGGGTGTAGGGTGGATGTCTCCTGGTGCAAGGCGGGTGTCTGGGGGTGTAGGGTGGGTGTCTCGGGGTGCAGGATGGGTGTCTCGGGGTGTAGGGTGGGTGTATGCGGGAACAGGGTGAAACATACCGTAAGCGAGCCCAGTCTTGCCTCACGGGTATACCTGGAGAGGATTTCAATGATCAGCGCCCCACGGCCCGGTCTGTGACCAGGGTGATAAGCGTTCAATGTCTAATTAGAAATTTATGTCAAAATGTAAATGCATTGTCATTTCATCTTCGTGGATGTAACTGACTCGCGAACCGAGGCCAAACTGTTAGACCATTAATTTTTAGAATTTCCTCTGAGTTTTCAGCAGCCCGCAACTTACCTGCCGAATGAAATCACAGAACGGATGGGACTCGATCCCATGGTAGGCGAATCCTAAGGCTCGGAGGCAGATGCTGTGCAGGAACATTACAGGATCAATATCTTCTTTGCACTCACTGTCTTATATATTATCAGGTGTTGCACACACACACACACAAGATCGAGTCACTGAAACTAATCTGTGTCCTTTTCGTGGCTTCCTTGGCCACTTCCACAGCCTGAGTAGTGAAGGTTAACTCTCAGGACAGAAAAAGTAAATCTGCGACACTCCGGCTCAATGCAGTCTCAAAAAGATCACAGTGAGGAAATCATTTTCCTCAAGCGAATGTATTTCGACGAACTCTAACCTGGATAGCCAAGTAAATGAATTACTTCAAGCATTACTTGATCCTCAACTATCTGCTGGTAATTCTAATATCACGGTTGCATCCGGCAAGTTTTGTTGTCAGTCGATGACAGTTGTCTGCAAGTAAAGGAACATTCATTGCTCACAGATCCGTTCTGGTTCAAGAACATTTAAATTATCACAGATCCACAGTGGTACGGGAACCATACCGCGGGTGGGGTTAGAACCCGCGATCAGAGAGTCTCAAAACTCCAGACCGTCGCGTTAGCCACTGGACCAGCTAGCCACAATAAGATTCGTCCAACTAGGTATATTTCTACACCATAGGAAGGTTAGCATAGGCACCACTGTGACCACAAATGCAAGTTTTTACAGACGAATCTCCAGCTAGCGTGGCCGTGACGAACTCTAGCTAGAGTTCGTGGCTAACGCGACGGTCTGGAGTTTTGAGTCTCTCTGATCGCGGGTTCTATCCCATCCCGTGGTATGGTTTGTTTGCAATCGTGTCATTACGATTTCGTGAGTCATGGTACGGGAACGTTTTAATTAACACAGATCCACAATGGTACAATTATTATTACAATCAAAACTAATCCCTAAACCCACACGGATTATACAACCACAGCGGTACAAGAGCTTTCGAACTTTTGAAGATCAGCTGCGACAACATCCGAAAGACAGGTTATCAGCGCCTTCGTAGGGAAGAAGGTAAGGGAAGACTTAATTAATATTAAACCGTTTCATTTTTATCTTGTACTATATTTTGTTGCCAGAGGTATCCTTTTCATAATGGTTGGAGAGGAGCCCCAGACCTCGCTTGACCTCTGAGAGGGGCTGGGTGTGTCTGCATATGTTGATGGGTGTTGCTGAGAGTAGTGACGAGTGTTGCTGCGTGTGTCGACCAGTGTTGCTACGTGGTGTTGAGTGATGAGGCACTCATGGAAGCAAACTTTACTTCTCTGACGCTCTCTCCTCCTCCCCCTCTTCAAGTTACGACCACAAGAGCTTGTTAACGCCGACAGGAGTAAGTCAGTTGTTATTCAGCTGACCTGCAGCCTGTGCGTCATTCCTTCAGGCAGCCCACACCTTCCTGGCAGCTCCAGGCCACTCTCTCTCTCTCTCTCTCTCTCTCTCTCTCTCTCTCTCTCTCTCTATCACCCCCAGACAAGTTTAAGAACAGTGTTGATTAGCGATTCACTTGATGCGAGTGATTTAAGATGGAATTAATTGTTAGGTCTTATCGCGTGTATCCATAAGCAAGCAGCGGGCCACACGTCACCGCTGTGGCTGTGTTAATACCTGCATTTACATATGACACGAATATATGCTTTCCCTATGCTAATGCTACGGCTCTATTGTGTGGAGCTCAACAACTGACGAGAAGACCCTTGTTGTATGTCTTCCTGTTGACGTGTGTGTGTGTGTGTGTGTGTGTGTGTGTGTGTGTGTGTGTGTGTGTGTGTGTGTGTGTGTGTGTGTGTGTGTGTGTGTGTGTGTGTGTGGTGTGTGTGTGTGTGAGCTAGAACCCAACTCTCCAATACATCACAGTTCATTCATTCCTTAGTTGATAACGGAAGAGATGTCGAGCTAAATCCAACGGTCATGAAAGAATACCACAAAATATATTTCTTAGCTCTCTCAAAATTATTATTATGATTATTATTATTATTATTATTATTATTATTATTATTATTATTATTATTATTATTGTCATCGAGGTAAGCAGTAAACCCGTAAGAGTCATACAGTGCTTAACAGGGAGAATAGGTCACACTTCTAAATTTAGGAAATAAAAGCGGCCCACCTGATGTCTTCAAGTATTTCTAAGACCAACTATATCTAAGAGAAAATATTTTTAAGAGACGTTATTTAAAGTATTTAGAAGAGAAAGTATTTTGAATAGAAAGTATGCCAAAGTATTTCCAAGAGAAAGTAACAAGTGCTACGATAACTGGAAACTTAAAGTAACATTATCTAGCAAAATTCTGAAAACAGGACTCTACCAGCATACCTGCGATACCGTAACTTAAAAAAGGTAATTACTAACTTAAAATAGGTAATAACGAAAGGGTAATTTCATCGACGGTCAGTTTAGAGACATGATTCCACCCTTCCCCTCAACGATAACCAGAAAAACCCACACGTATCCCAGAGACAAGATTCGACCCTCGTAACGACAACTAGGCAAGCGCAAACCGGTAAGCACACACGGAACCAGGAGCCGAGACTCGACCCTCGCAACCAAGTGATCACCGCCACAACAAGTGTCGCCAGGCGTCGAGTATTAATCACGCCCTCGTTACCTCGTTCAACCCGCTGCCATAAAACTGCCATAAACAGATCACGTTTTAATATAATCCCCAGCCACCTCTTGGCCCATAGCTCACACTCCCGTGAACCCTGGCCAACACCCTCACCTTCCCACAAACACTGTACTAGAATACTCGCGTGCACTGGGCGCAGTACTACGTAAACATCTCATCTTCATACGGTACGACGTGAGAATATGGTTATATGCTATTTTTCTACTGTTAATGGAGGGGTTGCGGCAAGGCAGCACGGCGGATAATCGAGGTCTGACGTTATAAAAGATGCTATAACTCGGATCATCAAGCAGGGTTCTCCCGCGAAGGAGATCCCATATAAAGCTGATATAATGGCGAGGATACACCAGCAGCAATTGATCCCTTACCCAGGGCAAGAAGGCACCAAGAGACGCTCCCCCATCACGGTTGATGAGCGAAATCCTAAGAACAGAGATTCTAATCCTTATCACTCGCGTTCTGATATGTTCCTCTGGTATTACTGACAGTCGATCAGGGAGTTTATGAAGATAGTGACAAGCAGCAGTGATCCTTAGAAGCGATTTTCTTGCACAACGAAGCCCTGGGTATCGTCCATTCACATCGTAACGTGTTACGCCTGCATTCTTCTTCGTCGAGAGATTATCTTCGTGTTCCCCAATCAGCCAAGATTAATTGTTCCGTGCGGGCCATTCCTTCGTTGATGGAGACGTCTTAAGCGCTGGCGTTCTTAAATCACGGTGCAGTGGGAGTGATGGCTGCGAGTGTAGACGGTGTCGTGCTGTGACAGGGCTCTTGAAGCTACATTTAACACCCAAAGTCCTAACGGTGTCTTGCTGTTTCTAGCTCCTTGAAGCTGATCGTCTCTTGCTGGGGCTGAGTTTTGAAGCTTTGAATACTCAAGGTCCTAACGGTGTTCTGACTGTCTCTTGCTTTGACTGGGTTTCAAAGCTACTGTTAATAGCAAGGCTCTGGTGATTTTTTGTTGTGTCAGCGCCCTTGAAGCTCACTACATCGCCAAGAGAATGACTATAAAATGTTGTGCCAAGGCTTTTGAAAACCTCTTCAAAGCAGTTCTAATGATCCCTTCCTGTATCATGGGATCTTGAAGCTCATTTTAATGCCAAGATTTCGTCGTTTAGAGCTCACTTATGTGTCATGGTTCATTTGCTTTAGGTTCATCTAAGTGCCAAGATGCTGATTCTATTATGTATAATAGAATTACCGAAGATCGTCGCAAGCTAGAAGTTCTTTCGAGCATCTTGGTTTTGTTTTGTCCGAGCTCCTGATGCTAACCTAGGTAACAGAGCTCCTGATGCTAACCTAGGTAACAGAGCTCCTGATGCTAACCTAGGTAACAGAGCTCCTGATGCTAACCTAGGTAACAGAGCTCCTGATGCTAACCTAGGTAACAGAGCTCCTGATGCTAACCTAGGTAACAGAGCTCCTGATGCTAACCTAGGTAACAGAGCTCCTGATGCTAACCTAGGTAACAGAGCTCCTGATGCTAACCTAGGTAACAGAGCTCCTGATGCTAACCTAGGTAACAGAGCTCCTGATGCTAACCTAGGTAACAGAGCTCCTGATGATAACCTAGCTAACAGAGCTCCTGATGCTAACCTAGCTAACAGAGCTCCTGATGATAACCTAGCTAACAGAGCTCTGATGCTAACCAGGTAACAGAGCTCCTGATGCTAACCTAGGTAACAGAGCTCCTGATGCTAACCTAGGAAAACAGAGCTCCTGATGCTAACCTAGGTAACAGAGCTCCTGATGCTAACCTAGGTAACAGAGCTCCTGATGCTAACCTAGGTAACAGAGCTCCTGATGCTAACCTAGGTAACAGAGCTCCTGACGCTAACCTACGTAACAGAGCTCCTGATGCTAACCTACGTAACAGAGCTCCTGATGCTAACCTAGCTAAGAGAGCTCCTGATGCTAACCTACGTAACAGAGCTCCTTATGCTAACCTAGGTAACAGAGCTCCTGATGCTAACCTAGGTAACAGAGCTCCTGATGCTAACCTAGGTAACAGAGCTCCTGATGCTAACCTAGGTAACAGAGCTCCTGATGCTAACCTAGGTAACAGAGCTCCTGATGCTAACCTAGGTAACAGAGCTCCTGATGCTAACCAGGAAAACAGAGCTCCTGATGCTAACCAGGTAACAGAGCTCCTGATGATAACCTAGGTAACAGAGCTATTGATGCTAACCTAGGTAACAGAGCTCCTGATGCTAACCTAGGTAACAGAGCTCCTGACGCTAACCTAGGTAACAGAGCTCCTGATGATAACCTAGGTAACAGAGCTCCTGATGATAACCTAGGTAACAGAGCTCCTGATGATAACCTAGCTAACAGAGCTCCTGATGCTAACCTAGGTAACAGAGCTACCTGATGCTAACTAGTAACAGAGCTCCTGATGATAACCTAGGTAACAGAGCTCCTGACGCTAACCTAGCTAACAGAGCTCCTGATGCTAACCTAGGTAACAGAGCTCCTGATGCTAACCTAGGTAACAGAGCTCCTGATGATAACCTAGGTAACAGAGCTCCTGATGCTAACCTAGGTAACAGAGCTCCTGATGATAACCTAGGTAACAGAGCTCCTGATGATAACCTAGGTAACAGAGCTCCTGATGATAACCTAGCTAACAGAGCTCCTGATGCTAACCTAGGTAACAGAGCTCCTGATGCTAACCTAGGTAACAGAGCTCCTGATGATAACCTAGGTAACAGAGCTCCTGATGCTAACCTAGGTAACAGAGCTCCTGATGATAACCTAGCTAACAGAGCTCCTGATGCTAAACCTAGGTAACAGAGCTCCTGATGATAACCTAGCTAACAGAGCTCCTGATGCTAACCTAGGTAACAGAGCTCCTGATGATAACCTAGCTAACAGAGCTCCTGATGCTAACCTAGGTAACAGAGCTCCTGATGATAACCTAGGTAACAGAGCTCCTGATGATAACCTAGGTAACAGAGCTCCTGATGATAACCTAGGTAACAGAGCTCCTGATGCTAACCTAGGTAACAGAGCTCCTGATGATAACCATAGGTAACAGAGCTCCTGATGATAACCTAGGTAACAGAGCTCCTGATGCTAACCTAGGTAACAGAGCTCCTGATGATAACCTAGGTAACAGAGCTCCTGATGATAACCTAGGTAACAGAGCTCCTGATGATAACCTAGGTAACAGAGCTCCTGATGCTAACCTAGGTAAACAGAGCTCCTGATGATAACCTAGGTAACAGAGCTCCTGATGCTAACCAAAGGTAACAGAGCTCCTGTTTGCTAACCTAGGTAACAGAGCTCCTGATGCTAACCTAGGTAACAGAGCTCCTGATGATAACCTAGCTAACAGAGCTCCTGATGATAACCTAGCTAACAGAGCTCCTGATGCTAACCTAGCTAACAGAGCTCCTGATGATAACCTAGCTAACAGAGCTCCTGATGCTAACCTAGGTAACAGAGCTCCTGATGCTAACCTAGGTAACAGAGCTCCTGATGCTAACCTAGGTAACAGAGCTCCTGATGCTAACCTAGGTAACAGAGCTCCTGATGATAACCTAGGTAACAGAGCTCCTGATGCTAACCTAGCTAACAGAGCTCCTGATGATAACCTAGGTAACAGAGCTCCTGATGCTAACCTAGCTAACAGAGCTCCTGATGCTAACCTAGCTAACAGAGCTCCTGATGCTAACCTAGGTAACAGAGCTCCTGATGATAACCTAGGTAACAGAGCTCCTGATGATAACCTAGGTAACAGAGCTCCTGATGATAACCTAGGTAACAGAGCTCCTGATGATAACCTAGGTAACAGAGCTCCTGATGATAACCTAGGTAACAGAGCTCCTGATGCTAACCTAGCTAACAGAGCTCCTGATGATAACTAGGTAACAGAGCTCCTGATGCTAACCTAGGTAACAGGCTCCTGATGATAACCTAGGTAACAGAGCTCCTGATGATAACCTAGGTAACAGTGCCCTGATGCTAACCTAGGTAACAGAGCTCCTGATGATAACCTAGGTAACAGAGCTCCTGATGCTAACCTAGGTAACAGAGCTCCTGATGATAACCTAGGTAACAGAGCTCCTGATGCTAACCTAGCTAACAGAGCTCCTGATGCTAACCTAGGTAACAGAGCTCCTGATGCTAACCTAGGTAACAGAGCTCCTGATGCTAACCTAGGTAACAGAGCTCCTGATGCTAACCTAGGTAACAGAGCTCCTGATGATAACCTAGGTAACAGAGCTCCTGATGCTAACCTAGGTAACAGAGCTCCTGATGATAACCTAGGTAACAGAGCTCCTGATGATAACCTAGCTAACAGAGCTCCTGATGATAACCTAGGTAACAGAGCTCCTGATGCTAACCTAGGTAACAGAGCTCCTGATGATAACCTAGGTAACAGAGCTCCTGATGATAACCTAGCTAACAAGCTCCTGATGAAAAACCTAGGTAACAGAGCTCCTGATGCTAACCTAGGTAACAGAGCTCCTGATGATAACCTAGGTAACAGAGCTCCTGATGATAACCTAGCTAACAGAGCTCCTGATGATAACCTAGGTAACAGAGCTCGTGATTCTCACTCAGCAGTTACTGAGCTCCGACTGATCACCTCAAGTATTCAATTAATTTTTATACGACGAAGACGAAATTCTTGAAAATAACCTTAAAAACTTTCTCATACATTTAAAAATACCCTGGAAAACTTTGTTTTTATGTAATACCTAAATAACACTGTTGAGTTTGTAAAGTTAGTGATACCTGTGTGTCGATACAGCCGAGGATGGAATTAATATCGCCAATAGCACGTTATCTGTACAGACTAATATACACTGAAACCAGTACGGATGTTAGTACTTATGGCTATCATGTTATTACGAATTCGTGAGCCATATCATGTACCGTCTTTCAGAACGGTATGTTCACCCATAGGATGGGTGGCGCCGCCCAACTCACTGGTGCCTCGAGGCAAAATCTTAAAAAATGAATGAACTCCTATCAACCTACTTGGAGTCTACCTGGAGGGTATACCAGGGATCAACGCCCCCACGGCCCGGTCCATGACCAGGCCTCCTGGTGGATCAGGGCCTGATCAACGAGGCTGTTACTGCTGCCAAGTTACGCCAAGTTACTCCCGCCAAATCTTTTGCTCTCGAAGCGAGTGATTTCTGTGTGCATATTAGGGACCAGTCCCTCCAGGATCTTCCAGGCGTAGATTATGATGTATCTCTCTCGCCTGCGCTCCAGTGAATACAGGTCAAGTGCTTGGAGACGTTCCCAGTAGTTAAGGTTTTTGATGGAAACTATTTTTATTTTTATTAACGCATCGGCCGCTTCCCACCAAGGCAGGGTGGCCCGAAAAAGAATAATTTTCATCATTAATTCCATCACTGTCTTGCCAGAGGGGTGATTTACACTACAATTATAAAACTGCAACATTAACACCCCTTCTTCAGAGTGCAGACACTGTACTTTCCAACTCCATTTCCCTGAAACCGGCAGGCTGGACTTGAGTCCTGGACTTTGCTCACACTCCAACAGCACGTCAAGTATTAAAAACCATTTGTCTCCATTCACTCCTAAGAAATACGCTCACGCATGCTTGCTGGAAGTCCAAGCCCCTCGCACACAAAATCTCCTTTACCCCCTCCCTCCCACCCTTCCTAGGCCGACCCCTACCCCGCCTTCCCTCCACTACAGATTTATACACTCCCGAAGTCATTCTGTTTTATTCCATTCTCTCTACATGTCCGAACCACTTCAATAACCCCTCCTCAGCCCTCTGGATAATAGTTTTGGTAATCCCGCACCTCCTCCTAATATCCAAACTACGAATTCTCTGCATTATATTCACACCACACATTGCCCTCAGACATGAAATCTCCACTGCCTCCAGCCTTCTCCTCGTTGCAACATTCATCACCCATGCTTCACACCCATACAAGAGTGTTGGTACAACTATACTCTCATACATTCCCCTCTTTGTTTCCATGGACAAAGTTCTTTGTCTCCACAGTCTCCTAAGTGCACCACTCACCCTTTTCCCCTCATCAATTCTATGATTCACCTCATCCTTCATAGACTCATCTGCTGACACGTCCACTCCTAAATATCTGAATACATTCACTTCCTCCATACTCTCTCCCTCCAATCTGATATCCAATCTTTCGTCACGTAATCTTTTTTGTTATCCTCATCATCTTACTCTTTCTTACATTCGCTTTCAATTTTCTTCTTTTACATATCCTACCAAATTCATCCAACAACCTCTGCAACTTCTCTTCAGAATCTCCCAAAAGCACAGTGTCATCAGCAAAGAGCAACTGTGACAACTCCCACTTTGTGTTAGCTTTTTTATCTTTTAACTCCACACCTCTTGCCAACACCCGAGCATTCATTTCTCTTATAACCCCATCTATAAATATATTGAACAACCATGGTGACATCACACATTCTTGTCTAAGGGCTACTTTTACTGGGAAATAATCTCTTATATGTGCAGTAAAGGTTCTCTGTACATTCTCTAGATCTGCAATTTCACCTGCCTTGAATAGGGATGTTAATGTACAGCAATATTCCAGCCGCCTAGAGAGAACGATTTAAAAAGGATCAGCATTGGCTTGGTATCTCTTTGTCTTGAATGTTCTCATTATCCATCGTATCAGTTTCCTCGCAGATGTGATAATGGCACTGTGGTGATCCTTGAAGGAGAGATCTTCGGAGGTGAGGCCTTCAAAGAACTGGAAACAATGCTGGGGATGAAAGGTCATCCTTGAAGTAGACACAAGTCACCCAATAGCCACACAAGGCTCTGATCAGTCACGCTGGGACCATGCTAGTCCTCCACAATGTAAACAAACAAGAAACAGTCAGGCACTGATATAAACAGCGCCGTGTTAGTTACTTATTTGTGGTTGTTGGGGTGAGCTCCACCTCCTGGGGCCCTCCTCTTAATTTTCGATTGACTGGTGTGAATTTTGCAGTGTCACATTTGCGTTTAATCAAAAGGCGTGTTGTTTGTGGATGTGGGTGTGAGTTAACAGTTGTCAGAAGAACTTGTCGATAGATATTTGACCCGTTGTGTATGTATGTTTGTGTGTGTGTGTGTGTGTGTGTGTGTGTGTGTGTGTGTGTGTGTGTGTGTGTGTGTGTGTGTGTGTGTGTGTGTGTGTGTGTGTGTTGCATACATGGTGAGTACAGATGTGTAGCGTGTCTGCCTCGTGATCAATGGACGAAAGAATCAGTCTTGTACTCCTCATGGTGTTGTGCTCCACAAGAGTTGAATATCTAAGATAAATATAAACTCTCGACATTGGTACACTAAGAGAGAACACAGTAAGTGTCAGGAGCCCAAAACTGTTCAACAGTCTCCCACCAGGCATAAGGGGAATTACCAATAGACCCCTGGCTGCCTTCAAGAGGACCGGACAGATAATGTCAGTGCCGGATCAGCCGGGCTGTGGTTCGTACGTTGGACTACGTGCGGCCAGCAGTAACAGCCTGGTTGATCAGGCACTGATCCACCGGGAGGTCTGGTCATGGACCGGGCAGCGGGGGCGTTGATCCCCGGAATACCCTCCAGGTAGACTCCTCTTGGAAGAAGTTCACTTGAAGTACTCAGTGATCTTAACCGGGGAACTTACGCCGTTCCTAACACTTAAAATGCTTAAATACGCTCATTACAGCTCGCCATAAACTCTCAGCTGACTCAGCGACGCAGCGTAAAACTGCGTGATGAGTGTTACGCTGGCGTATATTTATACTGGCGCTTTAAATCCCATTTTCAAGGTTGTAGTGTGGTAGTGTGGAGCCTTCGTGTTCAAGTATAGCTGCCCAGCACTAGGTGAGTGCACCAGCCGGTGCACAAGGGAGAGGGTAATGAGTGCTACCAGAGTGTGAGTGCGTTCTGGGTGTGAGTGCGTCTTGAGTGTGAGTGCGTCCTGGGTGCGTCTTGGGTGTGAGTGCGTCCTGGGTGCGTCTTGGGTGTGAGTGCGTCCTGGGTGCGTCTTGGGTGTGAGTGCGTCCTGGGTGCGTCTTGGGTGAGAGGTTACTTGAGGGTTGTCTGAAGATGATTTCGGGGCTCGCTGCCCCCGGGACCCGGTCCTAGACCCGTGTGTGTTTGCCTGTACTCACCTATTTGTGGTTGCAGAGACTGATTCACAGTTCCTTGCCTCGCATGCATGTTTGTGCGCGCGTGCTATCGAGCGTACGTCCATGTGCGCGTTTCTGCATGCTTGTGGATGCCTGATTTAGGCGTTTAATAAGTGCACGTTAAGCGCATATAATTGTGCTGGGAGAGCATCGAATGAGTAGCGCAGTGTGTTACGCTGGTCGGGGTGGCTGGTCGGGTGGGTGGATGTTGGGGACGGGGGAAGGGGAAAGAAAGGGTGAGTGATGTGGCTGTCGCGTCCGGCCCTCTTCCGACGCAAGCTCCCGAACGACCCGAGGTGCTCCAGCGCTCTAAATTTCGCCCCCTGTAATCTCAAACTGAAACTAGCTGCATCAAGCAAGCGTTTGGGTTGCACAGCAAAAACAGCAAACAGCTCATCCAAAACCCGTAGCCCCTTCAAAACCTTCCTTTCTCTCTTCAAGAGAGAGAGAGAGAGAGGAGGAGAGAGAGGAGAGGAGAGAGATGGGAGAGAGAGAGAGAGAGAGAGGGGAGAGAGAGAGGAGAGAGAGAGAGAGAGAGAAAGGTAATTCTTTTCCCCTCATTTACATCCAGAACTGATAAAAATGATTTTGAAAACCGACTGGTTAAAGAGCAACAGTTGGAAAGCTTTACCGAGGAAACGTTTCGCCATCCATTGGCTTCATCAGTCCAGTAGAGAGAGTAACTGCGGAAGATGAGGAGGAGTGTAAAGTAATCAGTCCCTCAGCCTGGAGTCGATGTATTCCATCCATTAGTCTTGAGAAAGGTATCTTTCTTAAGGCATTGAGAAGTGTATCTTTCTCAATACTAGCCTGTTATCATCTAAGATTCAAGCTAGTATTGAAAACTAAGAATGTGCTCACTACATGACCTGATCTCCACATTTGTGTTTTATTTCTCGATGCGCTAAACTCGTAAGGGTCCTTCAGCGCGAGGACTGGCGGAGGTTCGATCCTCCGTTAACTGGTGCCCTGGTCAGGAAGCAGCCAGACTTGTGGTGACGGAACCCTGACCTCTACAACGAGTCCTCTTCAGATCCTCCCTCAAGCATCACCCTAATTAACATTCAGTGATACACTCTGTACTTTATGTTGGATTGTTTCTGTAGTAACTTGTGCTTGTTCAAAGAAAAAAAAAAAGGAAAAAATTATATATTTGTCTCTCACTGCTGGAAAACTCTGTTTTCATTACAACCTGACTTTTTTTTTTTTTTTTTTGACCCTGACCGCGTCCTGACACGATTTTCATTCAAAATCTGGCTTAAAAATGTCCAAAGATTTTATTTAAAACGCCAGAAAACAGTGACTGAAAAATAAGTATGTCCATATTTCACATAAATGTCAACATTTTCAGTGCGTTTGTTGTCGTCCATTAAATTATTACTACTGATACTACGAGAGCTCGACTTTTCTGCCGCTCGAGTTGTAACTTGAACTACAACGTGTGAGCAACGTGATTCACACATGTTTTGGCTGAAAAGTTTGAAGTCCGAGTGAGGGTCATTTACAGACGTGAGATGAAGGCGTCACACCTCATATTTTGCAACAGCAACCTCCATGGTGCTGTAATCTTCTCTTCGTGTTCTTGCACTTACTACAGCCCTGCTCATAAGATATCATACCTGGAGGGTTTTTCGGGGGACAATGCCCCCTCCACCCAGTCCTTGACCAGGCCTCCAGATGAATCATGGCCTATGGTGGTAAAACACAAAATCGTATTTACTGGAAACATGTTGGCCCTGGAACCTTTAGGAGTAACCAACGTTCTCAACAAACATGTTTAAAGTGACTGCAGCTGTTTCACTACACATTCGAACACATACGCAATATCAGAAGATGTATGATTATGAAAGCTGGAGAAAAAAAGACGGAATGCCGAGGCTACAAACCTCCCTGAAGGAAGTGGATCTAGGTGAGACCCTAGTGTCGAGCATAGTGCCAGAGGAGCTCATTAACAGAAAAACCTCTGCAGCGATGGCGCATTTGGCTAATATGAGATTAGCATTAGTAGAATTTTTAACACTTCCTCTCAGTTTTTACACTGGACGATACTAGCGATATTCCAGAAATAATAATTATGTAAGATAAGAGATAAGATTTCGTTCGGATTTTTAACCCCGGAGTGTTAGCCACCCAGGATAACCCAAGAAAGTCAGTGCGTCATCGAGGACTGTCTAACTTATTTCCATAGTGTCGGTCCTTAATCTTGTCCCCCAGATGCGACCAACCAGTCGACTAACACCTCGACTATTTGCTGTTGGGACAGGACAATAGGTGTAGGATAAGTGTCGAATTTTCCACCCGCCGGGAATCGAACCGCCTCGTGTGTTGAAGCGGGACGATTTTAGCCACCAGACCACCGGGCACACAGAAATAATAAATATCACGTATTAGGTCACAAGTGACATGGTCCTTAGAAAATAATAAATAAAACCTAACAAATCCAGGCCCGATGAACATGTGTGCAGGTTCCAAGGATGTAAAGATAGATTACAAACCTTTGAGCTAATCTTTTCAACATATCACCGCACATATCATGTAATCTGTTAGTGGAATTTGTAATGGTCCAAGTCGGACGAAACGTCGTCGTAAGCTTCTGTCTTATTATGTCGGGTTATTTGTGTATCGTTCCAGTCACGGTATTGTGCCTTTTTGTTATTTATATATCACTACAAACTGGGAGGGTGCCAGATAAGTGAAAAATGGCAGATGTAATACCAATTCTCAGAGCAGGTGACAGGTCCTTAGCTTCGAACTATAGACCAATAAGTCTAACCTCCTTAGTGGGAAAATTTATGGAATCAATAATTGCCGTGGCAATTCGTAGCCATCTTGAAAGGCATAAACTAATTAATGAATCTCAGCACGATTTTACAAAACGGCGTTCCTGCCTTACGAATTTATTACCCTTTTCACTAAGGTATTTGAGAGAGGTAGATAATGGTATTGAATATGATATTGTGTATTTGGACTTCAGTAAGGCTTTTGATAGAGTCCCACATCAGAGATTATTGAGGAAAATTAAGGTACACGGAATAGGAGAAATTTTTTCCTGGATAGAGGCGTGGTTTACAGATAGGCAGCAGAGCGTTTGCATAAAGAGAGAGAAATCAGTGGGACAGCGTCACGAGCGTTGTTCCACAGGGGTCAGTGTTGGGCCATTTGTTGTTCACAATTTACATAAACGACATAGATGAGGGAATAAATAACGACATAAGTAAGTTTGCCGATGACTCCAAAACAGGCCGTCGAATTCATTCTGACGAGGACATTAGAGCACTCCAGGAAGATTTAAACAGACTGATGCAATGGTCGGAGAAGTGGCAGATGCAGTTTAGTATAGACAAACGTAAAGTTCTAAATGTTGGACAGGAAAATAACCATGCCACATATAAACTAAATAATGTAGATCTAAATATTACTGATTGCGAAAAGGATTTGGGAGTTTTGGTTAGCAGTAATCTAAAACCGAGACAACTGTGCATAAGTGTTCGCAATAAAGTGAACAGAATCCTTGGTTTCATATCAAGAAGTATAAATAACAGGAGTCCTTAGATTGCTCTTCAACTCTATATATCTTTGGTTAGGTCTCATTTAGACTATACTGCACAGTTCTGGTTATCGTATTACAGAATGGATATAAATGCTCTGGAAAACATATTCAGGAGGATGACAAAGTTGATCCCATGTATAGAAATCTTCCCTATGAGGATAGACTGAGAACCCTGAATCTGCACTCTCCAGAAAGACATAGAATTAGGGAGGATATGATTGAGGTGTATACATGGAAAACAGGAGTAAATAAAGGGAATGTAAATAGAGTGCTAAAAATATCTGGCTATGACAGGACTCGCAGCAATGGTTTTAAATTGGAAAAATTCAGATTCAGGAAGGATATAGGAAAACACTGGTTTGGTAATAAAGTTGTGGATGAGTGGAACAAAGTCCCGAGTACCGTCATAGAAGCTAAAACGTTGTGTAGTTTTAAAAAATGGTTAAATACATGAGTGGGTGTGAGTGGGTGTAAGTTGGGCCTGACTAGCTTGTGCTAATAGGTCTGATGCCGCGAATGTGACCTGATCTGATTAGATAGGGTCATTGGCTTAAACACTGCAGCAGGCCAGTAGGCCTGCTGCAGTGTTCCTTCTTATGTTCTTATGCATTCGAAGTTGTTCATAGCCCTATATACGATAATCCCAAATAGGAGTCAGCAGCACCAGTATGGAACCCACACTGGACAAAGCATGTAAAGACACTAGAGAATGTGGAAGTTTATAAGGAGACTCGGAGGTTAAGGCTCGTGAGTTCTGAGAAGAGACTAAAAACACTAAACTGATGACGTCAGTGTTACAAGAACCAGCGAGTCTTAACGTCATACAAAATACCTAGAGGACTTGAAAGAGTAGACAGGAATAAACTGTTTAAGAAGCGGGAAACAGGTACACAAGGGCACAGCTGTAAGCTCAAGGTACAGCCATGGGGAATATCAGGAAGCGCTTATTCATCCTGAGGATGGTCAGCAAGTGGAGCGATGTTGACAGTGCAAGAGTAAAGGCAGGATATCTAGATAGCTTTGTGAGGTATGATAGACACATGAGGCCGGGAGGAGCGAACCTGAGAGACTCAACCTCTGCTAGCACAAACAGGCGAGTACAAATAGTAAGTTAAAGGTACACACACACACACACACACACACACACACACACACACACCACACACACACACACACACACACACACACACACACACACACACACATTTACCTACGATTTAAATTACAGCCAGAATTATCAATTTCATGGTTTGAAAAAAAATATGAAACACAATTCGACAATAGTAGAATTATACATTAATTTAACTTGAGGGTCCATGTTACCGAAGGATTACCGGACAATAAACACATACAGCTCTTTAATACACAACGAATAAAATTAACATTTTATCTGTAATAAAATTCACTCAGTCGTACACAAAACCGGACAAATTAAAATGTCATGTGAAACCTGAAGCAAAAAATTTGAAACAGAATCATATTCGTAGTGAAGGCTTTAATTTAATAGGTTTAAATAAAGAGCCATAAATGTAGGGTGTGCTAATGGGTGATCCGCTAGTCTTACTGGGGTTGTGAGCGGTGGGGGTGAAGGGGGGATGGAGGGGGGAGAGGGTATGAGGTGACGGGGGAGTGATGAGGAGGGGGCTTTGGGGGAGGGGGGTTGTGGCGGTGGTGGTGGTGGTGGTGGTGGTGGTGGTGGTGGTGGTGATGGCAGTGCTAATAGTTGGTGGTTGCAGTGCTAGTGGAGAGTTGTGGACGTGGTGGTTGTTTGTGGTCTGGTGGTGGTTGTTTGTGGTCTGGTGGTGGTTGTTTGTGGTATTGTCGGTGCAACTTAGAACCTCACCTAACCTGACTAGTTAACTGTGTTGCGCTGTTGCCCGAGTTTTGGTCAGCATGTTAACACTGTTGCAAGAAATTTCCCTTGAAATGGGATTTGTTGGTGGCTTGGTCTTTATGAAGGTTCTTAGAGGGCTTCAGGTGTGTCACATGGACATAGGTTTCGCATGTGACACATCTGTATGCATGTGACAGGTGTGTCACATGCATACAGATGTGTGAGCATACCCAACATATCTTTCTGGAAATCAGAATCACTGAGTAGGTAATTGTGTGGATTCACGTCGATGTTTTAAAATAAATTCGGACCTGGATGGTCCAAGGTCCACTCGGCGGAGTTCCTGAAGACCCCACCCCGTCACGCTCTCCGGAGGGCCGGTCTCTTGACTCGTGCCTCCTTGGTTTCAGGATCGCTCGCCGGAGTTCCTGAAGACCCCACCTCATTTTTCTGTACTTTATGCAGGTTGCAGGCCTTGTTCTGTGCTGGATGGAGCCTTTCAGTGAAGAAATTATATCTTCCCATCTTCCCTTTCCTCCTCCACTCCCTTGCCACTGTACTTTCTATCAACATCAAGGCAGAATTTCATTAAGCTTTGTAAACTCGACGAACGCACACCGGAAAACATCAGAATGATAGTATCCAGGATCATGGAATGCTAGGAATAGAACCCGAGAGCAGAAATTTCAGCGCATCTGCACCCACAGCCCCTAGAAGAAAATCAGGAGACCAGACCTTCATCAACCACGTCTCCACCAGGACTATCAAACTATGAGAACAAGACCTTCAACCTAAGACCGAGGCTTGCTACAGTCATTCGTTAACTGAAGAAAAACATCGATTTCAATACACTCATTTACCGGCACAAAGACTTTGATTTCCAAAAAGACGTCATAAAAGGTTCACATACCTGTGTTTCTATGACACACCTTGGTTTAGCGCTTCTTTTTTATTATTATAATAATAATATGAATATTCTTAGTAATGGAGTTACACAGGAATGGGGCAAACTCCTGATCTCAGAAGTCAGCAACAAATTAAGACAATGTCACTCGCCCATCTCTTCCTTCCATGCAAAGTATATGTGTGTGTGTGTGTGTGTGTGTGTGTGTGTGTGTGTGTGTGTGTGTGTGTGTGTGTGTGTGTGTGTGTGTGTATGTGTGTACTGTTTATTCTCCATCTACTCAAGACAACTGTCAGCAAGCTCAGTAAATGTCCTCTGCTCTCACAATGCTCTGCTGCAGGGTTTATCCCTGGCTCTTTTTTTCTTCAACTTAAGGCCTTCCTCTCCAGAGCTGTTCTTCGTCTGTCCCACTTTCTCCTCACCCAGTGGGGACAGACCTGTGTCGAAAACAGCTCCCAATACAATCCACAGTCACTAAATTCAACAGCAGAGTATAGTCTAAGTCTACAAAAGACTTAGTGTGCAGACACCACTTTTTTCCGACTATATCAAGGCATGACCAGCTGCAGAAACCAAGTTCCATCCAGGACAAATATTGTAAGGCGAGTGCCTGTTCGAGATTAAAGTGTTTGGTGGAGACTCAGGAGAGTTCTCTCCCGTCTTTATTCTGTGACAGGACTGACGTCTGCATGTTTAGCCGGTTCTTAGTTAATTCAGGTTGAAATCCATCTACCGCACGAGGATCATTAAAATCTGCAGGCAATCCCTAAAATAAGAATTAATACCAACTCTCAGCGTATATAAACTGAGAGATGCGCACCTCTCAGTGTACAAATTCTTATTCCTGTCCCAGTGGTGAGGCAGCCAACTAGTTACGCAAGTTAAGGAATGGGAGGTCAGGTAGGAAGGTCATTTGTCTCTTCTGCCACTTCAGCATACTTAAAATGTAAATATAAATCTACATTAGATATATACGAAATACATGATAAATGTTCTCGATATTGTTTCCCACGTGTCAACCAGTGGTGTAGGTCCCTCGCTACTGTAACATACACTTGACATTAATATTAAGCACTAAACACTGACTAAACGTTAATTATGTAGATAAGTTTGTAACAGAGTGGTGGTTGCAGAGATAGTGATAGTAATCTGGATTATGGTAGAGGAAGTTAGAGCGGTGGTAGTGAGAGTAGTGGTAGCATAATGGTACTAGTGAGTAGTTGTACTGAGGGGTGGTGGTAGTGAGTAGTGGTAGTGAGAGTGGTGGTAGTGAGTGGTGGTAGTGAGTGGTGGTAGTGAGTGGTGGTAGTAGTGATAGCATAGAAAATGGTTTGTGGTAGTAGCACAGATAATGGTGGTAGTGGTGGTGGCAGCACAGATAATAGTGGTAGTAAGAGTGGTGGTGGTAGAGGGTGGTCGTGATGGTATCGAGGATGATGTAAAGACCAGTTGTAATGTAACTCTGTACCTCTAAGATACGACCCTCATTACGACCCCTCGCCTGTGTTACTCTAATCTAGATTTATAAAACGCTCGTCCAGGGACACGATTGATGGAAATCCCGCGTGTGGCTCTCAAAAAAATTGCTAATGGCTCATTAAAGGAGAACGGCTCTCGAAATTGTTAATGGAGTCATTAAGGAAAACGGTCAGGAACGGGCGATAACTCGACACGACAAATGGGGGGAGATTACTTATTTAATGAAGGCGACTTGCATTTAATAGAAGGTGGAGTTTGGGGTTGTATTACAAGAGGGGGAAAGCTTCTAGATAGCCATAACTGAGTTACTATAAACAGACACACCCCTCAAGGAGGCCATGTGTGGTGTAAGTTATTGATTCCCCAGCGATGGCACATCGTGTAGGATCTGTTAGATTGCCTTGTTAAGTACAACGCCAGGTAGTGTGCAGGTGGGTTATGATTCGCGTGGCAGTGTAGATATTAATAGTGTGGGGTGTGCGTGGTTTGAGTAGGAGGGGAGGGTGGGAGAGTTGGTGTTGAGAAGAGCTGGAGGTGTTGGGGAGAGCTGACAGTGGTGTGGTAGATTCTGGGGAGAATTGATGGAGGTGCTGGGGAGAGTTGGTGGAGCTGCAGGAAAATGTTGGTGGTGTTAGAAGTGAGAGAGAGAGAGAGTGAGAGATCTCTACATTTGTCGACATATGCAGCTAGTGTAGTTATCAAAAGGCACGAGGAAGCTAAAGAGATACCACTCACCATGTGGTATCTCTGGCAACCCTCGGATGTCACAGTTTCAAAGTTAGCAGCGATGTCACTGATGTCTTCGTATTATTGCAATATACCAGGGAACGGGTGGAGTCAGAACCCATGGCAAGTGGGTCTTAAAACTCAGAGGCCAGTGCGTTAACCACTCGGCCAGCTGGGCCTAATAAGGTACGTATTAGTGTGTTTCTGTGTAGAGAAACAGATAACCAGAAGAGTTTTGATGGAGCCCACAAATCAAGGACATTCATTAGTTAACACAGATTACACAGTTGATGAATACAGACAAATAACCTCACAATTTCTGTCGCTTCATGTGCTCACTGATTGTGATACATTAGCATGTTACTGTGGCATAGATAAAACTACGGTTGTTTAAGCTCTTGCAGCAGGAAATAAGTTGAAAATTTTAGATCTCTGCAGTTTATCATGGTTAGGAGTGTGAGGCTGGAAAACAATGTCAGATATCCACTACAAAATTTCGCTCTCAAGGACAGGGCAAAAAAAGTGCGTGCCTTTTGCCAAGAACCTCCAACTTTCCGTGTGACTGATGGAGCATTTATTGAAAACACGATGAGGGGCCCATTTTCAGGGATGCATATAGAAGGCTGCTCTGGATGAAGAACCTTGCCAAGACTCTCTGTGATGTCCCTTCACCTCAGGAAGTTCGGGTTGAACCATTAGAGGTCCTGAAATTGATCCATGCAGCTAAAGCAGTGATTGGCTTTGGTTATCTCTTAGATGTGGATGTACAGCTGTTCATCTTTCTTGTTCCGTGTTTTGCAAATGTGGGAAATCTGACAGGTTTTTTAACCATATGGTAAATGACAAGTTGGAAGATGATGCAGAGGAAGAAGCTCATGATAATGATGATGATGAATATGATGACATTATGGAATATTTAGTTCAACAGTGTCATAGTTATTAGTTCAATGGTACGGGGGAAAAAATTAATGGCAGGATATTGGAAGAAAGTCTATAACTTGTAGTTTAACCCTCGTTTTGTTCTCATAGTCTCGAGCAGAGAATCTGTCTGTACTTACAGGCAAAAGTTATTGTTCAAGGATGATCAGCAGTGGACTGCTAAAAATCGACTGTCATAGATACTGTCCTCATTACCAATAAATGACAATTAATGTTTACCATGCTGTTTAATTCATTTATAAGTGTATTCTAAAAATGTTTGGTTAATGTACTCTAAATCGAGCCAAAATATAAATGTATGCTTTATTGGTACTATAAATGTTATTTAGTTCACTTTCCTTCTCCTGCCTAATGGAAAGAATTCTGGGAAGGAGAATGTGTCTCAATACCTCACTGGTCAGGCCAGCAACCAGGAGTCCTGGTCTGGGACCGGGCAGCGGGGGCGGTGATCTCCAGAAGTTACTACAGGTAACCTACAAATACTTAATTACTTTAGTGTAAAAATAGCAGCCACCATGGCTATTTATATGTAATTATCCTATCGACAATCAGCATGAAAGTACAAAATGTGACTTTCTTTGCTTAAAAATATGAGTAAGCGTTAAATTTGATTAAGATACTTGATATTCCTGTTGATCAGTGTGTCTTGTAGTATTCGTAGATGATCGGTGGCCACCTTAGCAACTTCCTGAGTTTCTCATCTTTCCTTGGACCTCTCCTGTGATCTCTCTCAGGCCTGCCCTTAGGGTACTTGTTTCTCTTACAACACAGTGTATGTCTTTTTTGTATACCTGATTAAGTCCAGCTCTGCATGACCCATGGTAGCAGTAATACATATGTGCTTTTTGGTCTTCATCAAGGGTGACAGAGTGACACTCACTGGATTTATCAGTCTAGACACCCGAAAGATTCGATAATAACCAAGAACTATTACGCTCTGTGACATTCTAGATTCATCAATCTTTCCACCAGACTTAGTGTAATCTTCAGTTCTCCATGGGACTGGACCGGAAAGCCAAAGGAAGGCCTCGGTTTTATGGCCAAAATCTCCACCGAGTTGGTCATCATACGACTGTAACTCCCGTCAGGGTAAATTTCCATATTTCTCCAGACATATAAAATACCACCATCGCCTCTCCTCACGCTGTACAATATATCAGCGATGGGAGGAGGAACGACGGTCGGGAGTGCTCCATAAACTTGTCTCTTCCCTGCCACTCCTGCCCAGATCCTGCTACTGCTCTGCCCTCCGACAGGATGTAAATAAGGAAATTCACATGACTGTACTCCTTCCACAACAATAAAAAAGGCCAAATAAAAGCTGCCAAAAAGTTATTGATCATGATACATCGCCTCGCCCGCACCCTTGTTATTGTTGACAATCGATCCAGCGTGCTGGTGGTAGCCAATCAGCGACGAGGAGCTCCATTGAGTGTTATGATTCGCCCACTTCCTCGGTGATGATTGGTCACTCGCTGCCTTCACGAGGTTGCCACCCAATTTCCTGACCAAATAATTCGACAGCGTTCATGGGAGGGTTTGAATACCGCTTGTAATTGGATAATTGTATCGAAAACTGTTGACACAGCCGGTTAGATCGGCCGGGAGAAGAGAAAAGGGGTTAGTGGTGTTGTGATAGCCTGGATCCAGGCGAGCCAGGGTAAAATAATGGTCACAGTGGCGATGATTTCCACCCTTACGACGCTGGGATATAGAGACCATCGCTGAGCATCCTCTGTGACGATCAATTGTGAGCCATTGATGGGAAAAAGTAAATAGGGGACTCATCTGGATAATTACAGTCTATTGGGAGGCGAGGAGGATGATGTTACCCTAGCAAGGGCTCACTTTCTACTGGGTCGTGGCTGGAGACTAGTCAGACTCGCCACCCTTATGAGAGGAGCTCGTAAGGGCCCTCCCGGCGTAGGTTTGTAGATATATCACAGTGCCTGGGGTGAGTGCCTGGGGGGTGAGTGCCTGGGGGTGAGTGCCTGGGAGTGAGTGTCTTGGGGTGATGTCCTGGGGTGAAGGCCTAGGGTGGGGCCCCGAGGTGAGAGGTGGGGGGGGGGGGTTGAGTCCCCAGCCAACCATTAACATAATACGAATGATACACAGCTCGGGGAACCTAACTCGTTACGTACATAATGACATAATGAAAAGTGGAGTTACTGGGTGTTTGGGGGGAAAGGGAGGAAGGGAGAGAAGGGGAGAGGGGGAGGGGGTGTCATCGCCAGCCTCCTCCTCCTTCTCCTCCCCCTTCTGTCTCAGTTCCTCTATTTCCGTTCCTCTTCATCTCTGTTATTCTTCATCTTTGTTATTCTTCATCTCTGTTATTCATCTCTTTTATTGTTCATCTGTGTTATTCTTCATCTTTGTTATTGTTAATCTCGGTTATTCTTTATCTCTGTTATTCGTTGCCACTGTCATTCATCTGTTATACTTTTTCTCTGTTATTATTCATCTCTTTTATTCTTTACCTTTGTTATTGTTCATATCTGTTATTGTTGGTCTGTTATTGTTCATATCTGTTATTGTTGGTCTGTTATTGTTCATCTCTGTTATTGTTCATTCTGTTATTGTTCAATGTTATTCTTTACCTCTGTTATTCTTTACCTCTGTTATTCTTTACCACTGTTATTCTTTACCTCTGTTATTCTTTACCACTGTTATTCTTTACCTCTGTTATTCTTTACCACTGTTATTCTTTACCTCTGTTATTCTTCATCTCTGTTATTCACCGTCACTGTTTCACGGGTCAGTCACCCTGAAAGATTATTAACCCAGGACAACCCAGGAAAGCCAAGCAGTGTGGCGTATTTCTATTGGATTCCCAAGGTCTTCCTTCCCAGTAAGACTCACAGCAGCCGACAAGGACCAGATACACCACCGTCGGGTGAATAGGGGCAGCTGGTCTTAAGGAAAATATAACGTATTATACTCCCTGGTGAGCACTAAACCCTTGGAGGATTCTACAGAGCTTTGTGGAATGAGATTTAATGAGATTCGATTCAACAGACGTATGTTTTGTCCACACGCAGACTATATATATACACAACTGTGAGCAGCTCTGGGCTCTCTAGGGGACTGATCACCCACAGTCATTCAGAATACAGCAGCTTCGCTCAGGTGTCTCGCCTCGCTCAGGTGTCTCGTCTCGCTCAGGTGTCTCGTCTCGCTCAGGTGACTCGCCTCGCTCAGGTGTCTCGCCTCGCTCAGGACTGAACCCAGAATCTTGATGAATCTTTTCTAAAAGTGGAATTAACACTGGACCAACAATTGTTGGTGGTTGGAGGCTAGAGCGTCGTGAAATATGTCTAGCTTCCCACGAGGCGGGCCAAACTAGCATAGGATCGATCCCCGGCCATGCCTCAGCACACACACACACACACACACACACACACACACACACACACACACACACACAATATTATATCATAAATATATATATATATATATATATATATATATATATATATTATATATATATAACAATATATATATATAATATATATATATATATTATATATAATATATATAATATATAGATATAAACCAAATATATATATATATATAATATATATATATATATATTATTATATATATATATAGTATATATAAACCATCTCAATCCATAGTAGGATTCAAGCCTGCAAACTCGGCATCAGAATAGGTAAAACTTGCGATTTTGGCTTAAATAGCAACGCTCTTCTTGCCAAATAGGACAAGAGAAAATTTTTCCTTGCAATAATTTTGCAAAAATGATTCTGAACCTAACGAAAAAAAAATATATTTCGTTGTGTATATTTATTATTAAATAATTATCGTAAACTTATCTAAAATATAATTAGTTGTATTAGGCTAAATTAAATTTCGCTTGTTATAATAAGGTTAGGTAAGTTTTCTAAGGTTCTTTTGGTACAAAATTATTTATTTTTACATTGACATAAAAAAAAAAAATATATCTTTAAACGTATAAGAGAAAATTTTAGAATGGACTTAATTTTAAATGAATACTTGGTAACTGCCAATTTTACCTATTCGACAATTATTATATATATATATATATATATATATTTATATATAATTAATATAATATATAATAATATATATAAGAATAATCAAATATAAAACACTGATCTGGCTGAAGGAGACTCGAACCTACGAACCTTGGAACAAAGTACGCAGTGCTTTACCATTCTACCCACACTGGACAATACCTTGGAGTCCAGCTTGCGCTAGACTTTGATCCAAGGCAGCCAGCTTTCAGGGAGAAGGCTTACAGCTTTTCATCTCATCCCTGCATGCATCAGCCTTACTAGAGATTTTAACAATGCAAGGAATTCGCAGAGAGCAGGCGAAATATACACAATCTACCCAGTGTGGGTAGATTGGTAAAGCATTGCATACCTTGTTCCAAGGTTAGTAGGTTCGAGTCTCCTTCAGCCAGAGATCAGTGTTTGTGTATATTTCGCCTGGTCTTGCGAATTCCTTGTATATATATATATATATATATATATATATATATATATATATATATATATATATATATATATATATATATATATATATATATATATATTAATTTATTTAGTTATTTATTTATATACATGCATACATATATGTAAGTTTAAGTGTGTATAATACAATATAGCCTTTTTGTAATAATTTTATGATAGCACAAACACTTGTGTGACCCCAGCCATTGTGCGTAGCGTTCAGTTGTTACACATATTAAAACAACTTCGCCTCAGTCATAATACAGACCGCATCCTGAATCCTTGGTTATAATTACACAACTCGATTTCCAATATGAGACGTGTCTAAACCAAAACCAACCTATTTGTTTCGCTAATCCGTGCATATCCCACATATTTGTCTGTAATGTGAGTAGTGAAGCCTTTTGATGGCATGAGACTGCTTTCATTACGATGAAACAGATCAGAACAACTTTTCTCTGGGACAAGTTTCGCTTAATCAATCATGGTTAAAGCCGTATAATCAAACTGATTTTACTAAACCTTGTTGAGTCGTGCTGTTTCGGAGAGGTCAGCAATCCGCCGCCAGCCAACATGTCTACAGGGGAGAGTTACAGTGTGGTTCTGTATGCTGTTTCTTTCGAGAATTCATGTAACCCCAGTGGTTATTAGCCTAATTTCGGTTAGCCAGATAACAAAACCAAGATTCTTCCTCTACTGTACTGTTGTTGCATGTGTGTAAGGTTATCAAACCTGCATGATTTTCGTGGTTGCATGCCATTAAATCGTTTCCTTTATGGCCATGGGATCCATAATTCCACAGTGTTATTTTTGGGCTAGTGACAACTTCATACCCCCAGATATTGTTGCTATTAGTGAAGCCAGGGTCATCAATACCACAGTGTTGTTACTGGTGAAGCCAGGTCATCAATACCACAGTGTTGTTACTGGTGAAGCCAGTGTCATCAATACCACAGTGTTGTTACTGGGGAAGCCAGGGTCATCAATACCAGTGTTGTTACTGGTGAAGCCAGTGTCATCAATACCACAGTGTTGTTACTGGTGAAGCCAGTGTCATCAATACCACAGTGTTGTTACTGGTGAAGCCAGTGTCATCAATACCACAGTGTTGTTACTGGTGAAGCCAGTGTCATCAATACCACAGGTTGTTACTGGTGAAGCCAGGGGTCATCAATACCACAGTGTTGTTACTGGTGAAGCCAGGGTCATCAATACCACAGTGTTGTTACTGGTGAAGCCAGTGTCATCAATACCACAGTGTTGTTACTGGTGAAGCCAGGGTCATCAATACCACAGTGTTGTTACTGGTGAAGCCAGGGTCATCAATACCAGCGTTGTTACTGGTGAAGCTAGGGTCATCAATACCACAGTGTTGTTACTGGTGAAGCCAGGGTCATCAATACCACAGTGTTGTTACTGGTGAAGCCAGTGTCATCAATACCACAGTGTTGTTACTGGTGAAGCCAGGGTCATCAATACCACAGTGTTGTTATGGTGAAGCCAGTGTCATAAATACCACAGTGTTGTTACTGGTGAAGCCAGTGTCATCAATACCACAGTGTTGTTACTGGTGAAGCCAGGGTCATCAATACCACAGTGTTGTTACTGGTGAAGCCAGTGTCATCAATACCACAGTGTTGTTACTGGTGAAGCCAGTGTCATCAATACCACAGTGTTGTTACTGGTGAAGCCAGTGTCATCAATACCACATTGTTACTAATGAAGCCAGTGTCATCAATACCACATTGTTACTGAAAGCCAGTGTCATCAATACCACAGTGTTGTTACTGGTAAAGCCAGTGTCATCAATACCACATTGTTGTTACTGGTGAAGCCAGTGTCATCAATGCCACAGTGTTGTTACTGGTGAAGCCAGGGTCATCAATACCACAGTGTTTTTTACTGGTGAAGCCAAATGTCATCAATACCACAGTGTTGTTACTGGTGAAGCCAGTTTTCATCAATACCACAGTGTTGTTACTGGTGAAGCCAGGTCATCAATACCACAGTGTTGTTACTGTTGGGAAGCCAGGGTCATCAATACCACAGTGTTGTTACTGGTGAAGCCAGGGTCATAAATTTACCACAGTGTTGTTACTGGTGAAGCCAGGGTCATCAATACCACAGTGTTGTTACTGGTGAAGCCAGGGCATCAAAAACCACAGTGTTGTTACTGGTGAAGCCAGGGTCATCAATACCACAGTGCTTGTTACTGGTGAAGCCAGATCATCAATAACACAGTGTTGTTACTGGTGAAGCCAGGGTCATCAATACCCAGTGTTGTTACTGGTGAAGCCAGGATCATCAATACCACAGTGTTGTTACTGGTGAAGCCAAGGTCATCAATACCGCAGTGTTGTTACTGGTGAAGCCAGGGTCATCAATACCACAGTGTTGTTACTGGTGAAGCCAGGGTCATCAATACCACAGTGTTGTTATTGGTGAAGCCAGGGTCATCAATACCAGAGTGTTGTTACGGGTTTGAAGCCAGGGTCATCAATACCACAGTGTTGTTACTGGTGAAGCCGGGTGTCATAAATACCACAGTGTTGTTACTGGTGAAGCCAGGGTCATCAATACCACAGTGTTGTTACTGGTGAAGCCAGGGTCATCAATACCACAGTGCTGTTACTGTTGAAGCCAGGCTCATCAATACCACAGTGTTGTTACTGGTGAAGCCAGTGTCATCAATACCACAGTGTTGTTACTTGTGAAGCCAGTGTCATCAATACCACAGTGTTGTTACTGGTGAAGCCAGGGTCATCAATACCACAGTGTTGTTACTGGTGAAGCCAGGGTCATCAATACCACAGTCTTGTTACTGGTGAAGCCAGGGTCATCAATACCACAGTGTTGTTACTGGTGAAGCCAGTGTTATCAATACCACAGTGTTGTTACTGGTGAAGCCAGGGTCATCAATACCACAGTGTTGTTACTGGTGAAGCCAGAATCATCAATACCACAGTGTTGTTACTGGTGAAGCCAAGGTCATCAATACCGCAGTGTTGTTACTGGTGAAGCCAGGGTTATCACTACCACAGTGTTGTTACTGGTGAAGCCAGGGTCATCAATACCACAGTGTTGTTACTGGTGAAGCCAGGTCATCAATACCACAGTGTTGTTACTGGTGAAGCCAGGGTCATCAATACCACAGTGTTGTTACTGGTGAAGCCAGGGTCATCAATACCACAGTGTTGTTACTGGTGAAGCCAGTGTCATCAATACCACAGTGTTGTTACTGGTGAAGCCAGTGTCATCAATACCACAGTGTTGTTACTGGTGAAGCCAGGGTCATCAATACCACAGTCTTGTTACTGGTGAAGCCAGGGTCATCAATACCACAGTGTTGTTACTGGTGAAGCCAGGGTCATCAATACCACAGTCTTGTTACTGGTGAAGCCAGGGTCATCAATACCACAGTGTTGTTACTGGTGAAGCCAGTGTCATCAATACCACAGTGTTGTTACTGGTGAAGCCAGTGTCATCAATACCACAGTGTTGTTACTGGTGAAGCCAGGGTCATCAATACCACAGTCTTGTTACTGGTGAAGCCAGGGTCATCAATACCACAGTGTTGTTACTGGTGAAGCCAGGGTCATCAATACCAGTGTTGTTACTGGTGAAGCCAGGGTCATCAATACCACAGTGTTGTTACTGGTGAAGCCAGGGTCATCATGTCATGTAGGGGGGTAATGATTAGGGGAATATGGGGGTAAGCGGAGGGAGTCAGTAGGCAGGGGACAGGCAGGCGAAGTGGTAGGAGAGATGATTAGCGGAGGCAGGTAGGTAATGTGAGGTCACTGGTGACTACATCTTCACCTCTCATTACTCTACACTCCACTCCACACTACTCACCCTCTCACTACTTTAACTAAACATAAGTAAATGGAGAAGATAACGGGGACAGTGAATATTACTATTCTACTCAAACACAGTTTATTATTAAGTCCTTGTACAATAATATATTTGGGAACAGGAGAACATTATTGTGGTTTAGACAAATGGGATGGTATGTATAAGCAGTGAGACAGGGAAATACAATCAGCTTGACGAAAATGAAAATAACTTACAATATAGCTCAGAGAACAGTTCACCGCAGAAACTAAGCCACAGGCCCCAAGACCTACACAGCACGAGTACTGCTCCAAGCCAGTACTCTGCCCAATGTCTCCAACAGTTTCCTCCAGAGACTTCAGCAGCCTTCTCCCGAGCCCTGCTCCCCAGCAGCAGCTCCGCTCGAAGTCTCTGCTCAGGAGCTCTGCATCCCAGCAGCAGCTCTGCTCGAATCTCCTGATCATGCTCTTCCTTGGGCTTTTATGGTGGTCCAAGCACCCTCCACAACCACGTGTACGACCTGACGCCTAGGTTTGACGCCGTCAAGAACAAAAGACCTCAGACGTGGGCGTGGCTACAGACGTTTGCCAAGGCAAGGTGTGACCATATAATTAGGTCTCCCTAGAGACCTCACAAGCCCATCTGAACTGCATCACAACCAATACCACAGTGTTGTTACTGGTGAAGCCAGGGTCATCAATGCCACAATGTTGTTACTGGTGAAGCCAGGGTCATCAATACCACAGTGTTGTTACTGGTGAAGCCAGGGTCATCAATACCACAGTGTTGTTACTGGTGAAGCCAGGGTCATCAATACCACAGTGTTGTTACTGGTGAAGCCAGGGTCATCAATACCACAGTGTTGTTACTGGTGAAGCCAGGGTCATCAATACCAGAGTGTTGTTACTGGTGAAGCCAGGGTCATCAATACCACAGTGTTGTCACTGGTGAAGCCAGTGTCATCAATACCACAGTGCTGTTACTGGTGAAGCCAGGGACATCAATACCACAGTGTTGTTACTGGTGAAGCCAGTGTCATCAATACCACAGTGTTGTTACTGGTGAAGCCAGGGTCATCAATACCACAGTGTTGTTACTGGTGAAGCCAGGGTCATCAGTACCATACAATGTTGTTACTGGTGAAGCCAGGGTCATCAATACCACACACTGTTGTTACTGGTGAAGCCAGTGTCATCAATACCACACACTGTTGTTACTGGTGAAGCCAGGGTCATCAATACCACACACTGTTGTTACTGGTGAAGCCAGGGTCATCAATACCACACACTGTTGTTACTGGTGAAGCCAGTGTCATCAATACCACACACTGTTGTTATTAGTGAAGCCAGGGTCATCAATACCACACACTGTTGTTACTGGTGAAGCCAGGGTCATCAATACCACACACTGTTGTTACTGGTGAAGCCAGTGTCATCAATACTACACACACACTGTTGTTACTGGTGAAGCCAGGGTCATCAATACCACACACTGTTGTTACTGGTGAAGCCAGTGTCATCAATACCACACACTGTTGTTATTAGTGAAGCCAGGGTCATCAATACCACACACTGTTGTTACTGGTGAAGCCAGTGTCATCAATACCACACACTGTTGTTACTGGTGAAGCCAGTGTCATCAATACCAAACACTGTTGTTACTGGTGAAGCCAGTGTCATCAATACCACACACTGTTGTTACTGGTGAAGCCAGGGTCATCAATACCACACACTGTTGTTATTAGTGAAGCCAGGGTCATCAATACCACACACTGTTATTACTGGTGAAGCCAGTGTCATCAATACCACACACTGTTGTTACTGGTGAAGCCAGTGTCATCAATACCACACACTGTTGTTATTAGTGAAGCCAGGGTCATCAATACCACACACTGTTGTTACTGGTGAAGCCAGTGTCATCAATACCACACACTGTTGTTACTGGTGAAGCCAGTGTCATCAATACCATACACTGTTGTTACTGGTGAAGCCAGGGTCATCAATACCACAGTGTTGTTACTGGTGAAGCCAGTGTCATCAATACCATACACTGTTGTTACTGGTGAAGCCAGGGTCATCAATACCACAGTGTTGTTACTGGTGAAGCCAGTGTCATCAATACAATACAATGTTGTTACTGGGGAAGCCAGGGTCATCAATACCACAGTGTTGTTACTGGTGAAGCCAGGGTCATCAATACCACAGTGTTGTTACTGGTGAAGCCAGGGTCATCAATACCACAGTGTTGGTACTGTTGAAGCCAGGGACATCAATACCACAGTGTTGTTACTGGTGAAGCCAGGGTCATCAGTACCACAGTGTTGCTACTGGTGAAGCCAGGGTCATCAATACCACAGGATTGTTACTGGTGAAGCCAGGGTCATCAATACCATACTGTGTTGTTACTGATGAAGCCAGGGTCATCAAAACCACAGTGTTGCTACTGGTGAAGCCAGGGTCATCAATACCACAGTGTTGTTACTGTTGAAGCCAGGGACATCAATACCACAGTGTTGTTACTGGTGAAGCCAGGGTCATCAATACCACAGTGTTGCTACTGGTGAAGCCAGGGTCATCAATACCACAGGATTGTTACTGGTGAAGCCAGGGTCATCAATACCATACTGTGTTGTTACTGATGAAGCCAGGGTCATCAAAACCACAGTGTTGCTACTGGTGAAGCCAGGGTCATCAATACCACAGTTTTGTTACTGGTGAAGCCAGGGTCAATACCACAGGGTTGTTACTGGTGAAGCCAGGGTCATCAGTACCACAGGGTTGTTACTGGTGAAGTCAGGGTCATCAATACCACAGGGTTGTTACTGTTGAAGCCAGGGTCATCAGTACCACAGGGTTGTTACTGGTGAAGCCAGGGTCATCAATACCACATGGTTGTTACTGTTGAAGCCAGGGTCATCAATACCACAGTGTTGTTACTGGTGAAGCCAGGGTCATCAATACCATACAGTGTTGTTACTGGTGAAGCCAGGGTTATCAATATCCCACGGTGTTGTTACTGTGAAGCCAGGGTCATCAATACCACACACTGAGTTTATGTTGAGCCAGTGCATCTACCACATTTGTTACTGTAAGCCAGTCATCAATCCAAGGTTGTAACGTGAACCAGTGTCTCAAAACACACAGGTTTATGGTGGGGCCAGTGTCGGTTTAGAATAAACCCCAGTGGTTTACTGGTGAAGCCCGGGTCACAATACCACATTTGTTACTGGTGAAAGCCAGTTTTCATCAACCACAGTGTTGTTATGGTAACATGTCATCATCCACAGTGGTGTGACTGATGAGGCCGAAATGTCACTCATTTTTTCAAGTGTTACCGGTAACCTGTCTCACCACACTTTACAATGAGCCAGTGAATTACACAGTTTTTATGTAAAGCCAGTGTCAACATAACATTGTTGTACTGGTGAATCCAGTGTGCATCAGACAGTGTTGTTAAGGTGAAGCCAGGTCTCAAAACACGTGTTGTTACTGGTGAAGCCAGAGTCATCAATACCACGTGTTGGTTACTGATGAAGCCTAGTTATCAATACACAGTTTGTTTTATGGTGAAAGAGTGTCACAATACCACAGTGAGTTACTGGTGAAGCCGGTCATCAATACCAGTCTAGTGTTGTTATGGTAAGCCAGGTCACAAATACCACATTTGTTACTGTTGAGCCACGGTCATCAAATATACAGCTCTTTACAAGCCCGTGTCTATACCACAGGTATGACTGAAAGCCAGGTATCATACCACAGTGGTTGTTACTGGTGAAGCTCAGGGCCATCGAATACCATTTGTTTACTGGTGAAAGCCAGGGTTTCAATACCACAGTGTTGTTACTGGGAAAGAATACATCAATACCACAGTGTTGTACTGTTGAAGCCAAGGTACATACCGATGATGATACTGGGGAAGATATCAACCAATGTTACTGGTGAAGCAGGTATCATACCACATTGTTATGGAAGCCAGGGCAAATACCACAGTGTTGTTACTGTTGAACCAGGTCATCAAACACAGTTAGAAACTGGTGAAACCAAGGGTCCATCAATACCACAGTGTTGTTCAGTGAAGCCAGGTCATCAATACCACAGTTGTTACTGGTGGAAGCCAGGTCATCATACCACAGTGCTTTCTGTTGAACAGGCTCATAATACAAGGGGTTGTTAACTGGTGAAGCCCGTCATCAATCCCACAGTGTTGTTACTTTTGAAGCCAGGTCTCAATTACCCAGTGTTTTTTACTGGGAAGCCAGGGTCAAACAATACCACAGTTTATGGTGGCCGGGCTATCTGTGTTGATGGTGAAGCCAGGGTTCAAACCGGTGTTCGGTGAAGGGTTAAACGTGTTGTTGGTAATGAACAATGCTATAATACCAGTGTTGTTATGGTGAGCCGGTCAATACCCCAGTGTTTGTTACTGGTTTAAGCCAGTGTCATCAATACCACAGTGTGTTACTGGTGAAGCCAGGGTCATCAATACCCCAAAATGTTGTTACTGGTGAAGCCAGGGTCATCAATACCACAGTGTTTTACTGGGGAAGCCAGTGTCTCAATACCACAGTGTTGTTTCTGGTGAAGCCAGGGTCATCAAATACCACAGTGTTTTTACTGGTGAAGCCGGGTCTCAATCCACAGTGTTGTTACTGGTGAAGCCAGGTCTCATCACAGTGTTTTACTGGGAAGCCAGTGGGCTCAATACCCACAGTGTTTTTCTGGTGAAGCCGGGTCATCAATACCAAAAAAGTTTGTTATGGTGAAGCCGGGTCATAATACCCAGTGTTGTTACGGTAAGCCGGTCATCAATACCACAGTCTTGTTACTGGTGAAGCAGTGTCATCAATACAACCCGTTTTGTTACCTGGTGAAGCCAGGGTCATCAATACCACAGTTTTTTTACTGGAATGAAGCCATGTCATCATACCACAGTGTGTTACTGGTGAGCCAGGGTCATCAATACCACAATTGTTACTGGTGAAGCCAGGTCATCAATTCACAGTGTTGTTACTGGTGAAGCCAGGGTAAACAATAAAAGTGTTGTTTCTGGGAAGCCAGGTCATCAATACCAAAAGTGGTTTCGGGTGAAACCGGGTCATCATTAAAGGGGGTTTTTGATTTGGGTATTAACAGGGGGGTGTAGGGGGAAGGCAGGGGTTTAAAGTGTTGGGACTGGTTGGGGCAGGGTCATCTTACCCTTTTTCTTAACCCCTCCCCCCCTTCAATTTATTTTAAAACTAAAATAAGTAAAGGAGAAGAAACGGGGACGGAAAACATTTTAAAGATTATTAAACCGACAATAATAATTTGGGAAAAAGGGAAAATTTTTTTTTCAAATTATTATAACATTTCAAAAATACTCACTCTTACAAAATAAAATTTTTTAAAATAGGAGAAAAGTTACGCAGTTTTACCCACCCCAAAAAACACCCGGTTTTAAATATTCCTTTTTCCAAAATTTTTTGGAAAGAGCCTTTTTTGGGGCCCCCACATGGGAATTTTGTAATTATAGCAGAGCCGGAACCACAGCCCCCTTTGGGCCAAAGGGTTAACCCCCCCACAAATTGCCGAGCCAGGGTTTCCCGCAGAACAAAAGCCCAGACCTTACGACGTTGCCAAGCAGGGGTTTTCCAATTAAGGGTTTTCCCAGAGACTTTACAAACCCTCGAACTGCTCCCCAAAAACAGTTGTTGTTCTGGTAAAAGGGGCTCTCCACAAGGTTCTGTGAAATCTCTAACATGTTTTTTTCCGGGCTTTTCCAAATGGTTCAAGCCCCTCCAAACCACTGTTGATTTACCGGGGCCTAAGGTTTTAGGTAAGGGGACAAAAGAACTTGGGGGCCAGGGCTCTACAAGTTTGCAGGAACGGGTACAAAAAATTTTTTGGGTTCCCGGGACTCAAACCCATTGAAATGGGAACCCCCAACAATACCACAGTGTTTTTTACTGGGGAAGCCGGGTCATCAATTCCCATGTTGTTAGGTGAAGCCAGGGTCACATACCACAAAAGTTTTTATGGTGAAGCCAGGGTCATAATACCACATGTTTTATGGGAGCCCCGGCAAATACCCACTGTTGTTATGGTGAAAAACCCGGGTCACTCCCCCCATGTTTTTTACTGGTGAAGCCAGGGTCTCAATACCCAATGTTGTTATTGGGGGCCGGGCATAAACCCCAAAATGTTGTTTTTGAAGCCCCGGGGTCATCAAACCACCAAGGTGTTACTGGGGAAGCCAGGCACAAACCCACATGTTGTTTTTGGTGGGAAACCAGTGTTCCAAAACAAAACCACATGTTGTTACGGTTGAAGCCAGGGTCACCCAAATACCACAATGTTTGTTCTGGTGAAGCCAGGTCATCAATTCCCCCCCGTTGTTATTGTGAAGCCAGGGACAAAAACCCCACTGTTGTTACTGGTAAGCCGTGTATCAATACCCACAATGTTTTTTACTGGTGAACCCGGTCATCAAAAAAAAACCTGTTGTTACTGGTGAAGCCGGTCATCAATACCACACACTGGTTACTGGGAACCAGGGTCATCAATACCACACATGTTGTTATTAGTGAAGCCAGGGGCATCAATTCCACACACTTTTTATGGTGAAGCCAGGTATCAATACACACATTTGTTCTGGTGAAGCCGTGATCAATACCCACAATGTTTTTTAGTGAAACCAGGGGCATCAATCCCCCCACTGTTGTTACTGGTGAAGCCAGTGTCATCAATACCAACACTGTTGTTTGGTGAAGCAGGGTTATCAATACCAACACTGTTGTTACTGGGGAAGCCCGGTCATCATACCCCAGGTTGGGTTTCTGGTGAAGCCAGGTGTCATCAATACCCAAAACTGTTGTTATGGTGAAGCCCAGGGGGATCATACCACATTTGTTAGGGTGCCATGGTCATCAAAAACAAACAAGTTTTTTTAGGGGAAAACCGGGTCATCTACCACAGTGTTTTACTGGTGAAGCCCGGTCATCAATAACCCTGTTTTTATGGTTTAAGCCAGGTCATCAAACCACAATGTTGGTATTTGAAGCCAGGGGAAACAAACACTGTTGTTATGGTGAAGCCAGGGGGCATCTAACCCCCCCCCCCCCCCCCCCCATGTTGTCTGGGGAAGCCAGGGGTTAAAACCACAGGTTGTTATGGTGAAACCAGGGTTAATTCCAAAGTGTTGTTTTGTGAAGCCCGGGCATCAAAACCTATGTTGTATGGTAAGCCCGGGTCTCAATACCCCAAATGTTGTTATGTGAAGCCGGGGTCAATACCACATGTTGTTACTGGGAACCAGGGTCATCAATACCACAGTGTTGTTCTGGGGAGCCAGGTCATCTACCACAGGTTTTTACTGGTGAACCAGGGCATCAAAACAAAGTGTTTTATGTGAAACCAGGGCATCAAAACCCATGTTGTACTGGTGAACCGGGTCATCTACCACAGTTTTGTTTCTGGTAAGCCAGGGTCAAACCACGGGGGTTTTCTGGGGAAGCCAGGGGGCTTAAACCAAGGGTTGTTTGGTGAACAGGGCACAAACCACGGTTTTTTAGTTGAAGCCAGGGTCATCATACCCAGGGGGGTTTTACTGGTTTAAGCCAGGGCATCAAAACACATGGTTGGGTTTCTGTGAACCAGGGGGCATCAATACCACAGTGTTTTTTATGGTGGGCCAGGGTCATAATACCATTTTTTTCTGGTGGAGCCAGGGGGATCAATACCCACGGTTGTTTTTATGGTGAGCCAGGGTCATAAAACCACGGAAATTTTTGGGTGAAAACCCCGTCCCATTTCCGCATTTTGGTTACTTAAGCAGGATTTCACGGTTAGTTTCCCTTACCCAAAAGGATAGGGGGGGGCCACAGGGTTTAAAGGGAACGGGCCCCCCCATACAAGGGTGTGGGGACCAGGTTATAGGCACCGGGAGGATTTAAGCCCGTATCCCTCCCCCATTGTTTTTTTTTGGGGGTTTTTAACCAGGTAATCAACCCAGGGGGTTTCTGGGGCCCAGGTCAAAATATTTTTAAAAATTCCCCCTTTGGAAATCTGTGACCCGGGGGTTTCAAATCCTCTTGTTAAAGTAAAAAACGTTTTTTAATTAACACATTTTTACGTAAAAAATTTTTTTTTATTCAAGCCGTTTTACCTTTTTTTTTTTGTTTTTAAGGTTATTCCCGAGGCCGATAAGGGAACGAAAAAAATTATTTTTTCCTTATGTAACAATATTAGTGGCGTCTGAGAAAAACCTACTGTGACCTCTGTAATCCTGTTTATGCTACCGTTTAGTAATGTATCGGATATCCGCATCCGCAGAACATCCGCACAAATTCTTACATCCGCATCCGCGTCCGCATCCGCAAAAATGAGTAAGACATGCTCATACACATCTGCATCCGCGGGTATCTAAATACCGTTCACTGGATGAGCCTCGGGTGTACAGTAAGCTAGCCGCTCAGGTGGCACGACTACTCAACTATCAGACATTTACTTGAGAAACTGTCCTGAGCACTTTTAACCCATACCGGTGTCTGGGAAAGCTTAATACAGAACTAAACAAGGCCTGTATAAAATATGTAGCGCTAGAAAGCTTACAAGGTGATCACTTGTTGAAAAATACCGTAGAATGAACACGAAAAGAAAAAAAAACAGCCACTGAATTGCTTACAACCGAGCAAATATCACAACAAAAGAAAGATAATCTGCATCGAGAGAGAACCAATATAAAGCATAAACTAAAACGTACCAGACGGAAGAAACACAAAGGGAACAAAAATATTTAAAGAAATTGCAAAATACGCAAAATCCAGGTAAAAACCACTTCTTGAACCTGCTTGCTACTCCTACGAAGTTCATATATGCATGACATTGGCTTAAGCCGGTAGGAGACTTGGATCTGCCTCGCATGGGCCAGTAGGCCTGCTGCAGTGTTCCTTCTTTCTTATGTTCTTATTGGTCACAAACCATATGTGGTATAGGACCTTGCTCATACTAGATGGAACTTACGTTAATGACAGGAAAAGTAATGAGCAAAATACTGAAGTTTCAATATGACTCTGTGTTCAGTGAGTCATTAATCAGACTTAAGACTGGCAATATCAATGAATTCTTTACGATTGAGACTCAAAATTTAGTCAACTCCAAAATTTCCAACTTAAGAGATCCCCAATTGATTTCGAGAAAGCTACTCGCAGCATCTCCATGCTCTCTGCCCCACGTCCAGACTCGTGGAACTCAATGTTCATCAAAAAACGTGGAGCCCTTGAAGAACATCATGTATCGCCAATATTCTGTGGAGGAGGAGCCTGAACATGGTGGGGGGGGGTCATCCCACAGTTATTAAAAACAATGGATATAGCCCCACTCCACAAAGGTGGAAGCAAGTAATACCAGTAATAGACAGGACAAGCTTCAATCCTCTGCAGGGGTATACACAATCCCTTGCAATGACTGCTGCAAATTATACGTGGGCGAAGCATCCAGAGACCTCCAAACACGTATTTCAGAACACCAGTATGCAGACAGATCTGATGATCCAAGGAATGCCTGTGTTCAACACCGAAATTTCACACAACCATTTAATCAACTACAGAAACGCAAGATTTATCGCCAGAGAAGACATCACTTAAAACTGAAGAATCCTGGAATCATCACTTATCTGTATATCCAACCAGAACAACTGCTTCTATAACATAGCTGAACCCCTTTCCTATATCCTTCCTGAATCTGAATTTTTCCAACATAAAACCACTGCTGCGAGTCCTGTCTTGGCTAGATATTTTTAACACACTATTTACATCCCCTTTATTTATTCCTGTTTTCCATTTATAAACCTCAATCATATCCCCCCTAATTCTACGCCTTTCTAGAGAGTGCAGATTCAAGGCCCTCAGTCTAACCTCATAGGGAAGATTTCTGATACATGGGATCAACTTTGTCATCCTCCTTCAGTATCACCAGACTATTTACGGCCAAATCTTCAGACCTGGTTAACACCAGGTAAGGCTTGTGATAGAGGGGGGACAGTAGGAGGCGACACAGGTGCTACTGCTCACAGAGGGGTAAAATACTCGTGTTCAACTCAACGTAGCAGCTGTCAGACCAGTGACACGAGAGCTAAACTTTGTACGACTGATGGTTGAGAGAGGACAGGTTGTTGGAGTGGGGTGTGAGGGTGGAGGGTGGATTGTTGGAGTGGGGTGCGTGCGAGGGTGGAGGTTGGATTGTTGGAGTGGGGTGTGAGGATGGAGGGTGGATTGTTGCAGTAGGGTGTGAGGGTGGAGTGGATTGTTGGAGTGGGGTGTGAGGATGGAGGGTGGATTGTTGCAGTAGGGTGTGAGGGTGGAGGTTGGATTGTTGGAGTGGGGTGTGAGGATGGAGGGTGGATTGTTGCAGTAGGGTGTGAGTGTGGAGGGTGGATTGTTGGAGTGTGGTGTGAGGGTGGAGGGTGGATTGTTGGAGTAGGGTGTGAGGGTGGAGGATGAGTTGTTGGAGTAGGGTGTGTGGAGGGTGGATTGTTGGAGTGGGGTGTGAGGGTGGAGGGTGGATTGTTGCAGTAGAGTGTGAGGGTGGAGGGTGAGTTGTTGGAGTAGGGTGTGTGGAGGGTGGATTGTTGGAGTGGGGTGTGAGGGTGGAGTGTAGATTGTTGGAGTAGGGTGCGAGGGTGGAGGTTGGATTGGAGTGGGATGAGAGGGTGGAGGGTGGATTGTTGGAGTGGGGTGTGAGGGTGGAGGTTGGATTGTTGGAGTGGGGTGTGAGGGTGGAGGGTGGATTGTTGCAGTAGGGTGTGAGGGTGGAGGGTGAGTTGTTGGAGTAGGGTGTGTGGAGGGTAGATTGTTGGAGTGGGGTGTGAGGGTGGAGAGTGGATTGTTGCAGTAGGGTGTGAGGGTGGAGGGTGAGCTGTTGGAGTAGGGTGTGAGTGTGGAGGGTGGATTGTTGGAGTGGGGTGTGAGGGTGGAGGGTGGATTGTTGCAGTAGAGTGTGAGGGTGGAGGGTGAGTTGTTGGAGCAGGGTGTGAGTGTGGAGGGTGGATTGTTGGAGTGGGGTGTGAGGGTGAAAGTTGGATTGTTCGAGTGGGGAGTGAGGGTGGAGGGTGGATTGTTGGAGTGGGGTGCGAGGGTGGAGGTTGGATTGTTGGAGTGGTGGTGTGAGGGTGGATTGTTGCAGTAGAGTGTGAGGGTGGAGGGTGAGTTGTTGGAGCAGGGTGTGAGTGTGGAGGGTGGATTGTTGGAGTGGGGTGTGAGGGTGCAGGGTGGATTGTTGGAGTGGGGTGCGAGGGTGGAGGTTGGATTGTTGGAGTGGGGTGTGAGGGTGGAGTGTGGATTGTTGGAGTGGGGTGTGAGGGTTACCTGGAGGTTACCTGGAGGTTATTCCGGGGATCAACGCCCCCGCGGCCCGGTCCATGACCAGGCCTCCCGATGGATCAGGGCCTGATCAACTAGGCTGTTACTGCTGGCCGCAGGGTGGATTGTTGGAGTGGGGTGTGAGGGTGCAGGGTGGATTGTTGCAGTAGGGTGTGAGAGTGGACAAAGTTTTCCAGTGGGCAACGGTAAACAATATGATGTTCAATGAGGACAAATTCCAACTACTCCGTTATGGAAAACTGGAGGAGATAATAACTAGAACAGAGTATACTACAGACTCCGGCCATACAATAGAGCGGAAAGATAATGTAAGGGACCTGGGAGTAGTAATGTCTGAGGATCTCACTTTCAAGGATCACAACAGTGCCACGATCGCACGTGCAAAGAAAATGATAGGATGGATAATGAGAATTTTCAAAACGAGAGATGCCAAGCCCATGATGATCCTTTTCAAATCACTTGTTCTCTCTAGGCTGGAATACTGCTGTACATTAACATCTCCATACAAAGCAGGTGAAATCGCAGATCTAGAGAGTGTACAGAGATTCTTTACTGCACGTATAAGTTCTGTCAAGCACCTTAACTACTGGGAACGCTTGGAAGCACTTGACTTGTACTCGTTGGAACGCAGGAGGGAGAGATATATCATAATCTACACTTGGAAAATCTTGGAAGGAATGGTCCCAAATCTGCACACAGAAATCACTCCCTACGAAAGTAAAAGACTGGGCAGGCGATGCAAAATGCCGCCAATAAAAAGTAGGGGCGCCATTGGTACACTAAGAGAAAACACCATAAGTGTCCGGGGCCCAAGACTGTTCAACAGCCTCCCATCAAGCATTAGGGGAATTGCCAATAAACCCCTGGCTGCCTTCAAGAGAGAGCTGGACAGATACCTAAAGTCAGTGCCGGATCAGCCGGGCTGTGGCTCGTACGTCGGACTGCGTGCGGCCAGCAGTAACAGCCTAGTTGATCAGGCCCTGATCCATCGGGAGGCCTGGTCATGGACCGGGCCGCGGGGGCGTTGATCCCCGGAATAACCTCCAGGTAACCTCCAGGTGGAGGGTGGGTCGTTGGATTGGGGTGTGAGGGTGGAGGGTAGATTGTTGGAATGGGGTGTGAGCGTAGAGGGTAAGTTGTTGAAGTGGGGTGAGAGGGTGGGGGGTAGGTTGTTGGAGTAGGGTGTGAGAATGGAGGGTACATTGTTGGAGGTGAGAGGATGGAGAATAGGTTATTGGAGTGGGGTGAGAGGATGGGGTGACTGGGTGGGGAAGGGGTAGGGAAGTGTATAATAGTGGTGATGGTGGGTTGTGAGAATGAAGGGTTTATTGGTGGGGTGTTAGTGGTGGGATTTAGGGTGTGGGAGAGGGGAATGTGGGTGTGAGGGAAGGCTGTGGGGATAGGGTATCTGGGTGTGGGGTGAGGGAGGAGTGCTGTGGTTTGGTGGTAGTGGGGTGCCGGGGTAGTGGGGTGCCGGGGTTTTGGGGTGCCGGGGTAGTGGGTGCCGGGGTAGTGGGGTGCCGGGGTAGTGGGGTGCCGGGGTAGTGGGGTGCCGGGGTAGTGGGGTGCCGGGGTAGTGGGGTGCCGGGGAAGTGGGGTGCCGGGTAGTGGGGTGCCGGGGTAGTGGGGTGCCGGGGTAGTGGGGTGCCGGGGTAGTGGGGTGCCGGGTTAGAGGGGTACCGGGGTAGTGGGGTGCCGGGGTAGTGGGGTGCCGGGGTAGTGGGGTGCCGGGGTAGTGGGGTGCCGGGGTAGTGGGGTGCCGGGGTAGTGGGGTGCCGGGGTAGAGGGGTACCGGGGTAGTGGGGTGCCGGGGTAGTGGGGTGCCGGGTTAGAGGGGTACCGGGGTAGTGGGGTGCCGGGGTAGTGGGGTGCCGGGGTAGTGGGGTGCCGGGGTAGTGGGGTGCCGGGGTAGTGGGGTGCCGGGGAAGTGGGGTGCCGGGGTAGTGGGGTGCCGGGGTAGTGGGGTGCCGGGGTAGTGGGGTGCCGGGGTAGTGGGGTGCCGGGGTAGAGGGGTACCGGGGTAGTGGGGTGCCGGGGTAGTGGGGTGCCGGGGTAGTGGGGTGCCGGGGTAGTGGGGTGCCGGGGTAGTGGGGTGCCGGGGTAGTGGGGTGCCGGGGTAGTGGGGTGCCGGGGTAGAGGGGTACCGGGGTAGAGGGGTGCCGGGGTAGTGGGGTGCCGGGGGTAGTGGGGTGCCGGGGTAGTGGGGTGCCGGGGTAGTGGGGTGCCGGGGTAGAGGGGTACCGGGGTAGAGGGGTGCCGGGGTAGTGGGGTGCCGGGGTAGTGGGGTGCCGGGGAGTGGGGTGCCGGGGTAGAGGGGTACCGGGGTAGAGGGGCGCCGGGGTAGTGGGGTGCCGGGGTAGTGGGGTGCCGGGGTAGAGGGGTGCCGGGGTAGAGGGGTGCCGGGGTAGTGGGGTGCCGGGGTAGTGGGGTGCCGGGATTGTGGGGTGCCGGGGTAGTGGGGTGCCGGGGTAGTGGGGTGCCGGGGTAGAGGGGTGCCGGGGTAGTGGGGTGCCGGGGTAGTGGGGTGCCGGGGTAGAGGGGTGCCGGGGTAGAGGGGTGCCGGGGTAGTGGGGTGCCGGGGTAGTGGGGTGCCGGGGTAGTGGGGTGCCGGGGTAGTGGGGTGCCGGGGTAGAGGGGTGCCGGGCTAGTGGGGTGCCGGGGTAGAGAGGTGCCGGGGTAGTGGGGTGCCGGGGTAGTGGGGTGCCGGGGTAGAGGGGTGCCGGGGTAGAGGGGTGCCGGGGTAGAGGGGTGCCGGGGTAGTGGGGTGCCGGGGTAGTGGGGTGCCGGGGTAGTGGGGTGCCGGGGTAGAGGGGTGCCGGGGTAGTGGGGTGACGGGGTAGTGGCCTGCCGGGGTAGTGGGGTGCCGGGGTAGAGGGGTGCCGGGGTAGTGGGGTGCCGGGGTAGTGGGGTGCCGGGGTAGTGGGGTGCCGGGGTAGAGGGGTGCCGGGGTAGTGGGGTGCCGGGGTAGAGGGGTGCCGGGGTAGTGGGGTGCCGGGGTAGTGGGGTGCCGGGGTAGAGGGGTGCCGGGGTAGAGGGGTGCCGGGGTAGAGGGGTGCCGGGGTAGTGGGGTGCCGGGGTAGTGGGGTGCCGGGGTAGTGGGGTGCCGGGGTGGGCCTTGGGAAGACAATCTTATTGGTCACTGAGAAAGACAGTGAAAATCTGATATACCTGGAGAGTATACCTGGAGAGGGTCTAGGGGGGGTCAATGCCCCCGCGGCCCGGTCTAAGACAGGTCTCTACCGCACTCAGTGCCTCTCCATTTTCTGATCTTTCGGCAGGAGGAGGGGGAGGGGGGGGGGGGAGGAGAGAGAGGGGGAGGGGAGGAGAGAGAGAGAGAGAGAGAGAGAGAGAGAGATGCTCACCTAATTGTGCGTCCATAACTGTGATTGCGGGGGTCGAGCCTCAGTTCCTGGCCCCGCCTCTTCGCTGACTGCTCCTGGCTGCGTGAGCCATATCATACATATTCTTAAAACTATGTATGGATCGTACTCACCTAATTGTCTACCTGAAGTCTACCTGGAGGTTATTCCGGGGATCAACGCCCCCGCGGCCCGGTCCACGACCAGGCCTCCCGGTGGATCAGGGCCTGATCAAGCAGGCTCTTACTGCTGGCCGCACGCAGTCCCACGTATGAACCACAGCCTGGCTGATCCGGCACTGACTTTAGGTATCTGTCCAGCTCTCTCTTGAAGGCAGCCAGGGGTTTATTGGTAATTCCCCTTATGTTTGGTGGGAGACTGTTGAACAGTCTTGGGCCCCGGACACTTGTGGTGTTTTCTCTTAGTGTACCAATGGTGCCCCAAGCTTTTAACTGGGGGCATTTTGCATCGCCTGCCCAGTCTTTTGCTTTCGTAGGGAGTGATTTCTGTGTGCAGATTCGGGACCATTCCTTCCAGGATTTTCCAATTGTAGATTATGATATATCTCTCCCTCCTGCGTTCCAACGAGTACAAGTCAAGTGCTTCCAAGCGTTCCCAGTAGTTAAGGTGCTTGACAGAATTATACTACATGCAGTAAAGGTTCTCTGTACACTCTCTAGATCTACAGGGGTCGATTCATAGCTCCTGTGTGTGTGTGTGTGTGTGTGTGTGTGTGTGTGTGTGTGTGTGTGTGTGTGTGTGTGTGTGTGTGTGTGTGTGTGTGTGTGTGTGTGTGTGTGGTAGAGGAGCAGCCACGAGAACAAGAGTGAGAGGGGAGAGTGAGGTTGGGAACACAACCATGGGCTGACCGCATCATTCATCTCTTTGGCTGACCGCCCCTACCCTCACCCTCCTACTCCCAACCACCTAACCCAAAGTGCCACACTGGGTCACACAGCGACGACTAATGATGACCCTTTGGCACTGCTGGAGGGCCACCTCGATATAAAGAATTACCTGGAAAACCCATTGAATCATCTGCAAATATATATAACATCAGTGACACAAGGAAAAAACATCCCCAAATAGGCTCGGTCAGTCCCTCGAAGTAGGCTATATCAAGTCTTCGAAGTGATGCTGCCGTTCTTCGAAGTCAGTTTGGCAAGGCATTCCTCGAAGGAAATGACGAGTATCGGGGAGAGAAGGGTGAGAGAGAGAGAGAGAGAGAGAGAGAGAGAGAGAGAGAGAGAGGGGGGGGATGCTATGTGAACCTGAGAGGAGAGGGAGACGAGGTCGGTGGTGTCACTCAAGGGGAAACTAGACAAACGAGGCGATGATTAGCACGGTCCAGTGGTCCTTACAATGCCACATCACACAGTGCCCCAGGGATCAGTCTCTGTTCTTGAGGCACGAAACAAATAATTTTCCTGTATTAAGTGGGGCGCAGAAACTAAAATATCACTTCTTGTGATGTGACACTATTCATAGTCTCATACTACTGACCGATAGTCTTAGGTCAGATGAAGTTCCATTGAGCGCAACGTTACATGACTATCAGCTTCGGGAGAAAAAAAATTACTATTTCTCTAGCCATCTAAACCTTATTAATAAATAATATTGATTTAATTTATCTGTTTAAACCAGCAATACACGGCCATTACAAAACAAGTTGCATTTGATCATCCCTCCAATGAAAAGCAGGTAGGTGCCATAAATACCCTGAGAGAAAACATGATAAGTCTCCGGGGCCCAAGACTCTTCAACAGCCTCCTATTATACATAAGTTGGATTACCGATAATACCCTGACTGTCTTCAAGAGGGAACTGGTCAGTGCCCAATCAGCCTGGCTGTGATTCATACCATAGTTTGCGTGCAACCACCAGTAACAGCCTGGCTGATCAGGCCCTGATCCACCTGGAGGTCTGGCCGGGCCGCGGGGGCGTTGACCCCCGGAACAACTTCTAGATAATACAAAAATACATTATTGCTTCAGAAAATAGTACCTTCTAATTCAGTTTAACTTTTTTAAGTAAAGCAAAGTGTGTTATTGTTTGAATATTCTCTCATAAGTGCAAAAGCTCACAGGATCGAAAGTTTTCATATTAAACCATACCACGGGTGAGGTTAGAACTCGCGGTCAGAGAGTCTCAAAACTCCAGACCGTCGCGTTAGCCACTGGGCTAGCTAACGCGACGGTCTGGAGTTTTGAGACTCTCTGACCGCGGGTTCGACCCCCGCCCGTGGTATGGTTTGTTTGCAACTGTGTCATTACGATTTCGTGTGTCATGTTGTCATAATAAATATCCTAAGTCAGAATTGTTTGTTCAGATTTTTCTCCATCTGGTATCAACCTACCTGGAGTCTACCTGGAGGGTGTCCCGGGGGTCAACGCCCCCGCGGCCCAATCCTTGACCCAGCCTCCCGGTGGATCAGGGCCTGATCAACCAGGCTGTTACAGCTGGTCGCATGTAGTCCAACGTACGACCCACAGCCCGGCTGGTCAGGCACTGACTTTAGGTATCTGTCCAGATCCCTCTTGAAGACAACCAGGGGTCTATTGGTAATTCCCCTTATGGTTAGTGGGAGGCTGTTGAACAGTCTTGGGCCCCTGACACTAGATGTGTTTTTTCTTAGTGTACTAATGACGCCCCTGCTTTTCACTGAGGGTATGTTGCACCGTCTGCCCAGTTTTTGCTCCCGTAGGGATTTTTTTCTGTGTGCAGATTAGGTACCAGTCCCTTCAGGATTTTCCAAGTGTAGATGATGATGTATCTCTGTCGCTTGCGCTCCAGTGAGTACAAGTCAAATGCTTACACGTCAGTATTATGGACTAGGTATATACTAGCATACGTTTAATCATTTCTGAGGCAAGACGTACTCCGCAACTTATTACTGTGCCTCCGAAACAAAGTATTTACGTCTACTTAAGTCCTACTTGAAGTGTACAAATTGAAAACCGGGAAAAAAATAAATGGGATTTAACTAAAGAGTTGAAAATATCCAAGCAAGAGAAGTTTCTCAGCGACGGTCTCCAGTTGGGTAAATTTAGATCTACAAATAATACAGGACAACACGAGCGTGACAACAGAGTTGTGGAGCAGTGGAATAAACTACAAGTGAGCTCACTGAAAGCGCCATTGGTACACTAAGAGAAAACACCATAAGTGTCCGGGGCCCAAAACTGTTCAACAGCCTCCCATCAAGCATTAGGGGAATTGCCAATAAACCCCTGGCTGCCTTCAAGAGAGAGCTGGACAGATACCTAAAGTCAGTGCCGGATCAGCCGGGCTGTGGCTCGTACGTCGGACTGCGTGCGGCCAGCAGTAACAGCCTAGTTGATCAGGCCCTGATCCATCGGGAGGCCTGGTCATGGACCGGGCCGCGGGGGCGTTGATCCCCGGAATAATCTCCAGGTAACCTCCAGGTAACCTTCAATGAAAAAAGGACGGGAGGAAGGAAGGAAGGGAAGAAGGAAGGAAGGAAGGAAGGAAGGAAGGGAGGAAGGAAGGATGGGAGGGACGGGGGAGATGTGCCGTGATGCTACTGAAGGGTTCATGATGCAAGGAATTGCACCTGACCTCCTCTTCCCTAATACACACATCAATCACTCCATACGAAAGCAAAAGACTTGGCAGGTGATGCAACATACCTCCAGTGAAAAGTAGGGGCGTCACTGGTATACTAAGAGAAAACGCAGTAACTGTCCGGGGCCCGAGACTGTTCAACAGCCTCCCACCAGCAATAAGGGGCATTACGGGAAGACCCCTGGTTGTCTTCAAGAGGGAGCTGGACAGAAACCTAAAGTCGGTGCCGGATCAGCCGGGCTGTGGTTCGTACGTTGGACTGGGTGCGGCCAGTAGTAACAGCCTCATTGATAAGGCCATGATCCACCGGGAGGCCTGGTCGTGGACCGGGCCGCGGGGGCGTTGATCCCCGGAATACCCTCCAGGTAGACTCCTCCAGGTAAACTTAATTACCTCATGTTTCCTAGGCGCTTTATCAAGCATACGAATTTAGCTCTTATCCACAAATATCGTAAGAACAACAACAGTAAATAATAATAATAATAATAATAATAATAATAATAATAATAATAATAATAATAATATTAATAATAACAATAATAATAATAACAATAATAATAATAGTCGTCTTTCTAAGCACAAATGAAAATGCCCCTGGCTGCCTTCAAGAGAGAGCTGGACAGATGGGACTGCGTGCGGCCAGCAGTAACAGCCTAGTTGATCAGGCCGTGATCCATCGGGAGGCCTGGTCATGGACCGGGCCGCGGGGCGTTGATCCCCGGAATAACCTCCAGGTAACCTCCAGGTAAGACAACACTGGCCACAACTATGTCAGAAATTAAAGATGAAAGTTCTACAGTGTTTTGGTAACTGAGATATTTATAAAGTAGTAACAACGATTATCCATCAGACGCTGAATATACAATCATACAATCGATAGTATTGAACTAGACATAGAATTTGTGGCATAGAACTCTCTATAGAATCTCATCCCCTGCTGATGCATGAAGGGGATGTGATGAAAAGCTGTAAGCCTTCTCCCTGAAAGCTGGCTGCCTTGGATCAAAACGTCTAGTGCAAGCTGGACGCCAAGGTATTGTCCAGTGTGGTGAGATTGGCATAGCACTGCGTACCTTGTTCCAAGGTTCGTAGGTTCGAGTCTCCTTCAGCCAGAGATCAGTGTTCATATATATATATATATATATATATATATATATATATATATAATATATATATATATTGTACAAGGTATCGAATCTGCAGTATTGAACTGTATAATCTATAGTGTACAATATATAGTGGTTAACAAATAGTGTAGAGAAACGAAATTAATGTTTCTGAGACATACAGAGAGCGGACGGTGAAGCAGGTATCAAGTAAAGGGGTGTGAGGTGTGGGTGTCACCCTACACCCTCACTACACCGTGGGAACTTCTTCCCACCCACTAAGCTCCTAACCCACCCCACCAACCACCACCACTCACGGCTATTCCGTCTACAAAACATGGGTTAATTAGCTTAAAAATTACCTAGAACCAGTGTGTTTATAGTGTTCGTGAACACGCCCGAGAGAGAGACGCATTCTTAGCGCTGTGTTTTAACTCGCTATCTCGATGTTAGAAGCAAATCACATTCCGATGCTCGGGTCGTCTACATCGCCCAGGTTGATGAGAGACAGATCTTGCTTTATGTTATATTTGCGATGGCGTAGTGGGTCGTAATGAGAAACTGGACACCCCCAGGGGAGGAGGGCAGTGAGAGCCGAGTCTGTTGTGCAGGGCGGCAGCCCCGGAGTCTGGGGATGCCTTCATCACTCTAGGACTCTGCTATGTAAATTATTTTCTTCACGGGAGACGTTTGATAGCAACGTTTCAGCCCTCTGTTTGTTTATTTGTTGCTGGTAAAAAATCAAAGTTATAATTCGTCTAGAATAAGCTATTTCCACTAGGTTGGGTGCTCTCTAATGCATTGAATGCATGTGTCTGATTGCTGCCTTCTTCTGATATATGATCTGAGTGGCGCCGAGGCTCTCAGTGTAGCTGATCCCCGCTCACTCGATCCACCTGCAGAGGCACTGCACGACCTCAGCTTATGGCCCTCAGAGCACCTGATCCCCGCTACCTGATCCACCTGCAGGAGAACTGCACGACCTCTGCATCTTAGCAAAACAGCTGGAGGTGGGTGTTTCCCTGGTCTGGTCTCTAAAACTCTCTCCCTCAGGTTACCAACACATCAACACCACCTCTGTTATGAAGGCTTTTTTTGCGCTGTTATTATTCACTGCTCTGATGTAATAAAGGTATATTAGTTCCAGACGAATATAGCTCAGGGGAGGAGGACGAGAAGGAAGAGAGATGTTTGTATGTTCGCTTGGATCATATATATGTATACATACTGTACGTCTGTTGGTGATACTATGCTCTGGAGAGATTTACTAGAGAACTTGCAGGCGATGGTCGAGGAGTTTAAAAAGATATGCAGAAGATGGCAGTTGAAAGTGAGCTCAGACAAGAGCAAGATGACGCTGAGAATATTTTACAGTTTAGGAATTGAAGGCTAGAAGAATAAGACACGCGTGTAAGAGTTTGGCATCTTCATCAGCCGAAGTACAGAGACAACAGAAGTCGTCTGGATGTAAATAACAAACTGTTGTCTTCTGTGTCAAATCAACAGAAGTCGTGGGGATGTAAATACTGCACTGTTTCCATGTATCTTACTCATCTGTTTGTCGGTATTGTAAGATATTCATATAATGGAAGGTTGAAAGTTAGGACGAATGGAATATGGAGGAAGATTGCATTGTAGTGTATTAAAGCGCTAAACCCGTGTGGGTTATTCCGCTTAATGAGTGGTAGAGGCTCGACCCTCCAAATGCCTGCAAAAAGGAATAACCGGGAAGCTGGTTAGTAAAATATTTAACTTCCTAACAAATAGAGCCAAAATTGTAATAGCAGAGTGAAATCATGAAATCAGGGGCTGCTAGTGAAAAGTTCTGTCCCCCAAGATACGGTACTCGCTCCATTTCTTTTCCTCATTCTCATTTCTGACATAGTCAGGGACATCAATCACAACACTGTATCAACCTTTGCAGACGATATTAGAATTTATATGGAAGTGTCGTCCATAAAAGACACAGTGAGCCTCCAGGCTGATAAACCAACTCTTGCAGTGAACCACTGACAACGATATGATGTTCAATGACGACAAATTTCACTTATTACGTCAGGGAAGAATTGAGGAAATAAAAACAAGAACATAGTACAAGACAAACTCAAACCGCTCAGCAGAACGTCGTAAGTCAAATATGAGAGACCTGGGAGTGACAATTTTAGAAAATCTCACGTTCAAGGAACACAACAATGTTATTATTGTAACTGCAAGAAAAATGATAGACTGGGTAACCAGAACCTTCAAAACAAGGGATACCAAGTCAGTGATGATACTCATCACGTCATTCGTTCTCCCTAGGCTGAAATATTGCTGCGTACTAAGGGTCCCCTCCAAGGCAGGACAAATTGCTTAGCTGGAAAATTTACAGAGAATCTTCATAGCTCTTATAAAATCAATCAAGCACCTAAATTACTGTTCTCCTTAGAACATAGGCAAGAAAGATACATTATAATCTACATCTGGAAAATACTGGAGGGATTAGTCCCTAACCTTCACCCCGAAAATACTTATGAAAAAAGGCTTGGCAGACGGTACAGGATCCCTACCTGGAAGCTACCTGGAGGGCATTCCGGGGATCAACGCCCCCGCGGCCCGGTCCACGACCAGGCCTCCCGGTGGATCAGGGCCTGAGCAACGAGGCTGTTACTGCTGGCCGCGCGCAATCCAACGTACGAACGAAAAGCAAGTGAACGATGAATATACTGAGAGAGAACTCAGTGTAAAGGGACCAGACTCTTCATCACCCTCCCTTCATTTATATGGGCGACTACCAACAAACCCCTGGCTGTCTTGAAGACAGCCAGGGGTTCGTCTAAAACTAAATCTAAATGTCGATATTCTGTTCCTCCTCCTCCTCCTCCTCTTTCTCCTCCTCCTCCTCCTCCTCCTCCTCCTCCTCCTCCTCCTCCTCTTCCTCCTCCTCTTCCTCCTTTTCTTTGTGCTTCCTCCTCATCGTCATCGTTCTCTTACCCCCTCCTTATACTCATCTTTATCCTTCTGTAGCTCCTGGGCTGGAAGACCCTTCCCTGGTGGGTTGTGGTGGGTGGGCGGGTGGCCTCCCAACTTGGGCGGTGGGTGGGCGGGCGGGTCACATGACACATAGCAGTGGTCTAGACTGTCGATTTTCACACCAACTCACCCGTCCCTCGGACAAACTTTGACGCCTTAAGTGTTAAAAATTTCCCCTCGTGCTCGTTAGTGCTCAGAACGGTCGCGAGGGCCATAAACTTGACGGCACTCTAACAGCCCTGTTACACCACTAGATTTTTGAAGGGCCCTCTAACAGCCCAGTAACGCAACTAAACTCTTAAGGACCCGCTAACACTCCTGTTACGCCACTAGATTCTTGTTCATAAGAACATAAGAAAAAAGGAGCACTGCAGCTGACCTACTGGCCCATGCTAGGCAGGTTGAAGTCACCTACTGTTTATTAAGTAGTTGTGCTTGTTAGACAGGTTGGTAACGAAGGCTGTTCAAACAGTTATTGGATAAACGTATAAAATGCGTAAATATAAAGTGTAAAACGTGTGTTAAATGAGGGTTTTAATCGTTTAAAGATTTGAATCGTTTACATTATACGTTTTAAAGGTATAACGTGGCTTTAGATGTGTAAAAAAATTTACAAACAGGGATATTTTTTTTTTCAAAGTGTAAGTGAAACTTTACAACTTTTAGAAGTAGGTTTCTTAAGCTTGTAAAATTTACGCTTTTAAAGTGCAAAAGTTTTTTTCCGAACGATTGACACATACGCACGCACGCACGCGCACACATACACACACGCACACACACACACACACACACACACACACACACACACACACACACACCACACACACACACACACACACACACACAAACACACACACACACACACACACACATACACACACACACACACACATACACACACACACACACACACACACACAAAACACACACACACACACACACACACACACACACACACACACACACACACACACACGACATGACGGAAGGAATAGACTCTGAGGTGTCCCTGTTTGCAGATGACGTGAAGTTGATGAGAAGAATACACTCGATCGAAGACCAGGCAGAACTACAAAGGGATCTGACAGGCTGCAGACCTGGTCCAGCAATTGGCTCCTGGAGTTCAATCCCACCAAGTGCAAAGTCATGAAGATTGGGAAGGGCAAAGAAGGCCGCAGACGGAGTACAGTCAAGGGGTCATTGACTACAAACCTCACTCAAGGAAAAAGATCTTGGGGTGAGTATAACACCAGGCACATCTCCTGAAGCGCACATCAACCAAATAACTGCTGCAGCATATGGCGCCTAGCAAACCTCAAACAGCATTCCGACATCTTAAGGATCGTTCAGGACCCTGTACACCGTATACGTTAGGCCCATATTGGAGTATCGGCACCAGTTTGGAACCCACACCTAGCCAAGCACGTAAAGAAACTAGAGAAAGTGCAAAGGTTTGCAACAAGACTAGTCCCAGAGCTAAGAGGTATGTCCTACGAGGAGAGGTTAAGGGAAATCAACCTGACGACACTGGAGGACAGGAGAGATAGGGGGACATGATAACGACATACAAAATACTGAGAGGAATTGACAAGGTGGACAAAGACAGGATGTTCCAGAGATTGGACACAGTAACAAGGGGACACAGTTGGAAGCTGAAGACACAGATGAATCACAGGGATGTTAGGAAGTATTTCTTCAGCCACAGAGTAGTCAGTAAGTGGAATAGTTTGGGAAGCGATGTAGTGGAGGCAGGATCCATACATAGCTTTAAGCAGAGGTATGATAAAGCTCACGGCTCAGGGAGAGTGACCTAGTAGCGATCAGTGAAGAGGCGGGGCCAGGAGCTCGGACTCGACCCCCGCAACCTCAACTAGGTGAGTACAACTAGGTGAGTACACACACACACACACACACACACATACACACACACACACACACACACACACACACACACACACACACACACACACACACACACACATACACACATACACACACACACACACACACACACACATACACACACACACACACACATACACACACACACACACACACACACACACACACACACACACACACACACACACACACGCGAAGCAGTATCGCTAAATAGTGCTCCCAGGATTTAGCGTTCTAGTGGCTGTCCTAAGATATTATTAGCGGTCATCGTACGTGAGTGTATCAGTGAACATACCTACAAGAGTGTAATAGCATTCAAGAGTGCGAATAATGTGATAAGATCAAGAATTTTACAATTTAAATTTGAACGAATGCTGAGTGAGGGAGGGTAGCAGTCAGCTGATGACGCTGCTGGCTGCAGTGTTGACACAAAATATACAAACATATTAATTGGGTTAACGGTGTGATCTGAAATATTAACAAATACATATGTTAGTTGGTTATAACAGCAGTGTAGTGATAAGGTCATAAAAGAGTGATTAAATAAATACTGAAAGTAAGAAAAAATTAGTCAATCCCCAGCTGTTGGTGTTGTGAATGTAGCTAACATCATCAGACTTGTTATGACCATAATACTGTACTAAAGAAAAAAGAGTGAATACCAAGTCTTAAAAGAAAAAGAAAATAAAAACTTGAATGCATGATAAAGTTCCTGAAGGAGTTACAAATTGTAGAGTTGATAGCAGCACGCCCAGCGGAACCTCCATTGTTGTGGCAGACGACATCACTTCCCTATTTGGGGTTTAAATTTTTGTTAGTGTCTAAAGTCTCAGTGTCTCTCTCGCCCTGCTGGTTGTATGCTATACCATCACTCTCTCCCTATTTCAGTACCAGGAGATAGATAGTGGTAACCCTGATAATGTTTAGTAAATTATCTAAATATCTTCAGAAGAGTAGTGTAGCCTAGTGACCCCCCCCCCCCCGCCCTTTCTGACAGCAACAAGCTAGTAAACGAGTACGCACATACAGACACACGTGTTCACCAGTAATTATTATTATAATAAATATTAGTATATATTAATAAGGAATTAAGTGGGAAATAATCCTATATTCTTCAAAAAAGTAACGTAGCCTAGTGTGCAAAGATCCGGGCCGGGAGTACCGGTGAACCAACAACAATAACAATAGTGTGTTAACGTGACCCCCCCCCCTCTTTTTCAAAGAACGACAAGCTAGTAAACACACACACACAAACACAAGTGTACACAGTAAATATTATATAGTATATATTAGTGTATATTAATAAGGAATTTATTGTGAAAAAAATTTATAATCTTCAAAAGAGTAGCGTAGCCTAGTGTGCGCACGCACACGCGCAAAACCCACACCCACACCCCCACCCCAACACCCACACACACCCACACACACACCCACACACACACCCACACACACACACCCACACACACACACCCACACACACATACACATATACACATACACACATACACATACTCAAACACATACACGCACATACACATACACACACACATCCCACACACATACACATCCATACACATACACACACATCCCACACACACACACACACAACACACACACACACACACACACACACACACACACACACAAACAAACACACACACACACACACACACACACAACACACACACACACCCACACACACACAAACCTAACCTAACAAAACACATTACTTATAAATCCCCCCACCACACACATTTTTACGATAAGCTGAAGCAGCTAGAACATCCCAACAGGATAAAAACAAAATAGGCTCTCAAAAGGGAGGACGTAAAGGCAAGGGAACCAATGATGGCTGGTCGGAAAAGGAAGAATGGGTAGAACGGCTCAAGAACAAAATGGAACAACAATGGGAGAAAAGGTTAAACGAGCTTTGCTATAACATGTTAGAGCAAATATCTGCAGAGAGCAAGAAGTGGGAATCACAAGCTGTAGTAGCTGAGGCGAAGATACAGAGATTGGAGGAAGAAATGAATGTGCTGAAGCAGGATCTAAAGATGAGGTCCGAAAGGAGCAAGATGACTGAATTGGGAACATCAGCACGCAGCGAGGGGACTGAAGGAGGGGATGGATTTTAAGCAGGGCTTTTGCAGCAGTAATATCAGGCCATCATGGGGTCTGGGAGATGATTAGGGAAACAGCAAAGGAGATGCTTAAATCAATCCAGAGATATAGAGGGAAAAGAAATGGGAAGAGGAGAGGGAGAGGTCAATAATTATTCATGGGCTTCAGGAGGCTGAAGGGCAGACCTATGGTGAAAAAAAGCATTGGGAGAAAACAGAGATTAAGAACATCATTGCAATAACAGGAGAGAGGGACATGTCTCAGGTAGAAAATTTTCACAGACTTGGGGGGTATTTGAAGGAAAAAAATCGACCAATCAGATTGACATTCAAGACAGGTGTGGTACGGAAAAGGATACTACAACAGAAACCACTGTTAAAGGACTCTCCAGATTATCAAAAAGTGTTCCTCAATCGAGACGAACATGAAAGGGAAGGGAACAACTGAAAGTGAGAGCAAGACAGAACCAGTGGAAGGAAAGAGAGACAGGACAGGCAACGATAGACAGGTAAACTCAGCCTTTGGGGGAACATCAAACACAAATGCTTACAGAAACCTCTCAACCCCTGTCACCACATATCAACCAAACACAGTAAACAGAAATGAACCTCACTCCATAGCCACCACCCCCCTAAGCACTAATTCCACAATCACAGCAGCCTCCCATAATATTGTGCCCTGCCTCCCACCCTCCCAACGTGCACCTTCCTCTTCCTTCTCCCAAAATACAGTAATGGAAAGGAAGCTAAAGGTATGGTACACCAATGCAGATAGAATAACAAATAAGAGTGAAGAGTGGCAAGAACGCATCATTGGGAGGGGGAGGAGTAGCATTGCTCATGAAAAAACAGTGGAGTTTTGAGGAGATGGGAGGAATGGAAAGAAGGGAAACAGACGACTTCATTGTAGGAACACTTCAGACTGGTGGTCCAAAGGTGATGATAGCAGTGATGTATAACCCACCACTTAACAGCAGGAGAACAAGAGAAGAGTATGATGTGCGCAATAGGGCGATGGTGGATACACTAGTTGAAGTGGCCAGGAGGGCTCATATGGGTAGGACAAAATTGCTTATAATGGGGGATTTCAATCATAAAGAGATTGACTGGGAAAACCTAGAGCCACATGGTGGACCAGAAACATGGAGGGCTAAGATGTTGGAGACTGTATTGGAGAACTTTATGCATCAACATGTTAGGGATACAACCAGAGAGAGAGGAGAGGATGCTGCAGCAAGGCTGGATCTCATATTCACCTTGAATAGTTCAGACATAAGGGATGTCACCCACGAAAGACCCCTTGGCACTAGTGATCATGATGTCCTGAGTTTTGAATATCTTGTAGAGTTAACAGTGGAGAATGCAGCAGCATGAGAACAAAGAGAGTAGCCAAATCTCAAAAAAGGGGACTACATAGGAATGAGAAGTTTCCTGCATGAAGTGCAGTAGGAAAGAGAACTAGATGGAAAGACAGTAAATGAAATAAGAACATAAGAACATAAGAACGAAGGAACACTGCAGAAGGCCTACTGGCCCATGCGAGGCAGGTCCAAGTCCCTACCGGCTTAAGCCAATGCACCCAACCTAGTCAGGTCAGGTCACACTGACTTAAGGGAGGAACACGGCAACCGACCTGTTAGCACAAGCTATCAGGTCTAACTCACACCCACCCACATCTACTCATGTATTTATCCAACCTATTTTTAAAGCTACACAACGTTCTGGCCTCTATAACGGTACTTGGAGAGTTTGTTCCACTCATCCACAACTCTATTACCAAACCAGTACTTTCCTATATCCCTCCTGAATCTGAATTTTTCCAACTTAAAACCATTGCTGCGAGTCCTGTCTAGGCTAGATATTTTCAGCACACTATTTACACCCCCTTTATTTATTCCTGTCTTCCACTTATAAACCTCAATTATATCCCCCCTAATTCTACGTCTTTCTAGAGAGTGCAGTTTCAGGGCCCTTAGTCTATCCTCATAGGGAAGGTTTCTGATACATTGGGATCATCTTTGTCATCCTCCTTTGTACATTTTCCAGAGAATTTATATCCATTCTGTAATACGGTGACCAAAATGTGCAGCATAATCTAAATGAGGCCTAACCAAGGATGTATAGAGTTGAAGAACAACCTGAGGAAATTCTATTATTTATGCTTCTTGATATGAAGCCAAGGATTCTATTAGCTTTATTGCGAACACTTATGCATGTTGTCTTGGTTTCAGATTACTGCTAACCAGAACTCCTAAATCTTTTTCGCAATCCGTAATATTAAGATCTACATTATTTAGTTTATATGTGGCATGGTTATTGTCCTGTCCAACATTTAGAACTTTGCATTTGTCTATATTAAACTGCATCTGCCACTTCTCCGACCACTGCATCAGTCTATTCAAATCTTCCTGGAGTGCTCGAATGTCCTCGTCAGAATGAATTCGACGGCCTATTTTGGTGTCATTCGGCAAACTTGCCGATGTCGCTCTTTATGCCCTCATCTATGTCGTTTATGTAGATTGTGAACAGCAGGGGGCCCAACACTGACCCCTGTGGAACACCGCTCGTGACGCTTCCCCACTCTGATTTCTCCCCATTATGCAAACTCTCTGCTGCCTATTTGTCAACCATGCCTCTATCCAGGAAAAAATTTCTCCTCCTATTCCATGTGCTTTAATTTTCCTCAATAGTCTCTGATGTGGGACCATGTCAAAAGCCTTATGAAGTCCATATACACAATATCATATTCGTTACCATGATCTACCTCCTCAAATACCTTAGTGAAAAAAGTTAATAAATTCGTAAGGCAGGAAACGTCCCTTTGTAAAACCATGCTGAGATTCGTTGATTAATTTATGCTTTTCAAGGTGGTTTACGAACTGCCTCGGCAATTATTGATTCCATAAATTTTCCCACTATGGAGGTTAGGCTTATTGGTCTATAGTTCGAAGCTAAGGACCTGTCACCTGTTTTGAAAATAGGTATCACATTTCCCATTTTCCACTTATCTGGCACCATGCCAGTTTGTAGTGATATGTTGAAAAGATTAGCCAAAGGTGTGCTAAGCTCCTCTTTACATTCCTTTAGAACCCTTGCATACAGTTCATCAGGGCCTGGGGATTTGTTAGGTTTTAATTTATCTATTTGCCTAAGGACCATGTCACTTGTGACCCTAATAGTGCACAGTTTATTATCGTCCTGTTCTACATAATTATCATTACTGGAATATCACTGGTATCCTCCTGTGTAAAAACTGAGAGGAAGTATGTGTTAAAAATTCTACACATTTCCTTATCACTGTCAGTGAGCTGACCCGAGGAACTTTTGAGTGGGCCTATCTTGTCCCTGATCTTACTTCTGTATACCTGAAAGAATCCTTTTGGGTTAGTCTTCGATTCTCTTGCAACTTTAACCTCATAATCTCTTTTTGCTTTTCTAATTCCCTTTTTTATTGATGAAAATAGTAACCACTAAGTGCAGGGAGGCAGAGGAAAGGTTCATACCAAAGGGCAACAGAAAAAATGGTTTAAGACCAGAGTGAGCCCATGTTTAATTGGAGGTGTAAAGAGGCCAAAGCCAAGTGTGCTAGAGCATGGAAAAGGTATAGAAGGCAAAGGACTCAAGAAAACAAGGAGCTGAGCAGAAGAACCAAAAACGAATATGCAAGGATAAGGAGAGAGGCCCAGAGGCAATACGAGAACGACATAGCATCAAAAGCCAAATCTGAACCAAAGTTGTTATACAGTCACATTAGGAGAAAAACAACAGTCAAGGACCAGGTAATCAGGCTGAGGAAAGAAGGAGGGGAGCTGACGAAGAGTGACCAAGAAGTATGTGATGAACTAAACAAAAGATTTAGAGAAGTATTCACAATAGAGTCAGGAATGCTTCCAGCAAACTGTGGAGGTAGGGTGCACCAGCAGGTGCTGGACACAATACACATAGCCTAGGTAGAGGTGAAGAAACTGCTAGAAGAACTCGATACTTCAAAGGCGGTGGGCCCAGATAACATATCTCCATGGATACTGAGAGAGGGAGCAGAGGAACTGTGTGTGCCATTAGCAGCAATCTTCAGTAAATCTATCGAAACAGGGCAGTTGCCTGAGGCGTGGAAGACAGCACATGTAGTTCCAATTTTTAAGAAAGGGGACAGACAGGCAGCATTAAGCACTAAACTACAGACCATTGTCACTGACATGTATAGTATGCAAAGTCATGGAGAAGATTGTCAGGAGAAGAATGGTGGAACACCTAGAAAGGAATGATCTCATCAACAGCAGCCAACATAGTTTCAGTGATGGGAAATCCTGTGTCACAAACCTACTGGAGTTCTATGACAAGGTGACAGCAGTAAGACAAGAGAGAGAGGGGTGGGTGGATTGCATCTTCTTGGACTGCAAGAAGGCGTTTGACACAGTACCACACAAGAGATTAGTGCAAAAACTGGAGGTGTCCCTGTTTGCAAATGACGTGAAGTTGATGAGAAGAATTCATTCGATCGAAGACCAGGCAGAACTACAAAGGGATCTGGACAGGCTGCAGACCTGGTCCAGCAATTGGCTCCTGGAGTTCAATCCCACCAAGTGCAAAGTCATGAAGATTTTGGAAGGGCAAAGAAGTCCGCAGATGGAGCACAGTCTAAGGGGCCACAGACTAGAAACCTCACTCAAGGAAAATCATCTTGGGGTGAGTATAACACCAGGCACATCTCCTGAAGCGCACATCAACCAAATAACTGCTGCAGCATATGGGTGCTTGGCAAACCTCAGAATAGCATTCCGACATCTTAATAAGGAATCGTTCAGGACCCTGTACACCGTGTACGTTAGGCCCATATTGGAGTATGCGGCACTAATTTGGAACCCACACCTAGCCAAGCATTTAAAGAAACTAGAGAAAGTGCAAAGGTTTGCAACAAGACTAGTCCCAGAGCTAAGAGGTATATCCTACGAGGAGAGGTTAAGGGAAATCAACCTGACGACACTGGAGGACAGGAGAGATAGGGGGGACATGATAACGGCTTACCTGGAGGTTACCTGGAGGTTATTCCGGGGATCAACGCCCCCGCGGCCCGGTCCACGACCAGGCCTCCCGATGGATCAGGGCCTGATCAACTAGGCTGTTACTGCTGGCCGCACGCAGTCCGACGTACGAGCCACAGCCCGGCTGATCCGGCACCGACTTTAGGTATCTGTCCAGCTCTCTCTTGAAGGCAGCCAGGGGTTTATTGGCAATTCCCATAATGCTTGATGGGAGGCTGTTGAACAGTTTTGGGCCCCGGACACTTATGGTGTTTTCTCTGAGAATTGACTAGGTGGACAAAGACAGGATGTTCCAGAGATTGGACACAGCAACACGCGGACACAGTTGGAAGCTGAAGACACTGATGAATCACAGAGATGTTAGGAAGTATTTCTTCAGCCACAGAGTAGTCAGGAAGTGGTCCTAGATGCACTGGAAAACAAACAAAATACGGATGTAGTATACACAGACTTTGCAAAAGCCTTTGACAAGTGCGATCATGGTGTAATAGCACACAAAATACGTGCTAAAGGGATAGGCAGATGGATCTTCAACTTTCTAACCAATCGCACACAAGGAGTAGTGGTAAACAGAGTTAAATCAGATGCTGCCATAGTGAAGAGCTCTGTCCCACAAGGCACAGTACTCGCACCTATCCTGTTCCTTATTCTCATATCAGACATAAACAGAGATGTAAACCATGTCTACTGAATCATCCTTTGCAGACGATACTAGGATCTGCATTGAGTGTCATCCATTGAGGACACTGTTAACCTCCAAGAAGATATAAACCAAGTTTTCCAATGGGCAACAGAGAACAATATGATATTCAATGAAGACAAATTCCAACTACTCCGTTGTGGAAAACTGGAGGAAATAATAACTAGAACTGAGTATACTACAAACTCCAATCACACAATAGAGAGAAAAAGTAATGTGAGAGACCTGGGAGTGGTAATGTCAGAGGATCTCACCTTCAAGGATCACAACAATGCCACTATCACATCTGCGAGGAAACTGATAGGATGGATGATGAGAACATTCAAGACAAGAGATGCTAAGCCAATGATGATCCTTTTTAAATCACTTATTCTTTCTAGGCTGGAATACTGCTGTACATTAACATCCCCATTCAAGGCAGGTGAAATTGCAGAACTAGAGAATGTACAGAGAACCTTTACTGCACGTATAAGTTCCGTCAAACACCTTAACTACTGGGAGCGTCTGGAAGCACTTGACTTGTACTCACTAGAGCGCAGGCGAGAGAGATATATCATAATCTACACCTGGAAGATTCTGGAGGGACTGGTCCCTAATATGCACAGAGCAATCACTCCATACGAAAGCAAAAGACTTGGCAGGTGATGCAACATACCTCCAGTGAAAAGTAGTGGCGTCACTGGTACACTAAGAGAAAACACAATAAGTGTCCGGGGCCCAAGATTGTTCAACAACCTCCCACCAGCAATAAGGGGCATTACGGGAAGACCCCGGATTGTCTTCAAGAGGGAGCTGGACAGATACCTAAAGACGGTGCTGGATCAGCCGGGTTGTGGTTCGTACGTTGGATTACGTGCGGCCAGCAGTAACAGCCTCGTTGATCAGGCCCTGATCCACCGGGAGGCCTGGTCGTGGACCGGGCCGCTGGGACGTTGATCCCCGGAATGCCCTCCAGGTAGACTCCAGGTAGTAGAAAGCGATGTAGTTGAGGCAGGATCCATACGTAGCTTTAAGCAGAGGTACGATAAAGCTCATGGTTCAGGGAGAGTGACCTAGTAGCGACCAGTGAAGAGGCGGGGCCAGGAGCTTGGACTCGACCCCTGCAACCTCAACTAGTGAGTACAGCTAGGTGAGTACACACACACACACACACACACACACACACACACATACACACACACACACACACACACACACACACACACACACACACACACACCACACACACATACACACACACACACACACACACACACACACA
>NC_069430.1:32082364-32197364 GCF_026875155.1 Cherax quadricarinatus | reverse complement strand
ACACACACACACACACACACACACACACACACACACACACACACACACACACAGGATGTTCCAGGACCGGATGTTCCAGGGAGGGGACACAGAAACAAGAGGCCACAATTGGAAGTTGAAGACACAAATGAGTCAGAGAGATAGTAGGAAGTATTTCTTCAGTCATAGAGTTGTAAGGCAGTGGAATAGCCTAGAAAATGACGTAGTGGAGGCAGGAACCATACACAGTTTTAAGACGAGGTTTGATAAAGCTCATGGAGCGGGGAGAGAGAGGGCCTAGTAGCAACCGGTGAAGAGGCGGGGCCAGGAGCTAGGACTCGACCCCTGCAACCACAAATAGGTGAGTAAATAGGTGAGTACACACACACACACACACACACACCACACACACACACACACACACACACACACTAACACACGGAGGACCTTAATACTAAATCCCTGTTTTCCCGGTGACTTGAGGACCTTCAACATAAAGATCCCCTCTTCCCCAACAGAGGAACTTAATTATTAAGGACCTTAAAGATATGGAGGTTCAGCCTCGGTGAAGAGGTTTAACCTACTTCCGGTGTCTTCAAGATGCTACACTGACCACCATAAACAATTGGAGAAACTGCCTGGGACACAGGCAGCTGCGAATGGCCACACTATTGAGAGTGGCCACACTGCTGAGAGTGGCCACACTATTGAAAGTGGCCACACTGCTGAGAGTGGCCACACTATTGAGTGGCCACACTATTGAGAGTGGCCACACTACTGAGAGTGGCCACACTATTGAGAGTGGCGACACTACTGAGAGTGGCCACACTATTGAGTGACCACACTATTGAGAGTGGCCACACTATTGAGTGGCCACACTATTGAGAGTGGCCACACTACTGAGAGTGGCCACACTATTGAGAGTGGCCACAATGCTGAGAGTGGCCACACTTCCGAGAGTGGACACACTTCTGAGAGTGGCCACACTATTGAGAGTGGCCACACTATTGAGAGTGGCCACACTATTGAGAGTGGCCACACTATTGAGAGTGGCCGCACTATTGAGAGTGGCCACACTATTGAGAGTGGCCGCACTATTGAGAGTGGCCACACTATTGAGAGTGGCCACACTATTGAGAGTGGCCACACTATTGAGAGTGGCCACACTATTGAGAGTGGCCGCACTATTGAGAGTGGCCACACTATTGAGAGTGGCCGCACTATTGAGAGTGGCCACACTATTGAGAGTGGCCACACTATTGAGAGTGGCCGCACTATTGAGAGTGGCCACACTACTGAGAATGGCCACACTACTGAGAGTGGCCACACTACTGAGAGTGGCCACACAGCTAGTAAATTAGATACTGACATATTTATGGTAACACACGTTGCAGTAACATGTCGACAATATACGAGATTCTGATGACATCTGAGACAAAGTCTAAACATAAAAAATCTAAGCTACATTTATCTTACCTAGCACCTTTGTCACAGTTCTTCTTTACCTTCGCAGCTCTGCATTTTGCCGGCCTTGAAGGAGACAATAATACAAGACACGAGAATAACCATCTCCTCGACCTGTATAAGTAACAAGTCACGAAGATACATTGCTACTCGACCTGTATAAGTAACAAGTCAGAAAAATACATAGCTACTCGATCTGTATAAGTAACAAGTCAGAAAGATACATTGCTACTCGACCTGTATAAGTAACAAGTCAGAAAGATACATTGCTACTCGACCTGTATAAGTAACAAGTCAGAAAAATACATAGCTACTCGATCTGTATAAGTAACAAGTCAGAAAGATACATTGCTACTCGACCTGTATAAGTAACAAGTCAGAAAGATACATTGCTACTCGACCTGTATAAGTAACAAGTCACGAAGATACATTGCTACTCGATCTGTATAAGTAACAAGTCAGAAAAATACATAGCTACTCGATCTGTATAAGTAACAAGTCAGAAAGATACATTGCTACTCGACCTGTATAAGTAACAAGTCAGAAAGATACATTGCTACTCGACCTGTATAAGTAACAAGTCAGAAAAATACATTGCTACTCGACCTGTATAAGTAACAAGTCAGAAAGATACATTGCTACTCGACCTGTATAAGTAACAAGTCACGAAGATACATTGCTACTCGACCTGTATAAGTAACACGTCAGAAAGATACATTGCTACTCGACCTGTATAAGAAACAAGTCAGAAAGATACATTGCTACTCGACCTGTATAAGTAACAAGTCACGAAGATACATTGCTACTCGACCTGTATAAGTAACAAGTCAGAAAGATACATTGCTACTCGACCTGTATAAGTAACAAGTCACGAAGATACATTGCTACTCGACCTGTATAAGTAACAAGTCAGAAAAGATACATTGCTACTCGACCTGTATAAGTAACAAGTCACGAAGATACATTGCTACTCGACCTGTATAAGTAACAAGTCAGAAAGATACATTGCTACTCGACCTGTATAAGTAAAAAGTCACGAACATACATTGCTACTCGACCTGTATAAGTAACAAGTCAGAAAGATACATTGCTACTCGACCTGTATAAGTAACAAGTCAGAAAAATACATTGCTACTAGATCTGTATAAGTAACAAGTCACGAAGATACATTGCTACTCGACCTGAATAAGTAACAAGTCACGAAGATACATTGCTACTCGACCTGTATAAGTAACACGTCAGAAAGATACATTGCTACTCGACCTGTATAAGTAACAAGTCACGAAGATACATTGCTACTCGACCTGTATAAGTAACAAGTCAGAAAGATACATTGCTACTCGACCTGTATAAGTAACACGTCAGAAAGATACATTGCTACTCGACCTGTATAAGTAACAAGTCAGAAAGATACATTGCTACTCGATCTGTATAAGTAACAAGTCACGAAGATACATTGCTACTCGACCTGAATAAGTAACAAGTCAGAAAGATACATTGCTACTCGACCTGAATAAGTAACAAGTCAGAAAGATACATTGCTACTCGACCTGTATAAGTAACAAGTCAGAAAGATACATTGCTACTCGACCTGTATAAGTAACAAGTCAGAAAGATACATTGCTACTCGACCTGAATAAGTAACAAGTCAGAAAGATACATTGCTACTCGACCTGAATAAGTAACAAGTCAGAAAGATACATTAACTACTCGACTGTATAAGTAACAAGTCAGAAAGATACATTGCTACTCGACCTGTATAAGTAACAAGTCACGAAGATACATTGCTACTCGACCTGTATAAGTAACAAGTCAGAAAGATACATTGCTACTCGACCTGTATAAGTAACACGTCAGAAAGATACATTGCTACTCGATCTGTATAAGTAACAAGTCAGAAAGATACATTGCTACTCGACCTGTATAAGTAACAAGTCAGAAAGATACATTGCTACTCGACCTGTATAAGTAACAAGTCACGAAGATACATTGCTACTCGACCTGTATAAGTAACAAGTCAGAAAGATACATTGCTACTCGACCTGTATAAGTAACAAGTCACGAAGATACATTGCTACTCGACCTGTATAAGTAACAAGTCAGAAAGATACATTGCTACTCGACCTGTATAAGTAACAAGTCACGAAGATACATTGCTACTCGACCTGTATAAGTAACAAGTCACGAAGATACATTGCTACTCGACCTGTATAAGTAACAAGTCAGAAAGATACATTGCTACTCGACCTGTATAGTAACAAGTCACGAAGATACATTGCTACTCGACCTGTATAAGTAACAAGTCACGAAGATACATTGCTACTCGACCTGTATAAGTAACAAGTCAGAAAGATACATTGCTACTCGATCTGTATAAGTAACAAGTCAGAAAGATACATTGCTACTCGACCTGTATAAGTAACAAGTCAGAAAGATACATTGCTACTCGACCTGTATAAGTAACAAGTCAGAAAGATACATTGCTACTCGACCTGTATAAGTAACAAGTCAGAAAGATACATTGCTACTCGACCTGTATAAGTAACAAGTCAGAAAGATACATTGCTACTCGATCTGTATAAGTAACAAGTCAGAAAGATACATTGCTACTCGACCTGTATAAGTAACAAGTCACGAAGATACATTGCTACTCGACCTGTATAAGTAACACGTCAGAAAGATACATTGCTACTCGACCTGTATAAGTAACAAGTCACGAAGATACATTGCTACTCGACCTGTATAAGTAACACGTCAGAAAGATACATTGCTACTCGACCTGTATAAGTAACAAGTCACGAAGATACATTGCTACTCGACCTGTATAAGTAACAAGTCAGAAAGATACATTGCTACTCGATCTGTATAAGTAACAAGTCAGAAAGATACATTGCTACTCGACCTGTATAAGTAACAAGTCACGAAGATACATTGCTACTCGACCTGTATAAGTAACAAGTCAGAAAGATACATTGCTACTCGACCTGTATAAGTAACAAGTCAGAAAGATACATTGCTACTCGACCTGTATAAGTAACAAGTCAGAAAGATACATTGCTACTCGATCTGTATAAGTAACAAGTCAGAAAGACACATTGCTACTCGACCTGTATAAGTAACAGGTCACGAAGATACATTGCTACTCGACCTGTATAAGTAACAAGTCAGAAAGATACATTGCTACTCGACCTGTATAAGTAACAAGTCACGAAGATACATTGCTACTCGACCTGTATAAGTAACAAGTCACGAAGATACATTGCTACTCGACCTGTATAAGTAACAAGTCAGAAAGATACATTGCTACTCGACCTGTATAAGTAACAAGTCACGAAGATACATTGCTACTCGACCTGTATAAGTAACAAGTCACGAAGATACATTGCTACTCGACCTGTATAAGTAACAAGTCAGAAAGATACATTGCTACTCGACCTGTATAAGTAACAAGTCAGAAAGATACATTGCTACTCGATCTGTATAAGTAACAAGTCAGAAAGATACATTGCTACCCGACCTGTATAAGTAACAAGTCACGAAGATACATTGCTACTCGACCTGTATAAGTAACACGTCAGAAAGATACATTGCTACTCGACTGTATAAGTAACAAGTCACGAAGATACATTGCTACTCGACCTGTATAAGTAACAAGTCAGAAAGATACATTGCTACTCGACCTGTATAAGTAACAAATCACGAAGATACATTGCTACTCGACCTGTATAAGTAACACGTCAGAAAGATACATTGCTACTCGACCTGTATAAGTAACAAGTCACGAAGATACATTGCTACTCGACCTGTATAAGTAACACGTCACGAAGATACATTGCTACTCGACCTGTAAAGTAACAAGTCAGAAAGATACATTGCTACTCGATCTGTATAAGTAACAAGTCAGAAAGATACATTGCTACTCGACCTGTATAAGTAACAAGTCACGAAGATACATTGCTACTCGACCTGTATAAGTAAACACGTCAGAAAGATACATTGCTACTCGACCTGTATAAGTAACAAGTCACGAAGATACATTGCTACTCGACCTGTATAAGTAACAAGTCACGAAAGATACATTGCTACTCGACCTGTATAAGTAACAAGTCACGAAGATACATTGCTACTCGACCTGTATAAAGTAACAAGTCACGAAGATACATTGCTACACGACCTGTATAAGTAAACAAGTCAGAAAGATACATTGCTACTCGATCTGTATAAGTAAAAGTCAGAAAGATACATTGCTACTCGACCTGTATAAGTACAAGATCAGAAAGATACATTGCTACTCGACCTGTATAAGTAACAAGTCAGAAAGATACATTGCTACTCGACCTGCATAAGTAACAAGTCAGAAAGATACATTGCTACTCGACCTGTATAAGTAACAAGTCAGAAAGATACATTGCTACTCGATCTGTATAAGTAACACGTCAGAAAGATACATTGCTACTCGACCTGTATAAGTAACAAGTCACGAAGATACATTGCTACTCGACCTGTTTAAGTAACAAGTCAGAAAGATACTTTGCTACTCGATCTGTATAAGTAACAAGTCAGAAAGATACTTTGCTACTCGACCTGTATAAGTAACAAGTCACGAAGATACATTGCTACTCGACCTGTATAAGTAACACGTCAGAAAGATACATTGCTACTCGACCTGTATAAGTAACAAGTCACGAAGATACATTGCTACTCGACCTGTATAAGTAACACGTCACGAAGATACATTGCTACTCGACCTGTATAAGTAACAAGTCAGAAAGATACATTGCTACTCGACCTGTATAAGTAACAAGTCACGAAGATACATTGCTACTCGACCTGTATAAGTAACACGTCAGAAAGATACATTGCTACTCGACCTGTTATAAGTAACAAGTCACGAAGATACATTGCTACTCGACCTGTATAGTAACAAGTCACGAAGATACATTGCTACTCGACCTGTATAAGTAACAAGTCACAAAGATGCATTGCTACTCGACCTGTATAAGTAACAAGTCACGAAGATACATTGCTACTCGACCTGTATAAGTAACAAGTCACGAAGATACATTGCTACTCGACCTGTATAAGTAACAAGTCACGAAGATACATTGCTACTCGATCTGTATAAGTAACAAGTCACGAAGATACATTGCTACTCGACCTGTATAAGTAACAAGTCACAAAGATGCATTGCTACTCGACCTGTATAAGTAACAAGTCACGAAGATACATTGCTACTCGACCTGTATAAGTAACAAGTCAGAAAGATACATTCTACTCGACCTGTATAAGTAACAAGTCACGATACATTGCTACTCGACCTGTATAAGTAACAAGTCAGAAAGATACATTTCTACTCGACCTGTATAAGTAACAAGTCACGATACATTGCTACACGACCTGTATAAGTAACAAGTCAGAAAGATACATTGCTACTCGACCTGTATAAGTAACAAGTCAGAAAGATACATTGCTACTCGACCTGTATAAGTAACAAGTCAGAAAGATACATTGCTACTCGATCTGTATAAGTAACAAGTCAGAAAGATACATTGCTACTCGACCTGTATAAGTAACAAGTCAGAAAGATACATTGCTACTCGACCTGTATAAGTAACACGTCAGAAAGATACATTGCTACTCGACCTGTATAAGTAACAAGTCACGAAGATACATTGCTACTCGACCTGTATAAGTAACACGTCAGAAAGATACATTGCTACTCTACCTGTATAAGTAACAAGTCACGAAGATACATTGCTACTCGACCTGTATAAGTAACACGTCAGAAAGATACATTGCTACTCGACCTGTATAAGTAACAAGTCACGAAGATACATTGCTACTCGACCTGTATAAGTAACACGTCACGAAGATACATTGCTACTCGACCTGTATAAGTAACAAGTCAGAAAGATACATTGCTACTCGACCTGTATAAGTAACAAGTCAGAAAGATACATTGCTACTCGACCTGTATAAGTAACAAGTCAGAAAGATACATTGCTACTCGATCTGTATAAGTAACAAGTCAGAAAGATACATTGCTACTCGACCTGTATAAGTAACAAGTCAGAAAGATACATTGCTACTCGACCTGTATAAGTAACACGTCAGAAAGATACATTGCTACTCGACCTGTATAAGTAACAAGTCACGAAGATACATTGCTACTCGACCTGTATAAGTAACACGTCAGAAAGATACATTGCTACTCGACCTGTATAAGTAACAAGTCACGAAGATACATTGCTACTCGACCTGTATAAGTAACACGTCAGAAAGATACATTGCTACTCGACCTGTATAAGTAACAAGTCACGAAGATACATTGCTACTCGACCTGTATAAGTAACAAGTCACGAAGATACATTGCTACTCGACCTGTATAAGTAACAAGTCACAAAGATGCATTGCTACTCGACCTGTATAAGTAACAAGTCACGAAGATACATTGCTACTCGACCTGTATAAGTAACAAGTCACGAAGATACATTGCTACTCGACCTGTATAAGTAACAAGTCACGAAGATACATTGCTACTCGATCTGTATAAGTAACAAGTCACGAAGATACATTGCTACTCGACCTGTATAAGTAACAAGTCACAAAGATGCATTGCTACTCGACCTGTATAAGTAACAAGTCACGAAGATACATTGCTACTCGACCTGTATAAGTAACAAGTCAGAAAGATACATTTCTACTCGACCTGTATAAGTAACAAGTCACGATACATTGCTACTCGACCTGTATAAGTAACAAGTCACAAAGATACAACTCGACTTGGATACATGGAATTACTCTAAGTCTTAATTATCCTGTGTCCCAATTATTCAACATCTTAATTAATGAACGTCTTAATTATTCATCCCCTTAATTACTGTCTATGGTAAAGACACTAAAAACAGTAACTACAAACTTTATTTAAACAACGTTTCGCCCTCATGGTAGGTCTTTTCTCCCCAAGTCTTAATTATTCAACATCTTAATTACTCAGCATCTTAATTACTCAAATAATTAAACAAACGTCTTAAAGAGCGTCAGGAAGGATATTACTCCACATTACGATACAGTGATCCACAAGAGGCGAGGTGTCTCCCCCGTTTTATCTCTCTCTGTTACCATAAAACAGTAATAAACAGCGGCTAAGTCTCTCTTAAGGCAATGCTAACTGGTTATCTCTCCCGCTGATAGCGAGAAGGAGAGATAACAGGCGGAGATTTATTCGAGTCATTTACAGCACTGAGATGATATCATGCAAATTGGGAAAGGGGAGGGGGAGGAGTGCGGAGGGGAGGGGAGGGGAGGGAGGGTGGGGAGGGGAGGGGGAGGGGAGGGGAGGGGGGAAGGGGAAAGGAAGGGGGGGAAGGGGAAAGGAAGGGGTGGGGGGAGGGGTATTTCCAACAAGTATATCTATCAAGTTAGCTCAACTTTTGAAGCCCAACTTGGCAGGAGTTTCATCGCTGCAGCTGTCATGCCGAGAGAGAGAGAGAGATAGGGAGAGATTAGTTTCAGCATTACCCAACAGGAACAGGTAGTTTCATTGGCATAATGATCGGCTGTTGATGATCAGCTGTTTGTGATCAGCTGTTTGTGATCAGCTGTTTGTGATCAGCTGTTTCTGAATTGCAGCCAACAAGAAAATAAGCAAAAGTCAGTTCAGACACTAATTTATACTAATATATTCAGCTTACAAGATCTGCATGAGATAGTGTAGATGTGTGTGTGTGTGTGTGTGTGTGTGTGTAAATATGCTCCATGAATCATTCAAATATATATTATTTTATTATTATTTTTTTTATTATCACACCGGCCGATTCCCACCAAGGCAGGGTGGCCCGAAAAAGAAAAACTTTCACCATCATTCACTCCATCACTGTCTTGCCAGAAGGGTGCTTTACACTACAGTTTTTAAACTGCAACATTAACACCCCTCCTGTCGTGCCGAATATGTAAAACTGGTCAATTAGAAAGAACTCATTTAAAATTAAGTCCTTTCTAAAATTTTCTCTTACACGTTTAAAGATATATATTTTTTCATTAATGGTAATGTAAAGATTTTTAATTTTGCTCCAAAAGAATCTTAGAAAACTTACCTAACCTTATTATAACAAGAACAATTTATTTTAGCCTAACCCAACTAAATATATTTTAGATTTGTTTACAATAATTTAATACTAAACAAACACAGTGAAATGTATTTTTTTCGTTAGGTTCAGAATGATTTTGGCGAAATTATTGCATACACAAATTTTCGCTTGTCCTATATGGCAAGATGAGCGTTGCTATTTAAGCCAAGATCGCAAGTTCTGCCTATTCGGCACGACACACACACACACACACACACACACACACACACACACACACACACACACACAACACTACCACACACTCATATATATATATATATATATATATTATATATATATATATATATATATATATATATATATATTTATATATATTATATGTATTATATATTATTATATATATATATATATATATATATATATATATATATGTCGTGTCGAATATGTAAAACTGGTCAATTAGCAAGAACTCATTTAAAATTAGTCCTTTCTGAAATTTCTTAATATGTTTAAAGATATATTTTTTTCATTGATGTTAATGTAAAAAATTTTAATTTTGCACCAAAAGAATCTTAGAAAACTTACCTAACCTTATTATAACAAGAACAATTTATTTTAGCCTAACCCAACTAAATATATTTTAGATTTGTTTACAATAATTTAATACTAAACAAACACAGTGAAATATATTTTTTTCGTTAGGTTCAGAATGATTTTGGCGAAATTAGTGCATACATAAATTTTCGCTTGTCCTATATGGCAAGATGAGCGTTGCTATTTAAGCCAAGATCGCAAATTCTGCATATTCGGCACGACATATATATATAGATTAACAAGTCGGCCGTCTCCCCACGAGGCAGGGGTGACATAAATGAAAGAAAAATCCCCAAAAAGCAAAATACTTACTATCATCATCAACACTTTCACCCTCACTCACACATAATCCACTGTTTTTGCAGAGGTGCTCAAGAACACAACAGTTTAGATGCATTTTCGTATGAAGATCACAACATAGTCACTATAAACTGACCAATATCCCCACTACCCCTCCTTTAAACAGTGCAGGAATTGTACTTCCCATTTCCAGGACCAAGTCCAGCTATATAAAATAAAAACGGGTTCCCTGAATCCTTCACTAAATATTTACCCTGTCACACTCCTTCAGCTCGTCAGGTCCCAAATACCATTGGTCTCCATTTACTCCTATCTAACACAGTCATGACGTTGTGGAAGTCCAAGCTCTCCTTCGCCCATAAAAACTCTTAATCCTCCCTCAAACCTTTTCGAGGACGACCTACCGCTTCCTTTCCCTACAGATTATACGCTCTCCATGTCCATTTTACTTTGATCAATTCTCTTAAATGACCAAACACTCAACAACCCTCTTCAGCCCTTGACTTATACTTTTTTTTGTAACTCACACCTTCTCCTAATTTCCTCACTCCGAAATTTTCTGCATAATTTACACCACACATTGCCCTTAGACAGGGACATCTCCCATGCCTCCAACCGCCTCCTCGCTGCCAGCATTTACCACCCAAGCTTCACACCCATTTAGAGTGTTGGTACTTCTTTACTTTCATACATTCCCTGCTTTGTCTCCAAGATAAAAGTTTTTGTCTCACATAGACCTCTGCGCACCACTCACATTTTTTCCATCCTCATTTTATGATTAACCTCCATCTTCATAAATCCATCCGCCGGACACGTCAAACTCCCTAAATATGCTGAAAAACAGTCACTTCTTTCTATCTCCTCCCCAATTTGTATCCAATTTTTTCTTATCTATATCATTTGATATCCTCATCACCTTACTCTTTTCTATGTTCCACTTTCAACTTTCTACCTTTACACACACTCCCAAAATTCGTCACTAACCTTTGCAATTTTTCTTTAGAATTCCCATAAGCACAGCTATCATCAGAAAAGTAAAACTGTGTCATGTCCAATTCCCATTTTGTATTTATTCCCATAATTTAATCCCACCCCTTCACGATGCACCCAGCGTTTACTTCTTTTACAGTCCCATCTATATAAATTATTAAAAACCATGGTGACATTTAAAATCCTGTCTACTGGTTACCTGGAGGTTTACCTGGTGGTTTTTTCCGGGGATCAACGCCCCCGCGGCCCGGTCCACGACCTGGCCTCCAGATGGTCAGGGCCTGATCAACTAGGCTGTTATGCTGGCCGCACGCAGTCCGACGTACGAGCCACAGCCCGGTGATCCGCACTGACTTTAGGTATCTGTCCAGCTCTCTCTTGAAGCTTCAAGGGGTTTATTGGCCCCCCCAATTTTTTATTCCCCTATGCTTGATGGGAGGCTGTGAATGTTTTGGGCTACTTTTAACGGGAAGTATTCTCCCTCTCTTTCTACACACCCTACCTGAGCCTACACTATCCTTATAAAAGTCTTTACAAGCATTTGTAAAATTACCACCTATTCCATTTACTTGCATCATCTGCCACATTGATCCCTATCCACTCTTTCATAGGACTTTTCTAAATCCATAGGCAATATAAAGCTTCCTCTTGTATCTAAATTTGTTACATTATGCTTCAATGTAAACACTGATCTACACATCCCTTACCCACTCTGAAACTCCGGTATATTATATAATATATATATTTATATATATTATATACCTAATATATATATAGATCTATATATATATATATTTATATATATATATATATTTTATTACACACACACCACACACATGCTCATCTCTCGGTCAAGCAGGATCGAACTGCACTGCTTGGCATCAAAGTCAGTAATACCTTCTACACTCGGCCAGATCCCGGATATACATGGGCACCTGTGACGATTAGCATCCATAACTTATCCCTCAGTCTGGGACTAGTCTCGTTGCATACTTCGCAATTTTCTCAGCTTCCTGACATGTTTTACCAGATATTGGTTTCCATACACAATTTGGCCAGTCGAAGGTCAAATAAAGCGTCGTGCGTGAATGCTCCTTAAATTCGCTCGGCGCCAGTCTTGTTGTGCTCGGTGGCTATTCAAAACATGTGTGTGTTAGGTGATATCCTCGGACGTAACTCATACACACACAACCACTCTACACCACACACACACACACACACCACACACACACACACGACACACACACCACACACACCACACACACACACACAACACACACACACACATGTACACGTGTAAGATTGGACCCAATTTTGGAGTATGTATCACCAGTTTGGAACCAACCTAGCCAAGCACGTGCAGAAGAAACTAGAGGAAAGTGCAAGGTTTGCAACACGACTAGTCCCAGAGCTAGAGGTATGTCTATGAGGAGAGGTTAGGGAAATCAACCTGACGACATGGAGGACAGGAGAGATAGGGGGGGATATGATAACGACATACAAAATACTGAGAGGAAATGGACAAGGTGGAAATAGACAGGTTGTTCCAGAGATGGACACAGTAACAGGGGAACAGTTGGAAGCTGAAGACACAGATGGAATCACAGGGATGTTAGGAAAGTATTTTTCAGCCACAGAGTAGGTCAGTAAGTGGAATAGTTTGGGAAAGCGAAGTTAGGTGGAAGGCAGGATCCATACATAGTTTAAAGCAGAGGTTTGATAAAGCTCACGGCTCAGGGAGAGAGTGACCTAAGTAGCGATCTGTGAAGAGGCGGGGCCAGGGCTCGGACTCGACCCCCGCAACCTCAACTAGGTGAGTACAACAAGGTGAGTATTACACACACACACACACACACACAACCACAAACACGCACGAGCCGGAGCTCGGCCTCGACCCCCGCAACCTCAACTTGAGTGAGTACAACTAGGTGAGTCACACACCCACACAACACACACACACTCACACACACACACACCACACACCACACACACAACACGCAGAAGAAGAATCGATCGGACGAGGAATCAGGACAAGGACTCAAAGAGATCTGGACAGGCTACAGCCTGGTCAGCAATGGCTCCTTGATTTAACCCTGCCAAATGCAAAGTCATGAGATTGGGAAGGGCAAAGAAGCCCGCAGACACAATATGTTTAGATGGCCAAAGACTGCAAACATCACTAAAGGAAAAAAAGATATGGGGCAGTGGGGTATAACACCGAGATATCTCCTGAGGCGCACATCAAATCAGATAACTGCTGCGCATCGGGTGCGCCTGGCAAACTACGATAGCGTTCGATACTCAGTAGGATTCGTTTAAGACTCTGTTACACCATCTGTTGTCAGGCCCATAACTGGAGTATGCAGCACCAGTTTGGAATCCACACCTAGTCAGCACGTCAAGACATTAGAGGAAAGTGCAAAGTTTTTGCCAACAAGACTAGTCCAGGAGCTACGGGATTGTCCTTGAAGAAAGTTGAGGGGAATCGGCCTGACGACACTAGTAGGCCTGGAGGGTCGAGGGGGAGACATGATAACGACATATAAAATACTGCGCGGAAAAAGACGAGGTGGACAAAGACGGGATGTTCCAGGATGGGACACAGACACAAGAGGTCAAAATTTGGGAAAGTTGAAGACTCAGATGAATCAAAGGGATGTTAGGAAGTATTTCTTCAGTCATAGAGTAGTCAGGCCATGGAATAGCCTAGAAAGTGATGTGGTGGAGGCAGGAACCATACATAGTTTTAAGGCGAGGTATGATAGAGCTCATGGGGCAGGGAGAGAGAGGACCTAGTAGCAATCAGCGAAGAGGCGGGGCCAGGAGCTGTGACTCGACCCCTGCAACCACAAATAGGTGAGTACAAATAGGTGAGTACACACACACACACACACACACACACACACACACACACAATGTTTTTAGACTGTAAACGTAAATGCATCAATAACTTGTATCAGCCTGTAAATCTACCATCATTTACATTACATTTGTTCTTCATTATGTACTTATTTAATCACCTGTCGGCTCTGTCGTGTATTTTATTTGTAATATATGTGATACATGTATATTTTTTAGTGTTTAAATTTATGGATCTAAAGCATATTGTATAATTTTGGCGAGTGATCTTATCATTAATTTTTTTTTTGGTCGTTACTCCACATTACTTATTTCGATGATTCCTTTATTTTGATGGTAATTATCTTTTTCTCTGTCTTTTTTATATCGACTTTTTTATTTCCCGTCCACTAAGTATATATTATTTTGTATATTGCCACGCTATTGTGTTTCTTTTTTCTTGACTTACTGGTCTGTGTGACACAGATGTTTTAGACAGAGAGGAAATGCATCCTATACTTGTATGATGAGATGAATCAGGTGCTGGAGGCTGATACCGTACACAGTGTCAAGAAAAGGTTGAACAGGGGTTCAACCTTGAGGTTCAACCACTGAGGTTCAACCTTGAGGTTCAACCGCTGAGGTTCAACCCTCATCAGACGTGAAACAGGCAAATTTAAGAGTAGCTTTCAAACACATTAACAAGGAGGCGTTCACTATCATGTGTGTGGGCTTATTATTGGCCAGTAGGCCTGTTGCAGTGCTCCTCCAGTCTTATGTTCTTATCAGTGACACATAACAGGCCCCGTGGCCTGATGGCAAAAGCTCTTGCTTCACACGGTGGGTGTCCGGGTTCGATTCCCGGGAAGGGTTGAAACATTGGGCGTGTTTCCTTACACCGGTTGTCTATGTTCCCCATCAGTAAAATGGGTACCTGGGTGTTCGTCGACTGGTGCGAGTCGCATCCTGGGACAAAACTGACCTAATTTGACCGAAATGCTCAGCATAACAAGCGGCTTTCTATATAGTAGTATGTCATTGATGTCAGCTAGGACTGTATACCTTGTACATGTACTTGTAGTAAATATTGTTATTAAGCATTAAGTTCATAGTTAAGGGGCTATGAATTATGAGAAAAGGTTGGAGGAGCTAAACCTGACGACACTAGAGGACGGAAGAACCAGAGATGATTTAATTACGACGTAGAAAATTCTGATAGGAATTGACAGGGTGGACATAGGAAGTGTGTTTGAGAAGCGGGTCTTAGGTATACCAGGTCACAGCTGGAAGGTAAAAGCATAGGTGAATCAAAGGGATGTTAGGAAATACTTCTTTAGCCTTAGAGAGGTAAGGAAGTGGAACGACCTGGAGAGTGTGAAACCTGTAATAGCTAGCAGAGAGGCAGAACCAGGAGCTGAGACTCGCCACCTGCAACCACAATTAGGTGAGGACACGCACACACACACCTGCGCCTGTGACGGGCATCCGTGACGAGCGGGTTCCCAGGGGTCAGTCCTAGGACCGGTGCTGTTTCTGGTATGTATGAATGACATAATGGAATGAACAGACTCAGAAGTTTCCCTGTTTGCAGACGATGTGACGCTAATCAGGAAAATTCAGTTGGATCAGGCAGGACTATAAAGGGATCTGGACAGGCTTCAAGCCTGGTCCAACAATTGGTTCCTGGAGTTTAATCCCACCAGGTGCAAAGGTCATGAAGATCGGGGAAGATCAGAGAAGACCGTAGACAAAGTACAGGCTAGGGGGCCGAAGACTGCAAACCTCACTCAAAAAAAAAGGATCTTGGGGTGAGTATAATACCAAGCACATCTCCTGAGGCGCATATCAACTAAATAACTGCTGCAGCATATGGGCGCCTAACAAACCTACGAGCAGCGTTCCGACACCTCAGTAAGGAATCGTTCAAGACTCTGTACAACGTGTACGTCAGGCCCATAACGAAGTATGCAACATCAGTTTGGAAACCACGCCTGGCGAAGCACGTCAAGAAATTAGAGAAAGTGCAAGGGTTTGCAACGAGATTAGTTCCGGAGCTAAGGGGTATGTCCTACGAGTACAGGTTAGGTAAATCAACCTGACGACACTGGAGGACAGGAGGGATATGGAGGATATGACAAAGGCATAAAATACATGATAGGTATTGACAAGGATTGTAGGGACAGGATGTTTCAGAGATGGGACATAGCAACACGGGGTCACAACTGGCAGTTGAAAACTCAGATGAGTCACAGGAACGTCAGGAAGTATTTCTTCAGTCAGAGCTGTCAGGAAACGGATTAATCTGGAGAGTGGTGTAATGGAGGCAGGATCCATACATAGCTTTAAGAAGAGGCATGATAAAGCTCATAGGGAAGGGAGAGAGTGACCTAGTGGCGACCCGTGAAGAGGCAAGGCCATGAGCTATGACTCAACCCTTGCAACTACAGTTGGATGAGTACAGTTAGGTGAGTACACACACACACAGAGGTATGATAAGGTTCACGGAGCAGGGAGAGAGTGTGGACCTAGAAGCGACCAGTGAAGAGGTGGGGCCAAGAGCTATGAATCGACTCCTGCAACCACAATTAGGTGAGCACAATTAGGTGAGTACACACACACACACACACACACACACACACACACACACACACACACACACACACACACACACACACACACACACACACACACCAACACACAGCAGCTGCTCCCAGGTAACTTAAATCACCAGGGGTTAAACCCGAGACAAAAGACCAGTATTGCGACTATAATGAACGTGAAATTGATATATTGTTTCAAGCTGATTGAAACTTAGGGAGAACTGCTACCGATTTGCATCTACAAGTAGTCGGCTTTGTTGTTTGAAAGAACACATTGACGTGGGTCAAACAAGCCCACGCCTTTAAGACTGACTAGTCTTCTTAAGGTAGCCAGAGTGATACCTGCCGGATACCCGAAGATTGGTTAGTCTCCTTAGGTACCTGCCATAATACCTGCCGAATACCTGAAGATTGGTTAGTCTCCTCAAGGTACCTGCCATAATACCTGCCGGATACTTGAAGATTGGTTAGTCTCCTCAAGATACCTGCCATAATACCTGCCGGATACTTGAAGAATTTTTTTCCAGTGGGCGTTCAGTGACTCCACGGCCCGGTCCCGGACCAGGCCTCTTGCTGGAGCAAAGACTGATCAACCAGGCTGTTACTGCTGGCCGCAGGCGGTGCCACGCACTACGAACAACGGCCCAACTGATCGGGAACCGACTTGAAGAATTTCTCAAGCTCCCAGGGGGTGGCATCCTGAGGAATGACATCCTGGGGGATGGTATCCTCGAGTATGGTATCATGGGGGATGGCATCCTGGGGTATGATATCCTGAGGGGTGGCATCTTGGGGGATGGTATCCTAGGTGTGGCATCCTGGGGGATGGCATTCAGGGGGGAGTGTCATTCTAGAGATGGTATCCTGGGGAATGGAATCCTGGGGGATAGCATCCTGGGGGATGACATCGCTGGACGTGGAAAGTGCTAGGGTTTAAAATGAGCTGAAGTAGGATAGCAGATCAGTCATTTCATACACTCTCTCTCTCTCTCTCTCTCTCTCTCTCTCTCTCTCTCTCTCTCTCTCTCTCTCTCTCTCTCTCTCTCTTTAATAATAATAATAATAATAATAATAATAATGTCTTTATTTCTACAAGCACAAGGTATACAGTCCTAGCTGACATCAATGACATATTACTATATAGAAATACGCTTGTTATGCCGAGCATTTCGGGCAAATTAGGTCAGTTTTGTCCCAGGATGCGACCCACACCACTCGACTAACATCCAGGTACCCATTTTACTGATGGGGAACATAGACAACCGGTATAAGAAAAAGCGCCCAATGTTTTCACCCTTGCCGGGAATCGAACCCGGACACTCAGCATGTGAAGCCAGAACTTTTGCCACCAGGCCACAGGCCACCCTCTCTCTCTCTCTCTCTCCTCTCTCTCTCTCTCTCCTCCTCTCTCATCTCTCTCTCTCTCTCTCTCCTCTCTCTCTCTCTCTCTCTTTCTCTCTCTCTCTCTCTCTCTCTCTCTCTCTCTCTCTCTCTCTCTCTCTCTCTCTCTCTCTCTCTCTCTCTCTCTCTCTCTCTACCTATCCTCTTTCCCTTCCCAGGGGTCTAACCTCCCTCTACCATTTACCCATCCAATTACTCCCAATCCTCCCCATTCCTTCATCACTGTTCCATTCCTTCCTACCCTCCCTACCCAGTCCCTTTACCCCACCTACCGAGGGGGGGGGGTAGATGAGTTTGGAAGGAAACATGTCAAAAATGGAAGCCTCGTCCTCCTCCTCCTCCTCCTCTTCCAACCTCTCCACCACTCCCTCTAATTTCGTGAACATGAGTGGGTGCATCCACAGTGTGCTGCTACCCTATTTTATATGATAGTTACAGAATGGAAACTAAAGGTAGGTATGTTTTTCTGGCATATTCCACCACACAGGATGGGTTTCCCTGGCATATTCCACCACACAGGATGGGTTTCCCTGGCATATTCCACCACACAGGATGGGTTTCCCTGGCATATTCCACCACACAGAATGGGTCTCATGCATCAGGCGATGAAATCTCTCAGCCTGAGTTGCAGGATTTCGGTAGGACGATGAGGACATCTTCAAGAACTTTACCGTGAGCTCAGTAACTGTGGAAGCTCCAGATGTTATCGTGCAGCAGAGCCAGAGTTACTATTACCTGGGAAGTACTATCCTGCCCGGTTGATCAGGCCCTGGTCCACCACGACATCTGGTCATGGACCGGGCCCTGGTCCACCACGACATCTGGTCATGGACCGGGCCCTGGTCCACCGCGACGCCTGGTCATGGACCGGGCACTGGTCTACCACGACGACTGGCCACCATAAAGGTGGCAGCAAAGCATTAGCTAAGAACTATAGACCAATAGCTCTGACGTCCCACATCATAAAAATCTTTGAAAGAGTGCTAAGAAGCAGGATTGCAAATCACCTGGATTCCCAAAATCTGCACAATCCAGGGCAACATGGGTTCAGGGCAGGTCGCTCCTGCCTCTCACAACTACTGGATGACTATGACATGGCCTTGGATGCACTGGAAGAAAATCAGAATGCAGATGTAATATACACAGACTTTGCAAAAGCATTTGACAAATGCGATCATGGCGTAATAGCCCATAAAATACGTGCTAAAGGAATAACTGGGAAAGTGGGGAGATGGATCTTCAACTTCCTAACAAATCGAACACAAATAGTGGTCAACAGAGTTAAATCGGAGGCTGCCATAGTGAAGAGCTCTGTTCCACAAGGCACAGTACTCGCCCCCATCTTATTCCTTATCCTCATATCAGACATAAACAGAGATATACACCACAGCACCGTATCATCCTTGCGGATGATACTAGGATCTGCATGAGGCTGTCATCTGCTGAGGACGCGGTTTAACCTCCAAGAAGATATAAACAAAGTTTTCCAGTGGGCAACGGTAAACAATATGATGTTCAATGAGGACAAATTCCAACTACTCCGTTATGGAAAGTGGAGGAGATAATAACTAGAACAGAGTATACTACTGACTCCGGCCATACAATAGAGCGGAAAAATAATGTAAGGGACCTGGGAGTAGTAATGTCTGAGGATCTCACTTTCAAGGATCACAACAGTGCCACGATCGCACGTGCAAAGAAAATGATAGGATGGATAATGAGAACTTTCAAAACGAGAGATGCCAAGCCCATGATGAACCTTTCAAATCACTTGTTCTCTCTAGGCTGGAATACTGCTGTACATTAACATCTCCATTCAAAGCAGGTGAAATCGCAGATCTAGAGAGTGTACAGAGATCCTTTACTGCACGTATAAGTTCTGTCAAGCACCTTAACTACTGGGAACGCTTGGAAGCACTTGACTTGTACTCGTTAGAACGCAGGAGGGAGAGATATATCATAATCTACACTTGGAAAATCTTGGAAGGAATGGTCCCAAATCTGCACACAGAAATCACTACCCTACGAAAGTAAAAGACTGGGCAGGCGATGCAAAATGCCGCCAATAAAAAGTAGGGCGCCATTGGTACACTAAGAGAAAACACCATAAGTGTCCGGGGCCCAAAACTGTTCAACAGCCTCCCATCAAGCATTAGGGGAATTGCCAATAAACCCCTGGCTGCCTTCAAGAGAGAGCTGGACAGATACCTAAAGTCAGTGCCGGATCAGCCGGGCTGTGGCTCGTACGTCGGACTGCGTGCGGCCAGCAGTAACAGCCTAGTTGATCAGGCCTTGATCCATCGGGAGGCCTGGTCATGGACCGGGCCGCGGGGGCGTTGATCCCCGGAACAACCTCCAGGTAACCTAACCTCCAGGTATGGTCCACCGCGACGCCTGGTCATGGATCGGGCCCTGGTCCACCGTGACGCCTGGTCATGGATCGGTCCCTGGTCCACCGCGACGCCTGGTCATGGATCGGGCCGCGGGGGCGTTGTGATTGTAACCATTTAATGTGATGGAGTGATTCTGCACTTATAAACTGAATAATGGTATCGCCAGGAAACGAAAGGTTGAGTCTAATCTGCAGTGTCTCCACCTAGTTACATTCTGCATGGGGTGAGCTATAGCTCCTGACCTTGTCTCTCGGCTCTTAACGTCCGGTTTTAGTGGTTTCTGGTCTCCAGCAGGCTACTGTGATCATTGGTAACAGTGCTCACAGTCGCCTACTGTCTGTGCTCTGGTGACAGTCAACTAAGATGCAGCTGGTCTCAGCAGCTGGTCTCAGCAGCTGGTACTGGTGGATCAGCAAACAACTCTTGAGGGTGCCTAGCTCCTCACTGTGGGAGGTGACCAGCCCCTCAGGTATTTGACATCTCCCTCCCAGGTCACTGGTCACACCTTCTCGTCCTCTTTGTCCGCCCAGGTCACTCCTCCCTACCACCCACGTCTCCTCTGCCACCCGGGTCACTCCTCCTTACGGAGTCTTTATTGAAGTCATGATCACAAAGGTCACAACGGGTCTTTATTGAAGCAATCATCACACTTGTGACAAGAGTGCAGAGCTGAACGTTGCCTGCGCCTTACCCCAACACCGCGCTGCCAGACGCGCAACGCCCTTTGAAGTTTTCACTTACTTATTTGTAGTTAAATATACATTTACATCTAACAGCATAAAACATTCAGAAACTGATGCGTAATAAAACGAACGTTACAAAATAAGGGTACGTGTTTAATTATCTCGTAGATACATTGTAATTATTTTATATATTACATCTAATTAATTAGGCGAGTGCAGCCTCAGGATCATATCATTAATGCAGTCGCCACTACATCTTGTGGATTAAAAAAGTCTATATATAATAATTTGTATATCTGATACAGCTACAGAATTGAAGGATACAGTCTCAAAATTTTGGGGGAAAATGTGAGATACAGCCTGATATCAGGTAATGTGAGATGCAGTCTGACATCAGGTAATGTGAGATACAGCCTGATATCAGGTAATGTGAGATGCAGTCTGACATCAGGTAATGTGAGATGCAGTCTGACATCAGGTAATGTGAGATACAGTCTGACATCAGGTAATGTGAGATACAGTCTGACATCAGGTAATGTGAGATACAGTCTGACATCAGGTAATGTGAGATACAGTCTGACATCAGGTAATGTGAGATACAGTCTGACATCAGGTAATGTGAGATACAGTCTGACATCAGGTAATGTGAGATACAGTCTGACATCAGGTAATGTGAGATACAGTCTGACATCAGGTAATGTGAGATGCAGTCTGACATCAGGTAATGTGAGATACAGTCTGACATCAGGTAATGTGAGATACAGTCTGACATCAGGTAATGTGAGATACAGTCTGACATCAGGTAATGTGAGATACAGTCTGACATCAGGTAATGTGAGATACAGTCTGACATCAGGTAATGTGAGATACAGTCTGACATCAGGTAATGTGAGATACAGTCTGACATCAGGTAATGTGAGATACAGTCTGACATCAGGTAATGTGAGATGCAGTCTGACATCAGGTAATGTGAGATACAGTCTGACATCAGGTAATGTGAGATACAGTCTGACATCAGGTAATGTGAGATACAGTCTGACATCAGGTAATGTGAGATACAGTCTGACATCAGGTAATGTGAGATACAGTCTGACATCAGGTAATGTGAGATACAGTCTGACATCAGGTAATGTGAGATACAGTCTGACATCAGGTAATGTGAGATACAGTCTGACATCAGGTAATGTGTGAGATACAGTCTGACATCAGGTAATGTGAGATACAGTCTGACATCAGGTAATGTGAGATACAGTCTGACATCAGGTAATGTGAAGATACAGTCTGACATTAGGTAATGTGAGATACAGTCTGACATCAGGTAATGTGAGATACAGTCTGACATCAGGTAATGTGAGATATAATCTCATATACTTTTTTTTAGGGGGAGGGAGGGAAAATATAGGACATAATCTCGAAATGTCAGAAAAAATGTAAGAGACAATCTCAAATTTTCGGAAACTTTAGGGTTGACAACAAAGTAATTTGCTGTTACCTGTCGAGTGTTGGATGCTCTAAGTGGCTGGAGTTTTGGGCAACCTATCATACGAGTCATTTTATGGGTGAGAATACAAAAAATAGGTTATATATATGTCTCATTAATTGTACATGTGTTCCTTTGCTAACAGTCTTGAGATACAGCGTTTTACAATAATAATAATAATAATAATAATAATAATAATAATAATAATAATGCACTCCTCTCTCGGTTTTGTAAATGTATTCTTGTCTAAAATGTTTATACTATATTAATATCATGAAACAAATCATACAATAACAAGCTACATGTTGATGCAGTGTTCACTGATTTTTCACACGCACAGAATGCTTGTGAAAATAATGTCGGTAAAAAAGTGGGGTCAGATGGATATAGTTCTTAACAAACAGAACCTAGAGAGTCATCATAAACAAAGCGAGGTCGGAGGCTGCCAAAGTGAAAAGCTCTCTTCCTCAAGGCATAGTACTCGCTTTGTAGATGAATGGTTCAGAGAACCGACATGTTGATAAATTAGACACATGTGCAAACCTGTCAGACACTGCAACTTCTTGGGATCTTAATACTTAGGAATTCTTCGCTTGCCTAATTCTTGGGCACGACCTACTTCTACATTGAACAAATGTGACACTACCTATGACTGCTGCACCTCTCCTGCCATACGGTTTATAAGCTGCTTCTCCGCTCATATGCCGCATTCTATTCAAGATTGATGGACTGAACACATCGGATCAAGGTTGAGGGACTGATTACCTCATTCTCCTCCTGTTCTTCAAGTTTCTCCTACGTATGGACTGATGAAGCCACTGCGTGGCGAAACGTTTCCTCAATAAAGATACCCAAGAGTTGCACATGTGTCTAATTTATCAGCATAGTACTCGCCCCACTGCTGTTTCTCTTCCTTATATCCGACAAATACTTGTACCATAACATCTCTTGCTGATGACGCAAGAATCTCTGTGCGAGCGGCGTCCGTCGAAGGTACAGCGAATCTTCATGAGGACATAAATAAAATCTGTCAGTGAGCCTCAGACAACAATATGAAGTTCATTGAGGTCAAGTTTCAGTTGCTCCGCTATGAATGAATGAAGGAAATAAAGACTGAGAAAATAATAGGCTGGATAACTAGAGCTTTCAAGATAAGAGATGCTGAGTCGGTGATGATACTCTTCCAGTTACTGGTTCTTTTCAGGCTGGAAGACTGCAGGCGAGATCGTTGAGCTGGAAAACGTTCAGAGAACTTTTGCTGCCCGTATACACTCAATCAAGCGTCTGAACTACTGGGAACGCTTGAAGCTCCTCTATCTGCACTCCTGGGAACGTAGGTGAGACAGGTACATCATAATTTACATCTGAAAAATCCTGGAGGCACTGGTCCCAAGCATGAACATCGAAATCACTCCGTATGAACACAAGAGACTTGGCAGACGGTGAAGAGTACCTTCCCCCAGTACTGCGACGAGTACACTAAGAAAGAACTCATTGAGGGTCAGGGGTTCTTGACTTTTTAACGCCCACCTTCTGTGCATAAGGGGAATTACCAACAGTTCTGGCAGTCTTCAAGAGGAAATTTGGCAAGGTCCTTAATATTAACAGCTGAGTTGTTGTTCGTGTGTTGTACTGTGCGCTTAGCAGTAACAGCTTGGTTGATCAAGCCATGATCTACCAGAAGGCCTGGTCTGGGACCGGGCCACGGGGGCGTTGGCAGCCCCCAGAAGCTCCCTCCGAGCATCCTTCAGATGATAATTTGATAAGACTCCCCTATGGGTTTAGCGCTTCCACACGCGTGCAGTAATAAGAGATTTGCATTAAAGGACTCTCTCTCTCTGTCTCTGTCTCTGTCTCTGTCTCTGTCTCTGTCTCTGTCTCTGTCTCTCTGTCTCTCTCTCTCTCTCTCTCTCTCTCTCTCTCTCTCTCTCTCTCTCTCTCTCTCTCCTCTCTCTCTCTCTCTCTCCTCTCTCTCTCTCTCTCTCTCTCTCCTACAAGGTGTTAAGAATGACAATTTCATGGCGAGTGAACGTCAACATACTTCCTGCGTGCCCGGCATACACAATCTCCATTCACCGAGGCAAATCTCCGACACATGGCGTTAAGCGTACATGTATACATTTATACAAACACACACGCACACGCACACACACACACACACACACACACACACACACACACACACACATGAGCGTGAGAGGTGCCCTCTTGTCTGAAGAGGACCTCAGCTGGAGGTCGACGCGTACTGTTTCAGCGTGTCTCTCCATGCATACAGGTTTCGCCCAGTCATGTTCTCACGTGTCCTGCCCTAATAAAGAGTTAATTACTGTGATTAAAAGCTCGAGATTACGGAAACAACAGCAGCCAACCTGTGCTTTTCTTGACACCAGCGTGAACACTGATATTATTATTATTATTATTATTATTATTATTATTATTATTATTATTATTATTATTATTATATTGTATTATTATTATTATCATCATCGTACTGCAAGTGTAGCAAATGTTCTTTGTCATTATTATTTTGAACAAACATTATAGTCACTGGCGCGTCTCCATGTGTCCTCGCTTCCCTCTAGTATTTACAGTTCAACTATGGCAGTTTTGGTCTCTGAGTGGGGGCGATTTCTCCATTACATCCCATTTTATGGTCTTTCTGATTACCAGCAGCGCAGCCATCACCCTGGCTTCTGAGTGAAAGCTTTCACTCAGTATCGCTTTATTTGGGATATATTTTTTTTTATTTTTCGTTATTTGGAGGTAAGAGTATATCTGTAATTTGTTAGTAAATTTTGTCAGTATGTTTGGGGTGAGTAGGGTGGTGAGGGAGGTGGTCCGCGAGTAGTGGGGAGACGAGATGGACCGCGAGTGGCGAATCACGTGAGCTGGAACGTGAGTGGTGAAAAAGGCGAGATGGGCCGCGAAACGGGGCCCCGCGAGTATCGTGGTGGTGGTGGTGGTGGACCGCGAGTGGTGCGGGAGACTAGATAGGACCGTGAGTAGTGAGGGGGAGGTCAGGCGGACCGCGAAGTGACCGAAGATATATTAAAAAAAATAGAAACTCGACAACCGGATCCCTTCCTCTTTTTTTTTCTCCTTCCTTCCTCCCGCTGGCTGATATAACTTATACTTCATCCTGGAGATCATATCGCCTGAGCCAGCAACTACCGGCCCGACACTGGCTTCACCAACACACTCATGTTATCAGACAGGCTCTTGACTAACCCTGCACGTATATCCGTATATATATACACACACACACCGAGAGGTGTATGCCAGTATATACTGGGAGACATATACGACATACCAGGATGCTTTAATCCCTATTTTAGGGGTTAAAGTATTTTTGACTGGTGTTGAAAGCGTGAACATGCAGCCCTAATTATTATTATTATCAAAAAGCGCTAAGCCACAAGGGCTATACAACGCTGGCAGCCTTAATGACCCTCGTGTTTTCGATAGGATTTATTTTAGATATTTGGGAGCCACTAAAATGGTGGTCCACAATGATGATGATGATGATGAGGATGATGATGACGTCCGGGACGGTGCAGACATTAGTGTTACATCTGTTCAAAACTTCGGCAATAAGGAACGAGAGATGAGTTTTATAATGATTACTATAGGGTCAGGGGGGAAAGCGAAGGTGGGAGGGGAGGAAGCAGGAAAAGGTGGAGGGATGGGAGGGGAGGGGGGAGGGGGGAAGCCTGACGTTCTCCAGCGTGTGTCTCTTGACGTTAAGTGACGTTATAAATCTGATGTAGTGATATACCTCATATACGTCGTATCATTTTACTGGCCCTATATAACGCTTATGTCCCATGAAGTGGGGGGGGGGGAGGGCTGTCAGTGGACAACCAGCAAGTGGCTAGTTCAGCCTCGCCTCCCTCACCAGACACGAGATTACCAACACACTCTTTGTAACGAGTCAAGTTGCTAGCAACTGGTCTATTTGCTAACAACGGGTCTAGTTGCTAATAACGGGTCTAGTTGCTAACAACGGGTCTAGTTGCTAACAACGGGTCTGGTTGCTAACAACGGGTCTAGTTGCTAACAACGGGTCTAGTTGCTAACAACGGGTCTGGTTGCTAACAACGGGTCTGGTTGCTAACAACGGGTCTAGTTGCTAACAACGGGTCTGGTTGCTAACAACGGGTCTAGTTGCTAACAACGGGTCTAGTTGCTAACAACGGGTCTGGTTGCTAACAACGGGTCTAGTTGCTAACAACGGGTCTGTGCTAAACGGGTTAGTTGCTAACAACGGGGTCTAGTTGCTAACAACGGGTCTAGTTGCTAACAACGGGTCTAGGGTTTCTAACAACGGGTCTAGTTGCTAACAACGGGTCTAGTTGCTAACAACGGGTCTAGTTGCTAACAACGGGTCTGGTTGCTAACAACGGGTCTAGTTGCTAACAACGGGTCTAGTTGCTACAGGTCAGTGCTAACAAGGGTCTAGTTGCTAACAACGGTTGGTTGCTAACAACGGGTCTAGGTTGCTAACAACGGGTCTAGTTGCTAACAACGGGTCTAGTTGCTAACAAACGGGTCTGTTGCTAACAACGGGTCTAGTTGCTAACAACGGGTCTAGTGCTAACAACGGGTCTAGTTGCTAACAACGGGGTCTAGGTTGCTAACAAAAGGGTCTAGTTGCTAACAACGGGTCTAGTTGCTAACAACGGGTCTAGTTGCTAACAACGGGTCTAGGTTGCTAACAACGGGTCTAGTTGCTAACAACGGGTCTAGTTGCTAACAACGGGTCTAGTTGCTAACAACGGGTCTAGTTGCTAACAACGGGTCTAGTTGCTAACAACGGGTCTAGTTGCTAACAACGGGTCTAGTTGCTAACAACGGGTCTGGTTGCTAACAACGGGTCTAGTTGCTAACAACGGTCTGGTTGCTAACAACGGGTCTAGTTGCTAACAACGGGTCTAGGTTGCTAACAACGGGTCTAGTTGCTAACAACGGGTCTGTTGCTAACAACGGGTCTAGTTGCTAACAACGGGTCTAGTTGCTAACAAGGGTCTAGTTGCTAACAACGGGTCTAGTTGCTAACAACGGTCTAGTTGCTAACAACGGGTCTAGTTGCTAACAACGGGTCTAGTTGCTAACAAGGGTCTAGTTGCTAACAACGGGTCTAGTTGCTAACAACGGGTCTGTTGCTAACACGGGTCTAGTTGCTAACAACGGGTCTGGTTGCTAACAACGGGTCTAGTTGCTAACAACGGGTCTAGTTGCTAACAACGGGTCTAGTTGCTAACAATGGGTCTAGTTGCTAACAACGGGTCTGGTTGCTAACAACGGGTCTAGTTGCTAACAACCGGTCTAGTTTCTAGCATAAAAGTATGTAAGGATGCTCTGGTGCTATTGTCAAAATATTTATAATGATTCTCACTACCGAAATAAATTTACCTTGATGCTGCTAAGTAAGTATGGATATTATCTCTCTCAATGTCAAAGTCAAGCTGCTTTAACGCAACTTTCTAAGTCGGTAAAGACAATCACCAGCCATCCACGTTCACAGGCCAGACTCTCAACAAACAAAACTCGGGTTTGGTCCATTAAAACTTGAGCGTGGCGTCTTTCTTCGCTTTTTCTCTCTCTCTCTCTCTTAGCTCAGCCCCAAGAGTCCAGTTCTCTATCCAACTTGGCTTTTACTATCTCCACTAACAGCCTATGTCTCCCCGAGGCGCTGTTACGCTCTCTAAATCCTTGTAATTCAAGCATTACGGTGACCAAATGACTACAATCACAGAGGCCGGGAAAGAAATTGAGAGAAAGAGAGTAGAGTTGGTTAACCATTATCTTCTGGTCCTCCTGGGGGCCTGCTGATGTTGCTGCTGCTGCTGCTGCTGCTGCTCCTGCTTCCGAAGTAGGAGGAGGAGCAGGAGGAGGGAGGGGCAGGGGCTGGCTCTCGGCGGTACACATGTATTTGTGACAAGAAAGAATTTTGTTGGAGGTGAGTAGTGCAATGTGGGGATGGAATGGAGGGTTGTGTTGGATTAATGGCGGGTGAAGGATCCAGTGTACGGGAGGGGTGGAGAGGTGGGTGTGAGGGTGGGAGAGCAGATTTTTCATTATCGTCATTAGACATATACCAGTAGTGTTGTGTGGATGGCCGCCTTGAATCATGCCAACAGGACTGGAGTCTCCTACACAGGATATGATTTCCAGCGGAACTAAACGGCGCCCCGTGGCCTGATGGCTAAAGCTCTCACTTCACATGGCGACCGCTGGGTTCGATTCCCGGCGAGGGTAGAAACATTGGGCGTGTTTCCTTTCACCGGTTGTCTATGTTCCCCATCAAGAAAATGGGTACCTGGGTGTTAGTCGAGTGGCGTGGGTCGCATCCTGGGGCAAAACTGACCTAATTTGCCCGAAATGCTCAGCATAACAAACGGCTTTCTGTATAGTAGTATGTCATTGATGTCAGCTAGGACTGTATACCTTGTACTTGTAGAAATAAAGATATAATATTTTCCCCTGGCCTCGACCCACAGCAGTCGTGTAACAAGCAATGCCCGTTTTTGCTTACCCATATGTTTCAGTATGCCGGGAATCTGATTTGGGACTATGTGGTCACCTGTAGTCAATTTCAAGGGTTATCGCCCCTCGGGGTCTAGTTCCAGACTAGACTTCCCTGTTGTTGGCCTGATCGACCAGGCTATTTGCACCAGCGGTTCGCTGACGAAGGTAGGCACCAACACCTGGCTGGTCAGGAACTGACTTGATTTATGAAGCTCCTTCTCGAAGAGAGCTAATAATGGTTTGTTGGTAATTCTCCTCATGCAGTCAGGGAAGGTGTTGAGTTTTGGTCCATTTACACTTACTAGGTTTGCTTCTAGTGTACCTATGGCGCCGTTTGCTAAGCTTCTTGCTTTCACATGCAATGACTGAAGTGTAGATTATAATGTATCTTTATTGCCTGCTCTCCAAGAAGTACTACTCGAGGGACTTGAAAGGCTTCGCAGTAATTTTGCTTGATTTAATTTATACGACTAATAAAGAATTTCTTTACGTTCTCCAGCTCGGCAATTTCGCCTGCCTTGAAGAGGGTCGTTAGTATAACACACTAGAGAGAACAATTAACTTAAAGATGGCTTGGCATGCCGTGTTGTGATTGCTCTTACACACCAATTCAGTGTATATTTCCTTCATTTTTCTATAGAGGAGTAATCGAAATTCATCCTCAGTGAATATCGTATTATTGTCAGTGGCCTCAGGAAGATTTAGTTTATATCAACTTGAAGGTTCACTGTGTCCTAAATGCAGGTCACTCATACAAATTCTTGCATCGTCTGAAAAGTGAGATTCAGTACGACAATGTCCCTGACTGTATCGGGTATAAGATTGAGAAAGAGAATTGGGACAAGTACTGGGCTTTGAGGAACACAACTTTTCAGTGTGGCAGCCGCTGTTTTCACTTCTGTTTACTATTTTCTGGGTTCTGTTTGTCAGGAAGTTAAATGTTAATTAACCCATTTTCCGGTTATTTTTCTTTTGCACACATTTTTGTGCGTTATCACTACATGGCCGCACTTGCTGAAGGCTTCTGCGAAGTCAATGTATACCTGGAGTCTACCTGGAGGTTATTCCGGGCATCAACGCCCCCGCGGCCCGGTCCACGACCAGGCCTCCCACAGATACATTTTTCTTGATTTCCACTGCAAACAAGATCATGCAATAACAGTCCAGCAATTACGAAAAGCAGGAACTATTTGCTTTAAGCCCATGCAGCCCCGGGGTCTAAGTTGTGACATTCTGTGTAACGATGGGTAAACGATCTTGATAACGTGGGATATCAGTGCTTTCAGTCTATAGATTTCTTTAATTTGTTTTACTGTTTCCTTTGTGAAGTGGGACTGTATCTATCACTGTGGGAAGACTCTTATGTCCAGGCTCCTTCACCAAAAAAAAAAAAAAAAAAAAAAAAAATAGGTGAACAGGGACAGGACATGTAAGGAAACACGTCTAAAGTTTTCAGCCATGCCGGGGATCGAACCAAGGACACTCAGTAAGCTGAGTGCACTACGAACCGAACCGTGGCACACCTGTGTGTGTGTGTGTGTGTGTGAGAGAGAGAGAGAGAGAGAGTGAGGGTGGTGAGGGTGATTCATGAGATGCAATTAGCACCTGCATGCTAATTGACTCATGATCGCTGGTCCATAGTAGTTAAGGACCGCCCAGTCTTCGTTGACCCCACCTGTCTTGCCTCTCTTGACCAGGGTCTATGATCGTTTGTGAGCTCTCCCCTGACCACCTTAGTCTGTGAGCTGTAATTGACCACCCTAGTTTGTGAGCCGTGTCACTGACAGTTCTAGTCCGTGAGTTGTGTCACTGACCACTGTGGTCTGTGAGCTGTGTCACTGACCACCCTAGTTTAAAAGCTATCTCACTCTGAAGTCCGTAACGCCTAAAAAAAAAAAGCAGCACACACACAAACGGTATATCTATTATCAACAACAGCTCTAAACGCACAAAACCCTTTGGCAACACTAATTGACGGGAGACAATAGGTAACGCGAGGGATCTGGCGAAAGGGACGAAGCAAGCACCAGGAGAATGAGACAGTGAAGAACGACAAGGAATGAGGAAGAGAGGGAAGGAGGGTAAAAAGGGAGAGGTAAATGGAAAGAGTCTCCCGAGAGCTGTAGTCAAGCAAGTCGTCCGTTCCACTAAGTGAACCTTAATGTACACGTAACGATGTCATTAAGGCAGGACGCTAATGACTGGTGAATATGATTGATCCTGGTCGTAAATTTTTCAGAGAATCTAAACCTTTCTCTTGACCATACCGCCGCCAAACCCTCCGTTTTGATTTTATCATTAGGTATTCCTTGAAAGTTTGCTATTGGGTATCTCCGAAAGGAATTATTGGGTATCCCCCCGAAACGTATCACTTGGTATCCCTCAAACGAAGATACGTACAGTAATATTTTGATATATTTTCTTTCTTCCTCTAAAATCTCCTTGCAATATCTGGAGAAATGTCTCCTGGGATCGATATCAAACTTATAACATTGGTGAACATCACTCAATCAAAAGTCAGCATTGTTAGTGGGATCTGTAAGTGCCAATTTGATAATTTTATCATTAAACAAATTAAAGTAATGGTTCCCATCCATAAAAGTTGAGAATCACATTTCTGGTCTTATTTTAAAGCTAGTCCAAGTACTTTAGTGACGAGACTATGAGGGTCTAATCCGACCAACTACAATTCTATTGCCAAAGCCACCGCTTTCCTCTGACCTTCCTAAGTCTAAAATTTCTTTTTGTACCATTTGTTGCGAATACAGCGTGGAAAGTATGCTATGTGACAGTATAATGTAAAAGAGTATACTGGGTGTAAGTATATTGCGTAAGAGTTTACTATGTGGGTATATGAGAGTATAGTTTGTTATCAGTATTCAAGAGTAATTTATCCCCTAATAAATTGACTTGCAACGATACAATCAGTGATTGCATATTATTTTTCAAGCTTGTTATATAATAATAATAATAATAATAATAATAATAATAATAATAATAATAATAATAATAACAATAATAGTAAAAATAATAATAATAATAATAATAATAATAATATTATTATTATTATTATTATTATGATAAATTTGTGACAGGGCAGCACCACTCAAAAGCAGGTGAGGAAGGATGACTCAGTAGTTTCAGGGGAACAGCTGACTGTGAACAACACAACTACACACACACACACACACACACACACACATACACACACACACACACACACACACACACACACACACACACACACACACACACACACACAACACACACACAGGAAAACAAAGCGACCTCCCATACCACACACGTTTAGATCCTCGTAAGATATGAGGCTGACAGGTGCGTCTATTGGGTATAAATAGAGCTGGCACACACACACATACACACACACACACACACACACACACACACACACACACACACACACACACACACACACAACACACACACACACACACACACACACTTCGATCCCTGCAACCATAATTAGGTGAATACAGCGAGGTCAGTATACACACACACACACACATTATTGCGTCTCACACTGCCATCACTACCACTGTAGTCAGAACAGCAGTTAGGAAGGTAGAAAGACAGGCAGACAAGATGGCAGGCAGGGGTGAGGTAACGAGTCTTAAGGCTTCATGGCACCATGAATAATCCCATAATCCATAACATGGATTATGGGAACAAGAGGACGTGTGGATCATTGTATAATTAGCTTCCCTACCTGCTGTGTCTCCGGCTTTATGTGACCCCCGACGGATTTAGCGCTTCTTTTTTATTAAAATATTTTACTTGGGGATCATCGCTTTTCTCTACAGCCCCTTTTTAAGATATATTTCATAGCCTGGTCAGCCAGGCTATTGTTGCTCGCTCCAAGACCAGCCCTGAAACCACTATCGCAGAGGCAGCAAGAGTCGTGCGCATCTTACTGACTTGACTAGATATCTATGGAAAGCCTAGTCTACGCTAACTCCTTCTTAGACGGAAACTGAATTTATGCGTGTGAGGGAAGGAGACTAGTTTGTGAAAGATATTTTTATTGGACTACGTTTCGATCTGCTCCTTAACTGATCGAAATGGCCCAACAAAATTTTTTCATTTTTTTTTTACGACAGGTGTGTCTGTTCTTTATCTCAATCGACAGAACACTGATTGGATCCTAACCCTAATCTTTTAGTGAAGAGTCGAACCTGAGTCAGCTGAGAGTTAGATACAATAGCCACTGAGCACACTGAATCCCTCTCCACCCACCTACTATTATATTTTCCCACACCTGCTGTTACCCCTCCACACCACCCCTATCCTTGCCACCTGCTTACCACCTCCCTCCCTCCCTCACCACACATTATTATTCCCCCCGCCTCACACCTCAATCTCCAACCCCTGCTTACGTCCTCTACCCCTCCCCCATCCTCTCATTTTCTCTCCTGTATATTTTTTTTGGCCCTACTGTTGCTTTTATGGAGATACCTGCATCCTCGTGACAAAAATCCGTTTCTTTTGTGTACTGGATAGGTCATCCTGAGAGGCGGTAATTCCCAAGTGATAGTAACTTAGCTCTGCTAGAACGAGACTTGCAGCTAACATAGCTGATGAGCTTTTAATGGAATTCTTGATGCTATCCCAGCTTAGGCTGACGCTGCTGAAGTATCCCAGCTCAGTTGTGTACGAAATGGTATATCCCAGCTCAGGCTGACGCTACTGAAGTATCCCAGCTCAGGCTGACGCTACTGAAGTATCCCAGCTCAGGCTGACGCTACTGAAGTATCCCAGCTCAGGCTGACGCTACTGAAGTATCCCAGCTCAGGCTGAAAGAATGATAATTATGATAATGTAAAAAAAAAATTGAATTTTTTATTAAATTAATTAAGATTATTAACATTTCTATTATTATTTTTATTAAAATTATTATATTAAAATCATTACATTATTATTATTATTATTATTATTATTATTATTATTATTATTATTATTATTATTATGCATAAATACATAAACGAAATAAGAGAATTAATCTTTTCTTTGCTGTCGTGTTGGAAATGTCAGTAGTGTTAGTGTATACTTGTGAACTATACTTAGATAAACCCAGATACTTTGTAGATAGATGTGAGCTGATACTTTGTAGATAGATGTGAGCCGATACTTTGTAGATAGATGTGAGCCGTAGGCCACAGCGTTCCCTCTCAGTTCTTCACTAGGCTTAGACTCAACAGGCAGGTCTGGGTTTCTCTAAGTATACATAAGAAGAACATAAGAACGAAGGAACACTGCAGAAGGCCTACTGGCCCATGCAAGGCAGGTCCAAGTCTCCTACCGGCTTAAGCCAATGCACCCAACCTAGTCAGGTCAGGTCACATTGACTTAAGGGAGGAACACGGCAACCGACCTGGTAGCACAAGCTATCAGGTCTAACTCACACCCACCCACATCTACTCATGTATTTATCCAACCTATTTTTAAAGCTACACAACGTTCTGGCCTCTATAACGGTATTTGGGAGTGTGTTCCACTATACTATACAAGTTGGTATAAACCTTGGTAATAATACCGACAATACAACTATACAAGTACACAGTAACACTACTGACAATTATCCAGAAACGTCCGACAAGTGTTTTGATATATATATCACACAGGTGTTACACAGATGAGGTGTGGCAAGTGTTTCCCACCTCTCATATATGTGATGTCCTATAGGTATCACTGTACCTTTTTTTTTGATGGCCGCCGTTCGATCAGTGAGGTTAAGGACCGACGGATCTGACTAGTAGCAGGTTAGCTGACAGAAACAAACCCCAGAAGAGTATAAATCTCTAAGTGCTCTAAGGTCCTCTTCAGCTTCCCTCTCAGCTGAGAGGCACTAAATCCACATCCACTAACTATATATATGTCGTGCCGAATAGGTAAAACTGGTCAATTATCAAGAGCTCATTTAAAATTAAGTCCTTTCTAAAATTTTATCCTATACGTTTAAAGATGTTTATTTCATTTATGTTAATGTAAAAATTAATAATTTTGTACCAAAAGAACATTAGAAAACTTACCTAACTCTATTATAAAAAGCGAAATTTAATGAAGCCTAATCCAACTAAATATATTTTAGATAAGTTTACAATAATTTCATAATAAACAAACACAATGACGCACATTTTTCTCGTTAGATTCAGAATGATTTTTGCGATATTATTTCATACACAAATTTTCGCTTGCCCCATTCGGCAAGAAGTGCGTTGCTATTTAAGCCAAAATCGCAAGTTTGCAAGTTTTACTTATTTGGCACGATATATATATATATATATAATATATATATATATATATAATATATATATATATAAAATCACTGTCTTGCCAGAGGGATACTTTACACTACAGTTATAAAACTGCAGTATTAACACCCCTCCTTCAGAGTACAGTGTCTGCACTCTGAAGGAGGGGTATTAATGTTGCAGTTTTATAACTGTAGTGTAAAGCATCCCTCTGACAAGACAGTGATAGAGTGAATGATGAAAGTTTTTCTTTTTCGGGCCACCCTGCCTTGGTGGGAATCGGCACACCCCCTGAATTTGGTAGGGTGTGCAAAAAGAGAAAATTAAAGGTGAATACAGGAAAGAGTAAGGTTATGAGGATAACAAAAAGATTAGGTGATGAAAGATTGAATATCAGATTGGAGGGAGAGAGTATGGAGGAGGTGAACGTATTCAGATATTTGGGAGTGGACGTGTCAGCGGATGGGTCTATGAAAGATGAGGTGAATCATAGAATTGATGAGGGAAAAAGAGTGAGTGGTGCACTTAGGAGTCTGTGGAAACAAAGAACTTTGTCCTTGGAGGCAAAGAGGGAATGTATGAGAGTATAGTTTTACCAACGCTCTTATATGGGTGTGAAGCGTGGGTGATGAATGTTGCAGCGAGGAGAAGGCTGGAGGCAGTGGAGATGTCATGTCTGAGGGCAGTGTGTGGTGTGAATATAATGCAGAGAATTCGTAGTTTGGAAGTTAGGAGGAGGTGCGGGATTACCAAAACTGTTGTCCAGAGGGCTGAGGAAGGGTTGTTGAGGTGGTTCGGACATGTAGAGAGAATGGAGCGAAACAGAATGACTTCAAGAGTGTATCAGTCTGTAGTGGAAGGAAGGCGGGGTAGGGGTCGGCCTAGGAAGGGTTGGAGGGAGGGGGTAAAAAGGGGGTTTTGTGTGCGAGGGCTTGGACTTCCAGCAGGCATGCGTGAGCGTGTTTGATAGGAGTGAATGGAGACAAATGGTTTTTAATACTTGACGTGCTGTTGGAGTGTGAGCAAAGTAACATTTATGAAGGGATTCAGGGAAACCGGCAGGCCGGACTTGAGTCCTGGAGATGGGAAAATACAGTGCCTGCACTCTGAGGAGGGGTGTTAATGTTGCAGTTTAAAAACTGTAGTGTAAAGCACCCTTCTGGCAAGACAGTGATGGAGTGAATGATGGTGAAAGTTTTTCTTTTTCGGGCCACCCTGCCTTGGTGGGAATCGGCCGGTGTGATAATAAAAAAAAAAAAAATAAATATATATATATAAAATATAATATATATATATATATATATATATATATATATATATATATATAAACACTGCGACTGGCCAAGGATTCGAACCCATGTTGTTTTGGTCTGTCTCATGGTGAGCGTAAACCACATGACGCTCTAACCCACACACGACCACCAAATCCTACAAGAATCATACACCCAGCGGAGCTAGGTGTTTATCGTGATCCGAGGACATACTGTGGTGTGGGTGCCTCTGAGCTAATTTCATTCTCCTCCCCACTCGTTGTACCACTTGTTGGTGGGTACAAAAACTTAAAATACTGCTTGTTGAGACTAGTACACCAAACAGGGAGGAGAATGAAATTAGCTCAGAGGCACCTTCACCACCGCATGTCCTCGGATCACTGTAAAACGCCTAACTCTGCTGGTTGCTTGATTCTTGTAGGATTTGGTAGTCCTGTGGGTTAGAGTGTCATGTGGTTTTTCGCTCACCACGAGGCGGGCCAAAACAACATGGGTTTGAATCCTTGGCTAGTCGCAGTGTTGTTTCTGATAAATACCACTCGTTCGTGGGTACAATGGGAAGGTTACATAAAGCTTAATCACAATAATACTAATTAAATAAAACGTATTCTTGGCGGTGCTCACATGTTATGATAACAAAAATCAGTGCTGTATTATACAGCTGTTATTAAAAATATTTCCAATATACCTGTGCCAAAATATACATGTGTCCTGAAGCCGATACATTTAAAGAATACAACAGAGGCTATGTGTACAGCTGTCTGGTAATATAATAGATGTTTTGTGTACAGCTGTCTGTTAATACAACAGAGGTACTGTGTACAACTGTCTGGAAAACAACAGGGGTTCTACGTACAGCTTGTACCTACCTATGTGTGGTTCCAGGGGTCGAGTCACAGCTCCTAGTTGCTATTATACTACATTACCTGGATTGAGTTATATTAAACAAAATAATCATTTATAAAAATTAATGTAATTTAAATGACTTTCAAAGAGTGCATACTTACAACAACATAAACAACACGAAAAAAGGTTTAACATTACGAAACTTAACTTGTATTAAATATAATTTCTAGGTTAAAAAGTGTCTAATATTAAACAGAGTTGAAAACTTAACTGGAGAAGTGTAATAATGGGTGAGCTGTGAAGCGTGCGTGAGGGCACCATTATTATGTATTATTATTATCATAGGGGAGCGCTAAACCTGTGGGAATTATGCAGCTCTTGTGGGCGGGGTGGATGGAGGGTATCCAGGCTGAACTCAGGGAACTGAAGCACAGATCCAATTCCCTAGATCAAGAGCCCCTCACCAGCGTCAAGGAACCTGCCTTGCAGGGTGATGGTATGATAAAGTTGACTGTCCCCAGTTGCGTAATTGCACCCCATGAGCTTTACTTAATACTTAACGATACGCCGTACACGCAAGGAAAAATATTACGGTTTATATGTAGTATGTACAGTTTATATAAGCTTAATATTTTGAATGGGAAAAAAATGATATTTTTACATAGGTTATCTAAGGAACAAACTGTCCACGAAACACTGGACACAGCCTATGTTGACGTTAGCTTATGCTAATTAGTTGCACACAACACGGTGCACAACACGGTGCACAACACGGTGCACAACACGGTGCACAACACGGTGCACAACACGGCACATAACACGGCACACAACACGGTGCACAACACGGTGCACAACACGGCACACAACACGGCGCACAACACGGCGCACAACACGGCGCACAACACGGCACACAACACGGTGCACAACACGGCACACAACACGGTGCACAACACGGTGCACAACACGGTGCACAACACGGTGCACAACACGGCACACAACACGGCACACAACACGGCGCACAACACGGTGCACAACACGGCGCACAACACGGCGCACAACACGGCAAATACACGGCACACAACACGGCACACAACACGGCACATCACGGCACATAACACGACACACAACACGGCACACAACACGGCACACAACACGGCACACAACACGGCACACAACACGGCACATAACACGACACACAACACGGCACATAACACGACACACAACACGGCACACAACACGGCGCACAACATGGCGCACAACACGACGCACAACACGGCACACAACACGGCACACAGCACGGCACACAAAACGGTGCACAACACGGTGCACAACACGGCGCACAACACGGCACACAACACAGCGCACAACACGGCACACAACACGGCACACAACACGGCACACAACACGGTGCACAACACGGTGCACAACACGGCACACAACACGGCACACAACACGGCACACAACACGGCACACAACACGGCACACAACACGGCGCACAACACGGCACACAACACGGCGCACAACACGGCGCACAACACGGTGCACAACACGGTGCACAACACGGCACACAACACGGCACACAACACGGCGCACAACACGGCACACAACACGGCGCACAACACGGCACACAACACGGCACACAACACGGCACAAAACACGGCACATAACACGACACACAACACGGCACACAACACGACAAACAACACGCACACAACAGACACAACACGGCACACAACACGACCCCAACACGGCACACAACACGGCACACAACACGACACACAACACGACACAACACGGCACACAACACGACAACACGGCACAAAAACACGACACAACACACAACACGGCATACAACAAAGGCACACAACACGGCACACAACACGGCACACAACACGAACACAACACGGCACACAACACGGCACACAACACGGCACACAACACGACACAACACGGCACACAACACGGCACACAAAAACGACACACAACACGGCACACAACCGGCACACAACACGACACAACACGGCACACAACACGACACAACACGGCACACAACACGACACACAACACGGCACACAACACGACACAACACGGCACACAACACGGCACACAACACGGGACACAACACGACACAAAAAACGGGACACAACACGGCACACAACACGGCACACAACACGACACAACACGGCACACAACACGGCACACAACACGGCACACAACACGGCACACAACACGGCACACAACAACGGTACACAACACGGACACAACACCGGCACACAACACAACACGGGCACAACACGGCACACAACACGCAACACGGTACACAACACGGCACACAACACGGTAAAACAACACGACACACAACACGGTACACAACACGGTACACAACACGGCACACAACACGGTACACAACACGGCACACAACACGGTACACAACACGGCACACAACACGGCACACAACACGACACAACACGACACAACACGGACACAACACGGTTTCAACCCAAAACGGCACACAACACGGTACACAACACGGCACACAACACGGCACACAACACGACACACAACACGGCACACAACACGGTACACAACACGGCACACAACACGGTACACCAACACGACACACAACACGGTACACAACACGGCAAAACACACGGTGCACAACACGGCACAACAACACGGCGCACAACACGGCGCACAACACGGTGCACAACACGGCACATAACACGGCACACAACACGGCACACAACACGGCACACAACACGGTGCACAACACGGCACACAACACGGCACACAACACGGTGCACAACACGGCACACAACACGGTGCACAACACGGCACACAACACGGTGCACAACACGGCACACAACACGGCGCACAACACGGCGCACAACACGTGCACAACCCCGGTGCACAACACGGGACATAACAAAGGCACAGAACACGGCACACAACACGGAGCACACAACACGGCACATAAACACGACACACAACACGGCACACAACACGGCACACAACACGGCACACAACACTGTACACAACACGACACACAACACGGTACACAACACGGCACACAACACGGTGCAACAACCGGGACACAACACGCGCACAACACGGCGCACAACACGGTGCCCAACACGGCACATAACACGGCACACAACACGGCACACAACACGGGACACAACCGGTGCACAACACGGCACACAACACCCGGGGCACAACACGGCACACAACACGGCGCACAACACGCGCACAACACGGTGCACAACACGGTGCACAACACGGGACATAACACGGCACACAAAAACGGCACACAACACGGGACATAACACGAACACACAACACGGCACACAAAAACGGCACACAACACGGCACACAACACGGCGCACAACACGGCGCCAACACGACGCACAACACGGCACACAACACGGCACACAGCACGGCACACAAAACGGTGCACAACACGGTGCACAACACGGCGCACAACACGGCACACAACACAGGGGCACATCACGGCACACAACCACGGACACAACACGGCACACAACACGGCACACAAAAACGGCAAACAACACGGGACACAACACGGCACACAACACGGCACACAACACGGCGCACAACACGGCACACAACACGGCGCACAACAAGGCGCACAACACGGTGCACAACACGGTGCACAACACGGCACACAACCCCGGCACACAACACGCACACAACACGGCACACAACACGGCACACAACACGGCACACAAACACGGCACACAACACGGGACATAACACGACACACAACACGGCACACAACACGCAACACGGTACACAACACGGCACACAACACGGTACACAACACGACACACAACACGGTACACAACACGGTACACAACACGGCACACAACACGGTACACAACACGGCACACAACACGGTACACAACACGACACACCAAAAACGGTACACAACACGGTACACAACACGGTACACAACACGGTACACAACACGGTCACACAACACGGTACACAACACGGCACACAACACGGCACACAACACGACACAACACGACACAACACGGCACACAACACGGTACACAACACGGCACACAACACGGTACACACAACACGACACACAACACGGTACACAACCCGGCACACAACACGGGCACAACACGGCACCAACACGGCCACAACCGGCGCACAACACGGTGCACAACACGGCAAAATAACACGGCACACAACACGGCACACAACACGGCACACAACACGGTGCACAACACGGCACACAACACGGCACACAACACGGTGCACAACCGGCACACAACACGGTGCACAAAAACGGCACACAACACGTGCACACACGGCCACACAACACGGCCCAACACGGCGCACAACACGGTGCACAACACGGTGCACAACACGGCACATAACACGGCACAGAAACAACGGCACACAACACGGCACACAAAACGGCACATAACACGACACACAACACGGCACACAACACGGCACACAACACGGCACACAACACGGTACACAACACGACACACAACACGGTACACAACACGGCACACAACACGGTGCACAACACGGCACACAACACGGCGCACAACACGGTGCACAACACGGCACATAACACGGCACACAACACGGCACACAACACGGTGCACAACACGGCACACAACACGGTGCACAACACGGCACACAACACGGCGCACAACACGGCGCACAACACGGTGCACAACACGGTGCACAACACGGCACATAACACGGCACACAACACGGCACACAACACGGCACATAACACGACACACAACACGGCACACAACACGGCACACAACACGGCACACAAAAACGGCACACAACACGGTGCACAACACGGCCAAAACAACACGGTGCACAACACGGCACACAACACGGGCGCACAACACGGCGCACAACACGGTGCACAACACGGTGCACAAACACGGCACATAACACGGGCACACAACACGGCACACAACACGGCACATAACACGACACACAACACGGCACACCAACACGGCAAAACAACAACGGCACACAACACGGCACACAACACGGCACACAACACGGCACACAACACGGCGCACAACACGGCGCACAAACACGACGCACAACACGGCACACAACACGGCACACAGCACGGCACACAAAACGGTGCACAACACGGGCCAACAACGGTGCACAACACGGCACACAACACAGCGCACCCTCACGGCACACAACACGGCACACAACACGGCAAAACAACACGGCACACAACACGGCACACAACACGGCACACAACACGGCACACAACACGGCACACAACACGGCACACAACACGGGCGCACAACACGGCACACAACACGGCGCACAACAAGGCGCACAACACGGTGCACAACACGTGCACAACACGGCCAAAACAACACGGCACACAACACGGCACACAACACGGCACACAACACGGCACACAACACGGCACACAACACGGCACACAACACGGCACATAACACACACACAACACGGCACACAACACGACAAACAACACGGCACACAACACGACACAACACGGCACACAACACCGACACAACACGGCACACAACACGGCACACAACACGACACACAACACGACACAACACGGGGGCACAACACGCCAACACGGCACACAACACGACACAACACGGCACACAACACGGCACACAACACGACACAACACGGCTCACAACACGGCACACAACACAACACACAACACGCACACAACACGGCACACAACACACACACAACACGCACACAACACGACCAAAAACCAAAAACGGCACACAACACGACACAACACGGCACACAACACGACACACAAACACGGCACAACACGACACAACACGGCACACAAACACGGGACACAACACACACAACACGGCACACAACACGGCACACAACACGACACAACACGGCAAAACAACAAAGGCACACAACACGGCACACAACACGGCACACAACACGGGACACAACACGGCCCCACAACACGGTACACAACACGGCACACAACACGACACACAACACGGTACACAACACGGCACACAACACGACACAACACGGTACACAACACTGCACACAACACGGTAAAACAACACGGTAAAAAACAACACGACACAACACGGTACACAACACGGTACACAACACGGCACACAACACGACACAACACGACACAACACGACACAACACGGTACACAACACGGCACACAACACGGCACACCAACACGGTACCCCAACACGACACAACACACACAACACGGTACACAAACACGGCACACAACACGGCACACAACACGGTACACAACAAAGACACAACACGACACAAAAACGGCACACAACACGGTACACAACACTGCACAAACACGGTACACAACACGGTACACAACACGAACAACACGGTACAAAACACGGTACACAACACGGCACACAACACGGGATACAACACTGCACAAAAACACGGTACACAACACGGTACACAACACACACAACACGGTACACAACCACGGTACACAACACGGCACACAACACGACACGACACAACACGACACAACACGACCACAACACGGTACACAACACGACACAACACGGGACACAACACGGCACACAACACGGCACCCCAACACGGTACACAAACACGACACAACAGGCGCACAACACGGGAAAAAAACACGGCACACAACACGGCACACAACAAAGGCACACACGGCACATAACACACACACAACACGGCACACAACACGGCACACAACACGGCACACAACACGGCACACACACGGCACATAACACGACACACAACACGGCACATAACACGACAACACAACACGGCACACAACACGGGGGCACAACATGGCGCACAACACGACGCACAACAAAGGCACAAAACACGGCACACAGCACGGCACACAAAACGGTGCACAACACGGGGCACAACACGGGGCACAACACGGCACACAACACAGCGCACAACACGGCACACAACACGGCACACAACACGGCACACAACACGGTGCACAACACGGTGCACAACACGGCACACAACACGGCACACAACACGGCACACAACACGGCACACAACAGGACACAACCCCGGCGCACAACACGGGACCAACCGGCGCACAACACCCCGGCGCACAAAAAGGGGCACAAAACGGGGCACAAAACGGCACACCAAAACGGCACACAAAAACGGCGCCAACACGGCACACAACCGGCGCACAAACGGCACACAACACGGGGACAAACACGGACAAACACGGCACATAACCACACACAACACGGGACACAACACACAAACAAAACGGGACACAACACGACCAACAGGCAACAACACGACACAACACGGCACACAACACGGCACACAACACACAAACAACACGACACAACAAAGGCACCAACACGACAACACGGCCACACAACACGACACAACCCAACCGGATACAACACGGCACACAACACGGCAACAAACGGCACCAACACGACACAACACGGCACCAACACGGCACACAACACGGTCACAACACGACCAACACGGCACACAACCGGCACACAACCGACAACAAACCCGGCACACAACACGGCAACAAAACGACAAACACGGCACACAACACACACAACACGGCACACAACACCACACAACACGGCACAAACCAAACAACACGGCACACAACACGGACACAACACGGCACACAACACACACAACCGGCAACACACGGCACACAACACGGCACACAAACGACCAACACGGCACACAACCGGCACACAACACGGGACACAACACGGGACCCAACACGGGACCCAACCGGGACCAACACGGCACCAACACGGGGACACAACACAACACGCACAACACGGCAACAAAACGCAAAACGGACACAACACGGCACACAACACGGTACCAAAAACGCACACAACCGGTACACAACACGGTACCAACACGCACACAAACCGGTAACAAAAAAAGGCACACAAACCTTACACAACCGGCACACAACACGGCAAAACAACAGACACAAACCGAACAAAAACACGGCACACAACAGGTACACAAAACGGCACACAACACGGTAACAACACGGCACACAACACGGGACACAACACGACACAACAGGCACACAACACGGGACACAACCGGGACCAAACGGTACACAACACACACCCAAAACGGTACCCCAAAAACGGGGACACAACACGGTGACAACACGGCACACAACACGGCGCACAACACGGGGCACAAACGGGCCAACACGGCCAAAACACGGCCACACAAAACGGACACAACAGGCACAAACACGGTGCCCAACACGGCCACCAAAACGGCACAAAACGGGCACAACACGGGGACACAACACGGTGCACAACACGGCACACAACACGGGCCAACACGGCACACAAACGGCGCACAAACGGCGCACAAACACGGGGCACAACACGGGCAAAACGGACAAAACACGGGACGACACGGCACACAAAACGGCCCCAAAAACACGGCAACAACACGGCACACAACACGGCACACAACACGGCACATAACACGACACACAACACGGCACACAACACGACAAACAACACGGCACACAACACGACACAACACGCACACAACACGACACAACACGCACACAACACGGCACACAACACGACACAACAACACGACACAACACGGCGCACAACACGACACACGGCACACAACACGACACAACACGGCACAACAACACGGCACACAACACGACACAACACGGCTCACAACACGGCACACAACACAACACACAACACGGCACACACACGGCACACAACACGACACACAACACGGCAACAAACACGACACAACACGGCACACAACACGACACAACAACGGCACACAACACGACACACAACACGGCACAACACGACACAACACGCACACAACACGGCACACAACACGACACAACACGGCACACAACACGGCACACAACACGACACAACACGGCACACAACACGGCACACAACACGGCACACAACACGGCACACAACACGGCACACAACACGGCACACAACACGGTACACAACACGGCACACAACACGGTACACAACACGGTACACAACACGGCACACAACACGGTACACAACACGGTACACAACACGGCACACAACACGGTACACAACACGGTACACAACACGGTACACAACACGGTACACAACACGGTACACAACACGGCACACAAACACGACACAACACGACACAACACGACACAACACGGTACACAACACGGCACACAACACGGCACACAACACGGTACACAACACGGTACACAACACGGTACACAACACGGTACACAACACGGCACACAACACGGCACACAACACGGTACACAACACGAACAAACACGACACAACACGGCACACAACACGGTACACAACACGGCACACAACACGGTACACAACACGGTACACAACACGGTACACAACACGGTACACAACACGGTACACAACACGGCACACAACACGGTATACAACACTGCACACAACACGGTACACAACACGGTACACAACACGACACAACACGGTACACAACACGGTACACAACACGGCACACAACACGACACGACACAACACGACACAACACGACACAAACACGGTACACAACACGACACAACACGGTACACAACACGGCACACAACACGGCACACAACACGGTACACAACACGACACAACACGACACAACACGGTACACAACACGACACACAACACGGCACACAACACGACACAACACGGCACACAACACGGCACACAACACGGCACAGAACACGACACAACACGGCACACAACACGGCACACAACACGACACACAACACGGTACACAACACGACACACAACACGGCACACAACACGGTACACAACACGGCACACAACACGGTACACAACACGGCACACAACACGGTACACAACACGGCACACAACACGGCACACAACACGGCACACAACACGGTACACAACACGGCACACAACACGGTACACAACACGGCACACAACACGGCACACAACAACGACACAACACGACACACAACACGGTACACAACATGGCACACAACACGGCACACAACACGGCACACAACACGGCACACAACACGACACAACACGACACAACACGACACAACACGGTACACAACACGGTACACAACACGACACAACACGACACAACACGGTACACAACACGACACAACACGGCACACAACACGGTACACAACACGGCACACAACATATGTTCTGTGAAAGTTTATTATTTATGTTACATATCCCTCGTCACAAATTATAAATAACCTGTGATGTACCTGTGATTAGCATGGCCTCAATGTCAGTTAGAGGCTACACTTTCTCGTTGATTCGCTGGTTAATCAGCCTGTTGCTGTTAACGGCCCGCAGGTCCACAGTCATCACAACTTGAACTTGGCTGACTAGTCACAGGAAGCGGTGTGTTTGTGTGTATCAGTGATCATATCAGCTGTTTCCTAAAAAAAAGAAAACACATCAACTATTATTTGAATCCTCTCTTTCCAGACAAATTATGACAGTCTGAACAGCATCATCCCCACCATGTTCTCACTCTAACAGCACGTCCATCCCAGAGACCACTAACTTCCTCTCACTTTGACCTAGCGTGTATCATGCATGTTTGCCAGTGTTGCAGCTTCTCAATTCTACCTTTACTGACCAAATCCAACTCTTCCTTGGACCGTCCCTGCACTTCCTTCCGAACGCCCCAGATATACACACTCGCTTCATCAAAATTGCTTATTGTGCGTGTGTACTCACCTATTTGTACTCACCTGTTTGTGGTTGCAGGAGTCGAGACATAGCTCCTGGCCCCCCCTCTTCACTGGTCGCTACTAGGCTACTAGGTCCTCTCTGTCCCTTCTCCATGAGCGTTGTCATACCTCGTCTTAAAACTATGTATGGTTCCTGCCTCCACTACATCACTTGCCAGACTATTCTACTTCCTGACAACTGTGTGACTAAAGAAATACTTCCTAACGTTTCTCTGACTCATCTGAGTTTTCAGCTTCCAGTTGTGACCCCTTGTTTCTCTGTCCCGTCTCTAGAACATCCTGTCTCTGTCCACTTTGTCAATTCCTCACAGTATTTTGTATGTCGTTATCATGTCTCCCCTAACCCTCCTGTCCTCCAGTGTCGTCAGGCTGATTTCCCTTAACCTTTCTTCGTAGGACATTCCCCTGATCTCTGGAACTAGCCTTACTGGAAACCTTTGCATTTTCTCTAATTTCTTGACGTGTTTGACCAGGTATGGCTTCCAAACTGGTGCTGCATACTCCAGTATGTGCCTGACATACGCAGTTTATAAAGTCTTGAACGATTTCTTTCTGAGGTATCGGAACGCTGTTCTCATGTTTGCCAGGCGCCCTTATGCTGCAGCAGTTATTTGGTTGAAATGCTCTTCAGATGTGCTCGGTATTATACTTACCCCAAGATCCTTCTCCTTGAATGAGGTTTGCAGTCTTTGGCCACCTATCCTATACTCTGAGTTCCTCACATGCTTTCTGGTCGAACCTGTCTTCCTCAGCCTCTGATGGTATGTCATTTTCGTATTGTCTCTGGGCCTCTCTTCTTATAAATAACAAAAAAAGGCACAATACCGTGACTGGAACGATACACAAATAACCCGCACATAAAAGAGAGAAGCTTACGACGACGTTTCGGTCTGACTTGGACCATTTACAAAGTCACACTAACTAGAAGTGGAGCAGAACGGCTATATATAGGCAGGAAGAGGTGGTGGTAGTAGTAGTAGTACAAGAATGGTATATAATATATTTATTCCTGGCTCTTCGGCTCAACTCCCTGTTTTCATGAGCCCTTTGCCTTCTATACTTTTTCCCTGCTCTAGCACACTTGGCTTTGGCCTCTTCGCACTTCCGGCTAAACCATGGGATTACTCTGGTCTTACCATTGTTTCTGTTGCCTCTTGGCACGAACTTCTCTACCTCCTTACACTTTGTGATCACATGTTCCACAGGAATAAATAAAGGGGATGTAAATAGCGTGCTAAAAATATCTAGCCAAGACAGGACTCGCAGCAATGGTTTTAAGTTGGAAAAATTCAGATTTAGGGAAGATATAGGTAAGCACTGGTTTGGTAACAGAGTTGTAGATGAGTGGGACAAACTCCCGAGTACCATCATAGAAGCTAAAACGTTGTGCAGTTTTAAAAATAGGTTAGATAAATACATGAGTGGGTGTGGGTGAGTGTGAGTTGGACCTGACTAGCTTGTGCTAATAGGTCTGATGCCGTGCTCCTTCCTTAAGTGAATGTGACCTGATTTGACTAGGTTGCGGCATTGGCTTAAGCCGCTAGGAGACTTGGACCTGCTTCGCATGGGCCAGTAGGCCTGCTGCAGTGTTCCTTCATTTTTATGTTATGTTCTTATTTCATTTACTGTCTTCCCCTCCAGCTCTCTTACCAACTGCACTTCATGTAGCAATTGTCTCATACGTGTGTAGTCCCCTTTTTTGAAGTTTGGCTTCTTCCGTCCTTCTTGTGATGTTTCACTCTTTATTGTTAATTCTGCTATGTATTCGAAACTCAGGACCACGTGATCGCTAGCGCTGAGGGGTGTTTCGTGTGTGATTTCCCCTGTCTGAGCTGTTGAAGGTGAATAGAAGGTCCAGCCTTGCTGGTTCACCGTCTTCTCTTTCTCTGGTCGTTTCCCTAACATGCTGGTACATGAAGTTTTCCAGCACCGCCTCCAGCATCTTGGCTCTCTAAGTCTCTGGTCGGTTTGTAGATGAATGGTTCAGAGAACCGACATGTTGATAAATTAGACACATGTGCAACTCTTGGGTATCTTTATTGAGGAAACGTTTCGCCACACAGTGGCTTCATCAGTCCATACAAAGGAGAATCTAGAAGAACAGGAGGAGAATGAGGTAATCATTCCCTCAACCTTGAGTAGATGTGGTCAGTCCATCAATCTTGAATAGAATAGAAGATTGATGGACTGACCACATCGACTCAAGGTTGAGGGACTGATTACCTCATTCTCCTCCTGTTCTTCTAGATTCTCCTTAGTATGGACTGATGAAGCCACTGTTTGGCGAAACGTTTCCTCAATAAAGATACCCAAGAGTTGCACTTGTGTCTAATTTATCAACAAGTCTCTGGTCCCCAGTGTGACTCCACATTGTCCCAGTCTATCTCTTTGTGGTTGAAATCCCTTTGCTCTGCTTATGTGGGCCCTTCTGGCCACCTCGCTTGTGTGTGTGTGTGTGTGTGTGTGTGTGTGTGTGTGTGCTGTGTGTGTGTGTGTGTGTGTGTGAGTGTGAGTGTTGTGTGTGTTGTGTGTGTGTGTTAGTTACCATTTTGTCCTAGGCACATGTCGATTAGACACTAGGCCTGTTGTGTGTGTGTGTGTGTGTGTGTGTGGGTGTGTGTGTGTGTGTGTGTGTGTGTGGTGTGTGTGTGTGTGTGTGTGTTGTGTGTGTGTGGTGTGTGTAGTGTGTGTGTGTGTGTGTGTGTGTGTGTGTGTGTTGTGTGTATATGTGTGTGTGTGTGGGTGTGTGTGTGGTGTGTGTGTGTGTGTGTGTGTGTGTGTGTGTGTGTGTGTGTGTGTGTGTGTGTGTGTGTGTGTGTGTGTGTGTGTGTGTGTGTGTGTGTGTGTGTGTGTGTGAGTACGTTTGTTTGTTTTTTGAAAACCAAATTTGTCCTACATTGCCATTCATCTAGTATACTACCCATCCCATCCATCATTACTAAGACCAAGAGCTAGAGCTCACCCACCGCAAACTCAAGAGGTAACTACCTATACTAAACTATACTACCATAACCTATGCTAGCGTTCAAGTGAGACACACTAGACAGTTCAGAGAATGAACTGAAACAAAAACGTCAGAAGAACGATAACAGTGGTTCTATACACCAGTGTCGATTACCACAGGTGGCCCAGTGTTGAGCTGGGTGGGGACCAACACACTCAACACACTGGTAGCGCCATCTCATTTCTTTAGTACCTCTCAATTTGCTCACACCTCAACGACTCGCGCCTCATTCACTGCCCCTAGTGCGTCTCTAGTGTTTCACTATCTAGTGCCTCTGTCGACAACACACTTCTCTAGTATCTCTGACTACAGTACACTTTTCTACCACCATTGACGACAGCACACTTCTCTAGTACCTCTGACGACAGCACACTTCTCTAGTACCTCTGACGACAGCACACTTCTCTAGTTACCAAACATTAGTACTCGACGACACACACATGCTCTAGTACCTCTGACGACAACACACTTCTCCAGTACCTCTGACGACAACACACATATGCTCTAGTACCTCTGACGACAACACACTTCTCCAGTACCTCTGACGACAACACACATATGCTCTAGTACCTCTGACGACAGCACACTTCTCTCAGTACCTCTGACGACAACACACTTCTCTAGTACCTCTGACGACAACACACATATGCTCTAGTACCTCTGACGACAACACACTTCTCTAGTACCTCTGACGACAACACACTTCTCTAGTACCTCTGACGACAGCACACTTCTCTAGTACCTCTGACGACAGCACACATTCTCTAGTACCTCTGACGACACACACTTCTCTAGTACCTCTGACGACAAGCACACTTCTCTAGTACCTCTGACGACAACACACTTCTCTAGTACCTCTTACGACAGCACACTTCTCTAGTACCTCTGACGACAGCACACTTCTCTAGTACCTCTGACGACAGCACACTTCTCTAGTACCTCTGACGACAACACACTTCTCTAGTACCTCTGACGACAGCACACTTCTCTAGTACCTCTGACGACAACACACTTCTCTAGTACCTCTGACGACAGCACACTTCTCCAGTACCTCTGACGACAGCACACTTCTCCAGTACCTCTGACGACAGCACACTTCTCCAGTACCTCTGACGACAGCACACTTCTCCAGTACCTCTGACGACAGCACACTTCTCCAGTACCTCTGACGACAGCACACTTCTCCAGTACCTCTGTACGACAGCACACTTCTCCTAGTACCTCTGACGACAGCACACTTCTCCAGTACCTCTGTCGACAGCACACTTCTCCAGTACCTCTGACGACAGCACACTTCTCCAGTACCTCTGACGACAGCACACTTCTCCAGTACCTCTGACGACAGCACACTTCTCCAGTACCTCTGACGACAGCACACTTCTCCAGTACCTCTGACGACAGCACACTTCTCCAGTACCTCTGACGACAGCACACTTCTCCAGTACCTCTGACGACAGCACACTTCTCTAGTACCTCTTACGACAGCACACTTCTCTAGTACCTCTGACGACAGCACACTTCTCCAGTACCTCTGACGACAGCACACTTCTCCAGTACCTCTGACGACAACACACTTCTCTAGTACCTCTGCGACAACACACTTCTCTAGTACCTCTACGACAGCACACTTCTCTAGTACCTCTGACGACAGCACACTTCTCCATACCTTGACGACAGCACACTTTCAGTACCTCTGACGACAGCACACTTCTCCAGTACCTCTGACGACAGCACACTTCTCCAGTACCTCTGACGACAGCACACTTCTCCAGTACCTCTGACGACAGCTCATTTACCTAGTGCTTCTCGCGTGAGTATTGCTACAGGTTTATTATTTTTTTTATATATTTTATTTAGAATGACAGTACATATACAGAGTACATACAATTATTAACATGGTACATCAATAAGGTACAAAGATAAACAGTAATTTACTTAAGGAGAGTACCGTACTCAAACACCTTCAATTTTTTTTTTTTACGATAGGGTATCTCGTATTTCCAATACCAATACCCAATTCAACCCTAATACAAAGTAACATAGCATGGTTTATTATTGGCATGTTGTGTGGTGGTACTGGACGGAAAATTAACTGTGTGTCATGGGAAGAGTGAAGCTACACTGCACTGTGTTAGAGAAAACTTGTTTAGTGCTACCGGTGCATTTGAGGATACAAAGTGCGTGTCTGGACGCAGTTTGCGTCTCTGCATAGTGTTGGTGGTGGTGGTGGTGGTGGTGGTGGTGGTGGTGGTGGTAGTGGTGGTGGTGGTGGTGAGTGCGGCTGCAGCATCACAACTTGTGTATGTGTAATTAGAGAGTCGTGGTCTGAGAACATAATTTTTACATCTATATTTTGTCGCCAAAACATCTAATTTACACAACACTCCACATCCAGGGCGGAGGGAAGCGCAACACCTTTGAAATACACAAAATGACTGAGGAACTAGACCCTGAAATGGTTAATAGGAGTCGATCGGGATGAATATATACTGTTTAAAATTTGCTGCTATTTTATCTGTTACAAAAAGTTTAAGATTCTTGCTCAGTATTTTTGGTTATTGTATTTTCATTAATGCTGTACCTTGATATATTTAGTTCACTGTACAGTCTATACTGTAACTATCAATAAGCGAATACATTGGTTTTGTGTATCTACATTTGTTCTTTTCATTCAGTCAGAGTAATCTTGCGAATTATATATCTAATAGTTTACGAAAATTTACATCAATCAACAATTAACAGTAACTTCAAAGTTGGGCTTTAACAATCGATTATTGAAGTTAAGTATAAAATCTAATAAGTAATACATTAATCTGATAACCAAAGTTGGCTGGCTACCTGCAAATATATCCAGGTAATCATCGCCCCCTCGGCCCGGTCTCAGACCAGTCCTCCTGGTTCACTGCCGAGTCAATCAGCTGATTTCGACATTGTTTACTTTACTTAGGGCGTTTCTCTACTCTCCAGAACTTCCGACTTCCCTGATGGCTAGCTTCTCAGCAGTCACCAGTTGCTCCTTCAACAAGGCCCGGTTCTGGAACGACCTTCTGGATGGCAACTCCTCCAGGAGAAGCGGATCCAACAGTAATGTATCTACCAGAGGTAAGATGGAATCACAGAACATCTTGTATCATTAGCAATGTTCTGTGCATTATTCTCTATCACCTGGTAACATCAGTGGGAGGGTCGACATCCTCATAATCATTCCAAAATCCTTTGAACATCAAAATGGTATACAATACCGACAGGTTGGTAGGCAAGACACATAGGCAACACCTACCAACCTGTCGGTATTGTATGCCATTTTGATGTTTATCTTGTCAGACACTGCAACACATAGCATCTTGATACAGAAAACACCTTGGACAACCTTTTCAAGTGAGAATTGTTGGATCTGAGAGGGACATGACCTCTCAGTGGCGACATTCTCACTACTACTACTCTGCACCTCTCCTTCCGACAGTATTTAAGTCTCCGCACTGTCGCTTGATCTTCAGATAGTTCCTGACTATGGAACTGAACTTCTCCAGGCTGAGGGACTGACCACCTCAAATTTTACGACTGGTGGCCTGGTGGTTAACGCTCTCGCTTCACACGGCGAGGGCCTGGGTTCGATTCCCAGCCAGAGTAGAAACATTGGACGTGTTTCTTTCCACCTGTTGTCTATGTTCCCCATCAGTAAAATGGGTACCTGGGTGTTAGTCGACTGGTGTGGGTCGCATCCTGGGACACTGACCTAAGGAGGCCTGGTCACAGACCGGGCCGCGGAGGCGTTGACCCCCGGAACTCTCTCCAGGTAAACTCCAGGTAAGGGTGATGGACTGATTACATAGTCTTCACATCTCTACTGTTCCTGCCTACTTTCTGTATTCGACTGAAGAAGCCTACTGTGTAGGCGAAACGTTTCGGAATAAAGTTGCCTAACTGTTGCCTATGTATCTTACCTACCAAAATCCTTTGACTTGTAGAACCTAGGGAGAAGGCTCAAGAAAGTTGGATAGACAATCCAGTTCACACTTAAGAACATAAGAACATAAGAACGAAGGAACACTGCAGAAGGCCTACTGGCCCATGCGAGGCAGGTCCAAGTCTCCTACCGGCTTAAGCCAATACACCCAACCTAGTCAGGTCAGGTCACATTGACTTAAGGGAGGAACACGGCAACCGACCTGTTAGCACAAGCTATCAGGTCTAACTCACACCCACCCACATCTACTCATGTATCTATCCAACCTATTTTTAAAGCTACACAACGTTCTGGCCTCTATAACGGTACTTGGAGTTTGTTCCACTCATCCACAACTCTATTACCAAACCAGTACTTTCCTATATCCTTCCTGAATCTGAATTTTTCCAACTTAAAACCATTGCTGCGAGTCCTGTCTAGGCTAGATATTTTCAGCACACTATTTACATCCCTTTATTTATTCCTGTCTTCCATTTATACACCTCAATCATATCCCCCTAATTCTACGTCTTTCTAGAGAGTGCAGTTTCAGGGCCCTTAGTCTATCCTCATAGGGAAGGTTTCTGATACATGGGATCATCTTTGTCATCCTCCTTTGTACATTTTCCAGAGAATTTATATCCATTCTGTAATACGGTGACCAAAACTGTGCAGCATAATCTAAATGAGGCCTAACCAAGGATGTATAGAGTTGAAGAACAACCTGAGGACTCCTATTATTTATGCTTCTTGATATGAAGCCAAGGATTCTATTAGCTTTATTGCGAACACTTATGCACTGTTGTCTTGGTTTCAGATTACTGCTAACCAGAACTCCTAAATCTTTTTCGCAATCCGTAATATTAAGATCTACATTATTTAGTTTATATGTGGCATGGTTATTGTCCTGTCCAACATTTAGAACTTTGCATTTGTCTACTTGAGGGGAATCATGATAGTTTATCATTCCTCGATATCCTTATCTACAAAATAGATCCCCTCAAGGAAGGTTCCTTGATGTTGGTGAGGGGCTCTTGATTTAGGGACTTGGATCTGTGCTCCAGTTCCCCGAATTAAGCCTGAATGCCTTCCACATCCCCCCCCAGGCGCTGTATAATCCTCCGGGTTTAGCGCTTCCCCCTTGATTATAATAATAATAATACAAAATAGATAACACCATAAAATTCCAAATCTACAGGAAGACTACGAGTCAAGATTCTAAGACCAAAAGAGACACCATTATCGTCTTTTTCTTGAGAGCATTTTGCATCTGCAGCCCCGAGTGTCTTGACTATGAATACTCCTACAGTGTATACATCAAACCTTCACCCAGTTACACTTTTATTACCTTTTTTTTGCCAAAGACTGCATGAAATGAGCTCTAAGCATCATTAATTCTCCAGGTGCACCACCACTTTGAACAAAGCTCTTTCCAACAGCCAGGTAGCCCTGAACGTCTCCAAAACACTAACACAAGGCTGCCATAGAGTGTTGGTTGCCATAGCAACCAACATATCTATCAAACATTTTCATAAGGGAATCTTGAACCAGTCGACGCTGGGGTTTACATAACCGAAGCGTCGAAGCTGACCTAAGTCTAGAAACACGTCTGAACGAACACATCTCTACGTGCAAATGTGATAAACTTGAAAAGCACACGTGAGTGACATCGAATTACCACCAGCCACTTGATGAAATGGAACAAAGTCCATTTAGTAATGATGTAAACAGTCGAAAATGCCTTGAAGATTCATTAATCTCAATTTCGGTCACAACTGCACAGAAAGAAGGCAGCTTCATCTCTGAAATATAAGCAAGAACCCTTTATACAGCAAAAAAAGTCGCTACTACTACTACTAGTACTACTACTACTACAATACTACTACTACTACTACTGCTACTACTACTACTACTACTACTATTACTAGAACAAGCCAGTAGACCTACTGCTGTGTTTATGTTCTTGTTGTACCTCACCATGTTCCCTCTGTATCTGCACTGTGTTCTTGTATTGTTTGTATCGGCTTGATAAAGGTCCGGGAGAGTGAAACGTAGCTGCAGAAACTCTTGATGTCACTTTCGAAAAAAAAATGTAGTTATTCGGTTAGTTCGCTAATGACCAATTTTTTTTCGGACTAAATGTATGTTTAGGAAAATTCTCTTAAATTTCAAAACTAATTATAAATCCAATCAGTATTTAAAAAAATAGATTTCTTTTAATTTATGAACGATGAGTCATGAGTAAAATGTATTAGTTATAGTCAGTTATAACAAGGCAAAGTGGAATGAGTAAGTGAAATGAGTAAATTTTTTACAAATTTGGTTGTTCTATATAGACTGTCTTTCAAAAAAATCTATATTTCATTCCACGAGATTAGCTATTTTAAACGCCAAAAAAATGATATTAAGAAAGGCAGTTTTCTTGATTGAAGTTCTCCCCCACCCAAAATACACATCAAGGCTGCTGCGAGCAACTATAATTCACATCAGTCCACAAACTTCTCTTAACCACGACAACCATAATCCATAAACAATGTATCCACCATCGCCACCACCAGATAGCATGCCGTCCCCGATACCACCAAACAACAGCATACTGTTGTTACTGCTACTACTGATACTGCTGCTGCTACTGTTACTACTGCTACTGCTGCTGCTGCTGCTGCTGCTGCTGCTGCTGCTGCTGCTGCTGCTGCTACTGCTACTACTACTGCTGCTACTACTACTGCTTCTACTGCTACTACCATCACTATTACTACTACTACTAATGCTACGACAACTACTACTACTGCTATTACTACAACCCCCTCCCCCTCTCCTCAACAACTATCCCCAAAGCATGACTGCCAAAACTCCCCCGTAAAGCATCATGGTTGAGCCGAGGCTCATTACCTGAGCGAGGGAGAGTGAGGTCAGTCCTGGCCCAGGTGAGCAATAAAACGCTTACCTCTATGGATCACTAATGTCAAAATAATGATTCGCACCTCGCCAAGACCTTGATTTACTGGGCCGTATCTTCCTGAAGGTGGTGACGAAGGAGAGCGACGAAAAGGGGAGAAGCATTGGGAGGAAGAGGAGATGGTGGAAGAGCGGGAGGAGGAGCAGGAGCAGCGATTGCTTTCCCTAGTTGTCCTTACTTCCAGGGTTGTAACGTTTAGTTCCTGAAGAACGGCATTTGGGTATTTCAGTGGGTTCGGTATTCAGGAAACATTTCATTAATCAAGAAAGTTTAAAAAAAATCGCTACAAGACTAATCGCGGACGAGGAAATACATACGAAGAATGACTCACGAAATCGTAATAACATGATTACAAACTAACCACGATAGAGGCGGGGATTGAGCTCGCTGGCGACTCACTTGTCGCGAGTTCAATCCCCACCCGTACGGTAGTTTATACGAAGAATGACGTGCATAGAATGATATGTAAAGAACGTTTTCCAGACGTTAACAAGTCGCCTCGAATATTCCTCTAATGTACTCTTGCAGAGATGTGCTCAGTGTTATCCTTACCTCCAGGTTCTTTGACTTCTCGGAGGTTAAACTCCAGGAGCCAGTTACTGGTCCAGGCTTGCAACCTGTCCAGATCTCTTTGTAGTCCTGCCTGAACCTCATCCGATTGAATTCTCATCAGCTTCACATCGTCTGCAAACAGGGATACTTCTGAGTGTATCCCTTCCGTCATGTCATTCACATTTACCAGAAACAGCACTGGCTCTAAGACTGATCCTTGTGGAGCCCCGCTCGTCACAGGCGCCCACTCTGACACTTCGTCACATATCATGACTCGTTGTTGCCTCCCTGTCAGGTATTCTCTTAACCATTGCAGTGCCATTCCTGTTATATCTGCCTGATCTTCTAGCTTTTGCACTAATCTCATGTGTGGAACTGTGTCGAAAGCCATTTTACAGTCCAAGAAAATGTAATCTCTCTCTCTCTCTCTCTCTCTCTCTCTCTCTCTCTCTCTCTCTCTCTCGTCTTACTTCTGCCACCTTGTAGTAAAACTGCAGTAGGTTTGTGACACAGGATTTCCTTCCCAGAAACCGTGCTGGTTCTCGTGCATAAGATCATTCATTTCTAAGTGCTCCACCACTCTTCTGATAATTTTCTCACGTGTGTGTGTGTGTGTTAGTTAGTTAGTTACCATTTTGTCCTAGGCACATGTCAATTAGACACTTGGCCTGTGTGTGTGTGTGTGTGTGTGTGTGTGTGTGTGTGTGTGTGTGTGTGTGTGTGTGTGTGTGTGTGTACTCACCTAATTGTACTCATCTAATTGTGGTTGCAGGGGTCGAGACTCAGCTCCTGGCCCCGCCTCTTCACCGACCGCTACTAGGTCCTCTCTCCCCCTGCTCCATAAGCTTTATCATACCTCGTCTTAAAACTATGTATAGTTCCTGCCTCCACTACATCGCTTGCCAGACTATTCCACGTCCTAACTACTCTATGACTGAAGAAATACTTCCTAGCATCCCTTTGACTCATCTGAGTCTTCAGCTTCCAATTGTGACCCCTTGTTTCTGTGTCCCATCTCTGGAACATCCTGTCTCTGTCCACCTTGTCTATTCCACGCAGTATTTTGTATGTCGTTATCATTTCTACCCTGACCCTCCAGTCCTCCAGTGTTGTCAGTGAAGGGGCGGGGCCAGGAGCTACGACTCGAGTCCTGCAACCACAATTAGATGAGTACACATGCACGCATATATATATATATATATATATATATATATATATATATATATATATATATATATATATATATGGGCATCGACACGTAGCAATGTAGTTATAATAAGGTAGAAACCCACCTAAGTCACCTTCCTCGCCAACAGAACGGCCCTCAGAGTCACGACAAATTAAGGCGATTGTTCCACTGCGATTGCAGAGGCGTTTCGACCTAGTGGGTAGACTGTGTGTTGTCCCTCTCTTGGCCCCGGACGGTAAATTGGTCCCGAGTGGCCTGTAAAGTTAAAAGCCGCTGTACAATTCATCTCGGCAATTTGATGCTCATCTTAGGGTAAAAAAATGAGGCTTAACCTCTCTCAGGAGGGGTGATGAGGGCGTGTGTGATGAGTGGGATGATGAGGGCGTGTGTGATGAGTGGGATGATGAGGGCGTGTGTGATGAGTGGGATGATGAGGACGTGTGTGATGAGTGGGATGATGAGGGCGTGTGTGATGAGTGGGATGATGAGGGCGTGTGAGATGAGTGGGATGATGAGGGCGTGTGTGATGAGTGGGATGATGAGGGCGTGTGAGATGAGTGGAGTGATGATGGGAGATGCAATCTTCCTCGGGAGGGGTGATGAGGACATGTGTAATGAATGGGGTGATGAGGGGAATAAAAGGGGGAGGCAGCCATCCCCAGGGAAGGGGTAGTGCATGGAGTGCTCTGAATGGTAAAAGTGGGGAGAGGGGAGGGTGAGAGGGGAGAGGGGAGGGTGAGAGGGGAGAGGGAGAGGGGAGAGGGGAGGGGGAGAGGGGCTATTTCACCATTTAACGAGAAATGATGAGGTGTTTCCCCCCTTACGTGGGTCTGGTGACGGCAGTGACACCCTCCTCAGGTGGAATGAGACATATTAATCAATGTCCAAGGACATTTATTAATCAATATCATAAGACTTTATTAATCAATATCCTAAGACTTTATTAATCAATATCCTAAGACTTTATTAATCAATGTATTAACATATTCATTGATCAGTTTCCTAGGACATTTATTAATCAATTTGTTCATCTTGGATAAAATTAATAATCCCTCCCCCCCCCCCCCCCCGACCGAAGCCTGTGGCCGTTCCTACTCCCGGGACCTGGTCTGGGACCAGGCTTCTCTGTTGGTTGCCTGGTCAACCAGACACTTGCCGTTGGCGGTCCGCCCGCCGGTCCACGTATCCCAGAGGATCCTGTATGGATTACGGAGACGGATAGCAAGTATATAAGCGTATCAGGTAAGGGGAGGCAGGTCCAGGCCAGTATATATACTGCCAGTACAGGACCAAGGCAGAATATATACGCTACAAAATCGGGTCCAGAGCGCTATATATGCCACCAAGACAAGTCCATTAGAGTACATACGTCAGAATGACAGGACTAGGGCAGTATATACTCCGCTAAGATTGACCAGAAGCAGAATATAGGGAAAGTCAATAGACCAACATGAATTTTAAAATGCAGAGTTAAAATACAGAGAGACTCAACATATTATTAGTAGTAGTAGTAATAGTAGTAGTTGTAGTGGCAATAGTAGCAATAGTAGTAATGGCAGTAGTAGTAGAAGTAGCAATAGTAGTGGTAGTAATAGTAGTAGAAGCAGCAGTAGCATTACTGGTGACAGTAGAAGTAGCAGCAGCAGCAATAGTAGTAGTAGTAGTAGTAGTAGTAGTAGTAGTAGTAGTAGTAGTAGTAGTAGCAGTAGCAGTAGTAGTAGCAACAGTAGTTGTAGAGACATACAATATACCTGAATGGACGACTCACGTTAGACCAGCATGGTGTAGTGGTTTGGTAGCTTGAGGACTGTCTTGCCTTGGTACGCATCCTCTCCCTCTCCTGATTTTGTTACCAATTATGTCATTACGACATCGAGTCACGCGACTGTTCGCCGGAGTATTACCATACACCAGAGTATTAGTCTACGCCGGGAAGAGTATTAGCCTTCCACTGAGTATTTACCATGCGCCTGAGTATTCCTGAGTACTTGGAGATCCTTGGTGCTCCCGGTACAGAGATTCTGACAACAGTGGGAAGTGTTATTTTGGAGACGACAACACCCGGGGGAGGACACGATGGAGGTTGTGGTAGTTTAGTACCGCTACGCTACAAGGGAGTGACAGGGGTGTTGCTGCGCTACAGGGGAGTGACGGGGGTGTTGCTGCGCTACAGGGGAGTGACAGGGGTGTTGCTGCGCTACAACAGAGTGACAGGGGTGTTGCTGCGCTACAAGGGAGTGACAGGGGTGTTGCTACGCTACAAGGGAGTGACAGGGGTGTTGCTACGCTACAGGGGAGTGACAGGCGTGTTGCTGCGCTGCAGGGGAGTGACAGGGGTGTTGCTACGCTACAGGGGAGTGACAGGGGTGTTGCTACGCTACAGGGTAGTGAGAGGCGTGTTGCTGCGCTGCAGGGGAGTGACAGGGGTGTTCCTGCGCTGCAGGGGAGTGACAGGGGTGTTGCTGCGCTACAAGGGAGTGACAAGGGTGTTCCTGCGCTACAGGGGAGTGACAGGGGTGTTGCTGCGCTACAAGAGAGTGACAGAGGTGTTGCTGCGCTACAAGGGAGTGACAGGGGTGTTGCTGCGCTACATGGGAGTGACAGGGGTGTTGCTGCGCTACAAGGGAGTGACAGGGGTGTTGCTGCGCTACAAGGGAGTGACAGGGGTGTTGCTGCACTACAGGGGAGTGACAGGGGTGTTGCTGCTCTACAAGAGAGTGATAGGGGTGTTGCTGCGCTACAGGGGAGTGACAGGGGTGTTGCTGTGCTACAAGGGAGTGACAGGGGTGTTGCTGCGTTACAGGGGAGTGACAAGGGTGTTGCTGCGCTACAGGGGAGTGACAGGGGTGTTGCTGCGCTACAAGGGAGTGACAGGGGTGTTGCTGCGCTACAAGGGAGTGACAGGGGTGTTGCTGCGCTATAGGGGAGTGACAGAGGTGTTGCTGCGCTACAGGGGAGTGACAGGGGCGTTGCTGCATTACAGGGGAGTGAAAGGGGTGTTGCTGCGCTATAGGGGAGTGACAGGGGTGTTGCTGCATTACAGGGTGGTGACAGGAGTGTTGTTGCGCTAGAAGGGGGGACAGAGGTGTTGTGGTTCTGTATACAGAGGTCGTTCAACTACCTACCCCAACACGATAACGCTGCGTTCAAGTTGACTCAAATACGTCTTATTACCGAGCAACAGTGAAATACGTCTTATTACCCCAGCAACAGTGAAATACGTCTTATTACCCGAGCAACAGTGAAATACGTCTTATTACCCGAGCAACAGCGAAATACGTCTTATTACCCGAGCAACAGCGAAATACGTCTTATTACCCGAGCAACAGCGAAATACGTCTTATTACCCGAGCAACAGCGAAATACGTCTTATTACCGAGCAACAGTGAAATATATACACACACACACACACACACACACACACACACCACACACACACACGCACGCACACACACACACACACACACACACACACACACACACACACACACACACACACTGAAAGTGCACTTCCACCCACCTTAAGAGAAGCTGTTAGTACACAGCAATATTCCTGCCTAGTGTTGAACAACTGACTTACGCACGACCATCACTGGGCTTGGCATCTCTTGTTCTGAAGGTTCTCGTTATCCAGCCTCTTATTATCCTCGCAGCTGTGATATTATAATCAGAGAAAGCGCTAAACCGACAAGGGTCATGCAGCTCGCAGTTGTGATAAGGATCGAGCTACCCGAAACACATCTACTCCACCAACACATCTACCATCATCAACACATCTACTCCACCAGCACATCTACCATCATCAACACATCTACTCCACCAACACATCTACCAACATCAACACATCTACTCCACCATCACATCTACCAACATCAACACATATACTCCACCAACACATCTACCATCATCAACACATCTACTCCACCAACACATCTACCATCATCAACACATTCTACTCCACCAACACATCTACCAACATCAACACATCTACCACACCAACACATCTATCAACACCAACACATCTACATCATCAACACATCTACCAACATCAACACATCTACTCCACCAACACATCTACTCCACCAACACATCTACTCCACCAACTCATCTACCATCAACACATCTACTCCACCAACATATCTACCATCATCAACACATCTACTCCACCAACACATCTACCAACATCAACACATCTACCAACCCCAACACATCTACCATCATCAACACATCTACGAACATCAACACATCTATTCACCAACACATCTACTCCACCAACACATGTACTCCACCAACACATCTACTTCACCAACACATCTACCATCAACACATCTACTCAGCCAACACAGGTACTAACATCAACACATCTGCTCCACCAACACATCTACTCCACCAACACATCTACTCCACCAACACATCTACCATCATCAACATATCTACTCCACCAACACATCTACCATCATCAATACATCTACCATCATCAACACATCTACTCCACCAACACATCTACTCCCCCAACACATCTTCCATCATCAACACATCTACCATCATCAACGCATCTACTCCACCAACACATCTACTCCACCAACACATCTACTCCACCAACACATCTACCATCATCAACACATCTACTCCACCAACACATCTACCATCATCAACACATCTACTCCACCAACACATCTACCATCATCAACACATCTACCAACATCAACACATCTACTCCACCAACACATCTACTCCACCAGCACAGCTACCATCATCAACACATCTACCAACATCACATCTACCATCATCAACACATCTACTCCACCAACACATCTACTTCACCAACACATCTACTCCACCAACACATCTACCATCATCAACATATCTACTCCACCAACACATGTACTCCATCAACACATCTACCATCATCAACACATCTACCATCATCAACACATATACTCCACCAACACATCTACCATCAACACATCTACTCCAACACATCTACTCCACCAACACATCTACCATCATCAACACATCTACTTCACCAACACATCTTCCATCATCAACACATCTACTCCACCAACACATCTACCATCATCAACACATCTACTTCACCAACACATCTACCATCATCAACACATATACTCCACCAACACATCTACCATCAACACATCTACTCCAACACATATACTCCACCAACACATCTACCATCAACACATCTACCAACATCAACACATCTACTCCACCAACACATCTACCATCAACACATCTACTCCACTAACACATCTACCATCATCAACACATCTACCAACATCAACACATCTACTCCACCAACACATCTACTCCACCAACACATCTACCATCATGAACACATATACTCCACCAACACATCTACCATCATCAACACATCTACTCCAACACATCTACCATCATCAACACATCTACCAACATCAACACATCTACTCCACTAACACATCTACTCCACCAACACATCTACTCCACCAACACATCTACTCCACCAACACATCTACTCCACCAACACATCTACCATCATCAACACATCTACCAACATCAACACATCTACTCCAACACATCTACCTACATCAACACATCTACCACACCAACACATCTACCAACATCATCACATCTACCAACATCAACACAACTACCAACATCAACACATCTACCAACACCAACACATCTACCAACATCAACACATCTACTCCACCAACACATCTACTCCACTAACACATCTACCAACATCAACACATCTACTCCACCAACACATCTACTCCACCACATCTACCAACATCAACACATCTACTCCACCAACACATCTACTCCACCAACACATCTACCAACATCAACACATCTACTCCACCAACACATCTACCATCATCAACACATCTACTCCACCAACACATCTACTCCACCAACACATCTACTCCACCAACACATCTACCATCATCAACACATCTACCAACATCAACACATCTACTCCACCAACACATCTACTCCACCAACACATCTACCATCATCAACACATCTACCAACATCAACACATCTACTCCAGCAACACATCTACTCCACCAACACATCTACCATCATCAACACATCTACCAACATCAACACATCTACTCCACCAACACATCTACTCCACCAACACATCTACCATCATCAACACATCTACCATCATCAACACATCTACTCCACCAACACATCTACCATCATCAACACATCTACCAACATCAACACATCTACCATCATCAACACATCTACCAAAATCAACACATAAGAACATAAGAACATAAGAACGATGGAACACTGCAGAAGGCCTACTGGCCCATGCGAGGCAGGTCCAAGTCTCCTACCGGCTTTAGCCAATGCACCCAACCTAGTCAGGTCAGGTCACATTGACTTAAGGGAGGAACACGGCAACCGACCTGGTAGCACAAGCTATCAGGTCTAACTCACACCCACCCACATCTACTCATGTATTTATCCAACCTATTTTTAAAGCTACACAACGTTCTGGCCTCTATAACGGTACTTGGGAGTTTGTTCCACTCATCCACAACTCTATTACCAAACCAGTACTTTCCTATATCCTTCCTGAATCTGAATTTTTCCAACTTAAAACCATTGCTGCGAGTCCTGTCTAGGCTAGATATTTTCAGCACACTATTTACATCCCCTTTATTTATTCCTGTCTTCCATTTATACACCTCAATCATATCCCCCCTAATTCTACGTCTTTCTAGAGAGTGCAGTTTCAGGGCCCTTAGTCTATCCTCATAGGGAAGGTTTCTGATACATGGGATCAACTTTGTCATCCTCCTTTGTACATTTTCCAGAGAATTTATATCCATTCTGAAATACGGTGACCAAAACTGTGCAGCATAATCTAAATGAGGCCTAACCAAGGATGTATAGAGTTGAAGAACAACCTGAGGACTCCTATTATTTATGCTTCTTGTTATGAAGCAAGGGATTCATTAGCTTTATTGCGAACACTTATCACTGTTGTTTGGTTTCAGATTACTGCTAACCAAAAACTCCTAAATCTTTTTCGCAATCCGTAATTTTAAGATTCTACATTATTTAGTTTATATGTGGCATGGTTTTTGTCCTGGTCCAACATTTAGAAACTTTGCATTTGTCTATATTAAACTGCATCTGCCACTTCTCCCGACCACTGCATCAGTCTATTCAAATCTTCCTGGAGTGCTCGAATGTCCTCGTCAGAATAAATTCGACGGCCTATTTTGGTTGTCATGGAAAACTTGCCGATGTCGCTTTTTATGCCCTCATCTATGTCGTTTATGTAGATTGTGAACAGCAGGGGGCCCAACACTGACCCCTGTGGAACACCCGCTCGTGACGTTTCCCCACTCTGATTTCTCCCCTTTATGCAAACTCTCTGCTGCCTATTTGTAAACCATGCCTTTATCCAGGAAAAAATCTCCCTCCTATTCCATGTGCTTTAATTTTCCTCAATAGTCTCTGATGTGGGACCTGTCAAAAGCCTTACTGAAGTCCATATACACAATACCCTATTCATTACCATGATCAACCTCCTCAAATACCTTAGTGAAAAAAGTTAATAAATTCGTAAGGCAGGAACGCCCTTTGTAAAAACCCATGCTGAGATTCGTTGATTAATTTATGCTTTTCAAGGTGGCTACGAACTGCCCTCGGCAATTATTGATTCCATAAAATTTTCCCATATGGAGGTTAGGCTTATTGGTACTATAGTTCGAAAGCTAAGGACCTGTCACCTGTTTTGAAAATAGGTATCACATTTGCCATTTTCCACTATCTGGCACCATGCCAGTTTGTAGTGATATGTTGAAAAGATTAGCCAAAGGTGTGCTAAGCTCCTCTTTACATTCCTTAGAACCCTTGCATACAGTTCATCAGGGCCTGGGGATTTGTTAGGTTTTAATTTATTTATTTGCCTAAGGACCAACATCAACACATCTACCAACATCAACACATCTACTCCATCAACACATCTACCATCATCAACACATCTACTCCACCAACACATCTACCAACATCAACACATCTACTCCACCAACACATCTACTCCACCAACACATCTACCATCATCAACACATCTACCAACATCAACACATCTACCAACATTAAAATGGTATAAAATACCGACAGGTTGTTAGGTAAGACACATATGCAACAGTTAGGTATCTTTATTATGAAACGTTTCGCCTACACAGTAGGCTTCTTCAGTCAAGTACAGAAAAGTTGATAGAAGCAGAAGATACTTGAAGACGATGTAATCAGTCCATCACCCTTAAAGTTTTGAGGTGGTCAGTCCCTCAGTCTGGAGAAGAGCATTGTTCCATAGTATGAAACAATATGGAGAAGAAGTGACAGGATGGAGCTTTTTATAGCGCCAAGAGGTGAGACGTAGGCCACTAGGAGAGGTAAGAACTCAGATGTTCAATCTGTCAGACACTGCAACACAAGGGTATCTTGGTACAGACCTGCAATCAACTTCGACAACTTCCACTAGTGAGAGGGGCTGGATTTGAGAGGGACCTGACCTCTCAACATCTGAGTTCTTACCTCTCCTAGTGGCCTACGTCTCACCTCTTGGCGCTATAAAAAGCTCCATCCTGTCACTTCTTCTCCATATTGTTTCATACTATGGAACAATGCTCTTCTCCAGACTGAGGGACTGACCACCTCAAAACTTTAAGGGTGATGGACTGATTACATCGTCTTCAAGTATCTTCTGCTTCTATCAACTTTTCTGTACTTGACTGAAGAAGCCTACTGTGTAGGCGAAACGTTTCATAATAAAGATACCTAACTGTTGCATATGTGTCTTACCTAACAACATCTACCAACATCAACACATCTACCAACATCAACACATCTACTCCATCAACACATCTACCATCATCAACACATCTACCAACATCAACACATCTACCAACATCAACACATCTACCAACATCAACACATCTACCAACATCAACACATCTACCATCATCAACACATCTACCATCATCAACACATCTACCAACATCAACACATCTACCAACATCAACACATCTACCATCATCAACACATCTACCAACATCAACACATCTACCAACATCAACACATCTACCAACATCAACACATCTACCAACATCAACACATCTACCAACATCAACACATCTACCAACATCAACACGTCTACCAACATCAACACGTCTACCAAACATCAACACGTCTACCAACATCAACACATCTACCAACATCAACACATCTACCAACATCAACACATCTACCAACATCAACACATCTACCAACATCAACACATCTACCAACATCAACACATCTACCAACATCAACACATCTACCAACATCAACACGTCTACCAACATCAACACATCTACCAACATCAACACGTCTACCAACATCAACACATCTACCAACATCAACACATCTACCAACATTGTATAAGCAAAAACAATACCAACAAAAACAACTTTATAATTATTGCTACTTTATTATTAATAATAAAATTAATGATAATAACAATTATAATAATAATATTATTTTTGTCATTATTATTATTATTATTATATTATTAATATAAAATATTAATATAGTAATAATATAATGCAGCGGCAGCATGAACAGCAGCAGCATGAACAGCATGAGCAGCAGCAGCATGAACAGCATGAGCAGCAGCAGCATGAACAGCATGAGCAGCAGCAGCATGAAACGCATGAGCAGCAGCAGCATGAACAGCAGCAGCAGCATGAACAGCATGAGCAGCAGCAGCATGAACAGCATGAGCAGCAGCAGCATGAACAGCAGCAGCAGCATGAACAGTAGCAGCAGCATGAACAGCATGAGCAGCAGCAGCATGAACAGCAGCAGCAGCATGAACAGCAGCAGCAGCAGCATGAACAGCAGCAGCAGCATGAACAGCAGGGAGCAGCAGCATGAGCCAAGCAGCAGCATGAACAGCAGCAGCAGCATGAACAGCAGCAGCAGCATGAACAGCAGCAGCATGAGCAGCAGCAGCATGAACAGCAGCAGCAGCAGCATGAACAGCAGCAGCAGCAGCATGAACAGCAGCAGCAGCATGAACAGCAGCAGCAGCATGAACAGCAGCAGCAGCATGAACAACAGCAGCAGCAGCATGAACAGCAGCAGCATGAACGGCAGCAGCAGCATGAACAGCAGCAGCAGCATGAATAGCAGCAGCATGAGCAGCAGCAGCATGAACAGCAGCAGCAGCAGCATGAACAGCAGCAGCAGCATGAACAGCAGCTGCAGCATGAACAGCAGCAGCAGCATGAACAGCAGCAGCAGCATGAACAGCAGCATGAACAGCAGCAGCAGCATGAACAGCAGCAGCATGAGCAGCAGCAGCATGAACAGCAGCAGCATGAACAACAGCAGCAGCAGCATGAGCAGCAGCAGCATGAAGGGCAGCAGCAGCATGAACAGCAGCAGAAGCAGCATGAACAGCAGAAGCAGCATGAACAACAGCAGCAGCAACAGCAGCAGCAGCAGCATGAACAACAGCAGCAGCAGCAACATGAGCAGCAGCAGCATCAGCAGCAGCATGAGCAGCAGCAGCATGAACAACAGCAGCAGCATGAACAACAGCAGCATGAACAACAGCAGCAGCAGCATGAACAACAGCAGCAGCATGAACAGCAGCAGCAGCATGAACAGCAGCAGCAGCAGCATGAACAGCAGCAGCAGCAGCATGAACAGCAGCAGCAATGAACAGCAGCAGCAGCATGAACAGCAGCAGCAGCATGAACAGCAGCAGCAGCATGAACAACAGCAGCAGCAGCATGAACAGCAGCAGCAGCAGCATGAGCAGCAACAGCAGAAGCAGCAGCAGCAGCAGCAGCATGAACAGCAGCAGCAGCATGAACAACAGCAGCAGCAGCAGCATGAACAGCAGCAGCAGCATGAACAACAGCAGCAGCAGCATGAGCAGCAGCAGCATGAACAACAGCAGCAGCATGAACAGTAGCAGCAGCAGCATGAACAGCAGCAGCAGCAGCCGCAGCAGCAGCATGAACAGCAGTAGCAGCATGAGCAGCAGCAGCATGAACAGCAGCAGCAGCATGAACAGTAGCAGCAGCAGCATGAACAGCAGCAGCAGCACGAACAGCAGCAGCATGAGCAGCAGCAGCAGCATGAACAGCAGCAGCAGCATGAACAGCAGCAGCAGCATGAACAGTAGCAGCAGCAGCATGAACAACAGCAGCAGCATGAACAGCAGCAGCAGCATGAACAGTAGCAGCAGCAGCATGAACAACAGCAGCAGCATGAACAGCAGCAGCAGCATGAACAGCAGTAGCAGCATGAACAACAGCAGCATGAACAGCAGCAGCAGCATGAACAGCAGCAGCAGCATGAACAGCAGTAGCAGCAGTAGCATGAGCAGCAGCAGCAGCATGAACAGCAGCAGCAGCATGAACAGCAGCAGCATGAACAGCAGTAGCATGAACAGTAGCAGCAGCAGCAGCAGCATGAACAGCAGCAGCATGAACAGCGGCAGCATGAACAGCAGCAGCATGAACAGTAGCAGCAGCAGCATGAACAGCAGCAGCAGCATGAACAGCAGCAGCATGAACAGCAGCAGCATGAACAGCAGCAGCATGAACAGCAGCAGCATGAACAGCAGCAGCAGCATGAACAGCAGTAACAGCATGAACAGCAGCATCATGAACAGCAGCAGCAGCATGAACAGCAGCACCATGAACAGCAGCAGCAGCATGAACAGCAGCAGCATGAAACAAACAGCAGCATGAACAGCAAGCACATGAACAGCAGCACCATGAACAGCAGCAGCAGCATGAACAGCAGCAGCATGAACAGCAGCAGCATGAACAGCAGCACCATGAACAGCAGCAGCAGCATGAACAGCAGCAGCATGAACAGCAGCAGCATGAACAGCAGCAGCATGAACAGCAGCAGCATGAACAGCAGCAGCAGCATGAACAGCAGTAACAGCATGAACAGCAGCAGCAGCATGAACAGCAGTAACAGCATGAACAGCAGTAACAGCATGAACAGCAGTAACAGCATGAACAGCAGTAACAGCATGAACAGCAGTATCATGAACAGCAGCAGCAGCATGAACAGCAGCACCATGAACAGCAGCAGCAGCATGAGCAGCAGCAAGAGCATGAACAGCATCATGAACAGCAGCAGCAGCATGAACAGCAGCAACAGCATGAACAGCAGCATCATGAACAGCAGCAGCAGCATGAACAGCAGCAACAGCATGAACAGCAGCATCATGAACAGCAGCAGCAGCATGAACAGCAGCACCATGAACAGCAGCAGCAGCATGAGCAGCAGCAGCATGAACAGCAGCAGCAGCATGAACAGCAGCACCATGAACAGCAGCACCATGAACAGCAGCAGCAGCATGAGCAGTAGCAGCAGCAGCATGAGCTATAGCAGCAACAGCAGCATGAGCAGTAGCAGCAGCAGCATGAGCAGTAGCAGCAGCAGCATGAGCAGTAGCAGCAGCAGCATGAGCTATAGCAACAACAGCAGCATGAGCAGTAGCAGCAGCATGAGCAGTAGCAGCAGCAGCATGAGCAATAGCAGCAGCAGCATGAGCAATAGCAGCAGCAGCATGAGCAGTAGCAGCAGCAGCATGAGCAGTAGCAGCAGCATGAGCAATAGCAGCAGCAGCATGAGCAGTAGCAGCAGCAGCATGAGCAATAGCAGCAGCAGCATGAGCAGCAGCAGCATGAGCAGTAGCAGCAGCAGCATGAGCAATAGCAGCAGCAGCATGAGCAGCAGCAGCATGAGCAGTAGCAGCAGCAGCATGAGCAGCAGCAGCAGCAGTAGCAGCAGCAGTAGCAGCAGCATGAGCAGTAGCAGCAGCATGAGCAGTAGCAGCAGCAGCATGAGCAAGAGCAGCAGCAGGGAGGAGCAGCAGCAGCAGAGCAGTAGCAGCCCGCAGCATGAGCAGCAGCAGCAGCAGTAGCTGCAGCAGCAGCAGCAGCAGCATGAGCAGTAGCAGCAGCATGAGCAGTAGCAGCAGCATGAGCAGTAGCAGCAGCATGAGCAGTAGCAGCAGCATGAGCAGTAGCAGCAGCATGAGCAGGTGGCCCGGTGGTCTGGTGGCTAAAGCTCCCTTCAACACGGAGGGCCGGGTTCGATTCCCGGCGGGTGGAAATTCGACACGTTCCTTACACCTATTGTCCTGTTCACCTAGCAGCAAATAGGTACCTGGGTGTTAGTCGACTGGTGTGGGTCGCATCCTGGGGGACAAGATTAAGGACCCCAATGGAAATAAGTTAGACAGTCCTCGATGACGCACTGACTTTCTTGGGTTATCCTGGGTGGCTAACCCTCCGGGGTTAAAAATCCGAACGAAATCTTATCTTATCTAGCAGTAGCAGCAGCAGCATTAGCAGCAGCATGAGCAGTAGCAGCAGTAGCAGCAGCAACAGCATCAGCAACAACAGCAGCAACATCAGCAACAACAGCAGCATCAGCAACAACATCAGCAACAGCAGCAGCAACAGCATCAGCAACAACAGCAGCAACAGCAGCAGCAACAGCATCAACAACAACAGCAGCAACAACTGCAGCAACAGCAGCAACAGCAGCAGCATCAGCAACAACATCAGCAACAACAGCAGCATCAGCAACAGCAGCAGCAACATCAGCAACAACAGCAGCAACAACAGCAGCAACAGCAGCAGCAACAGCATCAGCAACAGCAGCAACAGCAACAGCATCAACAACAACAGCAGCAACATCAGCAACAACTGCAGCAACAGCAGCAACAGCAGCAGCAACAACAGCAGCATCAGCAACACGCAACAACAGCAATCATCAGCAACACAGCAGCAACAACAGCAGCAACAGGCCCGGGCAACAGCATCAGCAACAACAGCAGCAACAGCAGCAGCAACAGCATCAACAACAACAGCAGCAACATCAGCAACAACTGCAGCAACAGCAGCAACAGCAGCAGCAACAACAGCAGCATCAGCAACAACATCAGCAACAACAGCAGCATCAGCAACAACAGCAGCAACAGCAGCAGCAACAACAGCAGCATCAGCAACAATAGCAGCAGCAGTAGTTTTAATACCAGAAGTAAAAATATTGAACACGACTCTTGCAGTGTATGTGTCAGCACAACACCAGTAAGAATAATAACAAAGTTAAAATAATGATAATTGAGGATGGAGAACTGTGATACACCAAGAAGACATAACTACTCAAAGAATGATAGGAAATCAGGAAGTATGACGACTTAACCCAGAGAGAATGATAACAGGATCGAATGTTAACATAACATAAACATAAGAAAGAAGGAATACAGCAGCAGGCCTACTGGCCCATACGAGGCAGGTTCAAATCTCCTACCGGCTTTAGCCAATGCCCCAACCTAGTCAGGTAGGTCACATTCACTTAAGGAAAGAACACGGCAACCGACCTAGTAGCACAAGCCTAATCAGGACCAAACTACACACCCACCCAACCCACTCATGTATTTATCTACTCATTTTAACAAACACACAACGTTTAGCCTCTATAAACTGTACTTAGTTTTTATCAATCAAACTATTAAAACCGGAGGGTTCACTTAATTCGGGGCCAATCCTCTGAATCTGAATTTTTCTAACCTTAAAACCATTGCTACGAGTCTGTTAGGTAATATTTAAACACGTCATTTAATCCCCTTTAAATTATCCTGTTTTCATTTATACACCTCAATCATATCCACCCAGATTCAGGGCCCTCAGTCTCTCCTGATACATGGGATCAACTTTGTTATCCTCCTTTGTATGTTTTCCAGAGCATTTATATCCATTCTGTAATACGGTGATCAAAACTGTGCAGCATAATCTAAATGAGGCCTAACCTAGGATATAGAGTTGAAGAACAACCTGAGGACTCTTATTATTTATGTTTCTTGATATGAAGCCAAGGATTCTGTTAGCTTTATTGCGAACACTTATGTACTGTTGTCTTGGTTTCAAATTACTGCTAACCAGAACTCCTAAATCTTTTTCGCAATCAGTAGTATTAAGATCTACGTTATTTAGTTTATATGTGGCATGGTTATTTTCCTGTCCAACATTTAGGCAGTTTAAACTTCATCAGCTCGAGGAGACTGAATCGACAGATCACCAACAGTTGTCACAGCAATCACACAGTTAGGAATTCTAGGATAACAAGGATTATCCAGACATCCAGTCATACGACGCTAAGAAGGCAGGATTGTCTAATCATTCAGTTACACGAAGGTAGGGAAGAAGGATTATCCAGTTACCCGGTTACACAACGCTAGGAAATAAAAATTAACCATGCTTGAGTCTCGGGTAAGTAGCAGAAAGATTTTCTTTGCAGAAATACTTACCTTCATCAAGGCATCAATTTGACGAATAAAAGTCCAAGCTTCAAGCCGACGTTTCGGCCCCTTGAGAGACCATCATCAAGTCGCAACTGATAATACCAATGGACCGACACCTCGTCCGCAGTTTTCACTTCAAACTAGGGGAGGGGGGGGTTAAACTAGGGGTTAACTGGGAGTCAATACTAAACATACATAACTGGGATGTAATAAAAAAAAATTAATTGTTGATTTAAAGGTACATAAAAACATCTGAGATTATTGATCAGTGTCAATATTATCACAGTTCAAGTGTTCAGTAACATACCTATGAAATTAATAGTTTTGTTCAGTAACTTTTGTTTAGTGACTGTTAAATATAACCTTAATTAACTGACGAATATAAAGTGCGTTTAGTGTTGAATATTACTTAAATTAACTGTTGAATATAACTTAAACTGTTGAGCATAAATTAGATTAACTGTTTCATATATAACCTAAATTAAGTGTTAATTATAACCTAAATTAACTGTTAAATATAGCCTAATTTATCTATTTATATAACCTTTATTCACTGTTGAATATAAAGTTATTTAACTGTTAAATATAACGTTGTTTAACTGTTATATATAACGTTATTTAACTGTTATGTATAACGTTATTTATCTGTTAAATATAACGTTATTTAACTGTTAAATATAACGTTAACTGTTAAATATAACGTTATTTAACTGTTAAATATAACGTTATTTAACTGTTAAATATAACGTTAACTGTTAAATATAACATTATTTAACTGTTAAATATAACATTATTTAACTGTTAAATATAACGTTATTTAACTGTTAAATATAACATTATTTAACTGTTAAATATAACATTATTTAACTGTTAAATATAACGTTATTTAACTGTTAAATATAACATTATTTAACTGTTAAATATAACATTATTTAACTGTTAAATATAACATTATTTAACTGTTAAATATAGCCTAAATTAACAGTTCAGTAAAAGTTTCAGATAAAAAAAAAACTTAACAAGCGAAATTAATAAACGGTAATAATTTGTATAAAAAAATTATAAGTAAATATTTAAACTGTTAGATGTTATTCACAGCAGAAGTTAATAAAAAATTATATAGACTAAGTAATTATTATTTAGATTATATCTAACTGAAATATTCACTTCTAAAGTCGTCTGTCAGTGTTTAAAAAAAATATAATTTGGTTTTGTTAATGTATAATGTTTTTGTTATTAGTGTCGTTTTAGTTCATTTCAAAGTGATAATATTTTTTTGGAATTAAATAAGAAAAATGACACAACCAATATTTTTATGGTCTGTCTTTCCCGGTTTTTAAATGCTATGTATACTTAATGATGAGCTAAAAGAGGTCCATATATATATATATATATATATTATATATATATATATATATATATATATATATATATAATACAAAACAACCATGGAGTGAGTTGAATAAAATAGCTCTAGGCCTTTCGTGTTGCAATCAACACATCATCAGGAGCTTGCAACGTTGCAGCAATGAGTAGGAAATCTCAGCAAATTCTTTCCGATGGACGCCTTAGCAAGGCGTCTTCCTGTGTGTATACTTCTTCACAATACATCTTCCTGTGTATATACTTCTTTACAACACCTTTCTAATTCATCTTTTAGTCAGTCACAAACTTTTCAATATTTATATTCAGTAATAATTATTCTTCAGACGTCTTTTTCTCATTCTTAAAAATTCATCCCCTCAGCTTCACTCATCTCATCTTGCAACAGGTTCCAGTTTACCTGGAGTCACTTCCGGAGGTCACTGCCCCCGCGGTCCGGTCCCAGACCAGGCCTCCGGGTTGCTGGCTTGATCGATCAAGCTGTTAGTGCCCGCTGCCGCCACACCCTAACTGATCAGGAACTGTTTTGAGGAATCAGTAGAGTTCCTCCCTGTTTTTTTTTTTTAAATACTATTGTATTAACGAGTCAGGCCACAGTTTTAACATTGAATATATACAAGTCAAGTCACAGTTTTAGCGTTACATCTACCAGTCAAGTCACAGTCTTAATTCCACATCTACCAGTTAAAGCACAGTCTTAATTCCACATCTACCAGTCAAGCCACAGTCTTAATTCCACATCTACCAGTCAAGCTACAGTCTTAATTCCACATCTACCTGTCAAGGCACAGTCTTTATTCCACATTTACCAGTCAAGACAGTCTTATCACATCTACTAGTCAAGCCATAGTCTTAATTCCACATCTACCAGTCAAGCCACAGTCTCAATTCCACATCTACCAGTCAAGCCACAGTCTTTATTCCACATCTACCAGTCAAGACAGTCTTATCACATCTACTAGTCAAGCCATAGTCTTAATTCCACATCTACCAGTCAAGCCACAGTCTTAATTCCACATCTACCAGTCAAGGCACAGTCTTAATTCCACATCTACCAGTCAAGGCACAGTCTTATCACATCCACCAGTCATTCTTCACATTGGGTCTTTAAGGTAGATGAGGTTACCCATCACTCATTTCCAGACATCCTTAGTCTTGACGCCTTCCAGACGAAACATTTTCCAGTTCTCGAGTTGCATCGCCATTATCACCACCATGGCTGCAACACCACCTACGAATCACCACTGCTGCACCCCCACTATCACTGCACCACCAACACCACCACCACCACAACAACACCGTTGCACCACAACCATCACCCTGTATGATCAGGACCATCATCACTGCACTACCGCTAACACCATCGCTGCACCACCTCCACAACCATCAACGTTGCACCACCACGACACCGTTATTGCACTAGTACAGCCACGATCGTTGCACCACAACAACCACCACAACTATACAACAAACACCATCGTTGTACCACCACATTGCACCACCACTACGGTTATACAACAACTACACCACCATCGTTGCACCACCAAATTTACGGTAGCTGCATCATCACCGTTGTTTCATCGCATCAGCTAAAGTTATAATATCACTGTTTTATCATCACTACCACCATTGCACCAATACCCTTGAAACACCATCACCGCTGAATCAGCACCACCGCTACATCACAATGTGCATCTGCACCACAATCTCTACCACTGCGTAACTATCACTACAACACACCACCATCACCACCACCACCACTACTAACACCCCAACACTCTGTGCTTGTCACTGTCTAGCGTTATCTAATTACAGCTGTAATTGTCCAGTAATTACTCTCTATTAATTTATTTTTCTCCTCAATGAAAATATATTTTAATATCGAACATACAACTGGCGTCAGGGATACACAGCTTATTTAAAAAGAGTAGTGACTACCAGTGCGCCGAAGCCCTTAATAAAACTACATGCAAGGACATTTACCCTAGCCAATTCTCATGTAAACTAACGCAGTTTAATCATTACCCTCCATGCCAAGTTGTTCTCTGAAGCCACACAGTCGAGAGACGAGCGAAAAGCTGTGAAAAATTGATAGAGGGAGAGAGAATTGTGTGGAGACGTAGGGTTGGTTCAGGTACTGGGCAGGAGATGGCGCGCGGCGCTGGTGGGCTGGAACTCTTCCTCACACACAATGCCATTCACTTGTGACTCATAATTCTCAAGCCACGCAAGAATTATTGTTATTGTCTTAAACTCTTTCGCGTCTTTTAATGTTTTTTTGGCTAATAATTGACTTTGTAAATGGTATTAGTTGAATATGAGTAAAAACTATAAATGGAGTTAAGAGAGGTGCACGAATTAAATGTTAAAGGTGTTTGGAGACGCTGGCACCATGGTGAGGGAGGCGGGGCGAGGCTCCACAATAGACCAATCGGCTCTCGCCATTAAAAGCAATAACAGAGAATCGGGTGCTAATTGACCAATCATTGACCACGCTGGCTCATAATGGCGATAAGAACAGACAGAACAACGTAAAAGCAGTAGAACAGTTCCAGTTTGCCGTATAAGTCCGCATGAACTCCTAGCGCGGTGAGCTCGCGAGACGACGATACTCTGCGAGTTCTCATAACCCACGACATTTCCGTGTGGAGGACCAGGCGTTAGTTTGTTGTGGTGCGTGCTAGTGGGAAGTGTGTTTGTGATATTTAAGACATTTTTTGAGCAGAGTGTGAGTGGACTTGATGATGCCACAAGCGCCCACGCCCGTGGTGCCAACACGCCCACGTCTCGGTTTCTCCATAGAATCTCTGGTGGGTTGCGGAGATGAGAAGAGATCAGCTGCCTCGCCGCCTGCGCTGGCTTACACCAAGCTGCCGGAGTCGCCGCCGCATTCTTCGCCGCGCGACTTGGGGAGTCTGGGCCTGCCGCGCGAGTTCTTCCTTGCGCGGGAGCAACAGATCCGCGACCAAATACGGGACCAGCTTCTGAAGGAGCAGCTGTTCCGAGTGCACCAGGCGAGGCAGGAGTCTACCCATCAGCCACTGTCTCCGCTCACCTCTCCAGTAAGAACCCACTCTCCCAATACTCACCACCACCACGACGATGACAAGAAACCCTCATCTCCTCTCACCAGTCCAGTGGCCTCACTACCTCCTCCGAACTTCCTCTCAGGGGCTGGAGTACCTCTGCCCCCTCAGTTGCTGCCTCTCAGTGGCCACACCATGCACCCACACCTGCCCACGCCCCTCATGCCGCACCCGTTACTGACTCAGGGGCAGGTGCCACAGCTAGGAACGCCCTTGCCGCCCTGCCCACGGGACTATCCACTTTACCCCTGGTTGCTATCCCGCCACGGCAGGATCTTCCCACCTGGATTCCCTGGCGGTAAGTGTCTCCCATTCACTAATAGTGTCAGGGGAACCATTGTGTCAGGAACTATATTGACAGGAACTATATTGACAGGAACTATATTGACAGGAACTATATTGACAGGAACTATATTGACAGGAACTATATTGACAGGAACTATAATGTGTCGGGAACTTTTTTCATGGAAACATAGTGTCAATGAATAATTTCATATGGGAGCTTTATTGTCAAGAGTTACATACGTGCATATATTGCATCAAGGGAAATCTTTATAGATTACTTATTACAGTTTGTACATATTATATATATAATATATATATATATATATATATATATATATATATATATATATATATATATATATATTATATATATATATAATTTTATCAGTAAATATAAATACAACTTGCAAAAACAATTGCTATTGCTCAGCTTTTCATATAAAATTTCTGTGGTTAACTTAAATGAGTTACTTTTAGCTAAACAAAGTGTTAAATATTATATGTTTGGCAATAACTAATAGTAGAAAGGTCATAAAATTATCCGCTTATTAGGGAAAGTGTATGTATTAAATTCTTCAAGGTTGCCTTGATTCTGGTGAAGGACTCTTGATCCAAGGAATAAAATCAGTGAATCACTGCCTTGCGGCAAACCTGATTACTTTACATTACCTTCCTCTAACTAGGTATTGTGTGACTTAAGGGTTTCAGCTTCTCCGTAAATTTAGTAGTCAGAGAGAATTATATATTTTTATAAGTTTACGTATACAAATTCTCATAGATTACTGAGTAACGAAACAGCCAGACGCTCAGCTTTTCATTCGTTGGTTGTTGACGAGTGTGCGTGTTCCACAGGACACGATTTCCCCACGTTCCTGTTGCCGTTCCGCAAGCCTAAGAGGATCAGGACGGCGTTCAGCCCGAGTCAACTGCTGAAGTTGGAGCAAGCTTTTGAGAAGAACCAGTACGTTGTGGGCGCTGAGAGGAAGCAACTAGCGCAGTCTCTCAACCTCTCAGAAACACAGGTAAATGTTCCCTAAGAGGCATTATAGTCCCTCAACCTCTCAGAAACACAGGTAAGTGTTCCCTAAGAGGCAGTACAGTCCTTCAACCTTTTAGAAACACAGATAAGTGTTCCCTAATAGGCAGTACAGTCCTTCAACCTTTTAGAAACACAGGTAAGTGTTCCCTAAGAGGCAGTACATTCCCTCAACCTCTCAGAAACTTAAACGTCTTCTAAACATTACGTTACGGGCGCTGAAAGAAAGTAGTCAGCGCAGCCTCTGAACCTCTCAGAAACACAGGTAAAAGTTCCCTGATGTAGTTTATGATTCCGATATACTGTATCTTCAAAAATTTTTGAGGGGCAGTGTACACGTGTTGCTGTTTTGTAACCAATACATTTCGGCTAAAATAATTGACTCCAGGTCGATTTGTATTTCTCTGCAGCGGTGTCCTGACGCATGGAAGTGACGCTGCCCAATAAACTGGGACCTCTAATTAAAATCTTATATTCATAGATTAATGTGTTCATATTCGCGATCATTGCCCCAGACACTCGCAGTCACTCGTGGCAGACATCACTCTGGACAATAGCGGTAACTGGTGTAGCGCGACGGACGTCACTTGGGAGATTGACAGTAACTGGTGTAGAGTGGCAGACGTCACCATAGACACTGGCAGTAACTTGCAGTGTAAATGACATCGTTACACAGATAACTCGCGCACAGGGGAATGAAACTCACGACAACGTTTCGGTCCGACTTGGACCATTAGCTAACCACACAGACATCGCCCTGGATGGACCATAGGCTCTCACACCTCTCACTAGTTTCTACTAACCACGTATCTTCATCATCCCCTCCATCCCGCTTAATTTCACCCATGACCGCTCCTATCAGACCACGCCCACGCCCACACTCGGCCCCAGCAGCTCATACCCCGCCCAACTCTTCACTGGATCCTCTCCTTACTCAGCTCTCCAGTGTTCCATCAGACTGACTCTTACTTAATGTTATGAGTGAAGCTGCTAATCCATTAGCTCTTGCTCTTGATGACTGCTGAAGAGATCTTGATGCAAGGAACTAGAGCTATCTTCCTCTTCCTTGGATCAAGCCCCAAGCGCTTGTTTTTACCTCTTCCCCATACCTGAAGGATGCTTGCGAGTCAGATCACAGACATAATAATAATAATAATAATAATAATAATAATAATAATAATAATATAAAAAATTAAAAGCTCATCACTTGTCATTTTTAATGATAATTTAGAAGATCGCAACAATGCAGATTTATCTCCATAAAAATCCTCTCGTTCCAAGCTGTTCAAAGCTCATCCTCACTACTACATGAACGGCAGCACAGCTGAGGCTGTCACCAAAGGGATCCACACCACATTTCCCGGCCTTACTATTTCGGTAATAAAATAATAAAATTTGGTAGTGGTTAGCGAGACACGACTCCAGCCGTCAGCCTAGCCATGGGACGCCAGCCTGCCCATGGGACGCACTGCCTGCCATCCCAGACGCCAGCCTGGTCCTGGGACGCACTGCCTGCCATCCCAGACGCCAGTCTGGCCATGGGACGCACTGCCTGCCATCCCAGACGCCAGCCTGGTCATGGGACGCACTGCCTGCCATCCCAGACGCCAGCCTGGTCATGGGACGCACTGCCTGCCATCCCAGACGCCAGTGGTCATGGGACGCACTGCCTGCCATCCCAGACGCCAGCCTGGTCATGGGACGCACTGCCTGCCATCCCAGACGCCAGTCTGGCCATGGGACGCACTGCCTGCCATCCCAGACGCCAGTCTGGCCATGGGACGCACTGCCTGCCATCCCAGACGCCAGTCTGGCCATGGGACGCACTGCCTGCCATCCCAGACGCCAGTCTGGCATGGGACGCACTGCCTGCCATCCCAGACGCCAGTCTGGCCATGGGACGCACTGCCTGCCATCCCAGACGCCAGCCTGGCCATGGGACGCACTGCCTGCCATCCCAGACGCCAGCCTGGCCATGGGACGCACTGCCTGCCATCCCAGACGCCAGCCTGGACATGGGACGCATTGCCTGCCATCCCAGACGCCAGCCTGGCCATGGGACGCACTGCCTGCCATCCCAGACGCCAGCCTGGCCTTTGGGACGCATTGCCTGCCATCCCAAACGCCAGCCTGGTCATGGGACGCACTGCCTGCCATCCCAGACGCCAGCCTGGCCATGGGACGCACTGCCTGCCATCCCAGACGCCAGCCTGGCCATGGGACGCACTGCCTGCCGTCAACTTCGTTTATTTTTATTCGCCGTCTTCCTTGACGTACACACGCATGTAGTGTGTTATTCAGAGTGTGATCACTCCTGCTGTTGCTGCTACCAGATTGTTTCTTGAAATTTTTATTATTATTATTATTATTATTATTATTTTTTTTTTTATTATTCATTATTATTTTTTATTTTATTATTTTATAATGATGATGATAATAATAATAATAATAATAATAATAATAATAATAATAATAATAGTAAAGCAGTAAATATTTATAGTAATTATTTATAATAATTTTTTATTATTATATTGGTATTATCTCGGTCATTATTTTATACATCTTCTACTGTTAATAATAATTTTAATAAAATTATTGTAATAATAAAATTTATTATTGTTATTAATTTCATTTATATTATTTCTGCTGTGTTGACTACGATTGTTACTATTGCTACTACCTATGTAATTTTTACCTATCCTAGTATTTTTATACTATTATGACCTACTACTACTGCTGCTATGACTACTACTACTTCTATTATAACTACTACTACTACTACTACTATGACTATTACTGCTACTACTACTACTATGACTGCTGTTACTACTACTATTCTACTGCTACTACTACTAGCAATACTATTATGACTACTACTATACTACTATTATGGCTACTACTACTACTACTACTACTACTACTACTACTACTACTACTACTACTACTACTACTACTACTACTACTATGACTACTACAACTAGTACTACTACTACTGCTGCTACTGTAACTACTACTACCACCACTACTACTACTACAACTAGTACTACTACTACTACTGCTTCTGTGACTACTACAACTAGTACTACTACTACTACTGTGACTACTACTACTACAACTAGTACTACTACTACTGTCATATTCTTGTATTACTTGATAAAGCTACTATTGCGACACTGTCACGTCTTCAGTGTTACACTGTTATTACGACTACTAATATTTCCTGCCTTTACTGTTTACTATTATCATCTACGTTTATTGCTTTCTGCTAATACTATCACTAGTACTACTACTCACTAATACTACTGTTATACTATTATTACTATTAATCTTACCAGGTTGCCACTTTCTACTATATTCCTGGTATTATTTTTATAACTCCTACAGTTGCTACTAGTATTACTGCTACTCTTATTACTAGTATTACTAACGCTATTACCACTCGTATTACTACTGGTATTGTTATTACTACTAACCAGTGAGAATTAATACTCCACTACTAATTCTCATTGAGAAGTTATCAGTGATGTACTTTCGTCTCATTGTCAAGATATATATATATATATATATATATATATATATATAATATATATATATATATATATATATATATATATATATTATATTCATGTTATATATAATTATATTTTAAATATTCAGAGAATTTGGACAAGTGTCAGTGTGAATAATTTAACAATTAATCAGTAATGTGTCTCATTAACTTGTTAAAAAGCTACTCTGGCGGTCACTGAGTTAAATTAGTCTCCCACAACATACTAACGTGAGTTTCCGGCACCAGAGATGATACTGTCTTGGCAAGCTTATATGAGTTGTGTTAGGATGACAAGTTATATTTAGATTTGGTCACAGACCGGGCCGCGGGGGCGTTTGCCCCCGGAACTCTCGCCAGGTAACTCCAGGTAAACTGGCCCCATGCTAGGAGCGCTGGGATAGTACTACTGGCACCATGCTAGGAGTGCTGAGATAGTACTACTGGCACCATGCTAGGAGCACTGGGATAGTACTACTGGTCCCATGCTTGGAGCGCTGGGATAGTACTACTGGCCCCATGCTAGGAGTGCTGGGATAGTACTACTGGCACCATGCTTGGAGCGCTGGGATAGTACTACTGGCACCATGCTTGGAGCGCTGGGATAGTACTACTGGCACCATGCTAGGAGTGCTGGGATAGTACTACTGGCACCATGCTAGGAGCGCTGGGATAGTACTACTGGTCCCATGCTTGGAGCGCTGGGATAGTACTACTGGCACCATGCTAGGAGCGCTGGGATAGTACTACTGGCACCATGCTAGGAGCGCTGGGATAGTACTACTGGCACCATGCTAGGAGCGCTGGGATAGTACTACTGGCACCATGCTAGGAGCGCTGGGATAGTACTACTGGCACCATGCTAGGAGCGCTGGGATAGTACTACTGGCACCATGCTAGGAGCGCTGGGATAGTACTACTGGCACCATGCTAGGAGCGCTGGGATAGTACTATTGGCACCATGCTAGGAGCGCTGGGATAGTACTACTGGCCCAATGCTAGGAGCGCTGGGATAGTACTACTGGCCCCATGCTAGGAGCGCTGGGATAGTACTACTGGCCCCATGCTAGGAGCGCTGGGATAGTACTACTGGCACACTAAGGGAAAACACCATAAGTGTCCGGGGCCCAAAACTGTTCAACAGCCTCCCATCAAGCATTAGGGGAATTGCCAATAAACCCCTGGCTGCCTTCAAGAGAGAGCTGGACAGATACCTAAAGTCAGTGCCGGATCAGCCGGTCTGTGGCTCGTACGTTGGACTGCGTGCGGCCAGCAGTAACAGCCTAGTTGATCAGGCCCTGATCCATCGGGAGGCCTGGTCATGGACCGGGCCGCGGGGGCGTTGATCCCCGGAATAACCTCCAGGTAACCTCCGGGTAACCATGCTAGGAGCGCTGGGATAGTACTACTGGCCCCATGCTAGGAGCGCTGGGATAGTACTACTGGTCCCATGCTAGGAGCGCTGGGATAGTACTACTGGCCCCATGCTAGGAGCGCTGGGATAGTACTACTGGCCCCATGCTAGGAGCGCTGGGATAGTACTACTGGTCCCATGCTAGGAGCGCTGGGATAGTACTACTGGCCCCATGCTAGGAGCGCTGGGATAGTACTACTGGCCCCATGCTAGGAGCGCTGGGATAGTACTACTGGTCCCATGCTTGGAGCGCTGGGATAGTACTACTGGCCCCATGCTAGGAACGCTGGGATAGTACTACTGGCCCCATGCTAGGAGCGCTGGGATAGTACTACTGGCCCATGCTGGAGCGCTGGGATAGTACTACTGGCCCATGCTAGGACGCTGGGATAGTACTACTGGCCCCATGCTAGGAGCGCTGGGATAGTACTACTGGCACCATGCTAGGAGCGCTGGAATAGTACTACTGGCCCCATGCTAGGAGCGCTGGGATAGTACTACTGGCCCCATGCTAGGAGTACTGGGATAGTACTGGCACCATGCTAGGAGTGCTGGGATAGTACTACTGGCACCATGCTAGGAGCGCTGGGATAGTACTACTGGCCCATGCTAGGAGCGCTGGATAGTACTACTGGCCCCATGCTAGGAGCGCTGGGATAGTGCTACTGGCCCCATGCTAGGAGCGCTGGGATAGTACTGGCCCATGCTAGGAGGCTGGGATAGTACTACTGGCCCATGCTAGGAGCGCTGGGATAGTACTACTGGCCCCATGCTAGGAGCGCTGGGATAGTACTACTGGCCCCATGCTAGGAGCGCTGGGATAGTACTACTGGCCCCATGCTAGGAGCGCTGGGATAGTACTACTGGCCCCATGCTAGGAGCGCTGGGATAGTACTACTGGCCCCATGCTAGGAGCGCTGGGATAGTACTACTGGCCCCATGCTAGGAGCGCTGGGATAGTACTACTGGCCCCATGCTAGGAGCGCTGGGATAGTACTACTGGCCCATGCTAGGAGCGCTGGGATAGTACTACTGGCCCCATGCTAGGAGCGCTGGGATAGTACTACTGGCCCCATGCTAGGAGCGCTGGGATAGTACTACTGGCCCCATGCTAGGAGCGCTGGGATAGTACTACTGGCCCCATGCTAGGAGCGCTGGGATAGTACTACTGGCACCATGCTAGGAGCGCTGGGATAGTACTACTGGCCCCATGCTAGTAGCGCTGGGATAGTACTACTGGCCCCATGCTAGGAGCGCTGGGATAGTACTACTGGCCCCATGCTAGGAGTGCTGGGATAGTACTACTGGGCACCATGCTAGGAGCGCTGGGATAGTACTACTGGCCCCATGCTAGGAGCGCTGGGATAGTACTACTGGCACCATGCTAGGAGCGCTGGGATAGTACTACTGGCCCCATGCTAGGAGCGCTGGGATAGTACTACTGGCACCATGCTAGGAGTGCTGGGATAGTACTACTGGCACCATGCTAGGAGCGCTGGGATAGTACTACTGGCCCCATGCTAGGAGCGCTGGGATAGTACTACTGGCCCATGCTAGGAGCCTGGGATAGTACTACTGGCCCCATGCTAGGAGCGCTGGGATAGTACTACTGGCCCATGCTAGGAGCGCTGGGATAGTACTACTGGCCCACATGATAGATAGAGCGCTGGGATAGTACTACTGGCACCATGCTAGGAGCGCTGGGATAGTACTACTGGCCACCATGCTAGGAGCGCTGGGATAGTACTACTGGCCCCATGCTAGGAGCGCTGGGATAGTACTACTGGCCCAGTAGGAGCGCTGGGATAGTACTACTGGCCCCATGCTAGGAGCGCTGGGATAGTACTACTGGCCCCATGCTAGGAGCGCTGGGATAGTACTACTGGCCCCATGCTAGGAGCGCTGGGATAGTACTACTGGCCCCATGCTAGGAGCGCTGGGATAGTACTACTGGCCCATGCTAGGAGCGCTATAATCCACTTGCCCCATGTAGAGCGCTGATCTATCTTTGGCACATGCTACCTGATAGTACTACTTGCACCATTGCTTAGGACACGCTTCGGATAGTATACTGCCCATTGCTAAGAGGCTGGGATAGTACTACTGGCCCACTGATAGGAGCCTTGTCTCTACTCCCCATCTGAGCATTTTCAGTCATTTCTCTCCGATTCTTTGTCTAAACTTCTTTCGTTTTGAAGCTACACAATGTGCTACCTTCATCACTAGTACTTCACAGATGTTCACTCTTCTGTAAATTATTATCAATCAGTACTTTTCTATTACAGAAATAACCGCACGTGGTTAATTCGAAGCCGAAATGTGATGGGTTATTTACGTCAGTTCCAGTCACGGTATTGGCCCTTTCGCTCTTTACATTCTTTACTCATGTCTGAAGCTAATATTTCAGTCATCTCTCCGCATTTCTTTGTCCTTTAAAGTCGGTTAGGGCCACAAATCTATTTCCTATTTAGAATTTCTTGTACTAGTGGACGATTTTGACATCCTTCCTCACATTGACTTTACATCTTTTGTTAAAGAGTCCTAACTGTCCGCATGGACTTAACGAGGCCTCGATTTGTAGTGTAGGATAATCTTTGAGCTAAGTACATGTTAACACATTTGAATCTTTATTCGGAACGGTGTTAGTTACCTTTACAGTAGGCTTTATCAGTCGAATCAGAGGCGAATATGGTACAGTACAGTGCGAGAGGTTAAGTTGATGTTATCAGTACATCAACCTGAAGTAGGTGAGGTGCCATTGTATTTTTTGTCTTGAAACCTTTGAATTCTTGTTGCTTATACTTCTTGAGGTAAATCCGAACAATTTACTAGCCTTACTGTGCAGGCTTAGGCACTGCTGCCTTTGCTTCAAAATTCTCCATGGGCCAGTAGGCCTCCTGCAGTGCTTTTTGTTTATGTTCTAATAACTCCCAAGTTCTTTTTCACATTCTCTCTGAGCAAGATCTTTGTTATTAGGTTTATAAGTGCTGGGGTTATTTTCATTCCCTAGCGTTAGGACTTTGCACTTTTCCACATTGAACCTCATCACTTTATCTACCACAACACTAGATGGTCTAAATCCTCTGAATTTCTCAGTCTATTTTAATACTTTCATCGAATTAACTGGAGTCACTTTTTTTTTTCCTTCAAGGTCATTAAATGAAATTATGAACAACATGAGGCCCAAAACTGATTCTTGCGGAACGCCACTTGTGACTGGGCCCCATACTGATGTTCAATTTATGCTCACTGTTGTGCCTCGATCCTCAAAAGAATATTTCTTATACCAAGTGCTGCCGGTTTCTTTAACGTTCTATACTCACCTGTTTGTGGTTGCAGTGGTCAATTCACAGCTCCTGTGGGACTCTGTGTGAAAGCCAAGCAGACGACGTCATGTTCTATACCATAGTCTTCCCAAATGCTTACTGAAGATGACAGGTAAGCCATAGCTCCTGGCCCCGCATCTTCACTGGTCGTTACTAGGTCACTCTTCCTGCTCCATGAGCTTTATCATACCTCTTCTTAAAGCTATGTATGGATTCCTGCCTCCACTGCATCAATTCCCAGACTATTCCACTTCCTGACACCCCTGTGACTGAGGAAATTCTTCCTAACATCCCTGTGATTCATCTGAGTCTTCAGCTTCCAACTGTGACCCCTTATTGCTGTGTCCCATCTCTGGAACATCCTGTCTCTGTCCACCTTGTCGATTCCTCTCAGTATTTTATATGTCGTTATCATATCCCTATCTCTCCTGTCCTCCAGTGTCGTCAGGTCGATTTCCTTTAACCTCTCCTCGTAGGACATGCCCCTTAACTCCGGGATTAGTCTTGTTGCAAACCTTTGCACTTTCTCTAGCTTCCTTACATGCTTGGCTAGGTGTGGGTTCCAAACTGGTGCTGCATACTCCAATATAGGCCTAACGTACACGGTGTACGGTTACCAGTGCGTCTGCTAGGTTGACGATTCCTTATTGAGAGGGCCTGAATGTGCTGTTTCTAAGATTTTGCTAGTCGGCCCTTATGCTGCATCAGTATTGGTTTGATGTTGTCCTCAGGATTGTGTGCCGGTGTTAACTCACCCCCAAAAATCCTTTATCATTTGAGTGAGGGTTCTATGTCTCTGGCCCCCAGACTGTATCCGTTGGGTCTTTTGCCTTCTCAATCTTCGTGACTTGCACTTGGTGGGTGTTAAACTCCAGGAGCCTCCTCCGTTGAATTCTTCTCATCAACTTCACATCATTTGCCAACAGGGACTTTAATGTGTGTGGTGTGTTGTGGTGTTGTGTGTGTGTGTGTGTGTGTGTGTGTGTGTGTGTGTGTGTGTGTGTGTGTGCGTGTGTGTGTGTGTGTGTGCGTGTGTGTGTGTGTGTGTGTGTGTGTGCGTGTGTGTGTGTTGTGTGTGCGGTGTGTGTGTGTGTGTGTGTGTGTGTGTGTTGTGTGTGTGTGTGTGTGTGGTGCACTCACCTAATTGTGGTTGCAGGGGTCGAGACCCAGCTCCTGGCCCCGCCACTGTGTGTGTGTGTATTTCTTGTTTCTTTTCCCCTTTTTTCTCAACTTTTCTTCCCATTATCCTTCCCCATACTCCCTGCCCACTTCCCCTTTCCATCTTTCTCTCCCTTTCCTACTATTCCCCTTCCTCCTTATCCTCTTTTCCCTTAATATTCTCCTCTCTTTCAACTCTTCTTATTTTCCCCCTCCTTCCCTCCCTATTCTCCCTTTCCCACCCTTAATGCCCTCCACTCTTTCATGTTCCCTTTTCTCCCTATCCTTCTCTCTTTGCCTTCTCCACATCAGGAGAGCGAAGCAGCGGGAAGGGTCATCAGTGGACCGTGGACACACATCGTGATTCGAATCTGTTTGTGTGTGTGTGTGTGTGTGTGTGTGGTGTGTGTGTGTGGGTGCAGTTTTCAGCCTCAGACACGGCAAAATAGGGTTGAATAAGTGCTTTCAAGTCCCACTTAGAGCGAAATTGGGCATATCTTCCCCATCTTTCGGTGTGATATTCCGAGAATCTACGTTTAATTTATTATTTTGAAAGGATGAGATGACATGACTCACTGACCATGTGTGAGGCCAGACAAACATGTTGCAGGACGAGCTTTTATTGGGAAGCTTTATTGTTCCAACAAAAGACCTTATTATTATTAGTAGTAGCAGTAGTATTAGTAGTAGATTCATGGGAAGGAACCATTTCCTTCTATTTATTAACCTTGTTATAATCTACGAAAGCTAAGCAGTGGGCTTTGTTCCATTTGGGTCCACCCACCCAAGAAGTCACTCTTTCCAAACACTCATCCACCCACCACCCACCACTACCACCACACCACCAACCACCACCACCCACCACCCACCACTACCACCCATCACAACTACCCACCAACCCCTGCCGCCGTAAACCAACATATTGCTGGCAACAGTGGGTAATTGAGCGTAAAATCGGTTTAATCGGTCAGCGTAGAAGTACTGACTGTTGGGGTGGAACTGAGGCTGAGGGATGGAGTGAGAGGAGGGGGGAGGGGGGAGGGGGGAGGAGAAGTGGAGGGTGGGGGAGGAGGATCTAAGAGCGTGGGAGGATGAGGATGAAGGAGCTGGGGAGGGTGGAAAAGTGGTTGAGGATCTAGTAGAGTGGGAGGATGGGGTGAGGATTAGGGAAGCATGGAGTAAGGAGTGTGGTACGAGGGAAGGAGTGATGGAGCAGTAAGAAGAAACTGGGGAATGATGGAGGAGAGGAAACTGAGGAATGATGGAGCAATGAGTGGAAACTGGGGAATGATTTGAGAGGACACAAGTTAGGGAGGGACATAGAGGGGTAACAAGAGGGCTATAGAAGGGTTCCCAGGTTATAGAAGGGTAATCAGAGGGTTATAAAGGGGTGACAAGAGGGTTATAGAGGGGTGACCAGAGGGTTATAGAGGGGTGATGGTAAACATAAGCATTCACAGATCCATTGTTCAATCATTCCATCAATCCCTTTCATAAGTTGGATGAATTAAGATTTAGAAAGGATATAGGAAAGTATTTTTGCAGTAGATGGATACAAGAGCGAGATGCCGACATAATAGAGGATAAATATTTGCACGGCACGCTTTTATTGTGGTGACGTTTCGCTCTGTGTAGAGCGAAACGTCAAAATAATGTAATAATGATGAAATGGCGACAAATACAGACAACGAAACGCTGCAGAATGCTTTTGTTGCTACAAGGTTTCACTCTGTTTAAGTGCCGGATAAACCAGGCTGTGATGATTATGTTGGGGCCAGCGGTCCGCCAGCCTCAACAGCCTGGTTAGCCAGGCTGCTAGAGTAGGAAAACTTTGGAAGCCCATCACAGGTATAGCAAATAGCAAAGATAAATATGGAGTCTCCAACACTGAGCCACTGCCATGATTCTACCCACAAACACCTCACCAGTACCAAGGGATCACTGGCTTACATGTTCCTCATCACACACCTCGTCTACCCGTCACATGTCCTCTCACAGCATTATATGCTTAACAGTTCGCAAGCAGGCGAAATAATTTACATTGTCACTGGCCTGGTGTCCGGGGTATAGGAGTGACCGCTTAGCTTCGGCTAGGCGCCCGTACTTATCTGGGATCTGGCCGAGTGGAGAATCTACTACGTACTTTGATGCAGAGTAGTATTGTTATCAAAACGAAGCGTTAAACCTCAAGGGTTATACAGCTACAGAGAATGTAGTTTCGAATCCTGCTGTGAACTGAGAGATTAATGTTTATATATGTATATATAAGGTTTTCGGGTTAAACGTTGCCTGTGCGAAACTTTCATACTGTTATAGGATATTTTTATGTAATTTTGTCTGTTTTATAATTTACGTCCCGCCCCTCATCTTTTAGTGCATTCTTATTAGTTGAATTCCTTCTGACGGATTTTTTTTTTTCTTTCACAGGTCAAAGTTTGGTTCCAGAACAGGAGAACGAAGCACAAGCGACAGCAGCAGGAGGACGAAGGTGGTGAAGGAGGAGACAGGAAGGCGGAGGACAAGCAGAACGAGGAAGGTCTCGTTCTCGAGCACGAGGAAGAGGAGGAGCTCGACGTCGAGAACGAAGCAGAGACTCGCTAGTCTCGTCCTGGTTCCTGCCCTACATGTCTTCCTCGTTCTTGCGAATCTTCGATTTCGAAGTGATCTCGGTGATCTTCCTGCCCTTACGGCTGTATCTTACACCAGACAACCCGCCTCCCTGCAGCAGATGTGCCCATCTCGTTGTACACCTTGAAGGAGCTGTACCCACTTCTTTGAAGACTTCCTTGAAAAAGCTGTGTACCCTGAAAACAGCTAAACCAGTCTCCTTGAAGAACGCTGCCCATTTCTTTAAAAGGAGCTACACTTGCTTCCGTAAAGAAGAAACGGCTTCCTTAAGGATACAGAAATCGCTATCCTACCAGCAAAACCACACCGCAAAACCCACCCAGTTTTACGCAATATACCAAACTTCCAGAGATGTGCGGAGCAATAACAGTCTCCGATCTTAAGAGTATGCGAGGATGGACATCCCTTCCAACGATCTTCTGGTATATTCGAATATTTATATACCCAGATAAATAAGGATATTCTTGACATATCTGTTTGGACAGAATATATCCAAATATATTTTGATGGGTGAAAGTACAACATATGTGAATTCATTCTTATTGTGAAATATTCACCTAAGATGTTAGATATCCTTAAAAATTTCATATATATATATATATATATATATATATATATATATATATATATATATATATATATATATATATATATATATATATATATATATATATTATATACTGTACAAAGCTTTCAATTAATGTTAACAAATGCGTGGATGATATTCATCTGTTTAATATGTCAAATAAAATTAGGGATTCGTATATCACTTCGTCGATACAAAAAATATATCACTATTTTTCAGCAGTTTAAAGTATGTTATGGAAGGGCAGAACTGCCGACAAGTATGATAACGGAACGCTATTTGCGGACAAGACCTATATTTTAGAGACAACGTTTCGCCCACATAGGCTTTACCAGGTCACTGCATGGCATATGTGATAGGACAGTGTATAAAAATTATGTGAGGTGACGGGAAGGTGTGGTGAGATAACGGATGACATGGTGGTGAGGACGTCAGGTTCCCGAGTCACCAGAGAGAGAGGTCTCGCAATGCTAAATGATAGTTATTTCTGTTCGATGTTATTGGAAGTGCTTTAAACACCATCTTATTTTCTTTCCCTCTGATAATACCACACACTGACCAGTCAAAAGGGCACCTGCACCGTGTACTGACTTGATAAAAAGCCCGTGCGTTAGTGACACGTTGTTTTCAATATAAAGGTTTTGTATACAAATAATGTCCTGACTTATCATCACAGTTTAAGGCATCTGTGTGTTCTGTTGATTCTTACTATGAAATTGTTATTTCTCTCATGTTTGTAGCGTGTTAGTCTCCTTACCAGCCTCCCTTGCACACGGAGGCTCTCCCAAAGTTCCTATATGTGCCATAATATGTACATTGTTTGTAAATAATGCAAAATAATTTATATGTAAATACTTTGTGTATAGGTTTCATGTGTTGTAAATAGTGTCGGTGAATTCTTCGTGCCAGTATCGTGGAGATAAAGCACACAGGGAATAATTTCCTTACTATGCTTTATAATAAACTGTTTGTGTCTCCATTTCTACTGTTGTTATATTAACCTAAAGGCTGGAAGAACTTCAAGTTCCATGAATTCAGATATTGGTATATTAAAGACATACAATACTGACGAGTAGAAGGGTAAGACTTGTGCACTATAATTTGGTATCTTTATCGACGAGACGTTTCACCTGGTCAGCACGTATCTTCAATTAAAATATGCAGGGGACAGAGGAAGTAGTGGAGATGCAGTTATGAGGTGACCAGTCCCTCAGCCTGGAGAAGCTTGAGGTGGTGAGTCCAGTAGCCTTGGTGTGTGTTCAGCGCCATAGCTGCGCGTGAAATCAGATGCGAGATCGCCTTAAGAAAGTGGCACACCACACGGGAGCTAAAGAGAAGGGGAAGGGGATACTTGGTGCCGTTGAAGCTCTCCTTATCCACGGAATAGGAGCTGCTATCCCTTTCCATGGCTCAAACCTGATCCCTCCTGTTCCCCAGGCATTGCATTACCGCTATGATTGGCTGGTTTAGGTTCAAGGCTTACCTACTACACAATTGTCATTAATTAAAGCTGCATATCACCTGAACAGTACCACTCAGGAATAATATAAATTTCTAAAATAGGATTAAAATAAATTCGGTTTGTATACAGTGAGAGATATGTCTCAGTGTAGATAGCTATCCTACGAATTTAACACTTTCCCCACAAGTGTTATAATAATCCCGAGATATAGAGATAATCCCATTTCTATACAGTACTAGCGGAATAACCTGGTGTTACCTGGGCATACAACACCAAAACAAATATTTTCGTTTCTCTAAGTTAAAAATTTTCCCCTTCACCCGGACACCTGCCTTGTCAGGAGGTGGGTGTGGGGGACTTGCGCCCCCTAGGTGTATCTTAATTATATATTATGAGACATGAAAGGATCAATTTCACTTGGGCGGATTTTTTAATCTGCCCAGATATATATATTATAGTAAATATAGGGAGATACCTGCTCTAGAACTTTACTGGGGACCCTCATCCTCAGGGAAGACAATAAACATACCTCAGGGAAAAACTCAAGGTTCTCCCACATATGTATATCCCAATGCTCTATTTATTCGTGTGAGAGATTTTAACCATCCAATTGACTTTCAAAAAGTTGAGAAAGTTGTATCAAGCAAGTCCATGGTCGACAGGAATATAATTGAATCATGTTTCATAAAAAGCAGTTTTGAAAATAATATGAATATTTCCTTTGGTTTATATAAATTAGATCCATTTATAATTAATAAAAATTGAGAATTTAATAATACATTGGACAAATAATAAATCTTAATTCTTGGGTAGAATATTTTGTTAGTGGGATGCCGTGAAGGACCTGTATAGTTGGGCCAGCGGGCCTGCTGCAGTGTTCCTCCTTTCTTATGATGTCGTAGGGGCTCTTAAGGAGATACGAGGGTTGAAAGTAAACACCTTGTTGGATGGTAACACTATATATTGTCAGACTGTGATAAGGAATGGATGGGCCCAGCCTGCCGTGCGTGTTACTGCCTGGATGTCTATACGCCGAGTGAGAGCGAGGCAGCTCGTCTCACTGCCTCAAACTGTACCCCGTGACATCATACAGTCACAGGCCTAGGGAGCTTCTATATAAAGCACATGGATGGTACTATGATACTCAACTAATCTATACATACAACACATGTAAAGGAGGATCAGCAACTATGCTGACAATGAGTCAGGTGCCATCGCACGTCAGGTGTTGCTATGTTGTGGGATGTGATGGTGAGGTGTGGTCTAGACCCTTTATATACCTTCCTTTGATATATTACTTTTATAGTTCCTTTATAATGCGAGAAGTCACGAAAGCGCTTGGAATTTTACTATATATATATATATATATATATATATATATATATATATATATATATATATATATATATATATATATATATATATATATCTTCTTTCAACACACCGGCCGTATCCCACCGAGGTGGGGTGGCCCAAAAGGAAAAACGAAAGTTGTATATGTGATTGTTTTGCATCCTGTATCGATAGGTATGCGATTATTTCATAATATATATATATATATATATATATATATATTATATATCAATAACAACACTGCACTAGCCAAGGACTCGAACCCATGCTGCTTTGGCCTGCCTCATGGTGGGCGAAAACGCATGACGCCCTAATCCACTGGACCATACGAGTCTTATAGGATCGTATGGTCCAGTGGATTAGGGCGTCATGCGTTTTCGCCCACATGAAGCAGGCCAAAGCAGCATGGGTTCGAGTATGTGGCTAATGCAGTGTTGTTATTGATCAATAAGCACTCGTTCGTGGTCACAATAATATATATATATATAATATATATATATATATATATATATATATATATTATGATTATATATATATATTATAATATATATTATATATAATATATATATATTATAATATATATATAACTAAAAATCGCAAAGTATTTTCAAATCAATGAAAATTATATATAATATTTTTATTGTATAGTAGCGCTAGAAAATTGCTTAAACCCAATTGCTAGGTTCAGACAGCAGTTTATGTTCACATAATAATCGTTCAACACGGTATACGATCCTGGTTATTTTCAGGCAACCTCGTTTGAATTCTATTATTTTGTTAACATATACCACGTTTTCATAAACGTAATCCTAACCTACAACCAGCCTTATTAAACCTGGCTCCAATCTGCTCCTAATCCCAGCCTTACCTAACCTAACCCAGCCTTACCTAACCTAACCCAGCCTTACCTAACCTAACCCAGCCTTACCTAACCTAACCCAGCCATACCTAACCTAACCCAGCCTTACCTAACCTAACCCAGCCATTACCTAACCTAACCCAGCCTTACCTAACCTAACCCAGCCATACCTAACCTAACCCAGCCTTACCTAACCTAACCCAGCCTTACCTAACCTAACCCAGCCTTACCTAACCTAACCCAGCCTTACCTAACCTAACCCAGCCTTACCTAACCTAACCCAGTCTTACCTAACCTAACCCAGCCATACCTAACCTAACCCAGCCTTACCTAACCTAACCCAGCCTTACCTAACCTAACTCAGCCTAACTTAAGCCAGCCTAATCTAACCTATCCCAGCCTAACGTAACCTAATTTAGCCTAACTTAAGCCAGCCTTATCTAACCTAATCCAGCCTTATCTAACTTAACTCAACCTAACTTAACCCAGCATAAACTAACCTAACTTAGCTCCCCCCCCCTCCTCCCCTCAGAGAAGGGTCCTCCTGATGGTGATCGACTCTGGATAAAAAAAAAAAAAACGGGACCAATCCTCCCATTTTCCCTGGATCGGATCTCATTGCCTCCCAGTACTGCAGGCGCTGTATGACCCCTTCGGGTTTTGCAATTTTTTCCTATACTACAATAATACTAACCTAAATTAAAGAAAGTACAAAGTGTACAAGAAGAGTTGAGAAACTGACGTTTATGAGAACCTAAGATGATCAATGAACAACATAAATACACTTTAAAGATATATATTTTTTTATTTATGTTAATGTAAAAATTAATAATTTTGTACCAAAAGAACCTTAGAAAACTTACCTAACCTTATTATAAAAAGCGCAATTTAATTTAGCCTAATCCAACTAAACATATTTTAGGTAAGTATAAAGTAATTTAATAATAAACAAACACAATGAAATATATTTTTTCGTTAGGTTCAGAATGTTTTTGCGAAATTATTGCATACACAAATTTTCGCTTGACTTAATCGGCAAGAAAGGCGTTGCTATTTAAGCTGAAATCGCAGGTTTTACCTATTCGGCACGACATATACACATATATACATAAATTGTTATTCATATAACTGAACTGAGATACATATAAATGAGGGGGATATATAAAAAATGGTATATACGTGTCAATACAGGAGATATACATATTTAAAAGAAGGGGGTGTACATATAAATGAAGGGATATACATAAAAGAGGGGGTATGCATAAATAAATGGATACAAATATAAATGAAGGGATACATGTAATATAAATGAAGGGATATACGTAATTTTTCAACAAGGCAAAACTCGCAGTAATCTAGTCAAAAATCATTAAAATTTAGACTTAGAAGGGATTTAGGAAATCAATAGTGCGGTAGATGAAGTAGTAGTAGTTATGATTGTAGTAGTAGTAGTAGTAGTAGTAGTAGTAGTAGTAGTAGTAGTAGTGGTTATAGTAGTAGTAGTAGTCGCGATTGTAGTAGTAGTTGTGGTTGTAGTAGTAGTAGTAGTAGTAGTCGTGGTTGTAGTAGTAGTAGTATTAGTGGCGGTGGTTGTAGTAGTAGCAGTAGTCGTAGATGAATGAGAAAAACTACGAGTCAGCCCCGTTGTAGCCAGGACTCTTTAGTAGCTTTCCTATGATGGGAGGTTCCTTGCTTATGGGCGAAACGTCGTTTAGTAAAGAAGCTAGATGTGCTACGTGTTTTCCCTTCATAACGTACTAGAATCTGCAAGAATAGACGCCAGTCCGAACTTCGACGTGTCAGCGGGGGCACTTTGCGGTGTACAATAACAAGATGAGAAATGAGACAGAAAAGCAGTCACTTGACTTTACCTGGAGTTTACCTTGAGAGGGTTTCGGGGGTCAACGCCCCCGCGGCTCGGTCTGAGACCAGGCCTCATGGTGGATCAGGGTCTGAGACCAGGCTGCTACTGCTGGCCGCACGCAAACTGATGTACGAACCACAGCCCTGTTGGTCAGGTTCTGCCTTTAGGTGCCTGTTCAGTGCCTTCTTGAAGACAGCCAGGAGAACTTTACAGTCACTGCGTGTTTGAAACTGCGTCAACGAAGCTTCGATATAATATGTCCCTATCTTTAATCTGTCTGGTATTTTATTTTCATTAATAAGATATCTTGATGTATCATACTGGGTATTTCACTAAAATATTCAATTTTATATCCTGTTTGTTTTCAGAATAGATAGAAACAGCTTCGTGTAGGTTCGCTGGTTAAGTGGTTAAGGTGACGCGAACATTGTTTTGCTCTTGAGGCAGGAGAATGTGACGCGGGATTTAATCCCGGCAAGCTGCAGTTTGGTAAATGACTCAATACCACTTGTTTCGTGGTTATATATATATATATATATATATATATATATATATATATAATATATATATATATATATATATATATAGTATATATATATATATATATATATATATATGTCGTGCCGAATAGGCAGAACTTGCGATCTTGGCTTAAATAGCAACGTTCATCTTGCCATATAGGACAAGTGAAAATTTGTGTATGCAATAATTTCGCCAAAATCATTCTGAACCTAACGAAAAAAATATATTTCACTGTGTTTGTTTAGTATTAAATTATTGTAAACAAATCTGAAATATATTTCGTTGGGTTAGGCTAAAATAAATTGTTCTTGTTATAATAAGGTTAGGTAAGTTTTCTAAGTTCCTTTTGGTGCAAAATTATAAATTTTTACATCAACATTAATGATAAAAATATATCTTTAAACGTATAAGAGAAAATTTTAGAAAGGACTTAATTTTAAATGAGTTCTTGCTAATTGACCAGTTTTACATATTCGGCAACGACATATATATATATATATATTATATATATATATAATAATATATATATATATATAATATATATATATATATATATATATCGCCAGGAGCTATGCAATGTTGCAGGACTGGCAACAGATAGTCGAGGGCAAATTCTGAGGAAAGGCAGAAGTGTAGTGCGTCAGGCCATGTCACAACAGTTTGCGCTTCTGTCTTGCCTCAGAGCGAATTTTCTCCTACTACCTGTTGCCAGTCTTGCAACATTGCATAGCTCCTGACGATGCACAGAGAGTGCGAAAGATCTTGAACTAAAGTTTTCCATCCTCATGTGGCTTGTTCTGCTTTAAGATCGCCTGTTTGCAATTGTATTGGATATACATACATACATACATACATACATACATACATACACACATATATGTACATACATATATATTCATACACACACACGAATAGACTAAAAATATCAGAAAATATGTTATATTTTCACAAACCTCAAAACTTTTACCACTACCAACACCCCCCACTAGCCCCCACTCCCCCCCCTCGGCACCACCACTATCACCACTTCCGCCCTCGCCACAAACCACTACCACCACTCCCCCCTGGGCCCACCACCCACTACCACCACTCCCCCCCCTCGGCACCACCACTCCCACCATTCCCGCAATCGGCACCACCACTACCACCATTCCCGCCCTCGCACCACCACTACCACCACTCCCGCCCTCGGCAACCACCACTACCACCACTTCCGCCCTCAGCACAACCACCACTCCCACCTCGGCACCACCACTACCACCACTCCCCCCCCTCGGCACCCATACCACCATTCCCGCAATCGGCACCACCACTACCACCACTCCCCCCCCTCGGCACCACCACTACCACCATTCCCGCAATCGGCCCACCCCACTTACCACCATTCCCCCCCTCGGCACCACCACTACCACCACTCCCCCCCTGGGCGCACCACCACTACCACCATTCCCGCAATCGGCACCACCACACCACCACTCCCGCCCTGGGCACCACCACTACCACCACTTCCGCCCTCAGCACAACCACCACTCCCCCCTCGGCACAACCACTACCACCACTTCCGCCTCAGCAAAAACCACCACTCCCCCCCCTCGGCCCCACCACTACCACCATTCCCGCAATGGGCACCACCACTACCACCATTCCCGCCCTCGGCACCACACTCCCACCACTCCCCCCCCTCGGAACCACCACTACCACCATTCCGCAATCGGCAACCCCACCCACTACCACCACTTCCGCCCTGGGCACAACTACTACCACCACTCCCCCCTCGGCACAACCAACTACCACCCCCCCTCCCCCATCGGCACCAACCACTACCACCATCCCCCCCATCGGCACCCACCACTACCCCATTCCCGCCCTGGGCACCACCACTCCCGCCCTGGGCACCACCACTACCACCCTCCCGCCCGGGCACCACCACTACCACCTTTCCCCCGCAATCGGCACCCCCACTACCACCATTCCCGCCCCCGGCACCACCACTACCCCCAAACTCCCGCCCTCGGCACCACCACTACCACTACTTCCGCCCTCAGCAAAACCCACCACTCCCCTCGGAAAACCACTACCACCACTTCCCCCTCGGCACACACCCTACCATTTATTCCGCCCTCAGCACAACCACCACTCCCCCCTCGGCATCCCCACAAAAAAACTACCCCCCCCCATGGGCCCACCACCACTACCACCATTCCCGCTCTCGGCACCACCACTACCACCCCTCCCCCCTCGGCAAACCACTACCACCACTCCACCCCCATCGGCACCACCACTCCACCATCCCCCCATCGGCACCACCACTACCACCACTTCCGCCCTCGGCACAACTACTACCACCACTTCCCTCATCGGCACCACCACTACCACCATCCCCCACATCGGCACCACCACTACCACCACTCTCGCCTCGGCACCACCACTACCACCATTCCGCCCTCGGCACACCACCACTACCACCATTCCGCCCTCGGCACCACCACTACCACCATTTCCGCCCTCGGCACAACCACTACCACCATTCCCGCCCTCGGCACCACCACTAACACCATTTTCCGCCCTCGGCACCACCACTACCACCATTCCCGCCCTCGGCACCACCACTACCACCATTTCCGCCCTCGGCACCACCACTACCACCACTTCCGCCTTCGGCACAACTACTACCACCACTCCCCCATCGGCACAACCACTACCACCACTCCGCCCTCGGCACCACCACTACCACCATCCCCACATCGGCACCACCACTACCACACTTCCGCCCTCGGCACCACCACTACCACCATTTCCGCCTCGGCACCACCACTACCACCATTCCCGCCCTCGGCACCACCACTACCACCATTTCCGCCCTCGGCACCACCACTACCACCACTTCCGCCTTCGGCACAACTACTACCACCACTCCCCCATCGGCACAACCACTACCACCACTCCCGCCCTCGGCACCACCACTACCACCATCCCCCACATCGGCACCACCACTACCACCACTTCCGCCCTCGGCACCACCACTACCACCATTTCCGCCCTCGGCACCACCACTACCACCATTCCCGCCCTCGGCACCACCACTACCACCATTTCCGCCCTCGGCACCACCACTACCACCACTTCCGCCTTCGGCACAACTACACACACCACTCCCCCATCGGCACAACCACTAACCACCTTCCGCCCTCGGCACCACCACTACCACCATTTCCGCCCTGGCACCACCACTACCACCACTCCCGCCCTCGGGACCACCACTACCACCACCTCCCGTCCTGGGCACCACCACTACCACCACTCCCGCCCTCGGGACCACCACTACCACCACTCCCCGCCCTGGGCACCACCACTACCCACCACTCCCCCTGGGCACCACCACTACCACCATTCACCGCCCTGGGCCACCACCATCTACCACCACTCCCGCCCTGGCACCACCACTACCACCACTCCCGCCCTGGGCACCACCACTACCACCACTCCCGCCCTGGCACCACCACTACCACACTCCCGCCCTGGGCACCACCACTACCACCACTCCCGCCCTGGGCACCACCACTACCACCACTCCCGCCCTGGGCACCACACTACCACCACTCCCGCCCTGGGCACCACCACTACCACAACTCTCGCCCTGGGCACCACCACTACCACCACTCCCGCCCTGGGCACCACCACTACCACAACTCTCGCCTGGGCACACACACTCCCGCCCTGGGCCCCACACTACCACAACTCGCCTGGGCACCACCACTACCACCACTCCCGCCTGGGCACCACCACTACCACCACTCCCGCCCTGGGCACCACCACTACCACCACTCCCGCCCTGGGCACCACCACTACCACCACTCCCGCCCTGGGCACCACCACTACCACACTCCCGCCCTGGGCACCACCACTACCACCACTCCGCCCTGGGCACCACCACTACCACCACTCCCGCCCTGGGCACCACCACTACCACCACTCCCGCCCTGGGCACCACCACTACCACCACTCCCGCCCTGGGCACCACCACTACCACCACTCCCGCCCTGGGCACCACCACTACCACCACTCCCGCCCTGGGCACCACCACTACCACCACTCCCGCCCTGGGCACCACCACTACCACCACTCCCGCCCTGGGCACCACCACTACCACCACTCCCGCCCTGGGCACCACCACTCCCGCCCTCGGCACCACCACTACCACCACCCACACATTGGTTAATATGTAGTAGCTCCTGTCTGAGTGGGTTATATCGAAAAACTGTCATGTAGCGACCATTATTAATTCTCGCAGTGTGCATGAATAAGAGAAGTCAAAGAGAAATGGATGTATCGTTAGCGGCACTTTGTACTAGCGGCACTGTAGATGTGGCACGCTGTGTGGGTGGGGCACTGTGTGTGGGGCTGTGGAAATATATAATCCAGCAGCAATGCGCCAAGTGTTGCAGGAAATGACTGCAACACTTGCAACCATCCACGACACATTTTTTCTTTGACTAAATGGTATTTCGGAGAGAGCTGTTTACACCTGTACACACGTAGAATAAAAAAAAAAAATTGCGTTCAACCCATTTTCTCATTTCGTAATGATATTATTTGATATCTTACACCCTGTATAAGACATCTTTGACGTTAGCACCTTCCATGATCAATTATTTGATATTTAGCCCTGTGATATGACATTCTTGATATGTAGCACCTGTATATTGATATTCTTTGCATGGCACCAAATATCATATTTAGCCCTGAGACATTTTATATTACACCACTATCCTGAGAGCACCACCATTTGACCATTCTCCGCCTGGGCACCACCATACCACTTCCGACTGGGCACCACCACTATCACCATCCCTGCCCTGGGCACCACCTACACCACTCCTGTCCTGGGCACCACAATACTATCATCTGCCCTTGGGCACCACCACTACCACCACTCTCGCCCTGGGCACACCCTGACTCTGACTATGCTACACCATACGACACATTGTTACACCTGAATTGTACTCTTCTGAGTGCACCTTATATCGAATACTGTCAATGTAGCACCTTATTACATTCTCGCATGTGCACCTGTATATGACATCTAAGAGCACAATTGATTATCTTTGTAGTAGCACTGTACTAGTATCTTTGATGTGCACGCTGTGTATATGACACTTTGATGTAGTGTTAGAATTTTTATATCTCAGCACTGTAATGCATCAAGTAGATTGTAAGGAAATGATCGTTAGCACACTTGATACATACGACACTTTTTGATTGTGCACCTGATAATGGTACTTCTTGAGAGACTGTGTAATGACACTGATACTAGCACTAGTATAATGACATCTGATATGTACACGTATAAACATTCTCTATTATCGTACACTGATATGACTTCTTTGATATGTTAGCACCGGGTATAATGACATTCTTTGATACGTTAGCACCTGATAATGATATCTTTGATAGTTAGCACTGATAATGAATTCTTTGATATGTTAGCACCTGTATAATGACATTCTTTGATAGTTAGCACCTGTATAATGAATTCTTTGATATGTTAGCACCTGTATAATGATATTCTTTGATATGTTAGCACCTGTATAATGATATTCTTTGATATGTTAGCACCTGTATAATGATATTCTTTGATATGTTAGCACCTGTATAATGATATTCTTTGATATGTTAGCACCTGTATAATGACATTCTTTGATATGTTAGCACCTGTATAATGATATTCTTTGATATGTTAGCACCTGTATAATGAATTCTTTGATATGTTAGACCTGTATAATGACATTCTTTGATATGTTAGCACCTGTATAATGATATTCTTTGATAGTTAGCACCTGTATAATGACATTCTTTGATAGTTAGCACCTGTATAATGACATTCTTTGATACGTTAGCACCTGTATAATGACATTCTTTGATACGTTAGCACCTGTATAATGACATTCTTTGATATGTTAGCACCTGTATAATGATATTCTTTGATATGTTAGCACCTGTATAATGACATTCTTTGATACGTTAGCACCTGTATAATGACATTCTTTGATATGTTAGCACCTGTATAATGACATTCTTTGATATGTTAGCACCTGTATAATGACATTCTTTGATACGTTAGCACCTGTATAATGACATTCTTTGATACGTTAGACCTGTATAATGACATTCTTGATACGTTAGCACCTGTATAATGACATTCTTTGATACGTTAGCACCTGTATAATGACATTCTTTGATACGTTAGCACCTGTATAATGACATTCATTGATACGTTAGCACCTGTATAATGACATTCTTTGATATGTTAGCACCTGTATAATGACATTCTTTGATACGTTAGCACCTGTATAATGACAATCATTGATACGTTAGCACCTGTATAATGACATTCTTTGATACGTTAGCACCTGTATAATGACATTCTTTGATACGTTAGCACCTGTATAATGACATTCTTTGATACGTTAGCACCTGTATAATGACATTCTTTGATACGTTAGCACCTGTATAATGATATTCTTTGATATCGTTAGCACCTGTATAATGACATTCTTTGATACGTTAGCACCTGTATAATGACATTCTTTGATATGTTAGCACCTGTATAATGACATTCTTTGATATGTTAGCACCTGTATAATGACATTCTTTGAATACGTTAGCACCTGTATAATGACATTCTTTGATATGTTAGCACCTGTATAATGACATTCTTTGATATGTTAGCACCTGTATAATGACATTCTTTGAATCGTTAGCACCTGTATAATGACATTTTTTGATACGTTAGCACCTGTATAATGACATTCATTGATACGTTAGCACCTGTATAATGACATTCTTTGATATGTTAGCACCTGTATAATGACATTCTTTGATACGTTAGCACCTGTATAATGACATTCTTTGATACGTTAGCACCTGTATAATGACATTCTTTGATACGTTAGCACCTGTATAATGACATTCTTTGATACGTTAGCACCTGTATAATGACATTCTTTGATACGTTAGCACCTGTATAATGACATTCTTTGATACGTTAGCACCTGTATAATGACATTCTTTGATACTGTTAGCCCTGTATAATGATATTCTTTGATAGTTAGCACCTGTATAATGACATTCTTTGATAGTTAGCACCTGTATAATGACATTCTTTGATATGTTAGCACCTGTATAATGACATTCTTTGATCGTTAGCACCTGTATAATGACATTCTTTGATACGTTAGCACCTGTATAATGACATTCTTTGATACGTTAGCACCTGTATAATGACATTCTTTGATACGTTAGCACCTGTATAATGACATTCTTTGATACGTTAGCACCTGTATAATGACATTCTTTTGATACGTTAGCACCGTATAATGACATTCTTGATACGTTAGCACCTGTATAATGACATTCTTTGATACGTTAGCACCTGTATAATGACATTCTTTGATACGTTAGCACCTGTATAATGACATTCTTTGATACGTTAGCACCTGTATAATGACATTCTTTGATACGTTAGCACCTGTATAATGACATTCTTTGTAACGTTAGCACCTGTATAATGACATTCTTTGATACGTTAGCACCTGTATAATGACATTCTTTGATACGTTAGCACCTGTATAATGACATTCTTTGATACGTTAGCACCTGTATAATGACATTCTTTGATACGTTAGCACCTGTATGCGTTCACATCCTCCTGGCGGACATAGATAAAAACAAAAATATTGGCTATAGTTTCGTATCGTTGCGGACGATACTTGTGTAAGTCTGACCAGCATGTCATTCTGAAGACACGAAGAAATTTTAGGAGGATATAAGGAAAGTCTTCCAATGAGTGACAAAGAATAACATGTCCAATAGTGACTAGTTCCAATTACTAAGATATGGAAAGCGTGAAAAACTCTTAAGGAACACTGTATAAAAACACAAGTGGATCACCAAATAGAACGATTGGAACATGTGAAGGACCTGGGTGTAATAATGTCAGCTGAATAATCTTTTAATTAACACAGTAAGGCAAATATCGCAAAGGCCACGAAAATGATGGGGAGAGGGAGGGGTAAGAACAATCAAAACAAGGGAACTAATGCCAGTGATGACGGTATTTAAATCACTCAAGAGGGAGGGGGGGTGCATGGAGGGTGAGCTTGGAGGTAGGGTTTGGTGGAGGACAGGAGGGAGTTTGGAGGAGGCTCGTGAAGGACGAGCTGAAGGATGCTTCACGTAAAACATAAATGGATCATGTGAAGCAACCTCCAGCTCGTCCTTATTATGTGAGGTTGGTTCATGGGTAGTGGGGTGCAATACCCCACCCCCAGTTACCCATTCATCTACTCACTGAACCTCAACCCCTCCCCCCCTCCACTTTCATTACGTTCTTCGTGCACCCCTTCATCACCCTTTCACTCATAACACTCTCACCCATAATCACCCATCCAAGTACTCGCCTTTCTCTCCACCTTCACCCTCCACTTAAGTCTTCTGAACTTCTGATTATCTACTCAGTATAGGAGTGCTCCTCCGCCACTGTCTCAGCTAACTGCTGCTCACTTACTGCTTCCTGTAAAGATTAGCTGGTTAGGGTCCTTAAGGCTGCACGTCACTTGTTCATTACCAGTCAGGTTACCTTTTATTCCTCTACTAAGATGCAAGTACTTTTTTTTACCACTCTACTAGAGGATAGGTAGCTTCTTTGTGTTGGCAACATCCATCCATAGATAAGAATTGCTTATCCTCCACCGTAAACAGCACCTGCTGCCACGTATTTTTTTTTTTTTGAGAACCATGTTTCGACACACACACAGACACACAAACACACACACACACACACACACACACACAACACACACACACACACACACACACACACACACAAACTGCAGGAGGCCAAGAGAGGAATATGAAGAGAGCAACAGAGCAATGGTGACACACTGGCTCAAGTGGCAAGAGGAGCTCACTCGAGCAGAGCAAAGTCACTGGTTATGGGCGATTTCAACTACAGGGAGATCGACTGGGAAAATCTGGAGCCACACAGGGGTCCCGAAACATGAAGAGCCAAGATGATAGATGTGGTACTGGAAAAACCTCATTCATCAACATGTTAAGGACACTACCAGAGAGAGAGAGGGGAGGATGAACCAGCAAGACTGGACCTTGTGTTCACCCTGAGCAGTTCAGACAATGAGGACATCACATATGAGAGGCCCCTTGGAGCTAGTGATCACGTGGTTGTGTGTTTTGAATACAAAGTAGAGTTACAAGTGGAGAAGGTAACAGGAGTTGAATGAGAAAAAGCCAGACAATAAAACGAGGAACTACACAGGTTTGAGGAACTTCCTGCAGGAGGTTCAGTAGGACAGAGAACTGGTAGGAAAGTCAGTAAACGAAATGATGGACTACATAACAATAATATGCAAGGAGGCAGAGGAAAGGTTTGTTCCCAAGGGTAACAGAAATAATGGGAAGACTAGAACGAGCCCTTGGTTTACCCGAAGGTGTAGGGAGGCAAAAACTAAGTGCACTAGAGAATGGAAAAAGTACAGAAGGCAAAGAACACAGGAAAATAAGGAGATTAGTCGAAGAGCCAGGAACGAGTATGCACAGGTAAGGAGGGAGGCTCAGCGACAATATGAAAACAGCATAGCATCGAAAGTCAAGTCTGACCCAAAACTGCTGTATAGCCACATTAGGAGGAAGACAACAGTCAAAGACCAGGTGATCAGGCTGAGGAAAGGTGGGGAACTCACAAGAAACGGTCATGAGGTATGCGAGGAGCTCAGCACGAGATTTAAGGAAGTATTTACAATGGAGACAGGAAGGGCTCTGGGAAGACAGCACAGAGGGGAACACCAACAGGGAATATGCCAACAAGTGTTGGATGACATATACACAACGGAGACGGTGCAGAAGCTGCTAAATGACCTTGATGCCTCAAAGGCGATGGGACCGGAAAACATCTCCTCGGGGGTCCTTAGAGAAGAAGCAGAGATGCTATGTGCCACTAACCACAATCATCAATACATCCCTTGAAACTGGCAACTACCTGAGGTATGGAAGACGGCAAATGTAGTCCCCATTTTTAAGAAAGGAAAGAATAACGAGGCACTAAACTACAGACCAGTGTCTCTGACGTGTATAGTATGCAAAGTCATGGAGAAAATTATCATGAGGAGAGTGGTGGAGCACATGGAACGGATCAAGATTGTAAACGACAACCAGCACGGATTCATGAAAGGCAAATCCTGTGTCAAAACCTTCTGGAGTTTTATGATAAGGTAATAGAAGTAAGACACGAGAGAGATAGGTGGGTTGACTGCATTTTCCTAGACTGCAGGAAGGCCTTGACACAGTTCCTCACTTGAGATTAGTGCAGAAACTGAAGGATCAGGCGCATATAACAGGATGGGTCCTGTAATGGACCAGAGAATACCTGACAGGGAGACAACGAGTCATGGGTACGTGATGAGGTATCACAGTGAGCGCCTGCAAAGAGCGGGGTCTCACAAGGGTCAGTTCTAGGACCAGTATTATTCTTGGTATATGTGAATGACATGATGGAAGGGATAGACTCAGAAGTGTCCCTGTTCGCAGATGATGTGAAATTAATGAGGAGAATTAAATCAGATGAGGATCAGGCAGGACTACAAAGAGACTTGGACAGGCTAAACACGTGGCTCAGCAACTGGCTTCTCGAATTCAACCCTTCCAAATGCATAGTCATGAAGATTGGGGAAGAACAAAGAAGACCGCAGACAGAGTATAGGCTAAATGGCCAAAGACTGCAAACCTCACTGAAGGAGAAAGATCTTGGGGTGAGCATAACACCGAGCACGCCTCCGGAAGCATGCATCAATCAGATAACTGCTGCAGCATATGGGTGCCTGGCAAACCTGGGAATAGCGTTCCGTTACCTTAGTAAGGAATCGTTCAAGACACTGTACACCGTGCACGTATGCAGTACGTATGCAGCACCAGTTTGGAACCCACACCTGGTCAAACACGTCAAGAAATTAGAGAAAGTGCAAAGGTTGGCAACAAGGTTAGTTTCGGAGCCCAGGGGAATGTCCTACGAAGAAAGGTTGAGGGAAATCGGCCTGACGACGCTGGAGGACAGGAGGGTCAGGGGAGACATGATAACGACATACAAAATACTGCGTGGAATAGATAAGGTGGACAAAGACAGGATGTTCCAGAGATGGGACACAGAAACAAGGGGTCACAACTGGAAGCTGAATACTCAGACGAGTCACAGGGATGTTAGGAAGTACTTCTTCAGTCATAGAGTTGTCAGGAAGTGGAATAGTTTAGCAAGTGATGTAGTGGAGGCAGGAACCATACATAGCTTTAAGACGAAGTATGACAAAGCTTAGGGAGCAGAGAGAGAGAGCGGATCTAGCAGCGATCAGTGAAGAGGCGGGGCAAGGAGCCGAGTCTCGACCCCTGCAACCGCAATTAGGTGGGTACACATTAATGTTGTTTCTCATACAATCTTACCTAATATGTCTTGTTGTCAGTATTACATTACTTTTCTAGTATGTCTTCTATTATTGACTAATCTTTGAGCTCAACCTCCAACCCTAAGGATAAACTCCCAGCCTCCAGATATGAGATGAAAAGTATCTCCCGTCTCGTCTTCTGATATTCCCCAGTGAGCCCCAGCCTCCCAACTCTCCTATTCTCCACCTCGAGAATTAACTTTCAAGGTCATCCTCAAAGCCCCGTGGTCGGGGGAAACATTCCCATAGTTCGTCCTCCAAGCCTCAGCCTCCCAACTCTATTCTCCATCACACTCTTTTCCTCCCACACGACGTATAAAATACTGAGAGGGATTGACAAGGTGACCAGGGACAGAATGTTTCGGAGATGGGACACAGGAACTAGGGGACACAGTTGGAAGTTGAAAGTTCAGACGGGTCATAGGCATGTTAAGAAGTATTTCTTCAGCCTTCGAGCTGTCAGGAAGTGGAATAATCTAGAGAGTGAAGTGGTAGAGGCGGGATCCACACGTAGCTTAAAAAGGTAAGATAAAGCCATTGGAGCAGGGAGAGAGAGGGGACCTAGTAGTGACTACAGGAGAGGCGGGGCCAGGAGCTGTGAATCGACAACCATGTACAGGTGAGTACACACATTCCTTCGTTAGGAGTCTGGCACTGAGTGAGAGGGCTATAGACAGCGGCAGAGTAGGGTAATGGGGGGCAGGGGAAGTCGGGCTGGACAGTCTGGCAGGGGTGGCGCCCCCTTCATCGTTAGCTTCCCTGAGTTAGAAGAAAGTCTAGAGGGTGAAAATCTGGAGGGTCTGTGGCATGTTCCAAGTGGCTCGTGCAACACACTGTGTGGAACAAGTCTATATGGGATAAAAACCTTCCTGGAAGATAGCGTGCAACTCATCCCCGTGTGACAGCCACAGCACACTGCGGATGTATATGGAATATGGGGATGCGTCATATTGTTTAATTTTTTGGCTCTGTGACGTTGCTGCTTCCTAGGTCAGGCCGGTTAGGTTACTTTAGGTTACGTTACGTTACGTTATGCGAACCTTATGATGATTTGATGCCAAGAATTGAACTTGATTACCTCCCATTCCTCAGACGCTGGATAACCCCCTTGAGTTTAACGCTTCCCACAGAATAAGACAACAACAACAACAACAACAACAACAACAATAATAATAATAACAACAAGAAGGAGAAGAAGAAGAAGAAGAATCCATTGATAAGTACATTACAAAAACCGGCCATGATACTTCTGGTAACGAAGCCGAGGAGCAAACACGCAACGTTCAAATCTGAACGTCGATCACTCTTGGTGTCCTGTGTGTGTGTGTGTGTGTGTGTGTGTGTGTGTGTGTTACTCACCTAGTTGTACCCACTTAGTTGAGGTTGCAGGGGTCGAGTCCAAGCTCCTGGTCCCGCCTCTTCACTGGTCGCTACTAGTCACTCTCTCTGAACCGTGAGCTTTATCATACCTCTGCTTAAAGCTATGTATGGATCCTGCCTCCACTACATCGCTTCCCAAACTATTCCACTTCCTGACTACTCTGTGGCTGAAGAAATACTTCCTAACATCCCTGTGATTCTCCTGTGTCTTCAACTTCCAACTGTGTCCCCTTGTTGCTGTGTCCCATCTCTGGAACATCCTGCCTTTGTTCACCTTGTCAATTCCTCTCAGTATTTTGTATGTTGTTATCATGTCCCCCCTATCTCTCCTGTCCTCCAGTGTCGTCAGATTGATTTCCCTTAACCTCTTCTCGTAGGACATACCTTCTAGCTCTGGAACTAGTCTTGTTGCAAACTTTTGCACTTTCTCTAGTTTCTTTACGTGTGTGTGTGTGTTAGTTACCATTTTGTCCTAGGCACACGTCGATTAGACACTAGGCCTGTGTGTGTGTGAATCAGGTGTGTGTGTGTGTGTGTGTGTGTGTGTGTGTGTGTGTGTGTGTGTGTGTGTGTGTGTGTGTGTGTGTGTGTGTGTGTGTGTGTGTGTGTGTGTGTGTGTGTGTGTGTTTGTGCGCGCCACGGTCAGCCAGATTCGAACTAATGTTTGGAAGGCGGCACAGCTCCCAACATGATGCCCCAGACCACTCAGCCACAGATGCGTCCAAATGCTTGGTAGGCTAACTGGTGTGCCCGGCACTAGGAAGAAACATGACTTGTAACGAGGCTACCTAGCATTATGAGGAATCTGTGGCTGAGTGGTCCAAGGCATCATGCAGGGAACCATGCCACCTACCAAATGTGGGTTCGAATCCTGTTGGCCCCAATCTTTCTCTGTATATACCTGCGCTTGTTTCTGTGTGGTGCAATGATATAGTATCGCTCGTGTGGGTCAGAACATGCAGGAGAAAGAAATAGCTGGAAACCATGCCTAAGACTCACTCATGTGCTAGGCGTTAGGAAGAAATATGGCTTGTAACCAGGCTACCTAGCTGACCTCTCTCTCTACGCACGGCACGATAATATATATATATATATATATATATATATATATATATATATATATATATATATATATATATATATATATATATACATACATATATAATATAGGGAGGTACCACCTCTAGAACTGTCATAGGGATCCTCATCCTCAGAGAAAAGAATAAACTTGCTTCAGGGAAAACTCAAGGTTCTCCCTGAAGCTGTTTGAGAATTTTCTCCTACCACCCCCTATATTTCAAGTATGTTTTATTTAAAGACAAAATACATTTGGCCAAACATTCACAAAAATACAACAGAAAGTAAAACAACATAGGTAACTCAGAGCTACATCTCGAATACTTCGTCCAGCTCCCTTGCGGTGGGCTGCGTGCCCAGAATGCTGCAGGCATTTCCTCTCTGGATCGCAACACTGAGTCTCTGAAAGAGGAAGCTGGTCGCCCTGTGGTCCTTGGTTTCTATGATGAGCTTTTCACCCACCTCTTTGAGGAACTTTAGAGCACACTTGCCCCATGCTCCAAGGGTCTCCGACCCTATTGGAATGAAGTTATAGCAAGGGGGAAGGTCTTCATATTCTCGGATCTTCTGGGTCTCCCTGTGGCTGGCAGCTCCACCCCCTTCCACTACAGAGTATGGCAAGTAGGTGTCTGCCAATGTGGCAGCACAGGTGTAGTCCCAGGCAATCCACTTTCCATCCTTCCAGGGTAGCATAGTGGCTCCATCAGGACGCTTTTGACTTCCATCAGACCTCTGTACTTGGGGTTCCCGTTGAGCTGGGCAACGGGCTGTGGCGAGGCTTCTCTTTATTATGTCATTGATCTCCTCATGACTGGCATACTTCCCTTCTGCTGTGTGGCACACGAGACCATGAAGTCCGAATTGATCAGCTGTCGCCCTGCCGCAAATACACCTATGTTCGGTGAGGATGGGGGCGGCTAGGCGAAGAGCAACACCAATCCGAATGGCCTGTGGGTCGAGACGGGTGCCC
>NC_069430.1:32062473-32077473 GCF_026875155.1 Cherax quadricarinatus | reverse complement strand
TACCGCGCGTCGTCCCGACACGACAATACTGGTGGTAAAAGAAACTCGGTCTCTCTCTCGTAGGAACAGGGCACAGAACACAAAATAAAAACATATATATACATATGAACATGGAAAAAAAACTTCCTACAGAGAGGGAAGAAAAAAAACATGTGGGTGTGCTAAACATCGTGGTCAAAGGCAGTGAGCGTCGAAGGGCATCACTGCACGCCTTCCAGCGTCTGGACAGATACTGCAACATGGGAGACATCGCTGCGGCTGAGCTGTGACGTAACAGGTTACGGTCTCCTCTGGAACGGTGAAGCAGTCATCGTAGGAGTTGCTGCAGGTTTCACTCAACCTGGGGCACAACATGCTGGTGCCCTCGAGTGAGGCATCGACAAAACTCGGCAACTGGGCAGGACTTCTGGCAAGCGACTCAGGAGGACACTTCTCGACTGGTACTGTCGCTGGACTGTCACTGCCGGCGAGCGTGGAGCGAGTTGTGGAGCGAGTCGTGGCAGAGACGACTGGGCGAAACATCTGGGAGTCATAACATCATACACCAAACTGCAGTGAGAGAGCTAGCAGTCAAAGTGACATCTTCTTTGTGCAGGCTGCTCACTGAAGCTTGTGACATGAGGCTGACACAGCGCCTGCCGACAGGGCTAACTGCGGCTTGGCGAGTATCAATCGGCAGTTGGAGTTATAGCAGAAGTTAGTCTAAGCGTCCCCAGACTTGTTTCTCTACATACAACTGCACTCTGACAGTCTGGAGGTGAAGTGAAACAAATCTCGATGGGAATCGTAGCAGGTACGATTCTGAAGAACAACACGAGCGATGAGCATAAAAGATTTCTGTACAAGGGGGCTCGGGCTCAGGGCTGTCTGATAGCTGTCAAACACACTGGTCACACGGGTGACTTAACACAGTGGTGTTACTCAGGTCTGGCTCAGACCTCACTGGACACACGGAAACTTTACACACACACCGCGGTACAACATGGCTTAAACTAGCAAATGATACTTTTCTGTGCATAAAACTGACTAAGACATACTAAAATGTGAGAACACTGACTGAGAGGAATTAATTAACACACGACATATATTTTCTCTCAATCTTCTCGACAATACTAAAATAATTACTAGAAACACTTGATGTGACATCATGTGATGTCAGGCGTGATGACGTCAGCAGCACTGACGTCAGCAGAATCTCGAGGTGGGCGTCAGCACATGTGACATCAGCAGCACTGTGACGTCAGCAGACATCTCGAGGTGACGTCAGCAGACATCTCGAGGTGACGTCAGCAGACATCTCGAGGTGACGTCAGGCAGACATCGTGACATCATGAAGTCGGGCAGCATCGTGGGTGATGTCAATGTGATGTGGGCAGTAGACCACAGCATGAGGCCTGGGACATCTGGCTCGGTAACTCACGTGGTTTGTAGATCCACGTGACATCGCCCACACCCACGTGGCGTCGGGATCCACATGGCGTCGTGATCTACGTGGCATGCTGGTCCACGTAGCTTTGAGTGGCCTCGGGCACTCGGATACACAGCTCTGGCAATGAATCACACGAAAAACAGCAGAAAACACAGCAGAGGGAGTGGGCAGTGGTGAGTGTATGGTAATGTGGTGGCGAGGAGCGTGGGTGAGTGTATGGCAGGGGAGCATCTGGCCATTCCTCCTCCTCTCACCCACAAACACAGGGAAACACACTGGATGCAGAAATTGCCACAAAACTCACCTCTGGCTTGCTGAAACAGCTGTGCTGAGCTGAACAACAAAAGCAACATACAAGTGACGCTGAACACGTGACTCGAGAAACAGTGTGGGACACTGTGCGTGGAGTCACTGGGACGCCACTTACAATTCTCGAAGAAATTCGGTAAATTTCGGCTGGATCCTGCTTGTACCTGTGTCTGGATGCTGAAACGTGCAGACACGACATCAGGATAACTCGTTGAGAGACGGATGCTTCTTGTATGGGATGATGAAGTGAAGATGACTTCATCCCTCTTCCTTCCTCGCTTTGGGCAAACACACTGCTGCGACCACCGCTGGTACCAATATAACAGGATTGTTTGGTAAGCTGTAGCGGGAGTTAATGATACGTCTTCGGAGGCTTCTTACTTTATTGTTAAGTAGTGGTGGGTACACAGGCTTGTGTGTTTGTGCCCATGGCCCGGGCAGGGCCATCCCACGAGAGAGAGCTGGGAGTACTTGTGTCTTGCTGCTAGGCCGCTGTGTGAGTGAGGCGGAGGCATGGGCCGGCAGGCTGGCATGCCTACCGAGAGGCCTGGCTACAGAGGGCAGCACCTGAGTGGCACGAAATATGAACTAAGCTGTACTGTGCAGACAGTACAGGCTGTCTACAGACACTCACACACACACACACACACACACACACACACACATACACACACACACACACACACATACACATGCACACACATACATAAACACATACAACACACACACACACAAACACACCACACACACACACACACACTATATATATATACACACACACAACCTCACACATCACACACACCACACCACACCACACACACACACACCACACACACCCACACACACACACCACACACAATCCACACACACACACACACACAACACACCACACACACCACACCCACACACACACCCACACACACACACACACACACACACCCACACACACCACACACACACACCACACATACACACCCACACACACACCACACACACACCACACACACACAAACCCCACACACACACACACACATGCACATACACACACACACACACACACACACACACACACACCATTACACACCTAAACACTTGACACAAACACTTGACACAAACACGTACCCCTCCTCCCTAGCCACCCCTCCCCTTCCCTAACCACCTAACCTTAGCCACCTACCCCTCCCCCAAACCACCTTAACCCTCTCCTCTAAACCGTCTAACCCCCCAACTACTCCCTCCCTCCAATAACCATCCTCCCCCTCCCCCATAACCATCCAACCCCTCTTCCCTCAAACCATCTAATCCCCCTTTTTTCCCCCAACTAGCTCTACCCCTCCAAATAACATCCTCCCCTCCCCCACAACCATCCATCCCTCTCCTCCTAACCATCGATTCCCCTATTTTCCTCCCCCCTAACCACCAGTCCCCTTCTGTGGAGCAATGGGTGAACCTAGAACCAGGGATGAGGCAAGGGGCTCCAAGGACGGAATCTGGGAGGGAGGGAGGAATGGGGAGGTATAGAGCTCAAAAAAAGGGAGGAAGACTGGGGAAGGAGAGACTAGATGAGCTGGGGAATAGGAAGATGGAAGAGAGGTTAGCAGCTGAAGTAAAAAAATGGGTTATTTTTTTACAGAAGGTGGAAGCAACAGGACACGCAGCAGGAAATCAAGATAGAGAGATTAGAAGGAGTAGCTGAGACATCTGAAACAGCACAGGAGACAAAGATATTACAGAAGTGCATCTGGACAATGGCTACATCAAACACAGACAACAGGGTCGAAGGAAGCCTTGGAAAATAAACTGTTTGCAGAGGTCCTGTCAAACCCAATGAGGCAAAAACAAAGGCAGGGAGACCACTAGGACAGATGAGAGATGTTTGGAAGACATTGAAGAACTAGGTCATGTGCAAGGACCTTACCAGGTACCTGTGGGAGGCAGGAACCGGGTGAGCAGAAGGACAAACCAAGAATGCATAGCGGGCATAACTAGGGAATGGGACTGAAGGAAGGAACACTCCACAGTTAGAAAACTAAAACTCATCAGAGGATGCAATGGGGAGTCACAGTGGGAGGTGGAAAGGGTGGAGATCCGTGTTTGCTCTATGGGCTGGACGAAGTTAAAGGGGAAACTTATGATGAAACAAAGCAGGAGGAGAAAAAGAAAGCGACTGAAGATATCATGAAGGTGATAGGCGAGGGGGACATGACCCAGGTGGCAAAAAATTTTCGGAGAATTGGGTGGTTCACAACAGAAAAGGAATCGGCCCTCTCAAAGTAAATTTCAAGGCTGAATAACCGAACCATGATACCTGCAGGAGAAAAGCAGGGGGGTGAGAGGACAAGAGGAGTTCAAGAGTGTGGACTCGATCGAGGACAGAACACAGACGAAAGGAAGACGATGAAAAAGAAGAGTTCAAAAACGAAAGGAAGATAGAAATGGGAGGAAATGAAAATGGAGAGCTGATATAAACCAAGGATCAAGGTAAAGGACAAGCACACCCCAGAAACACCTGCAGAAGGACTCCAGCCACGGACACCCCCAAGGCAGTTGAACAATCCAAACCAAACCATCACACACCGTTCCTCTGTTTCCACCCCCCGCACCACTGTCTCTGTATTTTGAAAGAGTTGAAGGTTTGGTACACAAATGCAGATGGATTAATGAATAAACATGAGGAATGGCAAGAAAGGAATCAATGAGGAAGTCCCAGGACATCTAGCAGTTACAGAACAAAACTCATGGAGACAATAACAGATGCAATCTTCCCACTCAGGATACAGATCATGAGGAAAGATTGAAGGGGCAGGGGGGGAGGTGGGGTTGCTCTTGCTCGTAAAAAACAGATGGAAAATTCGAGAAAATGGAAGGCATAGAGAGATGGAGAAAAGTGAACTACATAGCAGGTTATACTTCAGTATGGGGGGGAAACACAAATTGGTCATTGCAGTGATGTATAATCACCACTGAACTGCAGGGGCAAGAGAGGAATATGAAGAGAGCTAAACAGAGCAATGGTGGACACACACTTGCTGAGGTGCTAGAAAGAGCTCATTCCAGCAGAGCAAGTTGCTGGTTATGGGGGATTTCATCCACAGGGGGTGTAGACTTCGGAAAAACCTGGAGCCACATGGGGGTCCTGAAACATGGCGAGCCTGATGATGAGATGTGGTGCTGGAAACCTCATTTGCACAAACATGTTAAGGACACTACCAGAGTGAGAGGAGGTTGAACCAGCAGAATGGACCTTGTGTTCACCTGGGCAGACTAAGAACATGAGGACATCAAGTATAAGGTCCCCTAGGAGCTAGCGACCACGTGGTTCTGTGCTTTGATATACATTAGTTGAGCTGCCAGTGGAGAGGAATAACAGGAGTTGAATGGGAAAGCTTGACTATAAAAGATGGGGGACTACATAGGGTTGAAGAGGATACTTCCTGCGGGAGGTCCAGTGGGACAGAGAACGGCAGGAAAGCCAGTAAATGAAAGATTGGAATAGTAACAACAAAAGCAAGGAGCAGTGGAAAGGTTTATTCCCAAGGGCAACATTAAAATCGGGTAAGACCAGAACGCGCCGCCCCTGGTTTACACCCGACGGTGTAAGGAGGCCCAAAATAACAATGTGCAATAGGAATGGAAAAGTACAGAAGGCAGAGAACACACGAATATAGGGGAGATCGCCGCAGAGCAGGAATGAGTTGCACTGGTAAGGAGGGAGCCAGCGACAGCATGAAAAAATGAATTAGCCATCGAAGAATCCCCAAGACTTATAGACCCGAAACTGTTGTATAGCCACATTCTGGAGGAAGACAACAGTCAAAAGACCAGGTGAATCTGATTAAGGACAGAAGGTGGAAATCACAAGAATATGATCAGGAGGTATGTGAGGAGCTGAACGGTGATTTTTAAGGAAAGTTTTTACAGTAGAGACAGGAAGGCTGTGGGAAGACAGCACAGAAGGGAACATTCAAGGAGGGAATATACCAACAAGTGTTGGATGACATCGAACACTGAGGAGGAGGTGAAGAAGCTCTTAGAGTGACCGTGACACATCAAAGGCGATGTGGGAACCGGACAACATCTCCCATGGGTCTTAGAGAAGGAGCAGAGATGCTGTTGCCTGCCTCTAACACACTCTTCAACACATCCCTTGAAACTGGGTACAACTACCTGAAGAAAATGGTAGGACAGCTAATGTAGTCCTATATTTAAGAAATGAAACAGAAACGAGGGCATAAAAACTACAGATTGTCGTCTCTGACATGTATTGTGTGCAAAGCATGGAGAAGTTTATCAGGAGGAGAGTGGTTGAACACCTGGAAAGAAAAAATGCCCCCCCCCCCCCCCCCCCCCCCCCCCCCCCCCCCCCCAAAACCCCGAAACAAGATTTAAATGAAACACCAGCATGGGTTCATGGAAGGCAAATCTGATCACAAAACTCCTGGAGTTTTATGAACAAGTGTAACAGAAGTAAGACACGATGAGAGAGGGTGGTGGGTAGATTGCGTTTTCCTAGTCTGCAGGAAGGCCTTGACACAGTTCCCTCAAGAGATTAGTGCAGAAGCTGGAGGATCAGGCGCATGTAAAAAGGGAGGGCTCTGCAATGGATAAGGGAATACCTGACAGGGAGGCAGGCAACGAGTCATGGTACGTGAGAGGTATCACAGTGGGCGCCCCTGTTACAAAGGGTCCCACAGGGGTCAGTTCTAGGACCAGTGCTGTTTTTGATATATGTAAACGACTGATGGAAGGAATTTAGACTCTGAAGTGTCCCTGTTCGCAGATGATGTGAATTTGATGAGAAGAATTGAATCGGACGAGGATGAGGCGGGGACTGCAAGAGACCTGGACAAGCTGGACTTGGTGGCCCAGTAACTGGCTTCTCGAATTCAATCCAGCCAAATGCAAAGTCATGAAGATTGGGGAGGGGCAAAGAAGACCACAGACAGAGTATAGGCTAGGTGGACAAAGACTACAGACCTCACTCAGGGAGAAAGCCCTTGGGGTGACCTAACACCGAGCACATCACCGGAGGCACAAAACCCAAAATAACTGCTGCAGCTACGGGCGCCTGGCAAACCTGAAAAATAGCGTTCCGATACCTTAATAAGGAATCGTTCAAGACACTGTACACTGTGTATGTTAGGCCCATACTGGAGTATGCAGCACAATTGGAACCCACACCTGGTCAAGCACGTCAAGAAGTTAGAGAAAGTACAAAGGTTTGCAACAAGGCTAGTCCCAGAGCTCAAGGGAATGTCGTACGAGGAAAGGTTAAGGGATATCGGATGACGGACACTGGAGGACAAGAAGGGCCAGGGGAGACCTGATAACGACTTTACAAGATATGCGGGGAATAGACAAGGTGGCAGAGATAGGTTTTCCCAAAGGAGGGGGACAAGGGACAAGGGGTCACAACTGGAAGCTGAAGACTCAGACGAGCCCCAGGGACGTTAGGAAGTATTTCTTCAGTCATAGAGTTGTCAGCAAGTGGAATAGCCTTGCAGTGAAGTAGTGGAGGCAGGAACCATACATAGTTTTAAGAAGGGGTTTATGAAAAAAAGCTCAGGAAGCAGGAGAGAGAGGCCCCAAAGTAGCGATCAGTGAAGAGGCGGGGCCAGGAGCTGGTCTCGACCCTGCAACCGCAATTAGGTGAGTACAATTAGGTGAGTACACACACACACACACACACACACCACACCACACACACACACACAAAACAACTATCAACAATCTCCTCTGGGAGGGCCCAGACGAGGTTGCGTCGCCGAGGGCAGTTCAGCCAGGAATCACGACGCTCTGAGTGGCTAGTTATCTGATGGATGAAGCCAGGTAATCTAGAGAGATAATCGGATGAGAGCTGAATCTTGCGAACACTCGTCCCACAAGATTGTCGCTGGAAAAAACAAGTTAAAAAGCATAATCTCTTCTCGCTTTTGATTTAACACGGACCAAGCTTCGTTCTCCCACTAGTTTACGACGAAAGTATTTTGGAATGTTGGTGTGCAGGATGAATGTACGGGTTTAGAGTACATGTACAGTACATGTACAGGCGAACTGTAGCCTAATGATACACTTGCAGTCTGAAGTATTAAACGCCACACAACTTGCTGCTCTGCACTGCGATCCTCTGAGCTAAATACAACCATTACAATTTTCTACTTTAAGGCAAGGTTAGACTTCAGATCTTCGTTCAAAAGTGAAAAGACGAGATTTACCCAGCTTCTGACAGAGCAAAACGTTGTCCCAGGGGAATGCTTGCTCTGCAACGTGTGTCTGTTCTGCAACATTGTCGACAGTACGACATTCGGATCCAGTCTAAGGACGAGCTTATCATTAATTATAGTTAAGAGTTTGAGGTTCAGATGTTGGTGATAGCAGAGAGCTTCATGCGATGTTGTGACACCAGGCTCCGTCACCGATGAAATATTCATTTTGACGCCATAAGCGGTTTTAACGAGGTGTTCACTTTCAGTGGTGGATTACAAGTGCAGGCAGCAGCGATATAATTATAGAGGCCAAGTGCACTCGTCTGATGTTGTTGTGCGGTGATGGTGGTTGGGGTGTTTCAAATAGTGGTGTTGTTTGGGGGTGGTGGTGGTGGTGGTGGTGGTGAGGGTTGTGGGGGGTGGTGGTGGTGGTGGTGGGGGGTGGTGGGGGTGGTGGTGGGGGGTACTATCTGCTTTGCTTCTAAAGCCATTGTTGGTAAACATGTCACGGTTATAAACGGAAAAATCTCACGGCTTTTTTCGCCAATCGAGGGATTTAGCAAGAGGAGTGTAAAGATGCATCCATGTTTACCGAAGAAGCATCTTGTAGAGATATATTTACAGTCTGCATGACAAGGAAGTTATGATATCAAAATGGAAGGTAATGTTGAAGATTGAGACTCTTATGCAACATATGGGAATCTTTATTGAAGAAACGTTTCGCCACACAGTGACTTTATCAGTCTTATTCAAAGCAGGAAGTTATAAGGAGAGGAGGAGTTTGAGGTAACCAGTCCCTCAGCCTGGAGTCGATGTGTTCAGTCCCTCAATCTTGTAGAAAGTACAGCACAGGACCTTAGTAGTGACTTATATACTGTAGTCAGGTATATCGCCACTGTTGGCTTATATACTTGAATACAGGTTTTCAAAAACATTCATCACAACTGTCAGACACTGCAGCATCATGGGATCTTGATACAAAGAAAATTTTTCAAAACTTGTCCAGCCTTTAGGACGAAGACTACTTCGACTAGTGGTGGTACCACTATGACCCCCCCTCCTCCTGCTTCACCTCACCTGACTACAGTATATAGTCACTGCTACGGCCTTGTGCTGTACTTTCTACAAGATTGATGGGCTGAACACATCGACTCCAGGCTGAGGGACTGATTACCTCAAATCCTCCTCACCTTATACCTTCCTGCTTTGTATAAGATGATGAAGCCACTGTGTGGCGAAACGTTTCTTTAATAAAGATTCCCATATGTTGCATAAGAGTCTCAATTCTTCAGCTTGTCGGTTTTCAAACAATTCATCACATGAAAGGCAATATTGATTACCAACCTTCATGCCATATGAAAATTTAATCAACCGCAAATGATAGCTATTCTATACAATCAATAAAAAAAAATACATTACACAAAGAAGTCTTGGTGCCTACACAAGTGCTTACAAAGGCGTGCAACTCACCTGCACATGACGCCAGCTGGTCTGCGTAGCGAATTTTTGCGTAGATACCATTATTTTTAACAAATAAATCCACAAACTACAGTGAGTGAATAATAACGCGACCACTGCGACCACTCTCTAGGTATGCAGAGGAAGACCTTATCCTCCTATGAAAGCACCCCAGACAACCCTAGAGCAAAGGCACACTGGGGAAATTGGCAGGCGCATTTTACTGTTAGGGAGACACTGAACAACAGAATGACGACCCGTGTTCCACACTGGTCTCAAGTGCCAACACCTGTATTAACAACCATTAAGCCTTATTTTAGTAAACTCTGTAAAAGGATGGCTAAGGACGTAGTAAAAGAAACGTTTTCTTAATGAAATTTTCCCCAAATATTGCACCCATATATATACATGTATTTTATATATATAAAATATATTATATATATATATATATATATATATTTTATTATATTTATATTATATATATATATATTTATATATATATATATATGTCGTGCCGAATTAGGCAGAACTTGCGATCTTGGCTTTAAATAATAATTTCGCCAAAATCATTCTGAACCTAACGAAAAAAATATATTTGATTGTGTTTGTTTAGTACTAAATTATTGTAAATGTATTTAAAATATATTTTTTTTCGATTAAGCTAAAATAAATTGTTCTTGTTATAATAAGGTTAGTAAGTTTTCTAAGTTCCTTTTGGTGCAAAATTTTAAATTTTTACATCAACATTAATAAAAAAAATTATCTTTAAAGTATAAGAAAAAATTTTTAGAAACGATTTAAATTTTAAAAATGGTTCTTGAAATTGCCCAGTTTTACTATTCGGCACGAATATATATTTATATATATATATTTATATATATTTATATATATATATATTATTTTATATATATATTTTATATATTTTATTATATATATTATATATATAATAAAATTTAATATGCATGCAATAAGATACGTAAACAGGTGATTTCAAAATATGCAAAACCCATGTAAAAGATAGAGAAGTTCCAAGCATTTTCTGACTACTCACGTGAGTAGTCACGAAAGCGCTTGGAATTCTTATTCTTTACGTGGTTGTTTTGCATATATATATTTTATATTATTATTTTTTATATATATATATATTATAATATATATATATATATATATTTATATATATATATATATGTATTATATATATTATTTATATATTTATATATATATATATAATATTATATTAAAATATTATTTTAATATATAATATATAATATTTTTTTGAAATAAGATCACAGTAAAAGGTGTTTTAGAATATGAAAAACAACCAATCTGAAAAAATAGAGAAATTCCAAGCGCTTTGTGAACCACTTTATAAAGGAACTAGTTCCTTGATAATGTGAGTAGTTCCAAAAAGCGCTTGGAATTTCTCTTTCTTTCAGGGGGTTTGTTTTGAAATTTTATATTATATAAATATATATTTATATATATATAAAATTTATATAAAATATATTTTATTATATATATATATAATTATATAATTTATATATTTTACACCCCACACACACAATAAACAGTGATGGGGGATACTGAGGCATTGCACTCTCTGGATTTCGGCTCACACACTCTCCAATGGACCGTGGGTGCTCTCCACGCGTAAAATTTTTGAGGTGCACGCGGCCAAAATGTCTCGATGACAGTAATCCTGAATAATCTCCTCATAATCCTACAGGTGGAAAAAAATTTAAAATGTTTGCACACGATTCATTCGTCATGTTTTTTGTAGTGACGCGAAGTGTTTTGAGTAACTCAAAAATCACAAAGCTTCACTGTAATTTTTTTGGGGGTGAATTCATGTCTACACAAATAGCTCATTACAACTGTAACCAGATATAAACATATGAATGGTTCATTACCTCTGTTACTTGGCTTAGGTATAAAATTTCGGGGCCCAGTTTCTGGATCCATTATGTGTCTCTCTCTAATATTTTGACTCTCACAGGATGTGTATAGTGTGCGTAATAAAGCTATTGAACTAACACACACACACACACACACACACACACACACACACACACACACACACACATGACGGAAGGAATAGACTCTGCGGTGTCCCTGTTTGCAGATGACGTGAAGTTGATGAGAAGAATACACTCGATCGAAGACCAGGCAGAACTACAAAGGGATCTGGACAGGCTGCAGAACTGGTCCAGCAATTGGCTCCTGGAGTTCAATCCCACCAAGTGCAAAGTCATGAAGATTGGGGAAGGGCAAAGAAGGCCGCAAACGGAGTACAGTCTAGGGGGTCAGAGACTACAAACCTCACTCAAGGAAAAGATCTTGGGGTGAGTATAACACCAGGCACATCTCCTGAAGCGCACATCAACCAAATAACTGCTGCAGCATATGGGCGCCTAGCAAACCTCAGAACAGCATTCCGACATCTTAATAAGGAATCGTTCAGGACCCTGTACACCGTATACGTTAGGCCCATATTGGAGTATGCGGCACCAGTTTGGAACCCACACCTAGCCAAGCACGTAAAGAAACTAGAGAAAGTGCAAAGGTTTGCAACAAGACTAGTCCAGAGCTAAGAGGTATGTCCTACGAGGAGAGGTTAAGGGAAATCAACCTGACGACACTGGAGGACAGGAGAGATAGGGGGACATGATAATGACATACAAAATACTGAGAGGAATTGACAAGGTGGACAAAAAACAGGATGTTCCAGAGATTGGACACAGTAACAAGGGGACACAGTTGGAAGCTAAAGACACAGATGAATCACAGGGATGTTAGGAAGTATTTCTTCAGCCACAGAGTAGTCAGTAAGTGGAATAGTTTGGGAAGCGATGTAGTGGAGGCAGGATCCATACATAGCTTTAAGCAGAGGTACGATAAAGCTCACGGCTCAGGGAGAGTGACCTAGTAGCGATCAGTGAAGAGGCGGGCCAGGAGCTCGGACTCGACCCCGCAACCTCAACTAGGTGAGTACAACTAGGTGAGTACACACAAACACACACACACAAACACACACACACAAACACACACACACACACACACACACACACACACACACACACACACACACACACACACACACACACACACACACACACACACACACAAACACACACACATTTGCCGAAAGTGGAAGTTGAACTGTGTGTCTGTGAGCGTCACTTTTGTAACGGAGTTGCGAGCCGGAAGGAGCTTTACAAAGGTACTACAATCAGTCATCACACAGGAATTACACACGACTCTCACTCCCATGGTAAAGGTGACGCTTAAGATAAATGTGGCTCAGTGCTGACCTTTATCAACTTAATAACACGGCGGAGAATTGTCATATGATAATATACATATGCAACTCTTGGGTATCTTAATTTATCTTCATCAGAAAAGGATAATTTGAGGGACGCGCCTTTTAAATTTCATCAATTGTACCCCAAATCCCTGAAACATACGAAAAGAAAAAAGTTATGACGACTTTCCCGGTCGGGCCCGACCTTTTAAAAAAAGTCACACTAACACAGATGGTGAGGGAGACGGGTTTTATATATGAGGGGGGGGGGGGGGGGACAAAAGACGGGACAAAGGGGAGGAAGAAAAGAAGTGGAAAAGTGGTGGTAGGGGGTAATGCGGGGTTGGGGGGGAAAGTAGTAGTAATATTTGTGGTAGTAGTAAGTAGGGGGTAGTGGTGGGAATAAAGGGGGAAAGTAAAAACGAGGCAATGGTAGTAGTAGAGTGGTAGTCGTAATAGTGGTGCAGTATTATTTAGTAGTAGTAGTAGAAAGTAGAAAGTAGTAGTGTAGTAAAAAATTTTTGGGGCAGTAGTAGAAATTTTTTTGAGTAGTAATAGTAATAGAAAAGTGGGAGTAAGTTTTAAAGACAAAAAAAGGGAAAGCACGCAGGAGAGAAAATTGCCCACAAAGGCCTTTATATCATTTATTATACCAGTAAATTATAAGGAGTATGGCTTTGCTGCGCTTTACTCCCAAAAACACAGTGTGAAAATAAAGCGGGCTTTTTTTTCCACCATGTTTGTTGGAAAGGGTTCTGCCAACCAGCACAAACTCCTACCCTAAATTTAAACCCCCCGGGGCTAGTCGCTATTTATCTCCCCAAATCTCTCAATTAAACAAATTTTCTTCCCACTGGCTTTTTCTGAAACGGGGTCTACATTTTTTTCCCCCCATCAAGGGCAATTTTTCCCCCTTTTTTTTTTTTTAATTTGGGGAAAGGGGGGGAAAAAAAAAGGGGGTTTTTTTCCAAAAGAAAAGGGGAAAATTTTTTTTTCCCCCCCAAATTTTTTCCTGTTTTAAAATTTTTTCCCCCCCCCTTGGGGTTTCCCCCCCCCCCCTTTATTTTGGGGGAAAAACCCCCCCTTTTTTTTTTTCCCCCCTTTTTAAAAATAAACCCCCGGGAAAATTTTTTTAAAATTTTTAAAAAAAAAAAGGGGAAAAAACCAAAAAGGGGCCCCGGGGGGGTTTTTAAAAAGGGGGGGTTTTTAAAAGGGAAAGGGGTTTAAAATTTTAAAAGGGGTTTTAAAATTGGGGGGGGGGAAAAAAGGAAAAATTTTTTAAAAAAAAAAAAACATTAAACTTTAAAGGGGGGGGTTTTTTTTTAAAAAAAGGGGGAAAAAAATTTCCCAGGAAACCCCGGGGAAAAAAAAAGGCCCCCTTTTGGGCCCCAAAAAGGGGGGGGGTTTTTTTTTTTTTTAAATTTTTAAAAAATTTTTAAAAGGGGGGGTTTTTTTTTTCTTTTTTGAAAGGGGTTTTTAAAAAGTTAAGGGGGGGGGGGGGGGGAAAGGGGGGGGTTTGGGTTTTTTGGGGGTTTGGAAAATTTTTTGGGGGGGGTTTTTTTTGGGGGGGTTTTTTTGGGGGGGGTTTTTTTTTAAAAAGGGGGGGGTTTGGGGGGGGGGTTTGGGGGGTTGGGGGTTTTTTTTTTTGGGGGTGGTTTTTTTCCCCCGGGTTTTTTTTTTTTGGGGGGGGTTTTTAATTTTGTTTTTTTTTGGTTTTTTTGGGGGGGGGGGGGTTTAAAATTTTTTGGGGAGGGTTTTTTTAAAAAATTTTTTTTTGATTTTTTTTTTTAAAAAAAAAAAAAAAAATTGGGGAAAAATTTTTAAACCCCCCCCACAAATTAAAGGGGGGAAAAAAAAAAAAAAAAAAAATTCAAAAAAAAAATTTAAAAGGGAAAAAAAAAATTTTTTTGGGGGGAAAAAAAAGGTTTTGGGGAAAAAAAAAGGGGGGAAAAAAAAAATTTTAAAATTTTAAAATTTAAAAAAAACCCCCCCCCCGGGGGGGGGGGAAAAAAAAAAAAAGGGGGGAAAAAAAAAAAAAAAAAAGGGGGGAAAAAGGGAAATTTTTTTGGGGGGAAAAAAAAGGGGGGGTTTAAAAAAAACCTTTTAAAATGAAACCCCAAAAAAAAAAAAAGGCCCTTTAAAATTTTTGGGGGGGGAAAAAAAACCCCAAAACCCGGGGAAAAAAATCAAAATTTTGGGGGGGGAAAAAAAAAAGGGGGGGGGGGGCCTTAAAATTTTTTTAAAAAAAAATTAAAACTTTTGGGGGATGGCCCCCCCTTTTGGGGGGCCTTTAAAAA
>NC_069430.1:32052533-32061973 GCF_026875155.1 Cherax quadricarinatus | reverse complement strand
GGGGTGGTGGGGGTTAATGGGAGGTGGGGTAGTGGGTGTGTGGGCGGGTGGTGTGGGTAGTGGGGGGTGGGGGTGGGGTGGGTGATGGGGTAGGTGATGGTGGGGTAATGGGTGGTGGGGGTAGTGGGTGATGGGGGTAGGTGGTGGTGTGGGTGGGGTGGTTTGGGCGTGGGTGGTGTGGGTAGGGGGGTGGTGTGGGAGTGGGTGGTGTGGTTAGTGGGTGATGGGGTAGGTGGTGGGTGGGTAATGGGTGGTGTGGGTAGTGGGTGATGTGGGTGGTGGTGTGTGGGTAGGGGTGGTGGGGGTTTGGGGGGTGATGGGGTAGGTGGGGGGGGGTTTTAGTGGGTGGTGGGGTAGTGGGTGATGGGGGGTAGGGGGTGGTGTGGGTAGTGGGTGGTGTGGGTAGTTGGGTGATGTGGGTAGGGGTGGTGTGGTAATGGGTGGTATGGGTGGGGGTGTAGGGGGTGGTGGTGTGGGTAGTGGGTGGTGTGCATATGGGTGATGGGGTAGGTGATGGTGGAGGGGGGGTGATGTAGGTAGGTGATGTGGGTGTGGGTGATGCAGGTAGTGGGTGATGTGAGAGGGGGGGTTTTGTGTGTGTGGGTGATGTGGGTAGGGGGGTGATGTGGGTGGGGGTGATGTGGGTAGGTGGTGGTGTGGGTATAGGTGTGTGGGTAGTGGGTGTGGGGGGTAATGGGGGGGTTTTGGTAGTGGGTGATGTGGGTGGGGGGGTGTGGGTAGGGGGCGGTGTGCGTAGTGGGGATGTGGTTAGGTGGTGGTGTGGGGTAGTGGGGGGTTTGGGGGGTGTGGGCGATGTGGGTGGGTGGTGGTGTGGGTATGGGTGGTGTGGGTAGTGGGTGATGTGGGTAGGTGGTGTGGGTTTTGGGTGGTGTGGGTATGGGTTTTGGTGTGGGTAGGGGGTGGTGTGGGTGTGGGGGGTTTGTGGGTAGTGGGTGATGTGGGTAGGTGGTGGGTGGGTAGTGGGGGGTGTGGGTAGTGGGTGTGCGGGTAGGTGGTGGTGTGGGTAGTGGGTGTTTGGGGGTTGGTGGTGTGGGTTGGGGTAGGTGGGGGTTTTATGGGTGTGGGGGTAGGTGGGGGTGTGGGTAGTGGGGGGGTGTGCGTTGTGGGTGATGTGGGTGGGTGGTGGTTTTGGGGTAGTGGGGGGATTTTGGGTTTAGGGGGTTTGGTGTGGGGTAGGTGTAGTGGGTGGGGTGGGCAGTGGGTGGGGGGGGTTTGGTTTTGGTTGGTGGGGGTTTTGGGGGGTTGGGGATTGGTGGGTAGTGGGTGGTGTGGGAAAAGTGGGGGTGGGGGTTAGGGGGGTGATGTGGGTGGGTAGTGTGTGAGCAGGGGGGATGTGGGTAGGTGTTGTTGGTAGGAGTGATGTAGGTAGTGGGTGATGTGAGTAGGGGGTGTGGGTATTTGGTGATGGGGGTAGGGGGTTTGGTGGGGGTTGTGGGTTTGGTGGGGGTTTTAAAAATAGGGGGATGTGGGTAGGTGGTGTGGGTAGTGGGTGGGGGGTTTAGTGGGGGATGTGGGTAGGTGGTGTGGGTAGTGGGTGGTAGGGGTTTAGGGGGTTTGATGGGGGTGGGGTTTTGGGTGGGTGGGGTTGGGGGTTTAGTGGGTTTGATGGGGGGTAGGTGGGTAGGGGGGTGTGAGTTGGGGTGATGTGGGAAAGTGGGTGATGTATTTTGTGGGTGTTGTAGGTAGGTGGTGTGGGTAGTGGGTGGTGGGGGTTTAATAGGTGATGTGCTTTTGTGGGGGGTTTGTGGGTAGGGGGTAATGTGGGTAGTAAGTTGTGGGGGAAAATGACTACCTGTGTGATACTGTTTGGGTTTGAATGGGTTTTGGGGGATAGGGGATTCTGTGGGAAAAGTGAATGCTTCAGTGGTGGGTGGGGGGTGGGTGTGGGGGTATGGGCAGCCCAGGAAAAAATTGGTCTCAGCTCCCTCCCTTCCGGGCTTATTTTCCGTTGAAGTAACAATTTTCCCGTGAAATTTGACCCAGGTTATATTATCGAGGTGGGGGGGAACGGGGCAAGGAGAGGATAAAACCCGGGAAAACCCCAGCCTTTTCTCTCTTCTCTCTTCTCCCCTCTCTCTCTTTTCTCTCTCTCTCTCTTTCTCTCTCTCTCTCTCCCCTTCTCTCCTCCTCCTCTCTCTCTCTAAAAAAACAAAATTGAGTTTTTTCTTATTCAGAAATATGACTTTCCCAGCAGGTACTGGAGTGTTTTCTTACACTGTGTATGACGTTCCAGCAAGTATGGAGAGTTTTTCTTACTCAGGGTAGGGACGTTCCAGCAGGTACGGGAGTGTTGTCTTACTCAGGGTAGGGTCGTTCCGGGCAGATACGGGAATGTTTTTTCCTTACTCGGGGTATACTTTTCCAGAAAGGTTTCCCGGGGATTTTTCCCCTGGAGAGGGTTTGGGGGGTTTCAACGCCCCCCGGGCCCGGTCTGGCCCAGGCCTTGGTGGATCAGGCTGATCAACCGGGCCCTTTTTTGTGCTGGTGCACGCAAAACCAAGGGTACAAACCCACCCCCGGGTTGATCGGAATTTTTTGGCCTTTAGGTCCTTGTCCAGTGCCAGTTTGGGAAAAATGCCAGGGGTCTTTTTGGTAATCCCCCTTAGTGTGTGGGGGCAGTTAAAACAGTCTCGGTCCCTGACATTTAAATTTGTATGGTCTTTTAAAGTGCTAGGGACACCCTTTGCTTTTTTTGGGGGGATTTGGTCATGTCTCCCAAAGGGTTTTTTGATTTCTTTAGTGAGTGTTTTTCGTTGAAAGTCGGTATTTGTCCCTCTGGGATTTTCCAGGTGTATTTTTAATCATGTATCTCTCCCCCCTGCTTTCCGGGTTTACAGGTTTAGAAACCTCAAGCGCCCCCGAAAATTGGGTTTTTTATCTCCTTTATGCGCGCCGTAAAAGTTCTCTGAAACTTTTTTTCTAGGTCGGAAATTTTTCCCCTCCCTTGAAAGGTGTTTGTTAGAGGCAGAAATATTCCACCCTGATAGCAAGTGCCCTTGGAAAGAGGTCATCTTTGGGCTTGGCCCCCCAAGTTTTGGGTTCCCCATTATCCACCCTGTCATTTTTTAAAGGAGTGCGATTGTTACAATGTTATGGTTCCTTGAAGGTGAGTTTCCTCCGACATAATCACCCCCAGGTCTTTGACTTTGGGTTTGTTTGCTCTTTTTTTGTGGCCTTTTTTTGGGTTTTGTATTTTGATAAAGATTTAATTTCCTCATTTTTACCATATCTGAGTAATTGAAATTTCTCATCGTTGAATTCATATTGTTTTTTTTGAAAGCCCACTAAAAAGTTTTGGGTTTTATGCCCGCCTGGAGCCTTGCAGTGTCTGCAATGGAAGACACTGTCATGCAGATTCGGGTGTCATTTTGCAAAGGAAAAACAGGGTGTTTGGTGGTGACACCCTTGTCTATTTTCGGATATGAGGATGAGGAAAAAGAGGGGGAGTAGTACTGTGCCTTGTGGAACGGAGCTTTTCCCCGTAGCTGCTCGGCTTTACTTGTTGACGATTCTCTTTTGGTGTTTGTTAGTGAGGAAATTAAAAAAGTTCCATCGCCAACTTTTCCTGTTATTCCTTTAGCCCCGCATTTTGTGCGCTATTACGCCATGGTCACACTTGTCGAAGGCTTTTTTGCAAAGTCTGTATTATTTCATTTTGCATTTTTTGTCTTTAGGCTTTTGGGGCCCCTTTGTCGTAGTGATCCAGTAGTTGAGAAGACGGGGAGCGCCCTGTTCTAAACCCGGGTTTACGGGAAATGTTGTTTTTCAGGTGTACTATGATTTTCCCGCAGGAAACTGGGTGTTATCTTTACTCGGTATGCATTCCAGCGGGAAACCTTATACCCAAACGGTTTTTCCCTTTTGGTTTGGGCCACCAGGAACAGCGGTTTAAACCCTTTGGGGAAACGAAAAGGGGGCCCTGGTTTGAGACCGACCGGGGGGCGGTGACCCCCAAAAAACAAACCTACAGAAAAACAGCCAAACCCAAAACAAAACGTTTTTTTCTTTTCCATATTTAAACCTTACCTTCCCTTTCCCTTTTTCCCTTTTACCTTACCTTCCCTTTTCCCTTTTCCCCCTTTGTTCCCTTACCAAATCAAACCCCTACTTTTTGCCATTTTTAGGGGTGGCTTCAGTCATCATCTTGAGTTGATCTCTCAGAAAAGGGCATAAATTGATTTTTTTAAGTGGGACTGAAAGAAGTGCTGTACTTTTTTGGAAAAAAAATTAATAAAAATTTAAAATTTGTTTTTGCGTCAACGGTGATTTGCAAAAGGGTTTGGAAGGGGTCGTCTTGAAAGGATCGACCTTAGAAAATGTATTTTTATTGTTTACAAAACGGAAGAGGTAGTTTTATTTACGACATGTCGTCTTAAAATTTTATGTGTTATTTTCTGCTTTGGGGATGATGAAGGGGGGTTTGGTTGGGGAAACATCCCCGTGGAGATAGAGACCCCGATTTGTTGCCCCTAGCGTCTTTAATTCATCAGGATCGTGAAAACTTTCAAGAACGAGTTGAAACTTTGCAACCTCTAAGGGTTTGGTGGAAACATATTTATGTCGTGTTTATCTTTTCTCTCTGGGTTGAGCTTTTTAAACCACACAGCTAAAACCAGGCGAATTGTTCTTCAAAAACACTTGAGGTACATAGTGGGTTTTCATGTTGTCGCAGTACCCCCATTTATTGGGTTTTTGGGGTTTTAAAGTCTACCCGGCTGAATAAGGGTCTTTTAAGGTTTGCTTTTTACCGGGTTTAACCACTAGGGGACACTTTAATTTCTAAAATAGGGTTTAAAATGTTAATAATCAGGGTTTTTTCAAAAAGTTATTACTTAGAGTACTCACCTAGGGTTGCATCTGCACGCTGGAGGACAGGGAGAGAGGGGAAAAGAGGAGGGAGAAAAGAGAGGAGAGAGAGAGAAAGAGAGAAGAGAGGAGAGAGGGGAAGAGGGAGAGGAAGGAGAGAGAGAGAGAGGAGAGAGAATCTCTGGGTTTACTACACAAAAATAAAACAATATCTCAGAGTACATACACAGAAAAAAACCCCACCTCTCGTTTTCATACACAAAAATTTTACCACGCCCGGGTTTACAAAACCTTGAAAAGATGCAAAAACCCCTGCTTGGGGTGCCCTCAGGGTTATATAGTAAGCCCCCTTAAGCGCCCCCGCCCACCCCCAAGCAGCGAATTGCTTGGCCTAAAGTGCTGCTTCTCACCCCGGGAAGCAGGGACATTTGGGCCCCGGGAAGTACGGATTAAGAGGGGGAAAGGGGTGTAGTGGGGGGGCCCACCAGCCTGGGGGGGCCGACACGCGGCGGGGCTTGATGGTACGCCCCTCGGCTCTTAAAACCCCCTTTTTTAAAAACACGCCCCACTATGTTTACCCCCACGCCCCCCCCTTAACGCGAAAACGCCCCACTTTTCACCCTCGCTGCGTTTGTTTTTTAGCTGTTAAAGGGAAATTTGGGGTTAAAATTTGGTTTACCCCCAGATAAAACGAGACACGGGTTTGGGAACAAGCTTTTTTTTTGGGGACGACTTTTTGTTGCGTAGAGCTTTGTAAAGGTCATGGCAATGTCCTACAAAAACGTTGAAAGGTTTTCTGTAACTCGGTGTTTGGGTCATGGGAATGATTTCCCTTTCGTGTGTTATTGTTTTGTGGTTGGGGCCCACGGACGCTGATTGGGTGCTTAAGTTTATTATGGGGGACAAGAGGTATTTTATGGGAGCCTTTTGGGTGCAAAATTGATGTAACTCTGTGGGGAATAATTTTTTTGTAAAACTTTTAGGGGGGAGTTGGGGGGTGTTGCTGTTAGAGCGGCGCGGCGATGTTGGTGGTTTGGTTTCCATCGTGATAGTGATAAAATGGTGGTATATGGAGGGTGTTCGGGGGGGGGATGTCAAAAGCCCCGCGGCCCGGGCATTAAACCCGGTCTTGCGATGGATCAGGGCCTTAAACAAACCCGGGCTGTTTCTGCGGCGGCAGCAAAAACCAATTTCGAGCCCCAGCCCCGGCCCAACAAGGGGACGACTTTGGTGGGCCGGTCCAAACGCCATTTTTAAAACAGCCAGGGGGTCTATTGGGGAAACCCCTTTTTACGGGTGGATTTTTTTTGTAGGTTGTTTCCCTTTTATTGCGGGTTTTTAGATTGTGATTGGGGTTTTATATCCGTTTTGGAAAAGGGCTCTATTAGGGAAAAATCCAGAGGTCTTCAACAGCATCCAAGGATTCACTACAGAATCTACGGCTTACAACAGAAACCAAAGGGCTCTACAAAAGCCCTTTAAAGGCCCCACCATCCAAGGCTCTTCAACAGCATTCAAAAGGGTTTTTTTAAGCGTTCAGAGGCTTACAAAAAGCATCCCAAGGGGTCTACAACGGGATAAGGGGGGGGGCCCGCAATTTTCATCCCAAAACTTACTGATCCAAAGGGGCCCCCCCAAAAGCACCAAGGCTCCAAAAAAGCATCTAGAGGCTCTACAACAGCATTTCAGAGGCTCCATAAAGCTTCCCGAGGCTCAAAAAAGCATTCCCGAGGCTCGACAAAAACAATAAAGGGGTCCACAACAGATTAAAGGTCCACAACGCATCCAGGGGCTTAAAAACCCCCATCCAGGGTTTTTTTCAACAGCCCTCCAGAGGGCCCCCTACAACGCAATTTCCCGAGGGCCCCCCAAAAAGCATCCAGAGCTCCACAAAAGCATCCGGAGGCTCCCCCAAAGCATCCGGAGGCTCCCCAACAAACATTTTTAAGGGGTCCCCAAAAAGATCCAGAGGGTCCCCAAAAGATTCCCCAAAGGCTCCACAACAGCAACCAGAGGCTCCACAACAAGGATTCCCCAAAAAGTCATGTTAATTTTTGAGACGTTGTGGGCCACACTGTTTTTAATGGTCATTAATTCACGCTTTTCAGGGGGCATCGCTGGGGCCCCTCCCCTGGGACCAAAACCTTGATAGCACGACCTCTTGTTCTCAGGCCTTTATGAAAAGACCATCTCTTTAAAAAAAACCTTTACAGAACGACCCCTCTTGGTTTTCAAGCCCCGAAAGAACGATCATCCCCACCCCCAGGCCTTGAGAGGGCGACCCCTCAGACCTTATTTAGCGATCATCTTAAAAATCCCCGCCTTTGTTAAAAAGATAAAATTCACTCGCAGACCTTTTTTTTAAAAAGACCTTTTTTTTTTCCCCCGTCGGTGATGCTGAAGGGCCCCCCCTTTTTTCTGACGTTGTTTTAAAAAAATGATTTTATTAAGATTCTGCCTTTGTTTAAAAATACGACCCCTGGGAAGACCCCGGGCTTTGTTTTTTAAAACCCCGTCTTTGGTTTTAAAACCCCGACCCCGCCTTAAAAAAGGCCTTTGGGTTGGGCACCCAGCCCTTTTTAAAAAAAAACCCCGTTAGGTAAGGGTTTTTTCCTTATTAAAAACGGGCAAAACCCGTTAGGAAATTCTGAAAATTGTCAGGTGGCCAGTAAAGTCCCCTTTTGTTTTTATAAAGTATCCTTTAAACCCTTTTTAAAAAATTCCCCCGGGCCTTTTAGGGGTTACCAACCCACTAAAACCCTTTTTAACTCAGCCCCTTTCTTTCCTAGGACGACCCCCCTTGGGGCGAAACGTTAAGCAAAAGCGGGACTTCCCCAAAATTTTTATTTTCCCGGAAAATTTGATTTAGCACTATTTTTAAATTCCAAAAAATAATTTTGACAGAACAACCCTTTTTTACTTCCAAAAAACAATTTTTTTACTTCCCAAAAAAAACTTTTTTTTACTTTCCCAAAAACAAATTTGCTACAGGAAATTTTTTCTTCTAAAAAATAAATTTTAATTTCCAAAAAACGTTTTTGACTTTCAACAAAAAATTTTTACTTTTCCCAACATCCATTTTGACTTCCAACAACAATTTATGACTTCCAACAGCAATTTTTTTACTTCCAAAAAGAAATTTTGCTTCCAACAAAAAAATTTTTGACTTCCAACAACAATTTGACTTCCAGGAATTTGACTTCTACAAAAAAATTTTTAAATTCCAACAAACGTTTTTGCTAAACAAAAAACAAATTTTTTTAAACTTCCAAAAACAATTTTTTGAAATTCCCAAAAAACAAATTTTTGACTTCCAACAACCCCAAATTTTACTTCCAACAAAAATTTTTTGACTTAAAAAGCTTTTTGGGACTTCCCAAAAAGAAAAATTTTGACTTTCCCAAAACAACTTTTTTTCCCTTTCCCCATCAATTTGACTTCCAAAAAACAATTCTGACTTCAGGAAATTTTACTTCTACAATAAAAATTTTTAAATTCCAAAAAACAGTTTTTGACTATCCAACAATTTTTTTCCCCTTTCCCAACAAATTTTTTACTTTTCCCAAAAAAAATTTTTTATTTTCCCAAAAACAATTTTAAAATTTTCCAACCAAATTTTGACCAATTGTTTTTTGGGCTTTGTTTTTTTGACTTTCCCCCTTTTTTTTCCCCTCTTCCTTTTTTCCCTTCGCTCTTTTCCCCAAAACCCCCATTTTTTTTCTTTTTTTTTTTTTTTTTTGTCCTGGGTAAACCCAATTTTTTTGGGGAAATATTTTTTGGGCTTCCTCCATCTGAAACTGCAATATTTTTTTAAGATTTTTTAAATATTGGTTTGGCTAGTCATTTTTTTTTATTATTTAGGCCCTTTCGGGTTTTTTCTCCAATTTTTCAAAACCCTTTCAGCCATTTTCCCCGGACTTCCAATTTATTTGGACTTCCCCAAATTCCTTTTTGGCCCCTTTTTAAACAAATTTTGGACTTCAATTTATTTTGGAAATTCCAATTTATTCTGGCTTTTCCGTCATTTGGACTTTTTTTAAATTAAAAGGAATTTCAATTATTTGGACTCATTATTTGAACTTCCCCCTTATTCTGGGCTTCCCGGGCATTTGGATTTCCCAAACATTCTGGACTTTCCTTTATTCTGGACTTCCAATCATTTGGAAATTTCCCAATTTTTCTGGAAAATTTCAGGGAATTCTGGGCTTTTAATCATTTTGGAAAATTTTAAAAACCCTTTTGGATTTCCCAATTTATTTAGGTTCAGTCCTTTTTGGACTTTCAATCATTTTGGGTTCCAATCTTCTGGGGCTCCTTATTCTGGCTTTTACCCTTTTTTGGGCTTTCCAATCATTCTGGGGGTTCCAGTCATTTTGGACTTTCAATATTTGGGCTTTTTAAAACATTGGACCCTTTCCCAATTATTCTGGACCCTTTTTGTCTTTTTTGGGCTTTCAAACTTTCCCGGGCTTTCAAACATTCTGGATTCCATCTTTTTGGGCTCATTATTTGGACTTCAAACATTCTGGAAATTTCCAAATTTGGACTTCAATCTTTTGGAATTTTTTCCCCTTTTTCTGGGTTTAAAAATTATTCTGGAATTTTTCCCCCCA
>NC_069430.1:32035033-32047533 GCF_026875155.1 Cherax quadricarinatus | reverse complement strand
TCGGGATCCACAGCGTCGTGATCTACGTGGCATGCTGGTCCACGTAGCTTTGAGTGGCCTCGGGCACTCGGATACACAGCTCTGGCAATGAATCACACGAAAAACAGCAGAAAACACAGCAGAGGGAGTGGGCAGTGGTGAGTGTATGGTAATGTGGTGGCGAGGAGCGTGGGTGAGTGTATGGCAGGGGAAATCTGGCCATTCCTCCTCCTCTCACCCACAAACACAGGGAAACACACTGGATGCAGAAATTGCCACAAAAACTCACCTCTGGCTTGCTGAAACAGCTGTGCTGAGCTGAACAACAAAAGCAACATACAAGTGACGCTGAACACGTGACTCGAGAAACAGTGTGGGACACTGTGCGTGGAGTCACTGGGACGCCACTTACAATTCTCGAAGAAATTCGGTAAATTTCGGCTGGATCCTGCTTGTACCTGTGTCTGGATGCTGAAACGTGCAGACACGACATCAGGATAACTCGTTGAGAGACGGATGCTTCTTGTATGGGATGATGAAGTGAAGATGACTTCATCCCTCTTCCTTCCTCGCTTTGGGCAAACACACTGCTGCGACCACCGCTGGTACCAATATAACAGGATTGTTTGGTAAGCTGTAGCGGGAGTTAATGATACGTCTTCGGAGGCTTCTTACTTTAATTGTTAAGTAGTGGTGGGTACACAGGCTTGTGTGTTTGTGCCCATGGCCGGGCAGGGCCATCCCACGAGAGAGAGCTGGGAGTACTTGTGTCTTGCTGCTAGGCCGCTGTGTGAGTGAGGCGGAGGCATGGGCCGGCAGGCTGGCATGCCTACCGAGAGGCCTGGCTACAGAGGGGCAGCACCTGAGTGGCACGAAATATGAACTAAGCTGTACTGTGGCAGACAGTACAGGCTGTCTACAGACACTCACACACACACACACACACACACACACACACACACATACACACACACCACACACACACATACACAAGCACAACACATACATAAACACATACACACACACACACACAAACACACACACACACACACACACACATATATATATATACACACACACACCTCACACAATCACACACACCACACACACACCACAACACACACCCACCAACACACACACACACACACCACACACAGATACCACACACACACACACCACACACACACACACCCACACACACACACACCACACACACACACACCACACACACACACACCACACACACACACCACACATACACACCCACACACACACCACACACACACCACACACACACACCACACACACACACACACATGCACATACACACACACACACACACACACACACACACACCCATACACACCCTAAACCACTTGACACAAACACTTGACACAAACACGTACCCCTCCTCCCCTAACCACCCCTCCCCCTTCCCTAACCACCTAACCTTAGCCACCTACCCCTCCCCCAAACTACCTAACCCCTCCCTAAACCGTCTAACCCCCCAACTACCTCCCTCCCTCCAATAACCATCCTCCCCCTCCCCCATAACCATCCATCCCCTCTCTCCCTCAAACCATCTAACCCCCTCCCCCAACTATCTCTACCCCTCCAATAACCATCCTCCCCCTCCCCCACAACCATCCATCCCCTCTCCTCCTAACCATCTATTCCCCCCCTAACCACCCGTCCCCCCTTCTGTGGAGCAACGGGGGAACCTAGAACCAGGATAAGGACAAGGGGCTCCAAGGACGAATCTGGGAGGGAGGAATGGGAGGTAGAGCTCAAAAAAAGGGAGGAAGACTAGGGAAGGAGACTAGATGAGCTGGAAAGGAAGATGGAAGAGAGGTTAGCAGCAGAATGCAGAAGGTGGAAGCAACAGGCCACAGCAGCAGAAATCAAGATAGAGAGATTAGAAGAGGAGCTGAGATATCTGAAACAGCACAGAGACAAAGATATTACAGAAGTAGCATCGGCAATGGCTACATCAAACACAGACAACAGGTCTGAAGGAAGCATGGAAAATAAACTGTATGCAGAGGTCCTGTCAAACCCACATGAGGCCAAAACAAAGCCAGGGAGCACACTAGGACAGAATGAGAGGTTGGAAGACATTGAAGGAACTAGGACATGTGCAAGGACCTTACCAGATACCTGTGGGGGCCAGGAACAGGTGAGCAGGAAGGACAAACCAAGAAGCATAGGGGCCATAACTAGGGAAGGGACTGAAGGAAGGAACACTCCACAGGAAGAAACTAAAACACATCAGAGGATGCAATGGGAGTCACAGTGGGAGGTGGAAAGGGAGAGATCCGTGTTTGTCTATGGGCTGGACGAAGTTAAAGGGGAAACTTATGATGAAAGAAAGCAGGAGGAGAAAAAAGCGACTGAAGATATCATGAAGGTGATAGGCGAGGGGGACATGACCCAGGTGGCAAATTTTTGGAGAATTGGGTGGTTCACAAAGAAAAGGAATCGGCCTCTCAAAGTAATTTTCAAGGCAGAATCAACCCGAACCATGATCCTGCAGGAGAAAGCACGGCTGAGAGGCAAGCAGTTCAAGAGTGTGTACCTCGATAGAGACAGAACACAGGACGAAAGGAAGACGATGAAAAAGAGAGTTCAAAAACGAAAGGAGAAATGGGAGGAAATGAAAAAGGAGAGCAGAATAACCCAGGATCAAATGGAAGGACAAGCACACCCCCCCAGAAACACCTGCAGAAGGACTCCAGCCACGACACCCCCAAGGCAACTGAACAATCCAAACCAACCATCACACACCGATCCCTCTGTTTCCACCCCCCGCACCACAGTCACAGTATTAGAACAGAAGTTGAAGGTTTGGTACACAAATGCAGATGGATTTATGAATAAACATGAGGAATGGCAAGAAAGAATCAATGAGAAGTCCCCAGACATCATAGCAGTTACAGAAACAAAACTCACGGAGACAATAACAGATGCAATCTTCCCACCAGGATACCAGATCATGAGGAAAGATAGAAGGGGCAGGGGGGGAGGTGGGGTTGCTCTGCTCGTAAAAAAACAGATAGAAATTCGAGAAAATGGAAGGCATAGATGAGACGGGAGAAAGAGACTACATAGCAGGTACACTTCAGTCTGGGGAACACAAAGTGGTCATTGCAGTGATGTATAATCCACCACAGAACTGCAGGAGGCCAAGAGAGGAATATGAAGAGAGCAACAGAGCAATGGTGGACACACTTGCTGAGGTGGCAAGAAGAGCTCATTCCAGCAGAGCAAAGTTACTGGTTATGGGGGATTTCAACCACAGGGAGATCGACTGGGAAAACCTGGAGCCACATGGGGGTCCCAAAACATGGAGAGCCAGGATGCTGGACGTGGTGCTGGAAAACCTCATGCACCAACATGTTAAGGACACTACCAGAGTGAGAGGGGAGGATGAACCAGCAAGATTGGACCTTGTGTTCACCCTGGGCAGCTCAGACATTGAGGACATCAAGTATGAGAGTCCCCTAGGAGCTAGCGACCACGTGGTTCTGTGCTTTGAATACATAGTAGAGCTGCAAGTGGAGAGAATAACAGGAGTTGAATGGGAAAAGCCTGACTATAAAAGAGGGGGCTACATAGGGTTGAAGAACTTCCTGCGGGAGGTCCAGTGGGACAGAGAACTGGCAGGAAAGCCAGTAAAAAGAAATGATGGAATATGTAGCAACAAAATGCAAGGAGGCAGTGGAAAGGTTTATTCCCAAGGGCAACAGTAACAACGGGAAGACCAGAACGCGCCCATGGTTTACCCGACGGTGTAAGGAGGCAAAAACAAAGTGCAATAGAGAATGGAAAAAGTACAGAAGGCAGAGAACACACGAAAATAGGGAGATCAGCCGCAGAGCCAGGAATGAGTATGCACAGGTAAGGAGGGAGGCCCAGTGACAGTATGAAAATGACATAGCATCGAGAATCAAGACTGACCCGAAACTGTTGTATAGCCACATCAGGAGGAAGACAACAGTCAAAGACCAGGTGATCAGATTAAGGACAGAAGGTGGAGAACTCACAAGAAATGATCAGGATGTATGTGAGGAGCTGAACAGGAGATTTAAGGAAGTTTTTACAGTAGAGACAGCAAGGGCTGTGGGAAGACAGCACAGAAAGGAACATCAAGAGGGAATATACCAACAAGTGTTGGATGACATACGAACAACTGAGGAGGAGGTGAAGAAGCTCTTAAGTGACCTTGACACCTCAAAGGCGATGGGACTGGACAACATCTCCCCATGGGTCCTTAGAGAAGGAGCAGAGATGCTGTGCGTGCCTCTAACCACAATCTTCAACACATCCCTTGAAACTGGGCAACTACCTGAGAAATGGAAGACAGCTAATGTAGTCCCCATATTTAAGAAAGGAAACAGAAACGAGCACTAAACTACAGACCTGTGTCTCTGACATGTATTGTGTGCAAAGTCATGGAGAAGATTATCAGGAGGAGAGTGGCGAACACCTGGAAAGGAACAAGATTATAAATGAAAACCAGCATGGGTTCATGGAAGGCAAATCCTGTATCACAAACCTCCTGGAGTTTTATGACAAGGTAACAGAAGTAAGACAAGAGAGAGAGGGTGGGTAGATTGCGTTTTCCTAGACTGCAGAAAGGCCTTTGACACAGTTCCCCACAAGAGATTAGTGCAGAAGCTGGAGGATCAGGCGCATGTAAAAGGGAGGGCACTGCAATGATAAGGGAATACCTGACAGGAGGCAGCAACGAGTCATGGTACGTGAAGAGGTATCACAGTGGGCGCCTGTTACGAGCGGGGTCCCACAGGGGTCAGTTCTAGGACCAGTGCTATTTTTGATATATGTAAACGACATGATGGAAGGAATAGACTCTGAAGTGTCCTTGTTCGCAGATGATGTGAAGTTGATGAGAAGAATTAAATCGGACGAGGATGAGCCAGGACTGCAAAGAGACCTGGACAGACTGGACATGTGGTCCAGTAACTGGCTTCTCGAATTCAATCCAGCCAAATGCAAAGTCATGAAGATTGGGGAGGGGCAAAGAAGACCACAGACAGAGTATAGGCTAGGTGGACAAAGACTACAGACCTCACTCAGGGAGAAAGACCTTGGGGTGACCATAACACGGAGCACATCACCGGAGGCACACATCAGCCAAATAACTGCTGCAGCATACGGGCGCCTGCAAACCTGAGAATAGCGTTCCGATACCTTAATAAGGAATCGTTCAAGACACTGTACACATGTGTATGTTAGGCCCATACTGGAGTATGCAGCACCAGTCTGGAACCCACACCTGGTCAAGCACGTCAAGAAGTTAGAGAAAGTGCAAAGGTTTGCAACAAGGCTAGTCCCAGAGCTCAAGGGAATGTCGTGCGAGGAAAGGTTAAGGAAATCGGACTGACGACACTGGAGGACAGAAGGGTCAGGGAGACATGATAACGACATACAAGATACTGCGGGGAATAGACAAGGTGGACAGAGATAGGATGTTCCAGAGAGGGGACACAGGGACAAGGGGTCACAACTGGAAGCTGAAGACTCAGACGAGTCACAGGGACGTTAGGAAGTATTTCTTCAGTCATAGAGTTGTCAGCAAGTGGAATAGCCTAGCAAGATGAAGTAGTGGAGGCAGAACCATACATAGTTTTAAGAAGAGGTATGACAAAGCTCAGGAAGCAGAGAGAGAGAGGACCCAGTAGCGATCAGTGAAGAGGCGGGGCCAGGAGCTGAGTCTCGACCCCTGCAACCGCAATTAGGTGAGTACAATTAGGTGAGTACACACACACACACACACACAAACACGCACACACACACACACACACACACATACAAACACACACACACATACACACACACACACACACACACACACAACACACACACAGGTGAGCACACACACACACACACACACACACACACACACACACACACACACACACACACACCTATCAACAATCTCCTCTGGGATGGCCAGACGAGGTTGCGTCGCCGATGCAGTTCAGCCAGGAATCACGACGCTCTGAGTGGCTAGTTACTCTGATGGATGAAGCCAGGTAATCTAGAGAGATAATCGGATGAGAGCGTGAATCTTGCGAACACTCGTCCCACAAGATGTCGCTCGGAAAAACAAGTTAAAAAGCATAATCTCTTCTCGCTTTTGATTTAACATGACCAAGCTTCGTTCTGCACTAGTTTACGACGAAAGTATTTTGGAATGTTGGTGTGCAGATGAATGTACAGGTAGAGTACATGTACAGTACATGTACAGGCGACCTGTAGCCTAAATGATACACTTGCAGTCTGAAGATATTAAACGCCACACAAACTTGCTGCTCTGCACTGCGATCATCTGAGCTAAATACAACCATTACAATTTTCTACGTAAGGCAAGAGTTAAACTTCAGATCTTCGTTCAAAAGTGTAAAGACGAGATTTATCCAGCTTCTGACAGAGCAAAACGTTGTCCCAGTGAATGCTTGCTCTGCAACGTGTGTCTGTTCTGCAACATTGTCGACAGTACGACATTCGGATCCAGTCTAAGGACGAGCTTCATCATTAATTATAGTTAAGAGTTTGAGGTTTCAGATGTTGGTGATAGCAGAGAGCTTCATGCGATGTTGTGACACCAGGCTCCGTCACCGATGAAATATTCATTTTGACGCCATAAGCGGTTTAACGAGGTGTTCACTTTCAGTGGTGGATTACAAGTGCAGGCAGCAGCGATATAATTATAGAGGCCAAGATGCACTCGTCTGATAGTTGTTGTGCGGTGATGGTGGTTGGGATGTTTCAAATAGTGGTGTTGGTGGTGGTGGTGAGGGTGGTGGGGGTGGTTGTGGTGGTTAGGGTGGTGGGGGTGGTGGTTTGGGGGTACTATCTGCTTCTGCTTCTAAAGCCATTGTTGGTAAACATGTCACGGTTATAAACGGAAAAATCTCACGGCTTTTTTCGCCAATCGAGGGATTTAGCAAGAGGAGTGTAAAGATGCATCCATATTTACCGAATGAAGACATCTTGTAGAGATATATTTACAGTCTGCATGACAAGGAAGTTATGATATCAAACATGGAAGGTAATGTTGAAGAATTGAGACACTTATGCAACACATGGGAATCTTTATTGAAGAAACGTTTTGCCACACAGTGGCTTCATCAGTCTTATACAAAGCAGGAAGGTATAAGGAGAGGAGGAGTTTGAGGTAACCAGTCCCTCAGCCTGGAGTCGATGTGTTCAGTCCATCAATCTTGTAGAAAGTACAGCACAGGACCTTAGTAGTGACTTATATACTGTAGTCAGGTATATCAGCCACTGTTGGCTTATATACTTGAATACAGGTTTTCAAAAACATTCATCACAACTGTCAGACACTGCAGCATCATGGGATCTTGATACAAAGAATTCTTCAAAACTTGTCCAGCCTTAGGACGAAGACCTACTTCGACTAGTGGATGGTACCACTATGACCCCGCCTCCTCCTGCTTCACCTCACCTGACTACAGTATATAAGCCACGTCTACGGCCTTGTGCTGTACTTTCTACAAGATTGATGGACTGAACACATCGACTGCAGGCTGAGGGACTGATTACCTCAAACTCCTCCTCACCTTATACCTTCCTGCTTTGTATAAGACTGATGAAGCCACTGTGTGGCGAAACGTTTCTTTAATAAAGATTCCCATATGTTGCATAAGAGTCTCAATTCTTCAGCTTGTCGGTTTTCAAAACCATTCATCACATGAAAGGCAATACTTGATTACCAACCTTCATGCCATATGTAAATTAATCAACCCGCAAATGATAGCTATTTTATACAATCAATAAAAAAAAAATACATTACACAAAAGAAGTCTTGGTGCCTGCACAAGTGCTTACAAAGGCGTGCAACTCACCTGCACATGACGCCAGCTGGTCTGCGTAGCGAATGTTTGCGTAGATACCATCTAGTTTAACAAATAAATCCACAAACTACAGTGAGTGAATAATAACGCGACCACTGCGACCACTCTCTAGGTATGCAGAAGGAAGACCTTATCCTCCTACTGAAAGCACACCAGACAACCCTAGAGACAAAGGCCACACTGTGCAATGTGCAGGCGCATGTACTGTTATGGAGACACTGAACAACAGAATGACGACCCGTGTTCCACACTGGTCTCAAGTGCCAACACCTGTATTAACAACCATTAAGCCTTATTTTAGTAAACTCTGTATAGGACTGGCTAAGACCCTAGTAAAAGAAACGTTTTCTTAATGAATTTCCCAAGTATTGCACTATATATATATACATGTATATATAAATATATATATATATATATATATATATATATATATATATATATATATATATATATATATTATATATATTATATATATATATTATATATATATATATGCATGCAATAAGATCACAGTAAACAGGTGATTTCAGAATATGCAAAACAACCACTGTGAAAGAATAGAGAAGTTCCAAGCATTCTCGTGCCACTCACGTGAGTAGTCACGAAAGCGCTTGGAACTCTCTATTCTTTCACAGTGGTTGTTTTGCATATATATATATATATATATATATATATAATATATATATATATATATATATATATATAATATATAATATATATACATATATATATATATATATATATATATATATTTATATATAATATATATATATATATATATATATATATATATATATATATATATATAACACACACACACAATAAAACTAGTGATGAGGGATACTGCAGGCATTGCACTCTCTGGATTTCGGCTACACACACTCTCCATATGTGACCGATGGGTGCTCTCCACGCGTGAAATTTTGAGGTGACACGCGGCCAAAAATGTCTCGATGACAGTAATCCCTGAATAATCTCCTCATAATCCTGACAGTGCTGGAAAAAAATAATAAAATGTTTGCACACGATTCATTCGTCACTGTTTATTGTAGTGACGCAGACAGATGTATGTGAGTAACTCAAAAATCACACATAAGCTTCACTGTAATTTTTTTGGTGACTGAATTCATGTCTACACAAATAGCTCATTACAACTGTAACCAGATATAAACATATGAATGGTTCATTACCTCTGTTACTTGGCTTAGGTATAAAATTTCGGGGCCCAGTTTCTGGATCCATTATGTGTCTCTCTAATATTTTGACTCTCACAGGATGTGTATAGTGTGCGTAATAAAGCTATTGAACTAACACACACACACACACACACACACACACACACACACACACACACACAACACACACACACACACACACACACACACACACACACACACACACACACACACACACACACACACACACACACATTTGCCGAAAGTGGAAGTTGAACTGTGTGTCTGTGAGCGTCACTTTTGTAACGGAGTTGCGAGCCGGAAGGAGCTTTACAAAGGTACTACAATCAGTCATCACACAGGAATTACACACGACTCTCACTCCCATGGTAAAGGTGACGCTTAAGATAAAATGTGGCTCAGTGCTGACCTTTATCAACTTAATAACACGGCGGAGAATTGTCATATGATAATATACATATGCAACTCTTGGGTATCTTAACTGATCTTCATCAGTAAAGATAATTTGACGACGCGCCTGTCTTATTCATCAACTTGTACACAAATAACCTGCACATACGAGAGAGAAGCTTATGACGACGTTCCGGTCAGACCGACCATTTAAAAGTCACACTAACACACGATGGTGAGGGAGCCAGTGTATATATGAGAGGGGGACAGAGACGGGACAAAGAGAGGAAGAAAGAAGTGGAGAAGTAGTGGTAGAGGTAATGCTGGTGGTGGAAGTAGTAGTAATAGTAGTGGTAGTAGTAAGTAGGGGAGTAGTGGTCGACTGAAAGGGGAGTGAAGCGAGGCAATGGTAGTAGTAGAGTGGTAGTCGTAATAGTGGTAGCAGTAGTAGTAGTAGTAGTAGTAGTAGTAGTAGTAGTAGTAGTAGTAGTAGTAGTAGTAATGCAGTAGTAGTAATGGTAGTAGTAATAGTAATAGAAGAAGAAGTAGAGTAAGTCTAAAGACAAGAAAAAGGAGCACTGCAGGAGAGATAATTGCCCACAAAGGCCATTATATCATTTATTATACCAGTGATCTAATAAGGAGTATGGCGTGCTGCGCTTTACTACCAAACACAGTGTGTAAATAAAGCGAGGCTTCTTTTCCACCATGTTTGTTGGCAAGTTCTGCCAACCAGCACGACTCCTACCCTCAATAAACCCCCGGCTAGTCGCTATTTATCTCCCCAAATCATCTCAATTAACGAATTTCTCTACACTGGCTCTTCTGAAACGAGTCTACATCTTTTCCCCCCATCAAGGGCAATTTTCAAGCCACTCATTAATTCTCGTCATTAATTTGGGCGAATCAGGCGACCATTGACGTCGATAATTCAGCTCGAGGGATCATTAGTGTTTACCAATCAGAAGAGAGTTGTAGCAATGGTTGATTTTAAAGCCCTTCGTCGTACAGTCGATCCTCGTCTAGTCGAAACTTGTATTCTGCCACCCGCGTCTGGAGACACTTGTCGTGTTTCCTGACAAACTTTACCTAAGTTAGTCAAGAGATTTCAACACCTTCTTTATTTATATACATCTTTACACCACCAGTTAAGATATATACATCTCCTGATGTATAGCTCTGTGGATAATGATTAACCTTTGGGACTATCTATTACAAATAACGGATCGCGTCAGCATGGTCTTAGGATGATCTGGGATCCTTCAAGGAGGGGGATTGTCTTAAAGCTAGTGAAAGGCGTCTTGAAACTAGTGAAAGGGGTCTTGAAACTAGTGAAAGGGGTCTTGAAACTAGTGAAAGGCGTCTTGAAACTAGTGAAAGGCGACTTGAAACTAGTGAAAAGGGTCTTGAAACTAGTGAAAGGGGTCTTGAAACTAGTGAAAGGGGTCTTGAAACTAGTGAAAGGCGTCTTGAAACTAGTGAAAGGCGTCTTGAAATTAGTGAAAGGCGTCTTGAAACTAGTAAAAGGCGTCTTGAAACTAGTGAAAGGGGTCTTGAAACTAGTGAAAGGCGTCTTGAAATTAGTGAAAGGCGTCTTGAAACTAGTGAAAGGGGTCTTGAAACTAGTGAAAGGCGTCTTGAAACTAGTGAAAGGGGTCTTGAAACTAGTGAAAGGAGTCTTGAAACTAGTGAAAGGCGTCTTGAAACTAGTGAAAGGCGTCTTGAAACTAGTAAAAGGCGTCTTGAAACTAGTGAAAGGCGTCTTGAAACTAGTGAAAGGCGTCTTGAAACTAGTGAAAGGCGTCTTGAAACTAGTGAAAGGCGTCTTGAAACTAGTGAAAGGCGTCTTGAAACTAGTGAAAGGGGTCATGAAGCTGGTTAAGGAATTCTGTTCCAGGAAATTTAAGTTACTCCCCCTTTTTCCTTGGCCCTGACCTGATTACCATCCCGTTCTCTAGGCGCTTTATGATCCTTACGAGTTTACCGATTTGCGATGATATGATTCCCATAAAACACAAACTGACTCCCTAGAACACACACTGACTCCCTAGAGCACAAACTGACTCCCCAGAACACACACTGACTCCCCAGAACTCAATATGACTCACAACATTATACTGACCCACCCAAACAACATACTGACCCACCCAAACAACATACTGACCCACCCAAACAATATACTGATTCCTCCATGTTGACTCATTAAAAACACTTTATGATATTCCAGAACACATAGTGACTCCAGTAAGCACATATTTACTTCCAAAACAGTCCAAAATAATGATTCCTGGAAACATTATCACACCATTATAATAATGTACTTGGATGCTCTCAAGGCTGAGGGACTGACAACCTCAAAACTTAAAAGCGGAGGGACTGGCCACCTCAAAACTTCGAGGATGAGGGACTGACCACCTCGAAATTTTCAGGCTGAGGGATTGACCACCTCCAAACCTCAAGGCTGAGGGACTGACCACCTCGAAATTTCCATGCTGAGGGACTGACCACCTCCAAACCTCAAGGCTGAGGGACTGACGACCTCAAAACTTCAAGGCTGAGGGACTGACCACCTCAAAACTTCAAGGCTGAGGGACTGACCACCTCAAAACTTCAAGGCTGAGGGACTGACCACCTCAAAACTTATGGCTGAGGGACTGATCATCTCATCTTTACCGCTTCCACTCCTGATGTCTCCAATTTTAATCACCTTTGTATTTCCTAATAAAGATAACCAGAATGTTGCACAAGTGTCATATATTAACATATATCGACTCGTGAAGTATATATTCACTGATAAACACCAGTTCAAAGTAAGGCTTTGACACAGAGTGGGTTTACTGCAGTGCCAAAAACAACGTGAATATAGAGGAGACATTTTGTATTCTTTCTGATGAGTATTTCTCTCCAGACGTGTCCTCACAGAGCAATAGAATTTATAAATAGGCGTCTCGTGGCTCGGTTGTGAGCGCACTCAACTCACATACTGCGTGGTTCAATCCCAGGCACAGGCGAAAACGTTGGGCATGTTTCCTTA
>NC_069430.1:31990033-32027533 GCF_026875155.1 Cherax quadricarinatus | reverse complement strand
TCCTTCCCTCCTCTTCCACCGCCCCTCCTTCTTCCCCTGCCCCTTTCAGGACTCCTCAGAGCTGAAACCTCTTATTAAACGTTCCTGGGCTGTGGTCCAAAAGCTGGAGCTTAACCTTCTTCTCAACCGCATGCACCCCCTGGTGAATATTATCTTTAGCTAGAGTACTTTCACACTTGTCAGTACGTCATCAGGAGCTATGCAATTATGCAAGGCAGCAACAGGAGTCTGAGCTAAGGATTTCAGCTCCCTGTGGGCTGTCTTGCATATATATATATATATATATATTTATATATATAAATATATATAATATATATATATATATATTTTATATATATATATATATATATTATATATATATATGCTCTTCTTGCCGAAAAAGGCAAGCAAAAATTTGTGTATGCAATAATTTCGCAAAAATTATTCTGAACCTAACGAAAAAACATATTTAATTTGTGTTTGTTTATTATTAAATTATTGTAAACTTATCTAAACCATATTCTGTTAGATTAGGCTAAATTAAATTGCGCTTGTTATAATAAGGTTAGATAAGTTTCCTAAGGCTCTTTTGGTACAAAATTATTACTTTTTACCTTAACATAAATGAAAAAAATATAAGAACATAAGAACATAAGAACGAAGGAACACTGCAGCAGGCCTACTGGCCCATGCGAGGCAGGTCCAAGTCTCCTACCGGCTTAAGCCAATGCACCCAACCTAGTCAGGTCAGGTCACATTGACTTAAGGGAGGAACACGGCAACCGACCTGCTAGCACAAGCTATCAGGTCTAACTCACACCCACCCACATCCACTCATTTTATTTATCCAACCTATTTTTTTGAGCTACACAACGTTCTGGCCTCTATAACTGTATTGGGAGTTTGTTCCACTCATCCACAACTCTATTACAAACCAGTACTTTTCTATATCCTTCCTGAATCTGAATTTTTCCCAACTTAAAACCATTGCTGCGAGTCCTGTCTAGGCTAGATATTTTCAGCACACTATTTACATCCCTTTATTTTATTCCTGTCTTTCCATTAATACACTCAATCATATCCCCCCTAATTCTCGTCTTTCTAGAGAGTGCAGATTCAGGGGCCCTTAGTCATCATATAGGGAAGGTTTTGATACATGGGATCACTTTGCATGTATCAGACAAGATCTTTAAACGTATAGAGAAAATTTTAGAAAGGGACTTAGCAAGAAGTTCATTATATATATATATATATACTATTATATATATATATATAATATATATATATATATATATATATATTTATAATATATGTATATATATATATATATATATATATATATATATTATATTATATATAATATATATATATATATATATATATATATATTTATATATTATATTTATATATATTATATATATTATATTTATATATATAATATATATATTTATATATATATATATATATATATATATATATATATATAAATATATATTATATATATATATATATATATTATATATATATATTTATATATATATTATATATATATATATATATATATATATATATATATATATATATATTTATATAAACATTGTCTCAATGTCCACAGCAGGATTCGAGCCTGCAAACTCTGAATCAGAGCAACCAGTACTCTATCACGGAGTGGTAGTAGTATTAGTAGTGGTAGTAGTAGTAGTAGTAGTGGTAGTAGTAGTAGTAATAGTAGTAGTGGTAATAGTAGTAGTGGAAGTAGTAGTATTAGTAGTAGTCGTACACGAAGAACTAACCCAGTGTGTCACTCAAGCTAACGAGTGATGGAGGCTCGGTCCTCCGTCCTTCCATCGCGGCCTCGCCACTGACCAGCCAGGCTGTTGGTGATGTCGTCTACTAACAACAGCCAAGAGGACAATGTATTTTAAACTTGTTCAGAGCAAAAGCAACGTAAGAACACATTGCTTCCTCCTATCATTACCCTCCACCTCCTCACTGGAGCGCAGGCGAGAGAGATATATCATAATCTACACCTGGAAGATTCTGGGGGGACTGGTCCCTAACATGCACACAGCAATCACTCTATTCGAAAGCAAAACACTTGGCAGGCGATGCAACATACCCCCAGTGAAAAGTAGGTGCGTCACTGGTACACTAAGAGAAAACGCAATAAGTGTCCGGGGCCCAAGACTGTTCAACAACCTCCCACCAGCCATAAGGGGAATTACCAATGGACCCCTGGTTGTCTTCAAGAAGGAGCTGGACAGATACCTAAAGTCGGTGCTGGATCAGCCGGGCTGTGGTTCGTACGTTGGACTACGTGCAGCCAGCAGTAAGAGCCTGGTTGATCAGGCCCTGATCCACCGGGAGGCCTGGTCATGGACCGGGCCGCGGGGGCATTGATCCCCGGAATACCCTCCAGGTAGACTCCAGATAGATCCTCCCTCTTATCCTTACCCTCCCCCCTGCTCATCCTGCCTCCTATCCTCCCTTCTGGCTACAAGTCAGGTGTGGCCTGCGGTGCGGCAACATGCCGCATGCAAGAGACGTGTTGCGGCTGACTTATGCGCCTCCTTCATTATACGCCTAATTGGCTAGTTACCTATTAATAAAGTGCCTAATTACGGCTACCTACAGGCTTTCTACGGTGGGGGAGAGGAAGGGATGTGGGGTGAGACTGTAAGATTCTCAAGGTTTTCAAGACAATAGTGGACTTTAAAACAATAGTGGTCAAGACAACAGTGGTCTAGACAACAGTGGTCAGGATAACAGTGGTCAAGACAACATTGGTCAAGGCAACAGTGGTCAAGGCAAGAGTGGTCTAGACAAGAGTGGTCAAGACAACAGTGGTCAAGACAACAGTGGTCAAGACAACAGTGGTCAAGACAACAGTGGTTAAGACAATAGTGGTCTTCAGGACAATGTGTTGAGTTAGACTTCGGGAAAGGCACTATGAAACTCAGGGATGCGCGATGGCCTCTGTGTCTTACTGTAAACTTGGAGGACGAGCTTAGAGGAAGAGCTTGGAGGAAGAGCTATGAGGAAGAGCTTGGAGGAGCTTTGAGGAGGAGCTTAGAGGGAGAGCTTAGAGGAAGAGCTTAGAGGAAGAGCTTGGAGGAGGAGCTTTGAGGAGGAGCTTAGAGGGAGAGCTTAGAGGAAGAGCTTAGAGGAAGAGCTTGGAGGAGGTGCTTAGAGGAAGAGCTTGGGGGAGGAACTTAGAGGAAAACCCTAGAAGGTTAAACTTTGGAGAGGGAGCTTAGAGAAGATTTTCAGAGGAGCTTGTAGGTTTAAATGGGAAACTTAAAGGAGTAGCTTCAAGGTGACTTTGAAGGGGGTAAAATTGAAGCAGCAGATTAAAGGAGCTTTGCGTAGAGCTTAGAGAGAGAGAGCTTTGAGAAGTTGTTATTAACGTGGGGTGTGAGTCTGTCAGTCATACCTGGCAGTGGGTGAAGAGGCGGTGGTGGGGAGGAGGGGGGAAGAAGCAGTGGTGGGGAGGAGGGGGAAGAAGCAGTGGTGGGGAGGAGGGGAAGAAGGAGGAAGAAACTTAAGAAATCATTACCCCCACCCTCTTCCCAACCCCCCCTCCACCATCCCCTCCCAACCCCCCCTACATCACGATGCTACGTTACAATTACAAGATAAGTTTATGTTCTTTACTTCCCCCCCCACCCATCTCCCCCTCTACCATCCCCACCACCCTCTTTCCCCCCACCACCCCTCCACCACTAACTACATCATTACACCATCAATTAGGAGTTAGTTATATAGTTTGCACTCTGTGCCGCCAACCGCTGATGTAACCGTGAAACTCTTTCAGTTTGTGAGACGTGGAGAGCCATGGTGATTGTTGGGGCCCTCTGACGAGACCAGTCGTAACTACATTGTTGTGTTGTCTCTCCTGGGGGAGGCTATCCTAGCTGCTGCTGGGATGATTAATTCCTCCCCGGGGAGGCTAACTATCCTAGCTGCTGCTGGGATGATTAATTCCTCCCCGGGGAGGCTAACTATCCTAGCTGCTGCTGGGATAATTAATTCCTCCTCGGGGAGGCTAACTATCCTAGCTGCTTCTGGGATGATTAATTCCTCCCCGGGGAGGCTAACAATCCTAGCTGCTGCTGGGATGATTAATTCCTCCCCGGGGAGGCTAACTATCCTAGCTGCTGCTGGGATGATTAATTTCTCCCCGGGGAGGCTAACTATCCTAGCTGCTGCTGGGATGATTAATTCCTCCCCGGGGAGGGTAACTATCCTAGCTGCTGCTGGGATAATTAATTCCTCCTCGGGGAGGCTAACTATCCTAGCTGCTGCTGGGATGATTAATTCCTCCCCGGGGAGGGTAACTATCCTAGCTGCTGCTGGGATGATTAATTTCTCCTCTGGGAGGCTAACTATCCTAGCTGCTGCTGGGATGATTAATTCCTCCTCCGGGAGGCTAACTATCCTAGCTGCTGCTGGGATAGATTAATTTTCCCCCTCGGGAGGCTAACTATCCTAGCTGCTTCTGGGATGATTAATTCCTCCCCGGGAGGCTAACATCCTAGCTGCTGCTGGGATGATTAATTCCTCCCCGGGGAGGCTAACTATCCTAGCTGCTGCTGGGATAATTAATTCCTCCTCGGGGAGGCTAACTATCCTAGCTGCTGCTGGGATGATTAATTCATCCTCGGGGAGGCTAACTATCCTAGCTGCTGCTGGGATAATTAATTCCTCCTCGGGGAGGTAACTATCCTAGCTGCTGCTGGATGATTAATTCCTCCCGGGAGGGTAACTATCCTAGCTGCTGCTGGGATGATTAATTTCTCCCTGGGAGGCTAATATCCTAGCTGCTGCTGGGATGATTAATTCTTCCCGGGGAGGCTAACTATCCTAGCTGCTGCTGGGATAATTAATTCCTCTCCCGGGGAGGCTAACTATCCTAGCTGCTTCTGGGATGATTAATTCCTCTCCCGGGGAGGCTAACAATCCTAGCTGCTGCTGGGATGATTAATTCCTCCCCGGGGAGGCTAACTATCCTAGCTGCTGCTGGGATGATTAATTTCTCTCCCGGGGAGGCTAACTATCCTAGCTGCTGCTGGGATGATTAATTCCTCCCCGGGGAGGTAAACTATCCTAGCTGCTGCTGGGATAATTAATTCCTCCTCGGGAGGCTAACTATCCTAGCTGCTGCCTGGGTGATTAATTCCTCCCGTGGAGGGTAACTATCCTAGCTGCTGCTGGGATGATAATTTCTCCTCTGGGAGGCTAACTATCCTAGCTGCTGCTGGATGATTAATGCCTCCTCCAGGGAGGCTAACTATCCTAGCGCTGCTGGGATGATTAATTCCTCCCTGGGAGGCTAACTATCCTAGTGCTGCTGGTGATAATTAATTCCTCCCCGGGGAGGCTAACTATCCTAGCTGCTGCTGGGATGATTAATTCATCCTCTGGGAGGCTAACTATCCTAGCTGCTGCTGGGATGATTAATTCCTCCCGGGGAGAGTAACTATCCTAGCTGCTGCTGGGTTGATTAATTCCTCCTCTGGGAGGCTAACTATCCTAGCTGCTGCTGGGATAATTAATTCCTCCCCGGGGAGGCTAACAATCCTAGCTGCTGCTGGGATGATTAATTCCTCCTCGGGGAGGCAAACTATCCTAGCTGCTGCTGGGATGATTAATTCCTCCCCGGGGAGGGTAACTATCCTAGCTGCTGCTGGGATGATTAATTCCTCTTCGGGGCGGCTAACTATCCTAGCTGCTGCTGGGATAATTAATTCCTCCCCGGGGAGGCTAACTATCCTAGCTGCTGCTGGTATTAATTCCTCCCCGGGGAGGCTAACTATCCTAAGCTGCTGCTGGATGATTATTCTCACAAGGGAGGCAAACTATCCTAGCTGTGCTGGTGTTGGTAATACCTCCCTGAGAGGCTAGCTACTCTAGCTCCAGGGTTGATTAATTCCTCTCCGTGGAGGCTATCCTACCTGCTGCTGGGATGATTAATTCCTCCCCGGGGAAACTAACTATCCTAGCTGCTGCTGGATTGGTAATGCCTCTCCAGAGAGGCTAACTATCCTAGCTGTTGCTGGGATGATTAATTCCTCCCCGGGAAGGCTATCCTGGTTGCTGCTGGGTTGATTAATTCCTCTCCAGGGAGGCTAACTATCCTAGCTTCTGGGATGGTCAATTCCTCCCCGGGGAGGCTAACTATCCTAACTGCTGTTGGGTTGATTAATTCTTCCCCGAATAGGCTAACTATCCTAGCTGTTGCTGGGTTGTTAATTCCTCCCCTGAGAGGCTAACTATCCTAGCTTCTAGGTTGATTAATTCCTCCCCGGACAGGCTAACTATCCTAGCTGGTACTGGGTTGATTAAATCCTCTCTGGGGAGGCTAATTATCTTAGCTGCTGTTGGGATGATTAATTCCTCCCCGGGGAGGCTAACTATCCTAGCTGTTTCTGGGATGATTAATTCCTCCCCGGGGAGGCTAACTATCCTAGCTGTTGCTGGGATGATTAATTCCTCCGCGGGGAGGCTAACTATCCTAGCTTCTTGGTTGGTTAATTCCTCCCCGGGGAGGCTAACTATCCAAGCCGCAGTTGAAGTGTTCATTTATGCAGCAACTGGGCCGGATTCGTGGTGGTGTTATATAAAACTAGCACGTGCACTCAGAAGCACGTGCAATCAGAAGCACGCGCACTCAGTAGCACTTGCAGAAAGAGCTTAAGTCTAGGTGAAATCCCATAGACCTTAATGAGAACAGACATAGCTCCTCTGCATGCAGGAGGCAGTACAGCACTGACAAAAAATTTGCAGACCATAGCCGCTAGCTTCGCACTTCATAAAAGTCTTTAAAAAGCTGATGAGATGCCAAATTACAGGTTTTATGGAAAAGCATGACGAACCCAGACCAGCAGGGATTCAGAGCAAGGAAGATCATGCTTGTCACAACTACTGAATCCTTATGAGAGGATTACGGAGGCGTTTGAAGAAAACCAAAATGCAGAGGTGCTGTACACAGATATCGGGAAGGCATTTGAGAGTCGAGACCATGAAGTGAATGTACATAAAATGAGAGCAGTGTTGACGGTTCCATTCAGGGCAGGAGAGATAGAGCTGAAAGAGATACAGTGATCATTTACTGCCAGCAAGGAGCAGGTAAATCATTACATTTCTGGGAGCGCCTCAGCCCCAGACCCAGACTCGTTGAACTCTGTGTTTATTAAGAACTGCAAGAAACCCCTCTCACGTGCCCTAAGTACACTATGGAGAAGGAGCTTGGACATGGGTGAAATTCCAAAGTCACTTAAAACAACGGATATAACCCCACTCCAAAAAGGTGGCAGCAAAACATTAGCTAAGAACTATAGACCAATAGCTCTAACGTCCCACATCATAAAAATCTTTGAAAGAGTGCTAAGAAGCAGGATAGAAAACCACCTGGATTCCCAAAATCTGCACAATCCAGGGCAACATGGGTTCAGGGCAGGTCGCTCCTGTCTCTCACAACTACTGGATCACTATGATATGGCTTTGGATGCACTGGAAGTAAATCAGAATGCAGATGTAATATACACAGACTTTGCAAGAGCGTTTGACAAGTGCGATCATGGCGTAATAGCGCACAAAATACGTGCTAAAGGAATAACTGGCAAAGTGGGGAGATGGATCTTCGACTTCCTAACCAATCGAACACAAAGAGTAGTGGTCAACAGAGTTAAATCGGAGGCTGCCATAGTGAAGAACTCTGTTCCACAAGGCACAGTACTCGCCCCCATCCTGTTCATCCTCATATCAGACATAGACAGAGATGTAACCCACAGCACCGTATCATCCTTTGCAAACGATAATAAGATCTGCATGAGGCTGTCATCTATTGAGGACACGGTTAACCTCCAAGAAGATATAAACGAAATTTTCTAGTGGGCAAGGGAAAACAATATGATGCTCAATGAGGACAAATTCCAACTACTCCATTATGGAAAACTGGAGGGGATAATAACTAGAACAGAGTATACTACAAACAATAGAGCGGAGGAATAATGTAAAGAACCTGGGAGTAGCAATGTCTGAGGATCTCACTTTCAAGGATCACAACAGTGCCACGATCACAAGTGCAAAGAAAATGATAGGATGGATAATGAGAACGCTCAAAACGAGGGATGCCAAGCCAATGATGATTCTTTTCAAATCACTTGTTCTCTCTAGGCTGGAATACTGCTGTACATTAACATCTCTGTTCAAAGCAGGTGAAATTGCAGATCTAGAGAGTGTACAGAGAACCTTCACTGCACGTATAAGTTCTGTCAAGCACCTTAACTACGGGGAACGCTGGAAGCACTTGGCTTGAACTCGTTGGAACGCAGGAAGAGAGTATATCATAATCTACACTTGAAAATCCGGGAAAGGGAATGGTCCCGAATCTGCACACAGAAATCTCTCCCTACGAAAGTAAAAGACTGGCCGGCGATGCAAAATACCCCAATTAAAAGTAGGGGCGCCTTTGGGTACACTAAAAAAAAACACCGTAAGTATCCGGGCCCAAGTTTGTTCAACACCTCCCACCAAGCATAAGGGGAATTCCCAATGGGTCCCGGGCTGCCTTCAAGAGAGAGCGGGACAGATACCAAAAAGTCAGTACCGGATCAGCCAGGCTGTGGCTCGTACTTTTGGACTGTGTGCGGCCAGCAGTAACAGCCTAGTTGATCAGGCCCTGATCCACCTGGAGGCCTGGTCGTGGACCGGCCTCGGAGTGCGTTGATCCCCGGAAAATAACCTTCAGGTAACCTCCGGGTTTGGGAGCGAAGAGAGAGAAGAGAGAGAGAGAGAGAGAAGAGAGAGGGGAGAGAGGGGAGAGAGAGAGAGAGAGAGAGAGAGAGAGAGAGAGAGAGAGAAGAGAGATACATGATAAAATATCTCGGAGTGTTAAAATATCAGACCTTCGGTACCCAGCTAGCCCGCAGAATGTTTATTTGCATACAGTCACTCGTTCGTGGATGTCTTAATATAATAATAAAATACGCGGAAGATACTAAGGGTCAAGTCTCAAATTTTCAGACGGCCATAACATGTGTGAGTGAGAGACATGGAGATAATGTTAAATAAACCCAGTGAAAAGCAGGGCGCCTTTGTACACTAAGAGAACATTGTAACAGCATCCGTGGTCCCAGGCTAATTAACATCTTACCAAAAGAATATCAGTAACACTGCGGGACAAGTGTAGAAGCCCTTTAAAAGAAAACTTGACAAGTATCTCCGCCAAGTGCCAGATCAACGAGACTGTGATGGATATGTGGATGGGCGACAGCCAGCAGCAACATCTTGGTTGACCAAGCAAGCACCAGACAGGCTTGGCCCAGGCCGGGCTTCGAGAGTAGGAAAACTCTCGAATCCGTCTAAGGTAATTCTCTTGACGAGGATAACTACACAGCTGTTACGGGGTTGTTCCCCGATTAGGACAAATTTACCCTAACTCACACTAGAAAAGAACTACTGGCCTTCAAAATAGCATTGTAGGCCTATTGGTCTATATCAAGCGATTGAAGAATTAAGACACTTATGCAACATATGGGAATCTTTATTGAAGAAACGTTTTTGCCACACAGTGGCTTTATCATTTCCTATACAAGACCTCAGTAGTAGTACCAGTTCCTAGTAACCAGTTACCAGTAACCAGTGTACCAGTAGATGACTCACTACCAACCGTCTGCGTGAATCATTAACTGTTCATATTGCTGCTGACCATAGCAGGATTTCAAACACCCCTCACCCTGTAGGCACTTGTGGGTCAGTCTGTCAAGTGGGTTTTCGATAACGTGGATGGGGTAAGAATACCCACGTAGGCTGGTAGTACGTATAATATAACGGAAAGTATGGGAAGCGCCAACAGCCGACCTGCCTCTCTCTGCTCCCTATCTTCGACTGACCCACCAGTGCCTACGGGTGAGGGGTGTTTGAAATCCTGCTATGGTCAGCAGCAATATGAATAATCAGTCAGTGATTCATGCAGACGGTTGGTAGTGAGTCATCTACTGGTACACTGGTTACTGGTAACTGGTTACTGGTAACTGGTTACTAGGAACTGGTACTACTACTGAGAGCTCGGCGACGCTAACGTATGTTGTCCCACATACAACTAATACAAACTAGAGACGGGAGTGTAAAGGCTTGGGCGAAACTATACAATGTCAAAGTACACAACAATTGAACATTATAACATACATAAGTAGAATATTGGAATGGAAGCTTACGTAACTGAAACTGTAATGAAACTGTAATGCAATACAAAATATAATATAGCACAACTCACTGAATGAAACACAACGTTGGGATTACACAATAGAAGTGATAAAAAAAAATTTGATCGATCGATCTGTATTCATGTGATCACGGATTCTGAGGAAGGAATATATACAAAGAAAGAAGTGTTTAATAGAAAGGGAGATTCGGTGCACTCAAATCTAGACTGTTAACTCTCAGAATTCGAAGAGAACGTGAACACAAAAAAAAATTCTTGAATACTGATAAGTTGATACTGTAATTATTCATCTATACAGGTTATTTACATTTAACCCCAACTCTGCTAGGGTGAGATTGATATATTAGAATGGGTGTCATCTCTGGGAGGATCAAACTCTGTTGCACTGGCTAACTCATGCTGTATTTGAGCAAATATGAATTTGGGAAATAACAAATGATACTTGAGGATTTCTCAATACCTGTCGTGTACGTAGGGGAAAAATGACATTCAGGTTGATCGTCTGACTGAGTATCAGAGGTAGAGAGTACAGATCAGAGGATTGTCAGAGTCTGTCCCCATTTGTCTGGGTTGGAACATCATTATCATCACATACTAACTTCATATGATCTAAAGCGATTCTTTATACTGACCAGTACAATTTCTCTAACCCCTTTTAAATTATTTCCAGTGATATGTTCAACTACTCGATAAGGACCAACAAACTTTTGATCAAGCTTAGGCATTGCAGACGTTTTGTTAAAGTTAGTCAGCATAACTCTCGAACCTACTTTGGTTTTGGATGGCTTTGCTCGAGTGTTTGAGACTCTTGTAAATTCTGCTGTTGATTTATGAAGTGTTTCACGGATTCTTCTAAAAACACTTTGAGCTAAGCTGGTACGAGTTGCTATGAAATCATCAGGGATGTAATTTGGTTTCGGATTAGAATATAGCAACTCATAAGGCAAACATTTATCTACACCATACAATGCATAATGTGGAGTGTCACCTATAGAAACATTGTAAGCAGAATTTATAGCACACTGCACATCAGGTATAACTTCATCCCAAGTTTCACTGTTGGGATTGATAGTGGCTCTCAAGACATAAAGTACTTTCATATTGGTACGTTCCGCTAACCAATTGCTGGCAGGATGATGAGGAACAATGGTGGATTTAGAGATCTTGTACAAGGTACACAAATTTTCAAGAATCTCATTACAGAATTCACCTCCATTATCTGTTACTAGGGACTTAGGGGTGGTATGCCTGCAGATAATGCGTTCTTTAAACGCTTTAGCTACTGTCTCGGCAGTCTTATCTGCAATAGGAACTAACTCACAATATCTGGTGAAATGGTCTACCATAACACAGATGTTTGTTGCCCTGGAGGGAACATTGGAAATTAGTTAACAGATCTAGCGCAACTCTTTCCCACGGTTCGTTAGTAGTTGGATACACTTGGATTGGATTAGGACCATTAGCATTACCTTTATGTTACATGCAGACACTACATTTCTTAACATACTCAGAAATATCAGTTGCCATACGAGGCCAAAAGTATTTCAATCTGGCTTGTTTTACTGAACGATCCATACCAGAGTGCGCAACACCTGGTACATCGTGAACTAGCTGTAAGGCTACATTCACTAGTGACTGTGGAATTACTAACTGGTAAACTCTTCTGCTAGGAGTACCCAACTCGGCTGTTCGATACAGTAATTCTTGGTTCATGACAAAGTCACTGATGGGTGCTGGTGGCTTCACAGTCAGAATATGATCTTCCTGGAGCAGGAATCAAATCACAAATAAGAACATAAGAACATAAGAAAGGAGGAACACTGCAGCAGGCCTGTTGGCCCATACTAGGCAGGTCCTTTACAATTCATCCCACTAACAAACATTTGACCAACCCAATTTTCAATGCTACCCAAGAAAAAAGCTCTGATGTGCAAGTCCCACTCAAATCCAACCCCTCCCACTCATGTACTTATCCAACCTAAATTTGAAACTACCCAAAGTCCTAGCCTCAATAACCCAACTAGGTAGACTGTTCCACTCATCAACTACCCTATTTCCAAACCAATACTTTCCTATGTCCTTTCTAAATCTAAACTTATCTAATTTAAATCCATTACTGCGGGTTCTCTCTTGGAGAGATATCCTCAAGACCTTGTTAATATCCCCTTATTAACTCAGAAGACTGATGGCAAGTACAACGCAGTTGCATTTGCTAGCCGAGTCCTTACGAAGGCTGAACGTAATTATACAGTAACTGAGCAAGAAGCTTTAGCAATAGTATGGTCTTTAAAGCACTTCTGAGACATTATTTATCAGTACTCTGTTCATGTCTTGACAGACCATGCTCCACTGATACCTTTATTCCAGAACAAACAACCTACTGGAAGGTTAGCCAGATGGACCTTGACTATCCAAGAGTTCAATCCCACCTTTGAACACTTACCTGGCAAGTCAAATGTAGTCGCAGATGCCTTATCGCGACATGTTAGTATAGTAACTGCAGACCCTCCATTTACTGCCGAAGATGTAAAGAATGCTCAACGAGCAGATCCCATGTGGTCTGGTCCCATGAAAGTAGCAGCTCATGGCATTGGGGGAAGGGTGCTCTCGTGGATCGAATCATGGCTCACAGACAGGAAGCAGAGAGTGTCCATAAATGGGGTTAAATCCGAGTGGGGTTCAGTAACAAGTGGCGTTCCACAGGGATCAGTCTTGGGCCCGTTGTTGTTTATAATATATATCAATGATCTTGATGAAGGAATTACTAGTGATATGAGCAAATTCGCCGATGACACGAAGATAGGTAGGATAATTGATTCAAACATAGATGTTAGGGAACTTCAGGAGGTTTTAGACAAACTCTACTTTTGGGTCAGAAAAATGGCAGATGCAGTTCAATGTAGATAAATGCAAGGTTCTGAAGCTCGGAGTGTCCATAACCCTAGAAACTTATAAATTAAATAATGTAGAACTTAGCCATACAGATTGCGAAAAGGACTTGGGGGTTATGGTAAGCAGCAACCAAAACCAAGACAGCAATGCCTAAGCGTGCGAATAAGGTAAATAGATTACTGGGATTTATATCAAGAAGTGTAAGCAACAGAAGTCCAGAGGTCATACTGCAGCTTTATACATCATTATTAAGGCCTCACCTAGATTATGCAGCTCAATTCTGCTCTCCATATTACAGAATGGACATAAATTCGTTAGAAAACTTTCAGCGTAGGATGACTAAATTAATACATAGCATTAGAAATCTTCCTTATGAAGAAAGATTGAAGACTCTTAAGTTACATTCACTTGTAAGACGAAGAATGAGGGGAGACCTGATCGAAGTGTATAAATGGAAGATAGTTATTAAGGGGTAATTTAACGTTCACAATGAAACTTTTTTATTTTTCGTTCGATTTCTTTCATTTTTTTTTTGTACGTAAAGAAGCACCTTTCAATAGTAATGTGACCAAGTTTCAATAAGATAGCTCAAAAAACAACTGAGAAAAAAAATATTTATTAATAATCATACATATTGAACAGTAATTTCATAATGGGACTTGGAGAGCTGACCATAGCAGGATTTCAAACACCCCTCACCCTGTAGGCACTTGTGGGTCAGTCGAAGATAGGGAGCAGAGAGAGGCAGGTCAGCTGTTGGTGTTTCCCATACTTCCCGTTATATATTATACGTACTACCAGCCTACGTGAATATTCTTACCCCATCCACATTAAAGAAACCCACATGACAATTGGTGGCACCAGTGTGGGCGTGGATTTAAGGGTAATTCAGACGTTAGAAGACTGTTTGTGGGGTCCCAGCAGGTCAGAGGTGAACCGTCCGCCACCTCCAGCTAGCAGCTACCCTCACTCACCTCCACCCTCTACTCCAGCCTGCAAGCCTGTTGCAGCTGCTTTTCAAGCTTCCTGGCTTAGTGTGCTAATTGCTTCAATCTCCGAGGAGTTGACCCAGATTCGGCAATTAAGCCAGTCAATAAGCCAGACTGTGGAAGTGAACGCTAGTCAGCCTGCCTAAGCCTACCATCCAGCCTGTCTCCTGTCATCCACCTGCTCCTTCATGCTGTGTGCATCGTTACACGTCTTCCAGTCAAACCATTTCTCGTCGGGTTTAAACCAGTCACCAACCCAGCTTCTAACCCAGCTGAGAGAAAGAAGTAAGCCACGCAAGTTCTGAAGTATTGTTTCCTATATCGCCAGTTGGATGCTGCTAAGAGTGATTTTCACCATCCCTGTGGTATAGAGTGGCTTATCAACCACCTTCGTGGATAGTGAGTGGCAGTGCACGCCAGTGAGCAAGTGAGTGAGTCACGCTCCCTTCACCCACTCACCCACTCTTCACTCATCTACCTGTGACTTTTTTCCACCCTTGTACCGGGTCCTAGTACTGTTTTGGCTCACATAATTTGGGCAAGAGATTGTAGCTGGCGCCAACGATTTAAAACCAGTTAAAGTGAGTTCACTGAGAAAGTTTCATTTCTTCCTACAACAGTGTGAGTGTAGGAGGCGTCATCACCCGCACAGGACAACCTTCTCCTCATCACTCGTCATCCCGTCTACTACTCCAGACTACAGTGATAGTTTTCTGTTTAGAGACGTTTTTCTTGCATTTAAAGACATTTGTGTGTGTGAAACATTTATAGTTAAATTTTTTGTGTACTCTAAGCCTTTTGTTTTTCAGTGTAAAACCAGTGTTTCCTTGACTCATTATTTTTGCAATATTTTTCAGTGTTATCGCTCATCTCATACTTTTTATCTGTGTTTTTTTTTATGCTACTCTCTGTCTGTAGTAAGTATTATTGTGTAGTGTACCAGTCAGTCACTCCGTGTGAAGTAAGTAATTCATTTTCATCTTGTATTCTTTCAGCATTGTATTCTCCAGTATTTGTAGTATACCAAATTATCCGTTTATTTCTATGTGTACTTTATTTTTTCGTATGCCAGCAGTGTCTCATTCCTTTAATTTTTTCGCAGACTTGTGTACCATTATTTTTGCCAGCAATTTTTGTCGTATCAATCACAGCAAGATTTTGTTGTAAGAATATACTAAAAAAAAAAATGAATAAGTGAATATGTTGTGTGCCCCGCCACTTGTAAGTGTTGTGTGCCCCGCCACTTGTAAGTGTTGTGCCCCGCCACTTGATAGTGTTGTGTTGCCCGCCACTTGTAAGTGTTGTGGTGCCCCGCCACTTGTAAGTTGTTGTGTGACCGCACTTGTATGTGTTGTGTGCCCGCCCACTTGTAAGTGTTGTGTGCCCCGCCACTTGTAAGTGTTGTGTGCCCAGCCACTTGTAAGTGTTGTGTGCCCCGCCACTTGTAAGTGTTGTGTGCCCCGCCACTTGTAAAGTTTGTCGTGGCCCACCACTTGTAAGTGTTGTGTGCCCTGGCCATTGTAAGTGTTGTGTGCCCTGCCACTTGTAAGTGTTGTGTGCCCGCCACTGTAAGTGTTGGTGCCCCACCACTTGTAAGTGGTTGTGTGCCCTGCCATCTTGTAAGTGTTGTGTGCCCCACCACTTGTAAGTGTTGTGTGCCCCACCACTTGTATGTGTTGTGTGCCCACCACTTGTAAGGTTGTGTGCCCGCCACTTGTAGTGTTGTGTGCCCCGCCACTTGTAAGTGTTTGTGTGCCCACAACTTGTAAGTGATGTGTGCCCCGGCCACTTGTAAGTGTTGGTAGTGCCCCACACTTGTAAGTGTTGTTGTTGCCCCGCCACTTGTAAGTGTTGTGTGCCCCGCCACTTGTAAGTGTTGTCGACCTTAGCCCCCACCACTTGTAAGTGTTCGTGTGCCCCACCACTGTAAGTGTGTGTGCCCCCCCACTTGTAAGATGTTGTGTGCCCCGCCATTGTAAGTGTTGTGTGCCCGCCCACTGTAAGTGTTTGTGTGCCCGCACTTGTAAGTGTCAGTGTGCCCCACACACTTGATAAGTGTTGTGTGCCCCGCCACTTGTAATTGTTGTGTGCCCGGCCACTTGTAAGTGTTGTGTGCCCCCGCCACTTGTAATAGTGTTGTGTGCCCCGCCACTTGTAAGTGTTGTGTGCCCCCACATTGTAAGTGTTGGTTAGTGCCCAGCACTTGAAGTGTTGTTGTGCCCCCCACCACTTGTAAGTGTTGTGTGCCCCGCCACTTGTAAGGTGTTGTGTGCCCCGCACTTGTAAGTGTTGTGTGCCCCACCACTTGTAAGTGTAGTGGTGTGCCCCACCACTTGTAAGTGTTGGTGTGCCCCACCACTTGTAGTCGTTGTGTGCCCCCGCCACTTGTAAGTGTGTGTGCCCCGCCACTTGTAAAGTGTTGTGTGCCGCCCACTTGTAAGTGTTGGTGTGCCCCACCACTTGTAAGTGTTGTGTGCCCCGCCACTTGTAAGTGTTGGTGCCCCGCCACTTGTAAGTGTTGTGTGCCCCGCCACTTGTAAAGGGTAGTGTGCCCCACCACTTGTAAGTTGGTTGTGTGCCCCACCACTGTAGTGTTGTGTGCCCGCCACTTGTAAGTGTTGTGTGCCCCGCCACTTGTAAGTGTTGTGTCCCCGCCACCATGTACCGTGTTGTGTGCCCGGGCCCAATTGTAAGTGTTGTGGGCCCCGCCACTTGTAAGTGTTGTGTGCCCTGCCACTTGTAAGTGTTGTGTGCCCCACCACTTTTAAGTGTTGTGTGCCCCGCCACTTGTAAGTGTTGTGTGCCCCGCCACTTGTAAGTGTTGTGTGCCCCGCCACTTGTAAAGTGTTGTGTTGCCCCGCCACTTGTAAGTGTTGTGTTGCCCCGCCACTTGTAAGTGTTGTGTGCCCCGCCACTGTAAGTGTGTGTGCCCCGCCACTTGTAAAGTGTTGTGTGCCCCGCCACTTTTTGGGGTAAAAAAAGTGATGTGTGCCCGCCACTTGTAAGTGTTGTGATGCCCTGCCACGTTGTAAGTGTTGTGTGCCCCCACCCACTTGTAAGTGTTGTGTGCCCCGCACTTGTAAAGTGTTGTGTGCCCCGCCACATAGAAGTGTTGTGTGCCCCGCCACTTGTAAGTGTTGTGTGCCATGCCACTTGTAAGTGTTGTGTGCCCCACACTTGTAAGTGTGGTGTGCCCCGCCACTTGTAAGTGTTGTGTGCCCGCACTTGTAAGATGTTGTGTGCCCTGCCACTTGTAAGTGTTGGGTGTGCCCACCACTTGTAAAAGTGGATGTGTGCCCGCCACTTGTAAGTGTTGTGTGCGCCGCCACTTGTAAGTGTTGTGCTGCCCCCGCCACTTGTAAGTTGTTGTGTGTGCCCCACCACTTGTAAGTGTTGTGTGCCCGCCACTTGTAAGTGTTGTGTGCCCCACCACTTGTAAAGTGTTGATGTGCCCCGCCACTTTGTAAGTGTTGTTGGCCCCGCCACTTGTAAGTGTTGTGTGCCCCGCCACTTGTAAAGTGTTTTGTGTTGCCCCACCACTGTAAGTGTTGTGTGCCCCGCCACTTGTAAGTGTTGTGTGCCCCACCACTTGTAATTGTTGTGTGCCCCGCATTGTTAAGTGTTGTGTGCCCGCCTCTTGTAAGTGTTGTGTTGCCCTGCCACTTGTAAGTTGTTGTGTGCCCCGACACTTGTAAGTGTTGTGTGCCCCCACCACTTGTAAGTGTTGTGTGCCCCCACCACTTTAAGTGTTTGTGTGCCCCGCCACTTGTAGGTGTTTGTGTGCCCCGCCACTTGTAAGTGTTGTGTGCCCCGCCACTTGTAAGTGTTGTGTGCCCCGCCACTTGTAAGTGTTGTGTGACCCGCCACTTGTAAGTGTTGTGTGCCCCGCCACTTGTAAGTGTTGTGTGCCCCGCCACTTGTAAGTGTTGTGTGCCCGCCACTTGTAGTGTTGTGTGCCCCGCCACTTGTAAGTGTTGTTGTACCCCGCCACTTGTAAGTGTTGTGTGCCCCGCACTTGTAAGTGTTGTGTGCCCCACCACTTGTTAGTGTTGTGTGCCCCCCCACTTGTAAGTGTTGTTGTGCCCTTGCCTTGTATAGTGTTGTGTGCCCCGCCACTTGTAATGTGTTGTGTGCCCACCACTTGTAAGTTGATTGAGTGCCCCTGCCACTTGTAAGTGTTGTGTGCCCCGCCACTTGTAAGTGTTGTGTGCCCCGCCACTTGTAAGTGTTGTGTGCCCCGCCACTTGTAAGTGTTGTGTGCCCCGCCACTTGTAAGTAGTGTGTTGCCCCAACACTTGTAAGTGTTGTGTGCCCCCGGCACACTTAAAGTGATGTGTTGCCCCGCCCACTTGTAAGTGTTGTGTGCCCGCCACTTGTAAGTGTTGTGTGGCCCGCACTTGTAAGTGTTGTGTGCCCCGCCACTTGTTAAGTGTTCGTTAGTCGCCCCGCCACTTGTTAAGTGTTGTGTTGCCCCGCCACTTGTAAGTGTGTTGTGCCTGCCACTTGTAAGTGTTGTGATGCCACCACTTGTAAGTGTTGTGTGCCCCGCCACTTGTAAGTGTTGTGTGCCCCGCCACTTGTAAGTGTTGTGTGCCCCACCACTGTAAGTGTTGTGTGCCCTGCACTTGTAAGTGTTGTAGTGCCCTGCCACTTGTAAGTGTTGTGTTGCCCCGCCCACTGTAAAGTGTCTGTGTGCCCCACCACTTGTAAGGTGTTGTGTGCCCTGCCACTTGTAGTGTTGTGTGCCCCACCACTTGTAAGTGTTGTGTGCCCCACCCTTTGTAAGTGTTGTGTGCCCCACCACTTGTAAGTGTTGTGTGCCCCGCACTTGTAAAGTGGTGTGTGCCCCGCCACTTGTAAGTGTTGTGTGCCCCCAACCACTTGTAAGTGTTGTGTGCCCCGCCACTTGTAAGTGTTGGTGTGCCCACACTTGTAAGTTTTGTCGCCCCGCACTTGTAAGTGTTGTGTGCCCGCCACTTGTAAGTGTTGTGTTGCCCCACCACTTGCAGTGTTGTGTTGCCCCACCACTTGTAAAGTGTTGTGTGCCCCACCATTGTAAGAATGTGTGTGTGCCCCGCCATTGTAAGTGTTGTGTGCCCCGCCAATGTAAGTGTTGTGTGCCCCGCCACCTTGTAAGATGTTGTGTGCCCCACCACTTGTAAGTGTTGTGTGCCCCGCCACTTGTAAGTTTGTGTTGCCCCGCCACTTGTAAGTGTTGTGTGCCCCGCCCTTGTCAAGTGTTGTTTGTGCGCCCGCCACTTGTAGTGTTGTGTGGGGGGGGGGGGGGCCCACCACTTGTAAGTGTTGTGTGCCCCGCCATTGTAAGTGTTGGGTGCCCCCACCATTGTAAGTGTGTGTGCCCCGCCACTTGTTAAGTGTTGTGTGCCCCGCCACTTGTAAGTGTTGTGTTGCCCCACCACTTGTAAGTGTTGTGTGCCCCACCACTTGTAAAAGTGTCTTGTGTGCCCCACCACTTGTAAGTGTTGTGTGCCCGCCAACTTTGTTAAGTGTGTGTGCCCGCCAAAAACTTGGTTTTTAAGTTTGTGTTGCCCCGCCACTTGTAAGTGTTGTGTGCCCCACCATTGTAAGTGTTGTGTGCCCCGGCCACTTGTAAGTGTGTGTGCCCCGCCACTTGTAAGTGTTGGTGTGCCCCGACCACTGGTAAGTGTTGTGTGCCCCACCTCTTGTAAAGGGGTTGTGTGGCCCCACCAATTGTTAAGTGTTGTGTGCCCCCGCCCCCCCCCAAAAAAAAACCTTTTTTTAAGTGTTGTGTGCCCCGCCACTTGTAAGTGTAGCTGTGCCCGCACTTGTAAGTGTTGTGTGCCCCGCCAATTGTAAGTGTTGTGTGCCCCGCACTGTAACGTGTTGTGTGCCCGCCACTTGGTAAGTGTTGTTGTGCCCACCACTTGTAAGTGTTGTGTGCCCGCCACTTGTAAGTTTGTGTGCCCGCCACTTGTAAGTGTTGTGTGCCCCGCCAATGTAGTGTTGTGTGCCCCGCCACTTGTAAGTGTTGTGTGCCCCGCCACTTGTAAGTGTTGTGTGCCCCGCCACTTGTAAGTGATGTGTGCCCCGCCACTTGTAAGTGTTGTGTGTGCCCCGCCACTTGTAAGTGATTGTGGCCCCGCCACTTGTAAGTGTTGTGGTGCCCTGCCACTTTGTAAGTGTTTGTGCCCCACCACTTGTAAGTGTTGTGTGCCCCGCCACTTGTAAGTGTTGTGTGCCCCCCGCCACTGTAAGTGTTGTGTGCCCGCCACTTGTAAGTGTTGTGTGCCCTGCACTGTAAGTGTTGTGTGCCCCACCACTTGTAAGTGTTGTGTGCCCCGCCACTTGTAAGTGTTGTGTGTGCCCCGCCACTTGTAAGTGTTGTGTGCCCTGCCACTTGTAAGTGTTGTGTGCCCCGCCACTTGTAAGTGTGTGTGCCACGCCACTTGTAAGTGTTTGTGTGCCCCGCCATTGTAAGTGTTGTGCTGCCCCGCCACTTGTAAAGTGTTGTGTGCCCACCACTTGTAAGTGTTGTTGTGCCCCGCCACTTGAAAGTGTTGTGTGCCCCCACCACTTGTAAGTGTTGTGATGCCCGTCCCAACTTGTAAGTGTTGTGTGCCCCGCCACTTGTAAGTGTTGTGTGCCCCGACACTTGTAAGTGTTGTGTGCCCCACCACTTGTAAGTGTTGTGTGCCCCGCCACTTGTAAGTGTTGTGTGCCCCACCACTTGTAAGTGTTGTGTGCCCGCACTTTGTAAGTGTTGTGTGCCCAGCTCTTGTAAGTGTTGTGTGCCCTGCCACTTGTAAGTGGTTGTGTGCACCGCCCCTTGTAAGTTGTTGTGTGCCCACCACTTGTAAGTGTTGTGTGCCCCACCACTTGTAAGTGTTGTGTGCCCCGCCACTTGTAAGTGTTGTGTGCCCCGCCACTTGTAAGTGTTGTGTGCCCCGCCACTTGTAAGTGATGTGTGCCCCGCCACTTGTAAGTGTTGTGTGCCCCCCGCCACTTGTAGTGTTGTGTGCCCCGCCACTTTGTAAGTGTTGTGTGCCCCGCCAACTTGAAAGTGTTGTGTGTGCCCCGGCCACTTGTCAGTGTTGTGTGCCCCGCCACTTGTAAGTGTTGTGTACCCCGCACTTTGTAAGTTGTTGTGTGCCCCGCCATTGTAAGAGTTGTGTGCCCACACTTGTAAGTGTTGTGTGCCCCGCCACTTGTAAGTGGTTGTGTTCCCGCCACTTGTAAGTGTTGTGTGCCCCCGCCTCTTGTAAGTGTTGTGTGCCCCACACCTGTGTGTTGTGTGCCCTGGCCCCTTGTAAGTGTTGTGTGCCCCGCCACTGTTAAGTGTTGTGTGCCCCGCCACTTGTAAGTGTTCGTGGTGCCCCGCCACTTGGTAAGTGTTGTGTGCCCCGCCACTTGTAAGTGTTGTGTGCCCCACCACTTGTAAGTGTTGTGTGCCCCGCCCTTGAAAAAGTGTTGTGTGCCCGCCACTTGTAAGTGTTGTGTGCCCCGCCACTTGTAGGTGTTGTGTGCCCCGCTTTGTAAGTGTTGTGTGCCCCGCGCACTTGTATGTGGTTGTGTGCCCTCAGCCACTTGTAAGTGTTGGTGTGCCCCACCCACTTTGTAAAGTGTTGTGTGCCCCGCCACTTGTCAGTGTTGTGTGCCCGCACTTTGGTAAGGGTTGTGTGCCCCGCCACTTGTAAGTGTTGTGTGCCCCGACCACTTGTAAGTGTTGTGTGCCCCGCACTTGAAAGGTGGTTGTGTGCCCCGCACTTGTAAGTGTGTGCATGCCCCGCCACTTGTAAGTGTTGTGTGCCCCGCCACTGGTAAGTGTTGTTTGCCCCGCCACTTGTAAAGATGTTGTGTGCCCCACCACTTGTAAGTGTCGTGTGCCCCGCACTTGAAAGTGTTGTGTGCCCCGCACTTGGTAAGTGTTGTGTGCCCCCACTTTTTGTAAGTGTTGTGTGCCCCGCCACTTGTAAGTGTTGTGTTGCCCCCGCCCTTGTAAGTGTTGTGTGACCCCGCCACTTGTAAGTGTTGAGTGCCCCGCCACTTGTAGTGTTGTGTTGCCCCTGCCATGGTAGTGTTGTGTGCCCACCAACTTGTAATGTTCGTTGTGCCCCGGCCACTTGTAAGTGTTGTGGTGCCCCGCCAACTTGTAAGTAGTGTTTGTGATGCCCGCCACTTGTAAAGGTGTTGTGTGCCCCACAACTTGTAAGTGTTGTGTGCCCCGCCACTTGTAAGTGTTGTGTGCCCCGCCACTTGTAAGTGTTGTGTCCCCGCCACTTTTTAAGTGATGTGTGCCCTCCACTTGTAATGTTGTGGTGCCCCGCCCACTTGTTAGTGTTGTGTGCCCCGCCACTTGTAGTGTTGTGTGCCCCGCCACTTGTAAGTGTTTGTGCCCCACCACTGTAGTGTTGTTGTGCCCCGCCACTTGTAAGTGTTTGTGTGCCTGCCAGTTGTAAGTGTTTGTGCTGCCCCGCCACTTGTAAGTGTGTGGGCACCCACCACTTGTAAGTGTGTGTGTGCCCCACACTTGTAAGTGTTTGTGTGCCCCGCCCACTTGTAAGTGTTGTGTGCCCCGCCACTTGTAGTGTTGTGTGCCCCACACTTGAAGGTGGTTGTGTGCCCCCCACTTGTAAGTTGTGTGCCCCCGCCAACTTGTAAGGGTGTGTGCCCCGCCACTTGTAAGTGTTACACTTCCAGTTTTGTTTCTTGTTTACTCTATTCATATTTTTCTTATTACTTTGAACAAATTCCTCTTAGTATAATTTAAATTCTTTTTAAGTAAAAGTGTTTTCTATACTCTGTTTGAGTAAAATTGTTTTGTCTAATTTACAATTAAGATTAAAGTGTTCAGTCTTTCTTCATATTTGTATTTTTTATTATTTAACCTACATTTTTCCCAGTGTACTTTTATTACTGCATTAATTTTTTACACCTTATTTGTTGCACTTGATCTTGCAGTGAATTATTTTATTGCACTTGTTGTGCAGTGAATTTATTTGTTTGCACTTGTTCTGCAGTGAATTATTTGTTTGCACCTTGTTGTGCAGTGAATATTTTGTTGCACTTGGTTCTGCAGTGAATTATTTTGTTGCACTTGTTCTGCAGTGAATTATTTTGTTGCACTTGTTGTGCAGTGAAATATTTTGTTGCACTTGTTCTTGCAGATGAATTATTTTGTTGCCTTTGTTGTGCAGTGCATTATTTTGTGCACTTGTTCTGCAGTGAATTATTTTGTTGCAATTGTTCTGCAGTGGAATTATTATTGTGCACTTGTTCTGCAGTGATTTATTTTGTTTGCACTTGTTCTGCCGTGAATTATTTTGTTGCACTTGTTCTGCAGTGAACTTATTTTGGTTGCACTTGTTCTGCAGTGGAATTATTTTGTTGCAATTGTTTTTTTTTCTGCAGTGGAATTATTTTCTTTTATTGATATTTTTATACTTTTTTATTCTCAGTTCATTTTGTTTGAGTCTTGTTTTTCATTTTATTAATTTTTCCTCATGTTGTCTTTGCCATTATTTTTATTTTTGTCTATGCATCCTTAGAAAATATTTTTTTAAATTTCCCAGTTATCTCTCGTTGACATACAATTTAGTGATTTTATTTTATACTTTTATATTGATTTAAATTTTATTAGTTATGATTCCTTTATTAGCAAGTAAGAGGTACAGACAGCTCATTTTTGCTTTTTAATTCAGTCTCCAGTATAATATTTTTATTGTAAAATTTCAATGTACTTTTTTTTATCTTGTCCAGCATTCCTTTAATTGGTTGTTCCTTCCTTTGCAGTGTATCTTAGACATTTTTTTATTATTTCTGCAGAATTAGTTGCATCCTTTTATTTTAATTTTAGCATTTTGTATCATTTTTATTATTCGTTATTTTGCCTTATTTGTTTCCTTGTGCAACTTTCTTATGCCTTATTCTCACATACCGTCAAGTGATACTTTAGTGAATGTCGACACTCAGACCTCTCAGGTTTACTGTGGATTCTGTTCTCAGTCCTCACAGTTTCCTTATGGACTGACAGACCGGACCAGACACTGAGACATATATTTTTTAATGTGATTCCCTGATGCGTTACTTTATTCAATGGCCATGTACATAGTCTTGATGCTTGGTTTACGGCCATTCGTTATGTGTTAATGCTTAGTTGGGACGGTTCCTCCTTCAGAGGAAAGTTTATCGACTTGCGAAGAAGCTCTTCATCGATCCCCTGCTGCTGTTTCACGTTATTGATTCTTCCTGAAATGCAATGATTCAGGAATCTTATAGTGGTAACAATATTTGAGGAACTGATTCGTTCTTCCTCGTTACCAGTATAAAACAGCTGATCCATATTTCGTTCTTAGGGAACTAGTGAATGCTACACCATGACTAATGATTCATTGAGTGCATTTGCTGTTAGATTAGACAAACTTTTATTCATTTATCAATGCTGTCAGTCCTCATCTTTTGTCTCTGGGATGTAGATAAACATCCACAGGCTCGTTTGCTAAAAATAGCAGCTTTGGAGCAATCAAAGAACTAATGCCGCATGCTTCCGTGTGTTTTATGAGGTAATCTCCAATGTGACGATGGAACCACTTACAGCCCTAAATCATGTACGTTTCTTGTGCCCCATGGTACTTTCCGTGTATCAAAATAATTTCACACCTATGCCTCAGTCTGACCACTCTTGTTTGCGCCACAGCGACAAATCGTGGTCTTCAACCATCCTCAGCGATCAACAAGGACCAGTGTACAGTGTCATTATAAACTCGTAGTATTCATAGTACCATAGTCGCGGACTTGTTAACAACTTGTGGTTTCCGTGGCCATATTGCAATTAATTGTCCTGCTAGTACCCTAAGAGGCGTCGTACTGATGATGAGTACAGTCAGATCTTCCCTACTGTACTTATCATAGAATACATGGACATGACACATCTGAGTGTAATGCTCTCTACAACCTTCAGTACTCTAGGTCTTTCCGTGCCCGTTCCAACCGCAGAACCCGTAGAGGAAACAGACGTCGGGGTTTTCCAAACTAACCAAAACCCAGGTCATTTTTCCCAAATTTCAGGGGAATTCGAGCACCCCAGTCAAACCGTCCCATGGTGACAGTAGGTGATAATGAGTACACCATCCCCATTCACAATTCCTTTGAAGCCTTAAGCAGTCTCGAGAATGACAATCCTGTGATGATGTTTGCTTCACACGTCTGTGACGTAGATGATTTTGGGGATGAAGTGGAACAAATCTTTTCTGATGACAAAAACCACCCTTTTTTTTTGCAATAACTTCCAATGCAACCATAGGCCCTATAGTGCAAGCATCTGTCATAAAGCGCCCCTTCATTTGTTCATGGATCTGGTGCGCAAGTCAATATTATCAGGTCAGTCTGTTTAGGGAAAAGCAGTTACGACATGTCCTTCTCGTAGAACCGACTCATGTGTCCTCCCTTAGTGGAGTAGTGGTTCTCACCTGCGTGTCCGAGGTCGGACTTCCCTCACTTTTTCTATCCCAAAGGGAGAGACTTCACTGCTTCCTTCCCTTTTTGTCGACCAGATTACTTTCCCTGGTGACCTTTACTGGGATTTGCTTCCTTCGGGACTTACGCATTGTGCTGACCCTTATCGATGGCAGCCCAAATTGATGACTTGATCGTACCATTTTGGGGTTACAAGCTTGGATCCCAGATTTTTCCTACTGCCGCAGAGTACGACATTCGAATTAAGTCCTTACAGGCCAGTGCATTTTTCCAGTAGCGTACCCAAGCGGTCAGGCACTGGTGATCCTGTCACTCCTGTCTGTGTTCCTGCAACTTCAGACTTGCAAGATAGTGTCCAGTTACCTCAAGTGTCCGAGGACGCTCTGACTACCTTGAGCGCTGAGCCTATCCCTGCAATGTCTGCTAGTTCAAGTAGTAGTTTCTCCACAGGGGACGCCTTGTCGGAAAACGATTACCTGCAACTAGTAATGCCATCTCTTGTTGATGTCACATGCCGTCTGCAGAAAGACGTTTCTGTCACGGCTAGTGCCCTCACTAGAGTGTCTGTTGTTGTTCCTAGTGTTCCAGATGGTGATAACGTCCTAGTTGACAGTGATTCTTGCAAAGTAAAAGGTCATTGCACATCATTGCACAAGACCGTGGCCCACAGTACAGATGTTGGAGAGGAGTCTCCTCCTTCCTCTACTGGGGAAAGTAGATGGAATCCAGGACGGGGTGGCCCTGGCTTGGATACTGAGGATTATAGTGCAGTCCCAGAACCTGCAGAAATTGACAACACACCTCCCAACAATTCTCAACCAAAGGTGAATTTGTGCAAATATTATGCTTGGGGCATCTGTAAGCATGGAATAACAGGGGAAAAAATGGGACATGCCACTTTGACCATCCCAAAAAATGTAGCGACCTCCTGTCTAAAGGAGTGTGTCGTTCTTCTTCCTGTACTTTCTTTCACCCAAAAATGTGCCACTCCTCGGTCCTCCAGAAGCAGTGTTACAACATCGAATGCCCTGCATACCATCTAAAAGGGACCAGGAGGCACAGACCCCACAAGACAAACAATAGTAGCTACGACAACCCAACTCCAGGTGATTTTTTAGTGGCAGGAAACGAAAAAAGAAAATGGAAGGAAATAACAAAAATAGTCCACCACCTTGGAGCCTTGTTGGACTGGAGGCGCAGCCAGTGGCCACCCATGGCCCTCCAGAATTATTACAACTACTGATGCCAATAACAAAATCCCCCCAACAAACACAGAATACAACCTCGTTCATATTTGCTAATATACAGGGCCTTAAGCCATCCACCAACAACAAAATACCTTTTATCAGTGGACTTCTAGTGGAGTCTAATGCAATGTTTGCAGCCTTCACAGAGACTCACACAAAAGATCACTTTGACAGTGAAATATGGATAAGTGGTTACAACCTTTTTAGATGCGACAGAAAAAACAGGCAACAAGGGGGGGTTGGCCTGTATGTCAAAGAGTCCCTTATCTGCACGGAGTTGCTGAACACCACAAATGAGGTAGTTGAAGTTCTATCAATAAAGATCGAGAATAAAAACCTAGTCATTGTGGTTGTATACAAGCCACCAGATGCAACCTCCCAACAGTTCAAGGAACAGCTACTGAAAATCGATTACTGTTTGGAAAACCTTCCAGCTCCATCCCCAAACATCTTGCTGCTTGGTGATTTCAACCTAAGGCATACAAAATGGAAGAATGTAGCAAATAATGTTATAGCTGAAACAATCCCCGGAGGTAGCGCAGATGAAAGGTCACACACACATGAGCTACTAAGTCTCTGCGAAAAACACACCTTAAGCCAGCAGATAGTGGAGCCAACAAGACTAGAAAACACACTTGACCTTATCTTCACAAATAATGAGGACCTGATAAGAGACATAAGAATATCAAAAACAACTAATTCCAATCACAATCTAATCGAAGTCCAGACATACATGCATGGGGGGCCTAAACAACAAATGCATGTACCCGGGAAGGCGTCTTCCCAAATTTACAATTTCAAAAAACAAGAAAAACAACTGGGAAGGTAAACCATGCCCCTAACAAAACATGTTGGGAAGATTTTTCTTAAATGAAAATGGACCCAAACCAGTCCCTTTTAAAAGGACAATGCCGGGTACCAAACATTTTTGGGCATATTCCCTAAAAAAAAAGAAGAGAAAGGAAAGTAAACTGGAAAAGAAAAAAAACGCCCCCCTTTTTAACCGGGAAGACGACAAGAGTCACTGAGCTCCTCGGGAAAGTGCAAAAGAAAAAAAAAATTCTGATACACAAAGGGGAGGCGCTACGGGGAAGTGGAAACTATGGGAATTTAAAAGCTAAATGACTTTTTACGGGAACCAGGAGGGGGCAGGAGGAGCTTAAAGCAATTAGTAAAAATTGGGAAAAGAAAAATTAAAATATTTCTTTCAAAATCCCAAAAAACCCAAGGAAAAATACCAATTAGTATGGGGCCCTTACTCAGCCCGGATACTTCACAGACGAAAACCCCAAGGAAAAGGAATATTGAAATCCCAATGCGATTTCTGTGTTTAGTAAAACCATAATGGGTCGGGAGGATCGACGCCCCAAATGATTTCTTCATGTTTACCCTTTCCAAAACCCAAAAATTGTATCCCAAATTTTCCGACATTACCCTAACCCGATAATTTGGGAAAAACCCAAATTGGACAACTGCCTATGCCCCAACCCCCCGGGCCCCAAACCTTTGGAACTCTGTTTTCTTTTAAAAATCGCAAAAAACCCCCCCTCGCGTCCCCCTAAACCTAGGGGGAGGAGTTTGGGCCCCCAGGGGTTAAAATTTCCCACAGTCATTTAAAAACAACGGATATAGCCCCACTCCATAAAGGTGGCACCCAAAGAAATTAGCTAAAAAACTATAGACCAAAAACTCTGACATCCACATCAAAAAAATTCTTTGAAAGAGGCTAAGAAGCGGGATTGCAAATCACCTGGTTTCCCCAAAATTGCACAATCCAGGGCAAAGGGGTTTCAGGGCAGGTCGCCCCTGCCTCTCAAAACTACGGGATCACTAGGGACAGGGGCCTTGGATGCACGGGAAAGAAAATCAGAATGCAGATTTTAAATACACAATTTTTCAAAAGCTTTTACAAATGCGATCAGGGCCGTAATGCCCTAAAATACGTCCCTTAAAGGGAAATAACGGGGGAAAGGGGGGGGAGATGGATCTTCAACTTCCTAAAAACGAACACAAAGAGTAGGGGTTTAAAACAGAGTTAAATCGGGGGCTCCCAATAGTAAAATAAGGCTCTTTTCCCACAAGGCACAGTACTCCCCCCCATCTTTTTCCCTTTAAATCCTCATTGACATAAACAAGATATACAAAAAACAGCCCCAAAAATTAAAACCTTTGGGGATTTACTGGGACTGCATGGGGGCTGTCATCTGCTAAAGGACGCGGTTAACCTCCAAGAAGATAAAAAAAAAAGTTTTCCAGTGGGCAACGGAAAACAATATGATGTTCAATGAGGACAAATTCCAACTACTCCTTATGGAAAAAAATGGGGGGAGATTTTAAAAACTAGAAAAGGGATACTACTGACTCCGGCCCTAAATGAGGGGGAAAATAATGTAAGGGACCCGGGGAGTGTAATGTCTGAGGATCTCCCTTTCAAGGATCACAACGTGGGCCCGTTTGCACGGGGCAAAGAAAATGATAGGATGGATAAAGAGAAAATTTCAAAACAAAAGATTTCCAAAACCCCTTATGAACCTTTTTAAATCACTTTTTCTCTTAGGTGGAAACTGCGTACATTAACTCCCAACAAAACAGGTGAAATCGCAGATCTAGAGGGGTGTACAGAGATCCCCTTTTCTGCACGTATAAGTTCTGCCCAAACACCTTTAAATACGGAATGCTTTGGGAAACAAATTGACTTGTACCTTGGAACGCAGGGGGGGAGAGATTTATCATAATCTACCCCTTGGAAAAAACTTGGGAAGGGAAAGGCCCAATCGCACACGAAAACACTCCCTTCGAAAGTAAAAGATGGGCAGGGGGGAGCAAAAAAGCCGCCAATAAAAAAAAGGGGCGCCATTGGTTTCATAAGAGAAAAAAACCATAATTTTTCCGGGGGGCCCCCAAAACCCGTTCAAAAGCCTCCCTCAAACATTTTGGAATTGCAATAAACCCCGGCTGCCTTCAAGAGAGAGCTGGGCAGATAACCCTAAAGTCCGGGGGCCGGATCAAACCGGGTGTGGCTCCCTACGTCGGACTGGGGGGTGCGGCCAGCAGTAACACCTAGTTAACAGGCCCTGATCCATCGGGAGGCCCGGTTTGTGGCCCCGGGGCCCCGGGGGGGTTGTCCCCGGGAAAAAACCTCCCGGTAACCTCCAGGTAACCATCCCTTTCATGTTTTTAAAAGATAAATAAAATCCATTTCTTTCTACTAAAAAATTCTGGGGCACAGTGTTTTATCTCGAGCAAATCCAAACTTTTTGACCTTGTTTACTTCCTTACCCTGTTCAGGTAGAGGTTAGGTTTTTTCACCTGACCAGTGGGCGGTGTTTTTTCTACCGGGGGGAAACCTTTTATCCACTTCACTTATCAAACTGTTTCCACCCTTTAGGGGAAAAAAACTTGCTCCCACTGACTTCCCAGATGAAGTCAAGCGTTTTTTTGACTCTGTTGGGAAAAAAACGTCCCTAAAGCCAAAGCCTTACCAGGTGAGAAGATGGGTATAACGAACTTATTGTCCCATCGTATTTTGCTTGAACCTGGTACAGAATGCCTCATTCACAAGTTGCTGTCGCTGAAGAATTGATCAATCAAATGCTTGATGATGGAGTTATTGCACCTAGCAATTCACCTTGGAATGCGCCCTTGATCCTAGTACCTAAGAAGGATGGCACTTGGCGCCCAGTGATTGACTTTAGGAAGTTAAATGCGAAAACTATTCCAGATCGCTTCCCACTCCCTGTACTGGGTGATCTTTTACGTAACATGGGATATAACAAAGTCTTTTCAACCCTGGACTTGTTACAAGGGTTTTGGCAAGTCCCTCTTCACGAGGACAGCCAAGAGCTAACTGCATTGTCCACTCCTACAGGTCATTATCACTTCCTCCATATGGCATTTGGATTACAATCCTCCCCTATCACGTTCTCAAGGCTCATGACTAATATCTTTAGAGGTCTCATAGGTAATGCACTTATGGTGTACTTAGATGACATAATCGTCATGTCTAAAGACGTGGATACACACTTGAAAAGACTTGATGAAGTACTTGGTAAGCTTGAAGAAGCCAATTTAAACATCAAACTGTCTAAATGTCAATTTTTCAGATCAGAAATTAAGTTTCTTGGTCACGTAGTCACTCCTAGAGGGGTTACGACTGACCAAAGTAAAGTAACTGCAGTACTAAATTTTCCAACTCCCAAAACTGCTGATGCCGTAAGATCCTTTGTGGGCTTAGCAGGTTTTTATAGATCTTTCATTGCCAATTTTTCTTCCATAGCAGCTCCTCTAACTGAGTTGCTTAAGAAAGATGCTCCTTTTGTTTGGACCTTCCATCAAGAAAGAGCATTCCAAACTCGAAAAGAAAAGCTAACATCTGCTCCAATTTTGAAATTTCCAGATTTTTCTAAGCCCTTCTATCTGACAACTGATGCTAGTTCAATTGGCATAGGTGCCGTACTAGCTCAGAAGACTGACGGCAAGTACAACGCAGTTGCATTTCCTAGCCGAGTCCTTACGAAGGCTAACGTAATTATACAGTAACTGAGCAAGAAGCTTTAGCAATAGTATGGTCTTTAAAGCACTTCCGAGACATTATTTATCAGTACTCTGTTCATGTCTTGACAGACCATGCTCCACTGATACCTTTATTCCAGAACAAACAACCTACTGGAAGGTTAGCCAGATGGACCTTGACTATCCAAGAGTTCAATCCAACCTTTGAACACTTACCTGGCAAGTCAAATGTAGTCGCAGATGCCTTACCCCATCCACGTTAAAGAAACCCACATGACAAGACAGGAAGGTATAAGGAGCGGAGGAGTTTGAGGTAATCAGTCCCTCAGCCTGGAATCGATGTGTTCAGTCCATCACTCTTGTAAGATCAGTTCCTGATCATCCGGGCTGATCAGGAACTGTGGGCGGCAGGTACTAACTGCTTGATCGATCAGGCCAGCAACCAGGAGGCCTGGTCTGGGACCGGACCGCGGGGGCGCTGACCTCCGGAAGACACTCCAGGTAACTCTAGGTGAACGTTGATAAACTTATTTATGGAAAAAGGACACAAGAGTAATGAGATTTTAATTATGGCTACTTTTCACTCACCAGGAATTTGATCAAGATTGATGAAGCTCCCGGAGATCGAAACGTAGCAGAAATAATATGTAGCAATAACTGCTCATGTAATTTTACTAATAAGTCACAACATATGCCAAAGATTTCATTATTTCCATTTCTTTCACTGGATTTCTCTTCCTCCTCCTCCTCTCTCCCAATTCCTTTATTCATCTACTCCCCTTCCTCTCCATCTTCTTTCGCTGTACTCACTACTTCCTCCTTTCGTCACCTCCAATCCCACCACAACGTTCTATTTCCCTAAGGGAGAGTATAATCCCCTCGAGCTCACGTCTCCCGTCAACATCGCTGAAGAGCTGACAACTGTGTACACACAGTGTTCTTGTCAGAACAAGAGAGCATCGCTTTGCAATACTATTCTACACAAAAGAAGTGGTAATACTACACGAGAGAAGGTTCTGATTCTACAGAAAAGTGTCGAATACTACATGAGAGAAAGCTCTGATATTACAGAAAAGTGTCGAATACTACACGAGAGAAGGTTCTGATACTACAGAAAAATGTCGAATACTACACGAGAGAAGGTTCTGATACTACAGAAAAGTGTCGAATACTACACGAGAGAAGGTTATGACACTACAGAAAAGTGTCGAATACTACACGAGAGAAGGTTCTGATACTACAGAAAAATATCGAATACTACACGAGAGAAGGTTCTGATACTACAGAAAAGTGTCGAATACTACACTAGAGAAGGTTCTGATACTACAGAAAAGTGTCGAATACTACACAAGAGAAGGTTCTGACACTACAGAAAAGTGTCGAATACTACACGAGAGAACCCCTCAAGGAAGGTTCCTTGATGTTGGTGAGGGGCTCTTGATTTAGGGAATTGGATCTGTGCTCCAGTTCCCCGAATTAAGCCTGAATGCCTTCCACATCCCCCCCCCCAGGCGCTGTATAATCCTCCGGGTTTAGCGCTTCCCCCTTGATTATAATAATAATAATACACGAGAGAAGGTTCTGATTCTACAGAAAAGTGTTGAATACTACACGAGAGAAAGTTCTGATTCTACAGAAAAGTGTCGAATACTACACGAGAGAAGGTTCTGATACTACAAAAAAGTGTCGAATACTACACGAGAGAATGTTCTGATTCTACAGAAAAGTGTCGAATACTACACGAGAGAAGGTTCTGATACTACAGAAAAGTGTCGAATACCACACGAGAGAAGGTTCTGATACTACAGAAAAGTGTCGAATACTACACAAGAGAAGGTTCTGATTCTACAGAAAAGTGTCGAATACTACACGAGAGAAGGATCTGATTCTACAGAATGTCGAATACTACACGAGAGAAGGTTCTGATACTACCGAAAAGTGTCGAATACTACACGAGAGAAGGTTCTGATACTACAGAAAAGTGTCGAATACTACACAAGAGAAGGTTCTGATTCTACAGAAAAGTGTCGAATACTACACGAGAGAAGGATCTGATTCTACAGAATGTCGAATACTACACGAGAGAAGGTTCTGATACTACAGAAAAGTGTCGAATACTACACGAGAGAAGGTTCTGATACTACAGAAAAGTGTCGAATACTACACAAGAGAAGGTTCTGATTCTACAGAAAAGTGTCGAATACTACACGAGAGAAGGATCTGATACTACAGAAAAGTGTCGAATACTACACGAGAGAAAGTTCTGATACTACAGAAAAGTGTCGAATACTACACGAGAGAAGGTTCTGATACTACAGAAAAGTGTCGAATACTACACGAGAGAACTTTGTGATACTACACAAAAGAAGTGTCTAATACTGCAAGACAGTAGTTTGAGGTGGTGTGTGTGTGTGACCACCCGACACTTGCTGGTCAGCTGGGGTCGTTAACAAGACTTCCCAGCTGACCACACGGTGATTAATGACTCTGAAAATTACGAGTGCCGACCAACATTCACACGGTTCGTTTAATCCCTTCGAATCGGTTATTTGGGGCCTCCAGGTGGCACCGAAAGGCACCAGGTGACACTGAGAGGCACCGGGTGACACTGAGAGGCATCAGATGACACTGAGAGCCACCAGGTGGCACTGAGAGGCATCGGATTACACTGAGAGGCACCAGGTGGCACTGAGAGGCACTGGGTGGCACTGAGGTAACACAAACCAAAACTTGGACTTACACTACCTACCTGCACATGTAACAAGTTCAACCATGCAGCTTCCTGGTTGCCTCCAACAACCAGAAGTCCTGTTCTAGGACCGAGCAGGGGGGAGGGCAGTGACCCCCCAGGAAGCGACAACGGACAACCTACAGTGAATTAAATACTGCTACCTGGAGGTTATTCCGGGGATCAACGCCCCCGCGGCAAGGTCCATGACCAGGCCTCCCGATGGATCAGGGCCTGATCAACTAGGCTGTTACTGCTGGCCGCACGCAGTCCGACGTACGAGCCACAGCCCGGCTGATCCGGCACTGACTTTAGGTATCTGTCCAGCTCTCTCTTGAAGGCAGCCAGGGGCTTATTGGCAATTCTCCTAATGCTTGATGGGAGGCTGTTGAACAGTTTTGGGCCCCGGACACTTATGGTGTTTTCTCTTAGTGTACCAATGGCGCCCCTACTTTTTATTGGCGGCATTTTGCATCGCCTGCCCAGTCTTTTACTTTCGTAGGGAGTGATTTCTGTGTGCAGATTTGGGACCATTCCTTCCAAGATTTTCCAAGTGTAGATTATGATATATCTCTCCCTCCTGCGTTCCAACGAGTACAAGTCAAGTGCTTCCAAGCGTTCCCAGTAGTTAAGGTGCTTGACAGAACTTATACGTGCAGTAAAGGATCTCTGTACACACTAGCAGTATTCCAGCCTAGAGAGAACAAGTGATTTGAAAAGGATCATCATGGGCTTGGCATCTCTCGTTTTGAAAGTTCTCATTATCCATCCTATCATTTTCTTTGCACGTGCGATCGTGGCACTGTTGTGATCCTTGAAAGTGAGATCCTCAGACATTACTACTCATACCTAATAAATATAAATAAATTTTCTCTTTTAATATAAAAAATGGAAATCATTACTTAATGAAACACACTTTTTTATATTTTTATATTACATACAAAAAAATATAAGTTAATATTTCATAATAGCAACTCTCCGTGTATTGTTGCAATATACAGGAAGTACAAACATTATGACTCGTGTCAGGACTCTCTCCTGGCGAATATTAAACCAATCTCTCAGTGCATATTCATCGACTTGGACCTGCCTAGCGTGGGCCAGTAGGCCTCCTGCCGTGCTTCTTCCTTCTTATGTTCTTATCTCAGTGCACATACGCAAGAGATTTATACCAGTGTATATACACTGAGTATGCTTGAATCCCTGAATTACATATTAAAGAATTCTTGACCGCAGTCTTAATAACCCTCGTGTAGTAGATAGGCTTGAAACCCAGAAACCCAGGATAGAATCAAATAATCTTGATCCTGATATCCTATGTCACAATGGGTATTATCTGCTCAAGGAGTGAGAGTTCCTTGGTACCATTTAGGGCTCTTGATTCAAAGAAACAGAGTGATAGCTCCTCAACCCTTTTCTAAGCCTTAATGTGACTCGTTTTGAAAAAAATAAACAAATAAATACAGGGTTTTATGGTAATTTTAAGTTTAACAAGGGAAGATTTTCCTATTGTTCGGGTCATTCTCAGTGTCATTTTTATTTCCTTTCTCATATTTTTTCGTTCATTACTCGAGAATGCCTTATTCGAACGGCTTCAAATTTTATTATTATTATTATTATTATTATTATTATTATTATTATTATTATTATTATTATTATTTAAAAGCCAAACAAGGGCAAATTACCTTTAATGAAGTAGATGACAACAAGGAAATGAGTGAAATACTGAAATCCCAGTATTACTCTGTGTTTAGTCAGCCACTAATCAGTCTGAGGATCTACGACCCAAATGATTTCTTCATGAATGAGTCTCAAAACTATAAATGTATGCCAGTTTTCCGGCATGACCCTAACTTCCATAGACTTTGAAAAAGCCATTGACAACATGCCCATGCACTCAGCCCCGGGCCCAGACTCGTGGAACTCTGTGTTCATTAAGAACTGCAAGAAACCCCTCTCACATGCCTTAAGTACTGTATGGAGAAGGAGCTTGGACCTTAACTACTGGGAACGCTTGGAAGCACTTGACTTGTATTCGCTGGAACGCAGGAGAAAGAGATATATCATAATCTACACTCAGAAAATTCTGGAAGGAATGGTCCCGAATCTGCACACACAAATCACTCCCTACGAAAGTAAAAGACTGGGCAGGCGATGCAAAATACCCCCAATTAAAAGTAGAGGCGCCATTGGTAAACTAAGTGTCCGGGGCCCAAGACTGTTCAATAGCCTCCCATCAAGCATAAGGGGAATTACCAATAAATCCCTGGCTGCCTTCAAGAGAGAGCTGGACAGATACCTAAAGTCAGTGCCGGATCAGCCGGGCTGTGGTTCGTACGTTGGACTACGTGCGGCCAGCAGTAACAGCCTGGTTGATCAGGCCCTGATCCACCGGGAGGCCTGGTAGTGGACCGGGCCGCGGGGGCGTAGATCTCCGGAATAACACCCCGGTCTCACCTTCAAGGACCACAACAATGCCACTATCACATCTGCTAGGAAACTGATAGGATGGATACTGAGAACATTCAAGACAAGAGATGCTAAGCCAATGATGATCCTTTTTGCATCACTTATTCTCTCTAGGCTGGAATACTGCTGTACATTAACATCCCCATTCAAGGCAGGTGAAATTGCAGAGCTAGAGAATGTACAGAGAACCTTTACTGCGCGTATAAGTTCCGTCAAACACCTTAACTACTGGGAGCGCCTGGAAGCACTTGACTTGTACTCACTAGAGCGCAGGCGAGAGAGATATATCATAATCTACACCTGGAAGATTCTGGAGGGACTGGTCCCTAATATGCACACAGAAATCATTCCATACGAAAGCAAAAGACTTGGCAGGGGATGCAACATACCCCCAGTGAAAAGTAGGGGCGTCACTGGTACACTTAGAGAAAACGCAGTAATTGTCCGGGGCCCAAGACTGTTCAACACCCTCCCACCGGCAATAAGGGGCATTACGTGAAGACCCCTCGTTGTCTTCAAGAGGGAGCTGGACAGATACCTAAAGACGGTGCCGGATCAGCCGGGCTGTGGTTCGTATGTTGGATTGCGTGCGGCCAGCAGTAACAGCCTAGTTGATCAGGCCCTAATCCACCGGGAAGCCTGGTCGTGGACCGGGCCGCGGGGGCGTTGATCCCCGGAATGACCTCCAGGTAGACACCAGGTAGGTTCACAAGCCTCGCTGCCTGGGTCATGTGACAGCCAGTGGGTGAACCTCTCCGTGCAAGGTATTGTCCTCATTAACATGTTAACACAGCAGTACCAGACAATTAACATGTTAACACAGCAGTACCAGACAACTAACATGCTAACACAGCAGTACCAAACAATTACCACACAGCAGCTTCCGGTAGAGGCAATTTATATCACGACATGAGCCGTAATAAAAATTATTACACTGCCACCAGAGACAGTCAGACCTGCATACTAACACACATTTACTAAGCTTGAAGATTATATGATTAC
>NC_069430.1:31955033-31987533 GCF_026875155.1 Cherax quadricarinatus | reverse complement strand
TATATATATATATATATATATATATATATATATATATATATATATAATACATATATATATATATATACATATATATATATATTTATATATATATATATATATATATATATATATATATATATATATATATATATATATATATATATATATATATATATATATATATATATATGTCGTGCCGAATATGTAAAACTGGTCAATTAGCAAGAACTCACTTAAAATTATGTCCTTTCTAAAATTTTCTCTTATGTGTTTAAAGATATATTTTTTTCATTAATGTTGATGTAAAAATTTTTAATTTTGCACCAAAAGGAACTTAGAAAACCTACCTAACCTTATTATAACAAGAACAATTTATTTTAGCCTAACCCAACTAAATATATTTTAGATTTGTTTACAATAATTTAATACTAAACAAATACAGTGAAATATATTTTTTTCGTTAGGTTAAGAATGATTTTGGCGAAATTATTGCATACACAAATTTACACTTGTCCTATATGGCAAGATGAGCGTTGCTATTTAAGCCAAGATCGCAAGTTCTGCCTATTCGGCACGACATATATATAGCCACCGAGTGTCCCTGTAAAAGATACATAATTCTGATATTTACTATTAGCTTGATAGAGCTCTTCCCTCTTATTTCATGGGCGAAACGTTGTTTTCTTACCACTTGTGGGCATTTATGCCTTCCGTACATCTTCCTCTCTTACTAGTATATACAATCTGTATCCTCTGTACGACTTGATACAGATCTTAACAGATATTTTTGTATACATCATTTTTACAGGTTGAGAGTTGTTATCCTACCTCAGCTTATTTCAAGGCCTGGCTCTATCTAACATATACCACCCCCAGGATGCCACCCATACAACTAACACCCAGGTACCTACTTACTACTGGGTGAACAGGGACAGCAAATGTAAGGAACGGTTCCACCCGTACAGGGGATAGAATCATAGACAGTGAGCAGAGTGGCTTAACAGCCAGGCCAGGCGGTAACTAAGGCTCTTTAAATGTGTCTTTTCTTTCCCTTAGAAAACTCACTCTCCTTTGAGATCTTATGCTAACTTCCCTTATAATACAACCCTTCCTTATATTCAACCATCACCCCCTTCCCTAAGACCTTCCCCTATAACCTTTCCCTTTCATTCCTCCCAAAACCATCCCTTCTCCCTTCACCCTAACTTACCTCCCGACACTCCATCGTGGGTGTCCTGGCCTCTCAGAGACTGAGGTCCTCTTGGGTCTAATGACCTTTTTGTTCCATTATATTGTTTACACCTCCTTGATAAAGCACAACCACTCTGTTGGAGAACTCAAGGTCTGTTGTTGTAGGAGCCGGTCTGTTGCTCTGCACCCGGTCAGTTGTTGTAGGAGCAGGTAGGTCTGTTGTTGTATGAGCCAGTCTGCTGCCGTAGGAGCTGGTCTGTCTCTGTAGGAGCAGGTCAGTTGTTACAGGAGCAGGTCTACTGGTGTAGGAGTAGGTCAGTTGTTATAGGAGCAGGTCTACTGGTGTAGCAGCGGGTCTATCATTTGAAGAGCATGCCCATCTTTTGAGAAGCAGGTGCTCATCACCTACTCCCGAACGACTGAGGGACTGATTATCTCGTCTTCTTATTGTCTTCGAATTATGCCCATGTATTGGACTGATAAAACCACTGGATGGCGAAACATCCAAGATGTTGTACACCTATCTAATTCATCATTTGGATAGATTGTTGCCATAAGGACGTCTGTTCTTATGGCAGTAGGTCAGTCACCAAGGAAGAGCGCTCCGCCTAGAGCAAGGAGCAATGAAAGCAAAGATTCAAGCATCAGTTTATAAGTATGAATCCATGGGAAATATATCGCAATAACTTAATTGGATCATCCAAGGTTAAAATCAAGGTCACATTGACTTGACTGGGTCATCTAAAGTTAAAATCAGTTACGTAGACTTTATTGGGTTATCCTACGTTAAATCAAAATTCTATTGTCTTCACATAGTTATCCTGGGTTAATTCTACATAAAATAACAATGTAGGCCTACACTATGTGCCCGTCATCACAATCATAGCACAGTACCACTGTAAAATCTTTCGTAGATTTCATGAATTAGGCCTATTTCTTTATAAAGTCTTTCGTGATTAAAAGAAATATCACCGGACGATTAATAAAAAATAGGGCCCAGGAGCTGGAATAAGACGCATGTCTTATTCCAGCTGCACTTGGGTATTTTTATTGCATAAATATTTCGCCTGTACAAAAGACCTCATCAGGTAAATACAGAAGAAAATAAGAGTCTCCCTTCAAGGGGGAGAGAGGTAACATTATTGTTGTCAAGAATTCTTGATTCAAGGAACAGGAGCAACCTTTTCTCCCCTTGGGATAAAGCCTTAATGCATATTATTTCCTAGGAGGTGTGAGACCCTCCCACTACGTGTTTAGGGCTTCCCCGGTGGTTATTATATTAGAGGAGCGTTTCCCCGGTGGTTATTATATTAGAGGAGCGTGAGTACACAGGTGTGTTGAAGCTGTGGACCAGAGCGCAGGGCAGGTGATGGCTTGCATCGGATATTAGATTATTTCTTATGGATGTTTGAAGTGTGACCAGGTCACTCCTGGGCCACACCTTGGATGTGGCTCACACTTTGTCACTTCCTGGATGTGAGACACACACACACACACACACACACACACACACACACACACACACACACACACACACACACACACACACACACACACACACACACACATACACACACACACACACACACACACACACACACACACACACACACACACACACACACACAAATACACCTTCAGTCACTCCTTGGATGTGACACACACCTTCAGTCACTCCCTGGATGTGACACACACCTTCAGTCACTCCCTGGATGTGACACACACCTTCAGTCACTCCCTGGATGTGACACACACCTTCAGTCACTCCCTGGATGTGACACACACCTTCAGTCACTCCCTGGATGTGACACACACCTTCAGTCACTCCCTGGATGTGACACACACCTTCAGTCACTCCCTGGATGTGACACACACCTTCAGTAACTCCCTGGATGTGACACACACCTTCAGTCACTCCCTGGTTGTTGGACACACCTTCAGTCACTCCCTGGATGTGACACACACCTTCAGTCACTCCTTGGATGTGACACACACCTTCAGTCACTCCCTGGATGTGACACACACCTTCAGTAACTCCCTGGATGTGACACACACCTTCAGTCACTCTCTGGATGTGACACACACCTGAGGGCACCAACAGTGGAAGAACTGTGACGAAGAGAGTACGGTTGAAGGATGACAGTGAGTGGATTGGACACTGCACTCGTGCGTACTCAATTGTATGCGCTCACTTACCTGGATTACCTGATTACCTGGAGGTTATTCCGGGGATCAACGCTCCCGCAGCCCGGTCCATGACCAGGCCTCCCGATGGATCAGGGACTGATCAACCAAGCTGTTACTGTTGGCCGCACGCAGCCCAACGTACGAGCCACAGCCCGGCTGATCCGACACTGACTTTAGGTATCTGTCCAGCTCTCTTTTGAAGGCAGCCAGGGGCTTATTGGCAATTTCCCTAATGCTTGATAGGAGGCTGTTGAACAGTCTTGGACCCCGGACACTTATGGTGTTTTCCCTAAGTGTACCAATGACGCCCCTACTTTTAACTGGGAGCATTTTGCATCGCCTGCCCAGTCTTTTACTTTTGTAGGGAGTGATTTCTGTGTGCAGATTTGGGACCATTCCTTCCAGGATTTTCCAAGTGTAGATTATGATATATCTCTCCCTCCTGCGTTCCAACGAGTACAAGTCAAGTGCTTTCAAGCGTTCCCAGTAGTTAAGGCGCTTGACAGAACTTATACGTGTAGTAAAGGATCTCTGTACACTCTCAAGATCTGCAATTTCACCTGCTTTGAATGGAGATGTTAATGTACAGCAGTATTCCAGCCTAGAGAGAACAAGTGATTTGAAAAGGATCATCATTGGCTTGGCATCTCTGGTTTTGAACGTTCTCATTATCCATCCTATCATTTTCTTTGCACTTGCGATCGTGGCACTGTGGTGATCCTTGAAAGTGAGATCCTCAGGCATTACTACTCCCAGGTCCCTTACATTATTTTTCCGCTCTATTGTATGGCTGGAGTCAGTAGTATACTCTGTTCTAGTTATTATCTCCTCCAGTTTTCCATAACGGAGTAGTTGGAATTTGTCCTCATTGAACATCATATTGTTTACCGTTGCCCACCGGAAAACTTTGTTTATATCTTCATGGAGGTTAACCGCGTCCTCAACAGATGACAGCCTCATGCAGATCCTAGTGTAATCCGCAAAGGATGATACGGTGCTGTGGTGTATATCTCTGTCTATGTCTGATATGAGGATGAGGAATAAGGTGGGGCGAGTACTGTGCCTTGTGGAACAGAGCTCTTCACTATGGCAGCCTCCGATTTAACTCTGTTGACCACTACTCTTTGTGTTCGATTTGTTAGGAAGTTGAAGATTCATCTCCCCACTTTCCCAGTTATTCCTTTAGCACGTATTTTATGGGCTATTACGCCATGATCGCATTTGTCAAATGCTTTTGCAAAGTCTGTGTATATTACATCTGCATTCTGATTTTCTTCCAGTGCATCCAACGCCATATCATAGTGATCCAGTAGTTGTGAGAGGCAGGAGCGACCTGCCCTGAACCCATGTTGCCCTGGATTGTGCAGATTTTGGGAATCCAGGTGATTTGCAATCTTGCTTCTTAGCACTCTTTCAAAGATTTTTATGATGTGGGACGTCAGAGCTATTGGTCTATAGTTCTTAGCTAATGCTTTGCTGCCACCTTTATGGAGTGGGGCTATATCCGTTGTTTTAAGTAACTGAGGAATTTCACCCATGTCCAAGCTCCTCCTCCATAGTGTACTTAGGGCACACGAGGGGGGTTTCTTGCAGTTCTTAATGAATACAGAGTTCCACGAGTCTGGGCCCGGGGCTGAGTGCATGGGCATGTTGTCAATGGCTTTTTCGAAATCTATTGGAGTTAGGGTGATGTCGGAAATCTGGCATACATTTATGGAGTTTTGAGGCTCATTCATGAAGAAATCATTTGGGTCGTCGATTCTCAGACTGATTAGTGGTTCACTAAACACAGAGTCGTACTGGGATTTCAATATTTCACTCATTTCCTTGTTCTCATCTATATAAGTCCCATCCTGTCTGAGTATGGGCCCGATACTAGATGTGGTATTTGCCTTGTTTTTGGCATATGAAAAGAAATATTTTGAATTTCTTTCAATTTCACTAATAGCTCTAAGCTCCTCCTGTCTCTCCTGGTTCCTGTAAGAGTCATTTAACTTAAATTCGATAGTTTCCACTTCCCTGGTCAGCGCCTCCCTTCGTGTATCAGATATTCTAGCACTCCTGAGGAGCTCAGTGAAATGTTCGTCGCCTTCTGTAGAGGGAGCGTCTTTCTCTCTCCAGTTTACTCCTGCTCTTCTTCTTTCTTAGGAGAATATGCCTAGCACATGCTTCAGCTGCCAGGAAGTTGATCCTTTCAAGGCGCTGGTTTGGATCCATGTCATTTAAGATATCTTCCCAACATGTTTCATTTAGGACATGGTTTACCTGGTCCCAGTCGATGTTCTTGTTGTTGAAGTTGTATTTTGTGAAGACACCTTCACAGGTACATGCATTCTGCTGATCAGGACCCCATGCATGTACTTACATGTGTTTTCGTAAGTACTCGCCGCCTACATGTGTTATATGTACTCACCTATGTGTTCCCTGTGTGTACTTGCCTATTTGTGCTTCCTGTGTGTACTAACCTACATTAAGTTCAATTCAATTCAACTCAGTTCAAGTTTATTTCCACATTATGCTTCGCTTATACAGGATTAGGTTGACACGTAAATGTATGCAGAAAGCCCATGATTATGCAGAGGATTTCAACATTTGTTTTCCCTCACACATGAGTTCGTGTATACTCATCTGCATGGTGGCGTTCCCTTACATATGAGATCGTGTACACTCATCTATATGGTAGTTCGTATCCCTTTCTTCCATCATCTTTTCACTCCACTATTATTCTAATTCGTCCGTCCTTCCTTCTACCAATCTTCCAGTCCCAATCACGCATCCAACACACCTATGCAAAAATAAGGGAGAAGGAGGATAACTCCTGCGAAATAAACCTGGGTGGAACACTCTCGTGCCCTAAATCGTTGGAAACTCAACTCTTGAAAAACTCAACTCACGTGTCAGTTCGAGAACAGGCTTAGGCAGGAAACATTTTCCCCGAGGAAGCAACGCCCGTTCTGCCCTAGCAGGGCGGGGCACACGGGTGCTCGGAGCTGATGTTAGGCATGACACTTCTTTCCACAAACAAGTCGTTGAGGGCGTTAACAGCCGTCCGTCACCGCCACCACCAGATAAGACGGTGCTACCCAAGGGTGGTCTGCTGGGACCTCCCCAGAAGGGTTGTGGACAGGGGAAGGGGGGGAGTAAGACAACCTGTTGGATGACGACAACATTGCCTCATTTGACTAAGCTAATGGTCCAAAAGAAGCGTAACTAACACTTGATAAGAGGAAGGAACCCTCATGTGGACAGATTAGATTTAAATTTTTCTGCCGATGCGGATAATTTATTGTGCATCCCATTTCCATCCCGTGGAGTGTAGCGGTTACACATAAAGACTAAGAATAAGGCCCCAAAAGTACATCTAGATTTACATCATATCTACTGCAAACATATCACAAAGGTACATTCTCTGTCTCCATATTCCTCAGTAAGTGAAAACAAGAAAACCAAAATTTACTGGGTATCTTGACCTCTAACCGAGGTCAATGTCCAAACTAGTTATCGCAGAGGCAATAAGTTATAATAAATTTATTAGGTTAGCGAAGGTTAATGTATATTTTAATTTTATGTGCCCATAAAATTTGTGTGCCTCTAAGATCATAATAATTTTTTAAATGTTATTTATCCAAAGTCTAAATAGAGGCTGACTTTGTCCCGTGGGTTAGGGTAACTACCCCCTGTCACTGGATGGGTATTTAAATCAATGCAAAAATAAATAAACCTAACCTCGAGTCGGATGATACTGACCTAGACCCATAACGAAGACTTCCAGCCGGGAAACACTTAGTGTGTGTTATCACCTCACGTAAACAACGCTGTGTTGGCTGGCTTGGCTACTCTCTCTCAGGGGAGCCCTGGGATATTTCTTTCATGAATGGTGTGTATATAAACAACAGTGAAGGGTAGACTCATTTCTTGTACTTATTATGGGCTGGTTAATCCACCGAGACAAGGAAGGGTCGTTACTGTCGTGAATGAGAAAATTAAGGAGTAAAAGGTGATATATTTTTTTACAGAAGGGCCTCCTTGGTCTCTATAATATACCTTGCCTGTTTTTTTTTTTTTCAAGATTTTACTGCCGAAGCGGCTAATTTATTGTGAACCGTTAGTAAGAATATATCATAAATTATATACACTGATAGATCTAAGCAGGAGTCTACTGGCACGGCTGCATCTGCTCTTGTCGTCACCTCCCTAGATAAGAACTATAGCAACCTTGTTCAGTTAGGTATAAAAATTAACACCCGGCATCTTCGCTGTAAACTGAATTATTTGCCATATCACTAGCAAATAATTCAGTGACTGAGTTTGACTCTTTGATCATTACTGATTCTGTGTCATCACTGAAGACTAACATGTTCTTTGGCGAAGCCCAGGTATAAATACCCGAAAATCAGAAAAAGTATCAGTGACAAATAATTTAGTTTGCAGCGTAAATACTGATGAGGCAACCACTGGTGCGCCAGTGTTGGGTATCAGTGATAAACACCGGTGTACCAGTGTTGGGTATCAGTGATAAGGCAACCACTGGTGCGCCAGTGTTGGGTATCAGTGATAAACACCGGTGTGCCAGTGTTGGGTATCAGTAGTCAACACCGGTGTACCAGTGTTGGGTAACAGTGATCAACACTGGTGCACCAGTGTTGGGCATCAGTGATTAAGCAACACTGGTGTGCCAGTGTTGGGTATCAGTGATCAAGCAACACTAGTGGACCTGTGTTGAGTATCAGTGATCAAGCAACACAGGTGGGCCAGTGTTGGGTATTAGTGATCAAGCAACACCAGTGTACCAGTGTTCGGTATCAGTGATCAACACTGGTGCACCAGTGTTGAGTATCAGTGGTCAAGCAGCACTGGTGTACCAGTGTTGGCTATCAGTGGTCAAGCAACACTGGTGCACCAGTGTTGGGTATCAGTGATCAAGCAACACTGTTCAACTGCCTCCCAGCATACCTAAGGGGGATTACCAACAGACCCCTGGCAGTCTCAAGCTGGCACTGGACAAGCACCTAAAGTCGGTTCCTGACCAGCCGGGCTGTGGCTCGTACGTTGGTTTGCGTGCAGCCAGCAGCAACAGCCTGGTTGATCAAGCTCTGATCCACCAGGAGGCCTGGTCATAGACCGGGCCGCGGGGGCGTTGACCCCCGGAACTCTCTCCAGGTAAACACTGGTGCACCAGTGTCAGGTATCAGTGATCAAGCAACACTGGTGCACCAGTGTTGAGTATTCATTAACAATTTTTTCACGTTACTTCTGAGCCCAGGATATAAATTTATTAATTATAATTGCCTTAAAACTGTTATTCATCACTGCCTCACCTCTCATCCTTCAGACTCATTCATCTACAATCTCATCAACGTCGCTCCTCGTGCTTTCATTATCATCGTCACAATCATCGTCGTCATCATTATCTTAGTTTTAATAAGTCTTTTGATTGTTTAAGATATTATCCTTATATATATATATATATATATATATATATATATATATATATATATAAACTGGTCAGTTAGCAAGAACTCATTTAAAATTAAGTCTTTGCTAAAATTTTATCTTATACATTTAAAGATATATTTTTTTTTTCATTTATGTTAATTTAAATATTAAGGATTTTTTACCAAAAGAACCTTCAAGAGAGAGCTGGACAGATACCTAAAGTCAGTGCCGGATCAGCCGGGCTGTGGTTCGTACGTTGGACTGCGTGCCGCCAGCAGTAATAGCCTGGTTGATCAGGTTCTGATCCACCGGGAGGCCTGGTCGTGGACCTGTCCGCGGGGGCGTTGATCCCCGGAATAACCTCCAGGTAGACTCCAGGTAGGAAATTTACTTAACTTTATTATAACAAGCGTAATTTAATTTAGCCTAATCCAACTGCATATATTTTATGCACGCTTACGATAATATAATCATAATAAACAAACACAATTAAATATGTATGACGGATTACGGATTACCAACAAATCTTTACCTGTCTTGAAGAGGGAACTCGATAGATTTCTCAAAACAGTTCATGATCAGCAGGGTTGTGGTGCATACACTGGACTGCGGACGGGAGGCACTAACAGCTTGATGGATTAGGCCAGAAACCAGGAGGCCTGGTATGGGACCGGGCTGCGGGGGCGGTAACCTTCGGAAGCTACCCCATGTAATCTCTGCTATCCTTCATAAAGACTTCTCCAAAATACGGACGAGAGAAACTTATTCCGTCAAGCCTTAAACTGGTAGCAAATTTCAAACAATGCAATTCTCTGCATACAAGAGGCTTTTCGGCATGTACACCCATCTATAATTCCTTGTGCAACTATGTATCATCTCCAAATAAAGTATTGTATTGTATTGTATTGTATGGAGTGACTACCGCCCACTGCATGGGTATGGGAGTGACCGCCCACAGCATGGGTATGGAATGACCACCGCCCGCAGGACAGCACACTAACGTCGTTCAAGTGGGTCTATTATCATGGTGTTATCTGCTGAGGAACGCGAATTAAGGTGATTGATGAGGTATGGTGTTTGTTTGGGTTGGTGGGAGGGAAGGGGGGTGTTATTTGAGGCAGCAGCTGCGGGGTTACTCTCAACCCACTGTTCTTACTAACCTTGTAAACAGACTCACCGCTGGCAGAAATACTAGTGGGGGGAAGGAGGGGTAGGGAGGATGTGGATACCTAGTTGGAGTGGTTACCTGGAGGTTATTCCGGGGATCAACGCCCCCACGGCTCGGTCCATGACCAGGCCTCCCGATGGATCAGGGCCTGATCAACCAAGATGTTACTGCTGGCCGCACGCAGTCCAACGTACGAGCCACAGCCCGGCTGATCCGGCAGTGACTTTAGGTATCTGTCCAGCTCTCTCTTGAAGGTAGCCAGGGGCTTATTGGCAATTCCCCTAATGTTTGATGGGAGGCTATTGAATAGTCTTGGGCTCCGGACACTTATGGTGTTTTCCCTTAGTGTACCAATGGCGCCCCTACTTTTAATTGGGGGCATTTTGCATCGCCTGCCCAGTCTTTTACTTTCGTAGGGAGTGATTTCTGTGTGCAGATTTGGGACCATTCCTTTCATTCTCTCCCTCCTGCGTTCCAACGAGTACAAGTTAAGTGCTTCCAAGCGTTCCCAGTAGTTAAGGTGCTTGACAGAACTTATATGTGCAGTAAAGGTTCTCTGTACACTCTCAAGATCTGCAATTTCACCTGCTTAGAATGGAGATGTTAATGTACAGCAGTATTCCAGCCTAGAAAGAACAAGTGATTTGAAAAGGATCATCATTGGCTTGGCATCTCTCGTTTTGAACGTTTTCATTATCCATCCTATCATTTTCTTTGCACTTGCGATCGTGGCACTGTGGTGATCCTTGAAAGTGAGATCCTTAGACATTACTACTCCCAGGTCACCTTACATTATTTTTCCGCTCTGTTGTATGGCCAGAGTCTGTAGTATACTCTGTTCTAGTTATTATCTCCTCCAGTTTTCCACAACGGAGTAGTTGGAATTTGTCCTCATTGATCGTTGATTGACCGTTGCCCACTGGAAAACTTTGTCTATATCTTCTTGGAGGTTAACCGCGTCCTCAGCAGATGACAGCCTCATGCAGATCCTAGTGTCATCCGCAAAGGATGATACGGTGCTGTGGTGTATATCTCTGTCTATGTCTGATATGAGGATGAGGAATAAGATGGGGGCGAGTACTGTGCCTTGTGGAACAGAGCTCTTCACTATGGCAGCTTCCGATTTAACTCTGGTGACCACTACTCTTTGTGTTCGATTTGTTAGGAAGTTGAAAATCCATCTCCCCACTTTCCCAGTTATTCCTTTAGCACGTATTTTATGGTCTATTACGCCATGATCACATTTGTCAAATGCTTTTGCAAAGTCTGTGTATATTACATCTGCATTCTGATTTTCTTCCAGTGCATCCTACGCCATATCATAGTGATCCAGTAGTTGTGAGAGGCAGGGGCGACCTGCCCTGAACCCATGTTGCCCTGGATTGTGCAGATTTTGAGAATCCAGGTGATTTGCAATCCTGCTTCTTAGCACTCTTTCAAAGATTTTTATGATGTGGGACGTCAGAGCTATTGGTCTATAGTTCTTAGGTAATGCTTTGCTGCCACCTTTATGGAGTGGGGCTATATCCGTTGTTTTAAGTGACTGTGGAATTTCACCCATGTCCAAGCTCCTCCTCCATGGTGGGTTTGGTGGTGGTGGAGAGGGAGCCTTGGGGCTTCAAGAAGTGCTGTTGGCTTGGTGTTGTTGGGGTTGAGGTTGGGAAACACGAGCAGTATGAACACACAAGCGTTCCATGTGCAGCCAAAGGCTATCCAGATGACTTACTACCTACAATATTTATTTTCATTTCTCGATTTGAGCAAAAATGGATACATCAATAATGTTCTACCCTATTCTAAACGATAGTTCCTCAGTGGGAACAAAAGCCAGCTATATTTCCCTTCATTTCCCATCGCAGAGGATGGATCTCGTACATTACTGTCGAAATCTGCTAACCTGAGCTGGGACTTCAGCAGAGCAGTGAAGATATCGGCAAGCATTGTACTAGAAAGTTTAGCATAAACGAGACGTCTCGTCCAACTGAAGTCACTATTACTTGGAAATTACCGTCTCTGAGAATGCGCTGTCCCATAAGCAGGAGCTGTGGAATTTTTGTGAGAATATCAGATCATAACAGAGCGAGAGCAACACAAACTGTACATGTAGAAGATCTGAAACACAAGAAGTCTGCTCTTGAAAGAAGTGAGAGCTTTGTCTACAAAACAGAACCAGGAACATCAAAATTAACACGAAAAACGACCACAATAGTGCTCAGAACAAAGGCTAGTCATGACCACACTGCAGAAGCTAGGTCTGGTGAACTTGCAGTAGAACTGGGCATCACTACCTGACCAGCCGGGCTGGTCAAGTACTGACCAGCCGGGCTGGTCAAGTACTGACCAGCGCCAAGCTCTATGACCGAACTTCACTTCCTTCAAGACTACGGTGCTATTCACCAACTCCAAGGCTGAGGGACTGATTACCTCATGTTTTGTATATAGTTCTACAGTGGTCACATTATGTCCTCGAATTTGTATTGATAAAGTCACTAGCTGGCGAAACGTCTACAGATAAAGATGCCCAGATGTTGCACATGTGTCTAATTCTTCAACATGTCGGTACTGTATACCATATATGTACAAATAACCAGACTGCGTGCGGCCGGCAGTAACAACGATAGATTTCGAAAAAGCCATTGACAACATGCCCATGCACTCAGCCCCGGGCCCAGACTCGTGGAACTCTGTTTTCATTAAGAACTGCAAGAAACCCCTCTCGCGTGCCCTAAGTACACTATGGAGGAGGAACTTAGACATGGGTGAAATTCCACAGTCACTTAAAACAACGGATATAGCCCCACTCCATAAAGGTGGCAGAAAAGCATTAGCTAAGAACTATAGACCAATAGCTCTGACGTCCCACATCATAAAAATCTTTGAAAGAGTGCTAAGAAGCAGGATTGCAAATCACCTGGATTCCCAAAATCTGCACAATCCAGGGCAACATGGGTTCAGGGCAGGTCGCTCCTGCCTCTCACAACTACTGGATCACTATGACATGGCCTTGGATGCACTGGAAGAAAATCAGAATGCAGATGTAATATACACAGACTTTGAAAAGCATTTGACAAATGCCATCATGGCGTAATAGACCATAAAATACGTGCTAAAGGAATAACTGGGAAAGTGGGGAGACGGATCTTCAACTTCCTAACAAATCGAACACAAAGAGTAGTGGTCAACAGAGTTAAATCGGAGGCTGCCATAGTGAAGAGCTCTGTTCCACAAGGCACAGTACTCGCTCCCATCTTATTCCTTATCCTCATATCAAACATAGACAGAGATATAAATCACAGCACCGATCATTTCCTTTGCAGATGATACTTAGTATGACTGCAATGAGGGGCTAGTCATCTGCTGAGAACGCGGTTAACCTCCAAGGAAGATATAAACAAAGTTTCTCCAGCTGGGCAACGGGTAAACATATATGATAGTTCAATTGAGGAGCAAATGTCAACTACTTCCGTTATGGAAAACTGGAGGAGATAATAACTAGAACAGAGTATACTACAGACTGTGGCCATAAAATAGATCGGAAAAATAATGTAAGGGACCTGGGAGTAGTAATGTTTGAGGATCTCACTTTCAAGGATCACAACAGTGCCACGATCGCAAGTGCAAAGAAATTGATAGGATGGATAATGAGAACGTTCAAAACGAGAGATGCCAAGCCAATGATGATCCTTTTCAAATCACTTGTTCTCTCTAGGCTGGAATACTGCTATACATTAACATCTCCATTCAAAGCAGGTGAAATTGCAGATCTAGAGAGTGTACAGAGATCCTTTACTGCACGTATAAGTTCTGTCAAGCACTTTAAGTACTGGAAACGCTTGGAAGCACTTGACTTGTACCCGTTGGAACGCAGGAGGGAGAGATATATCTTAATCTACACTTGGAAAATCCTGGAAGGAATGGTCCCAAATCTGCACACAGAAATCACTCCCTACGAAAGTAAAAGACTGGGCAGGCGATGCAAAATGCCCCCAATTGAAAGCAGGGGCGCCATTGGTACGCTATAGGAAAACACCATAAGTGTCCGGGGCCCAAGACTATTCAACAGCCTCCCATCAAGCATTAGGGGAATTGCCAATAAGCCCCTGGCTGCTTTCGAGAGAGAGCTAGAGAGATAGATACCTAAAGTCAGTGCCGGATCAGCCGGGCTGTGGCTCGTACGTTGGACTGCGTGCGGCCAGCAGTAACAGCTAGTTGATCAGGCCCTGATCGATCGGGAGGCCTGGTCATGGACCAGGCCGCGGGGGCGTTGATCCCCAGAATGACCTCCAGGTAACCTCCAGGTAACCTCCAGGCCCTAATCTGCCTCGCGACCTGATCATGGACAAGGCCGGGAAGGACCGATCCATGATACAGCAACATCTTGTGATCTTGATACAGGAATTCTAACCTTGCCAACCTACAGGCATGACCTACATCCACCTGTGGATTGTCCAAGGTGACAGCGCCTACGATTGCTTCGCCTCATCTACCTAAAGTCTACCTGGAGGGCATTCCGTGGATCAACGCCCCCGCGGCCCGGTCTACGACCAGGCCTGCCGGTGAATCAGGGCCTAATCAACGAGATTGCTACTGTTGGCTGCACGTAGTCCAACGTACGAACCACAGCCCGGCTGATCCAGCACTGACTTTAGGTATTTATCCAGCTCCCTCTTGAAGAGAACAGACTCCAGGCTGAGGGACTGATTTATCGTAAGGGGTTCTTAAATGGAGATATCGTAGGTTGAAAGTAGACACACTTGTAGGATGGTAAATGTGTTGTCAGACTGAGATGAGGAATGGAGCCCAGTGCCTTGCCTGTCTACGCCTGGATGGTCTGCCACCGAGTGAGACCGGGACAGAGGGATGAGCCTGCACATGTGTATCCCGTGACGTCACACGAAGCCACAGGCCTACAAGGGGTCTCGTGTCTAAAGCATATGGATGATACTACTATGCTATCCTATATCATACAGGGAATACAGGGATCAGCAACTATGCTGACAGATTACTTCAAACTCCCAATCTTCAACCATTCTTCTCTGTATTGGACTTAGTAAGCCACTGATTGACGAAACGTTTCCTCAAGAAAAGATACCCAAGGGCAGTTGGGAAAGAAGTAACGAGAAGGGTTAGAAGGATCTGAAAGGAGGGAGGTAATGACTGTTCAACAGCCTCCCACCAGCCATTAGGGAAATTACCAAGAGACCCCTGGTTGTCTTCAAGAGGGAGCTGGACAGATACTGAAAGTCAATACCGGATCAGACGGGCTATGGTTCGTACGCTGGATTACGTGCGGCCAGCAGTAACAGCGTCGTTGATCAGGCCTGGTCATGGACCGGGCCGCGGGGGCGTTGATCCCTGGAGTGCCCTCCAGGTAGACTCCTGGTTACCTGGAGGTTACCTGGAGGTTATTCCGGGGATCAACGCCCCCGCGGCCCGGTCCATGACCAGGCCTCCCGATGGATCAGGGCCTGATCAACTAGGTTGTTACTGCTGGCCGCACGCAGTCCGACGTACGAGCCACAGCCCGGCTAATCCGGCACTGACTTTAGGTATCTGTCCAGCTCCCTCTTGAAGGCAGCCAGGGGTTTATTGGCAATTCCCCTAATGCTTGATGGGAGGCTGTTGAACAGTTTTGGGCCCCGGACACTTATGGTGTTTTCTCTTAGTGTACCAATGGCGCCCCTACTTTTTATTGGCGGCATTTTGCATCGCCTGCCCAGTCTTTTACTTTCGTAGGGAGTGATTTCTGTGTTCAGATTTGGGACCATTCCTTCCAAGATTTTCCAAGTGTAGATTATGATATATCTCTCCCTCCTGCGTTCCAACGAGTACAAGTCAAGTGCTTCCAAGCGTTCCCAGTAGTTAAGGTGCTTGACAGAACTTATACGTGCAGTAAAGGATCTCTGTACACTCTCTAGATCTGCGATTTCACCTGCTTTGTATGGAGATGTTAATGTACAGCAGTATTCCAGCCTAGAGAGAACAAGTGATTGAAAAGGATCATCATCCATTGGAAAGCTTGAGCATCTCTCGTTTGTTGAAAGTTCTAAATTACTATCCCTAGGTCCTTAGGTGGGTTAGATGACCTGGGGAGGGAGGTAAAGAGAGGCTGAGGAAGAGGAACAAAGATATTTTAGTTACTTACACAGAACACATGTCTTCACTGTGCTTATTCCAAGGATATCAATAGAGCACCTTGGTGATGTTGTGGTGTGTGGTAAGTGTGGTTGTGTGTGTGTGAGCGTGCGTGCGTGTGTGTAGGTGTGTGTGTTGTGCTGTGATGTGTAGTGTGTGTTTGTGTGTGCGTGTGTGTGGTGTGTGTGTGTGTGTGTGTGTGTGTGTGTGTGTGTGTGTGTGTGTGTGTGTGTGCGTGTGTGTGTGTGTGTGTGTGTGTGTGAGTGTGTGTGTGTGTGTGTGTGTGTGTGTGTGTGTGTGTGTGTGTGTGTGTGTGTGTGTGTGTGTGTGTGTGTGTGTGTGTGTGTGTGTGTGTAGTTCCTTCAGCAGGGTAATCATTAAGGCATAATCTAGAGTGTGGCGGCGGGTGGTTCGAAGCTCATTAGTAGTGTTGTGGTGAATCAGCAGCCAGAGTCACCACACTAGTAATACTGCAGAGCTGCAGCAACACCATCAGCACCAGAAATAGCAACACCATCAGCAGCAGCAACATTAGTAGCAGCAGCTGCACCAGCGGCAGAAATAGCAACAGCAGCAGCATCAGTAGGTTACATAGCAGGAGCAGCAATAGAACCGCCCTTATCACCCTCACTGCCGACACCAGCACCACCACCACGGCCGCCACCACCAGCAACAGCAACAACAGAGTGGAAAGCAGTATCTTCCTCGAGCAGCAGCAGTAGCAGCAGCAGCAGTACGTGAGGAGGCATCAAGCACCACAACTTCAGCCTCATTTGTTTGACAAGTCAGCTATTACCAGAGATGGGTGTGTGCGTTGAACATGTTGCAAGGAGCGTTCTCCCCTGAGTCCCCTCCCCCCCTTGCATGATGTCCAACATGACCTGTTTCTGTCTCCTCACCCAGATGCTGCTCTCCGTGTCGTGCTTTGTTCATCAGGAAACCGAACGGTGTCTCCTGACACGAGGCGGCTCTCACAATTAACCCACAAATCTCAACACGAGCGCAATACGTCTCTGGGAAAAGGGAAGTAATCATTATTGATATGAATAAGAATGAGGAGGATGGCATCCAATCTGCGAATCAACAATCCTTCACCTACGTACAGATAACTGAAGACTTAATAAGGTAGAAATTTATTGGGTAAGACACGTAAATAAGATCCCACAAGAATATCAGTTAAACTACACCTACACCAGACTGTCGTACTGCCGACATTAAATAACAAGCTTATAATTGAACAGTTTCGCTCTGTATGGAGCTTGGTCATCTCATGACAATCGTTACAAAATGCGATGTCTATAAAGTATAGACATCCCCAGAGAATACTAGAGGGTCATCCTATTGATGCCCCTCTAGCATCTAGCTATGTTTCTGGTTTTGTAACAGTTTGTCAGAAAGTATTCTGGTCCAGTTATCCTTTAAAATTAAAGTAAATTTTAATAGTGCTCTAGGATTGCAAATGATAGGATACTAACGAAATAAAAATTAATATGTATGTTAACAAAGTTGTCCAGGTGAACAAAATCAAAGAAAATGAATTTGATAAAATTCGGGATATAATCTCCTACACATCTCTTGTAGTGCAAAGTTATATTGTACATATAGTAACAGTGCTGAAGGCACATTTCAGATCAGTATGTCTCTCAAGTACCATCTGGTATGTTGTTATCATATATAAAAATAATACTAGGATATACAAGCGTGTGTGTGAAAATGCGTATATGTACTCAAAGTTGTTCGTTATGTCTCGTTAATACTAGATTCGACTTAGACTTAAACAATGACTGACTAAACGTCCTCAAATAATCTATCTTCTTGACCAACAAGGTAATCGAAACAGCTTGCTTGAACAATATGACGAACCATTCGCCAAGCAACAATAATGTAACAAGCAGTAGCACAGAGTCAGGAACAAGGAGACAAAATAACGTACCTAATTGGGGACCATCAGTAGATCCTCCATGGAAGTCATAAATCTCGCTTAATACTGAATCTAAGTTCAGCATAACCATATCCCCGACTACGACGGTGCGTAGATGCCACACAAAATAGGTCAGAAGCTTTAACTTGGGACCTGGGTTGACTTAGAGTGCTGGTATGACACACAACCTCAGTAAAACGTCAAAAATCACTAAGTCTGAACAATGCTCTGTGAACAGAGTTATAAAGAGTTACAAGATGTATGCTTCGACTCACTAACGAACAGTTATAGAGAAGTGCTTGTCCAGTAATGACCAACTATCGAGAAATCTCTCGACTACAGGCCTCACATCAGGTGATATCACATGACTCTCTCATGGTACTGCCAAGATGCCAGAAGGTAAACAAGCAAGATGGTAGTTAACTAAGCAGTTTGCCACTGCAGACAGCCAACCACAACTCTCAAACAGTGAGCACAGTGAAGTGTAAATGTTGCATCCTACCTAATGACATAAATAAGTCAATTAATAGTATAAGGCAAGATATTTTCATTTTAGGTATTAATAAAAATATCAGCAATATAAAATTATATGAAAGATAATATACAACAAATATGCATTATATACAATGTGTCCCTTTCAAAGGTGCAACAACAATGACGCAAGAACAACTCTTCGTTGTGCAAAACGTTGTCCCAACAGAAGTTTGTCAACATGTGTCTTTTTCTTCAGGGGTAAAAATAATAGGTTAGTGAGTTTGTTAAGCTTCGTTTTAGCTTAGATATTGTGACTTTTGTTCTTCGTTTGTTACTATTGATCGTTGATGGTACTGATTATTGACGCTCATTATTGGTGGTGCTGTTGATCATTGATGATGCTATTAATCAATGATGTTACTGATCACTGATGTTAATTATTATTGATGCTAACCGTTGATGATATTGCGATTTCACGAGTCACGATGTGTGTGTGTGTGGTGTGTGTGTGTATGTGTGTGTGTGTGTGTGTGTGTGTGTGTGTGTGTGTGTGTGTGGGTGTGTGTGTGTGTGTGTATGTGTATGTATGTGTGTGTGTGTGTGTGTGTGTGTGTGTGTGTGTGTGTGTACTCACCTAGTTGTACTCACCTAGTTGAGGTTGCGGGGGTCGAGTCCGAGCTCCTGGCCCCGCCTCTTCACTGATCGCTACTAGGTCACTCTCCCTGAGCCGTGAGCTTTATCATACCTCTGCTTAAAGCTATGTATGGATCCTGCCTCCACTACATCGCTTCCCAAACTATTCCACTTACTGACTACTCTGTGGCTGAAGAAATACTTCCTAACATCCCTGTGATTCATCTGTGTCTTCAGCTTCCAACTGTGTCCCCTTGTTACTGTGTCCAATCTCTGGAACATCCTGTCTTTGTCCACCTTGTCAATTCCTCTCAGTATTTTGTATGTCGTTATCATGTCCCCCCTATCTCTCCTGTCCTCCAGTGTCGTCAGGTTGATTTCCCTTAACCTCTCCTCGTAGGACATACCTCTTAGCTTGGGACTAGTCTTGTTGCAAACCTTTGCACTTTCTCTAGTTTCTTCACGTGCTTGGCTAGGTGTGGGTTCCAAACTGGTGCCGCATACTCCAATATGGGCCTAACATACACGGTGTACAGGGTCCTGAATGATTCCTTATTAAGATGTCGGAATGCTGTTCTGAGGTTTGCTAGGCGCCCATATGCTGCAGCAGTTATTTGGTTGATGTGCGCTTCAGGAGATGTGCCTGGTGTTATACTCACCCCAAGATCTTTTTCCTTGAGTGAGGTTTGTAGTCTCTGACCCCCTAGACTGTACTCCGTCTGCGGCCTTCTTTGCCCTTCCCCAATCTTCATGACTTTGCACTTGGTGGGATTGAACTCCAGGAGCCAATTGCTGGACCAGGTCTGCAGCCTGTCCAGATCCCTTTGTAGTTCTGCCTGGTCTTCGATCGAGTGAATTCTTCTCATCAACTTCACGTCATCTGCAAACAGGGACACCTCAGAGTCTATTCCTTCCGTCATGTCGTTCACAAATACCAGAAACAGCACTGGTCCTAGGACTGACCCCTGCGGGACCCCGCTGGTCACAGGTGCCCACTCTGACACCTCGCCACGTACCATGACTCGCTGCTGTCTTCCTGACAAATATTCCCTGATCCATTGTAGTGCCTTCCCTGTTATCCCTGCTTGGTCCTCCAGTTTTTGCACCAATCTCTTGTGTGGAACTGTGTCAAACGCCTTCTTGCAGTCCAGAAAATGCAATCCACCCACCCCTCTCTCTCTTGTCTTACTGCTGTCACCATGTCATAGAACTCCAGTAGGTTTGTGACACAGGATTTCCCGTCCCTGAAACCATGTTGGCTGCTGTTGATGAGATCATTCCTTTCTAGGTGTTCCACCACTCTTCTCCTGATAATCTTCTCCATGATTTTGCATACTATACATGTCAGTGACACTGGTCTGTAGTTTAATGCTTCATGTCTGTCTCCTTTTTTAAAGATTGGGACTACATTTGCTGTCTTCCATGCCTCAGGCAATCTCCCTGTTTCGATAGATGTATTGAATATTGTTGTTAGGGGTACACATAGCGCCTCTGCTCCCTCTCTCAATACCCATGGGGAGATGTTATCTGGCCCCATTGCCTTTGAGGTATCTAGCTCACTCAGAAGCCTCTTCACTTCTTCCTCGGTTGTGTGCACTGTGTCCAGCACTTGGTGGTGTGCCCCACCTCTCCGTCTTTCTGGAGTCCCTTCTGTCTCCTCTGTGAACACTTCTTTGAATCTCTTGTTGAGTTCTTCACATACTTCACGGTCATTTCTTGTTGTCTCTCCTCCTTCCTTCCTTAGCCTGATTACCTGGTCCTTGACTGTTGTTTTCCTCCTGATGTGGCTGTACAACAGTTTCGGGTCAGATTTGGCTTTCGCTGCTATGTCATTTTCATATTGTCTTTGGGCCTCCCTTCTTATCTTGCATATTCGTTTCTGGCTCTACGACTGTTCTCCTTATTCTCCTGGGTCCTTTGCCTTCTATATTTCTTCCATTCCCTAGCACACTTGGTTTTTGCCTCCCTGCACCTTTGGGTAAACCATGGGCTCATCCTGGCTTTTTCATTAATCCTGTTACCCTTGGGTACAAACCTCTCCTCAGCCTCCTTGCATTTTGTTGCTACATATTCCATCATCTCATTAACTGGCTTCCCTGCCAGTTCTCTGTCCCACTGAACCCCGTTCAGGTAGTTCCTCATTCCTGTGTAGTCCCCTTTCTTGTAGTTTGGCTTGTGTGTGTAGTGTGTGTGTGTGTGGTTTTTGTGTTGTGTGTTGTGTGTTGGTGAGTTGTTGTGTGTGTGTGTGGTGTGTGTGTGTGTGTTGTGTGTGTGTGTGTGTGTGTGTGTGTGTTAAAACCACCCCACTGAACAACAAGGCTGACCACACAGCAGTGTTCTAAGATAATGAGCATCTTCTGGGGAGATTCAAGCAACTAACTCTACTGGGAACTTCCTTGAAGTGTCTGACCAGCTGGTTCCATCGGCCGATTAGCCGACCTTTCACTGCGTGGCAACCTTAATGTGACGGTGATTGGGTTGACAGCCTCATAACTGAGTCATGTTTCCTCGTGATTAGACGACAGGCTGGGTGCATGATGCACCTGGGGGATGGAAGGGTAGAGGAGGAAGGGGGGTCAGACTATACTACAAATCAGTCCATAGTTATGTAGTCTATCCTGTTAAATTCTTGGCTCAAATTTTCGTAAAACTTTACTTAACACTTTTCAAAAATCCCCCTTTACTCTGTTCTCATCTCCAAACACCTAAATACCGACGTTTCCATATTTCTCTAGTCATTTTCCAAGTGTTCACTCAACAGTCACGCCGTCTTCAGCTCTCACTTAATCAGATTCCTTTACATGCTAATTCTCCCACCTCTTATAACTTGAAGTCATTGAGGGCTAAGATATTCACCTTTCTTTCATTCATAACAACAGCAGTCAGGCATTTCCTAACTCCCTATATTAAGGAAGTTATTCTCAAGAGTTGTTTTAAACAGTGTATATTCCATTGTAGCTTTTATATATACATATACATACATACCCAGAGTCCTGATAAATACAGCATTAACGCGTATCACATATTCGCTGACTGATATATGTTGTGTTTTATGGTCCAATATATCCTGTACTAAACTATAGGATATTATCCTCGAAAAGTTGGGCTAATATGCTGTTTTTGTTATGTTCTCCTTCAGCTGCTTGTCTTCCTGGGTTGTGGCGCTGTGTCTCGGGAATACGATATCGTAATCGAGGCTTTAGGTTTTTTTAGAGTGCCCTATGAGCTGACACGTATTCTCACACGCACACACTCACACACATACACACACTCACACACATACACACACGCACACACACACACACACCACACACACACACACACACACACACACACACACACACACACACACATACAAACACACACACACACACACACACACACACCACATACAAACACACAACAACGAGAATGACTAACATGTGTGGGTTCTGCCTTTCTATCTTTACGACCTCGGGTAATTGGATTACATCACTTTGTTATCGCCTTTATTGCCATCTGTGTACACAAGCGTTAATTTATCTGTTAAAAACCTCCATATTAACACTTAACATAGAGGACGCAGAGAGTCAATTTCCACCCCTGTGCTGCTGCTTCCAAGGACGATTATCTTTCCATACGACGAGGCTTGATCAGCCGTGCATGGCCCGACTAAGTGATTAGAAGAAAAGTAATTACCAATTTTACGCTTAATCAGACTCAAAGAGATACTGTCAGCGCTCATATCGTGTAGATGAGAGCGAGAGAATGAGCAGGTGTGAGAGTACATGGAAGAGAGACACTATTTATAATGCTAAGATCTCCAGAGAAAGATTGCAGTACTGGATTTTCTGTGTTCGGAAAATTTCGCTGTTATGCTCTGAAGAGAATCTAATTCGTAGTGCATTTTTTTCCTGCACTCCCACGACAGGGAAAGCTACAAAGTGACGGGTTGCAGAGATGGTTAGACAGGTGGCTACCTAAGTTCGGTGACAGCAAGTGCACAATTATGAAAACTGGGTGAAAAGGGAAGACCAGAAACGAGGCACAGAGGCTGCAAAAGTCACACAAGAAGCTGGAAGTATCAAACATAGTGCCAGAAGAGCACCTTAACCAAACAACTTTGGTGACACATGAACGACTGACGAGCCTAAGAACGGCAATGATAGGAAACAACATAACAGTGTCCCAGAACACGATACTGCATTACAGCACCAGCTGGACCCCACACCTTATCAAACACGAAAAAAAAGGAAAAAAAATTTTCAAGAACTAAAAATAAATTAAAAAAACCCCCCAATAAGAAGACGAAAAAATTATTACCGTCTGGCAATTCTTTAGCTCAAAAGTCATATTGATAATTTAACAAATTTTGGTACTTTGTCTTAAAAGAGTTTTTTTCTCACTTCATCTAAATAATTTAAATTTTAAATTAAAACCCCTAACGGTAAAACTTAATCTTTTTTTTCCTCTTCCCTTCTTTTGATATTAATGGGGGGTATCGAATTGCATTCTTCATACTATGACGTAAAATGGTTGGGAGCGGGGGAGAGAAACCCAAAGTAGTGAACAATTACAACTTAGGTGGTTGGTTATTCTCCCATGGTAAAGGGTATGGATTTAATTTTGAGGTGACTGGTTATTTTTATTGTACACGCCATCTCTATCTTGTGGCAGAGCCATTAATTTATGTGCACCCGGGTTTTGTTAGTCTGGGGATGGTTACCGTAGGTTACCGGAGGTTTTCCCGGGGATCAACCCCCCCCGGGGCCCCGGTCCATGACCAGGCCCCCCGGTGGCCCAGGGCTATCACTAGGCTGTTTCTGCTGGCGCACGCAGTCCGCTACAGCCATAGCCCGGCTGTCCGGATGACTTTTGGATCTGCCCGCTCCTCTTGAAGGCAGCCAGGGGTTTATTTGGGAATTCCCCTAATGCTTGATGGGGGTGTTGAACGTTTGGGCCCCCGGGCACTTATGGGTTTTTTTCCCTTAGTGTACCAAGGGCGCCCCTAATTTTTATTGGTGGCATTTTCCATCGCCTGGCCAGTCTTTTACTTTAGTAGGGAGTGATTTCTGTGTGCAAATTTGGGACCATTCCTTCCAAGATTTTCCAAGTGTAGATTATGATATATCCTCCCTCCTGCGTTCCAACGAGATACAAGTCAAGTGCTTCAAGCGTTCCCAGTAGTTAAGGTGCTTGACAGAACTTATACGTGCAGTAAAGGATCTCTGGACACTCTAGATCTGCGATTTCACCTGCTTTGAATGGAGATGTTAATGTACAGCAGCATTCCAGCCTAGAGAGAACAAGTGATTTGAAAAGGATCATCATTGGCTTGGCATCTCTCGTTTTGAACGTTCTCATTATCCATCCTATCATTTTCTTTGCACGTGCGATCGTGGCACTGTTGTGATCCTTGAAAGTGAGATCCTCAGACATTACTACTCCCAGGTCCCTTACATTATTTTTCCGCTCTATTGTATGGCCGGAGTCAGTAGTATACTCTGTTCTAGTTATTATCTCCTCCAGTTTTCCATAACGGAGTAGTTGGAATTTGTCCTCATTGAACATCATGCGGTGCGTTTATTGTGCACTCCGTGTCCATCTTGTGAACGGCAGCAGCTATTCAAGATTATTATTATTATTATTATTATTATTATTATTATTATTATTATTATTGTAATAAAGTTGGTAGAATTACCGACAATATGTAAAGTAAAAGGACAAAAGTGCAACTAATGTGACATTTATTGTGGCAACGTTTCGCTCTCCAGGAGCTTTATCAAGCCATTACAAACAATACATGGACACAGAGACGCCCAATTAGTGATCAAAGAAACTAATTTCCGCACACGCAAGTGCCTCGAATCAGCACTGATCGCTGTTTCGCATACAATTAAACAAAACAACGGCAGCTTCACCATCTCCGAAGTCTTAGCAAGAATCCTCCTGAAAACAGTAAACCCTGCCATCACATAGTCTCTCCTGTTATACTACACAAAGCACAGAGAGTGAACACTGAAACAAGCTGCCTCATTCCAGTTTATATTTGTCCAACCTATTTTTATGTTACCCAAGTAATAGCTTTTATATCCTTTTACTCATGTACGAATTAATTGCTCTACCATATTGTATTACTTTTGTCACTACCACTACTACTACTACTACTACTACTACCACTAGTGAACATCGAAATGGTACCTCACTAGTATTCACCTCACTCTGAGCCTTTATATACCCTCTGTGTCCATGTATTGTTTGTAATGGCTTGATAAAGCTCCTGGAGAGCGAAACGTTGCCACAATAAATGTCACATTAGTTGCACTTGTGTCCTTTTACTTTACATATTATTATTATTATTATTATTATTATTATTATTATTATTATTATTATTAACATTATTATTACTATTATTGTTGTTGTTGTTGTTGCTGAATAGTGGTTGTAAGCTAACAAAAAACTTATAGGAAAGAAATTTCATCCCCACCGAAGGATTAATAAATCTCCCCGGTGGGTAACCCCGGTGGGTAAATCCTTGTATAAACAAATGATCCTTAGTTATCTGTGTCTTTTTGCTGGCCTTTATTACTGTTATTATTACTAAGAAAACGGCGAGAAGGGGAAAAATATCAACAATATGTGTAATTCCAGCTTCCGACAAACCCATATTTATGCTCATTACGTACATTTGTTGGGTGTTCTTTGTGTGAGCAGAGTCAAGACCTAACTCACCGTCTCGAGGATCACGACCGAGTAACTACTCATTCTCGTATCGCGAAAAAATCTTTGAAATATTTCATGTTATTCCGGTAACTGATGACAGTGTGACAAGAGGCGAAAGAGCAACGCTGAACCCGGAGCGAAATACGAGTCATTATCGGAGTTGGGAGTAATAATACCAATAATAATAACGGTATTGGTGAGTCGGGCGAGGCAAAGCGAGGCGCCTTATCTGTGTAACCAGGGGGTTTGAGGGCGAGTTTTTACTCGTGTGATCCCTATCCTCACCCCCCCTCACCCATCCCCCTCCCAATCACCCCTCCCCTCTTCAACACCCCTCCCCATTTCCATTACCCATCCCCTTCCCCATTACCCCTCTCCCCATCACCCCTCCACTTCAAAACACACCCAAAGAGGGAAATACAGATAACTCTTGAAGGAAAAAGCTCCGTGGAGAGTTTTACAAACCTCTAAACTGAGTGAAATGTCGCAGTACAACTGAGTCTCTCTGACGAGACTCGGGTCACTTTATAGTGGAATCGGTGCGGCAGTGAGATCTTCTTGAAGATTACAGGACCGAAACGTTGTTGTAATAAAAACTCCGAAGCGTTTGTTCATGTGTCTTAACTAGAACTCGTCGGTAATATATATAACCATGTTTCCACTATCCCTCCCTCCCTCTCTATCTCTATCTCTATCTCTATCTCTATCTCTCTCTCTCTCTCTCTCTCTCTCTCTCTCTCTCTCTCTCTCTCTCTCTCTCTCTCTCTCTTATTCAATACTGTTGACAGTGTAACGAGGTACTCACTGCCAGCCACTATGTAACTATCATATACACTACTTGGAAAATCCTGGAAGGAAATGGTCCCAAATCTGCACACAGAAATCACTCCCTACGAAAGTTAAAGACTGGGCAGGCGATGCAAAATGCCCCCAATTAAAAGTAGGGGCGCCATTGGTACACTAAGGAAAACATCATAAGCGTCCGGGGCCCAAGACTGTTCAACAGCCTCTCATCAAGCATTAGGGGAATTGCCAATAAACCCCTGGCTGCTTCAAGAGGGAGCCCTGATCTGGTCATGGACCGGGCCGCGGGGGCGTTGATCCCCGGAATAACCTCCAGGTAACCTCCAGGTAGGGTAGCAGCACTGCCGATGTGCCCAATTTTGTAAAAAAGAATCAATTCTCTTGTTACAGTGGTGCAGTGGTAGACGTATGGAGATGCTGCCTCGAGTCCATTGCTTCAAAATTTGATACTTGTGTTAATGTGCGAAATCTTAAAAAGTTCACATGATTATCTTTCTTGTTTTGGCACGTTTAATCTGGAACTATAGCCGGCATATGGAGGTATAGCAAAATATTTCCGTGAAAAAGTCTCGAGAGACAGTTCAGGGTATTGACTGAAGTAACGTCTCGCCACGAGTGGATTCTTCAATCCTATTACAGTGTTAGGAGCCAGAGATTTCCTCCTCAGCAATGCCTTGAACTGTGTCTGTGTGTCTTTATGTAGATATCATCGGTACTACCATACCTCTCTCGTCATTGTGGTGATAGTCACCTTGCAGGTAACAGCCTCGTTGATCATGCCCTGAACAACCGGAAGGCCTGGTCGTGGACCGGGCAGCGGGGGCGTTGATCCCAGGGATACACTCCAGGTAGACTCCAGGTAGAGATGGTCGACCTGGAGGTAGTGATGGTCGAACTGGAAGTAGTGATGGTCGCCTTGGAAGTAGTGATGGTCGTCTTGGAGGTAGTGATAGTCGTCTTGAAGTTAGTGATGATCGAACTGGAGGTAGTGATGGTCCCCTTGGAAGTAGTAATGGTCGTGTTTTAGGTAGTGATGGGCGACGTGAAGGTAGTGATCAACCTGCAGGTAGTGACGAAAGACACTGAGGTTGTGATGCCACGAGCTTCATGTAATGACTTAGTAATAATCTCTGGTGTTTACCAGCGTCGCCACCACCGCAGTGCTTCCCTGTGGTTACACCACCCAGGAAGTGGGCTCTTGGAAGGATTATGGGGGATTGTTAGTGGGTAGGTGGTGGTCAAGGAGAGGGGATAGGAAGTGGTCAGAGGTAGTATAAATCGGGGGATGAAGGAGCAGGAAGTGAGGGGGAGCATGAGGTGGTGACCTGGTAGGAAGGTGGTACAAGAAACTAGAGGCGATGGAAGAGGCAACACGGGAAAATAAATGAGGGAAGGGAGAGGTAAGAACATGAGCAAGTAGAAGGAAAGAATATTTCTAGATTTAGGAGAGAGAATAGAACAAATCTGAGGATAGAGATGAAATAGATGATGACGGGTTGACTGCAATATTAAAGTTGACATCTTGGGGATATAAGGAAGATCTAACTGTGAATGCAAGGAACTCACTGTATTGATTACTATTTAGTACTTTCTCAACAACAACGCCTTTCAAAACTTAGTAGTAGTACAGTCATCCTATCACCTCTAGTACACGCCACTCTCTTGGCTTGACTCCCAACTCTACATAAAATCTTTGGACAAGATAAAAAGAAAGCACCGTGTGAAGTGAGTGGCTCAGTTCAAGCCTCGGCTCCTGGTCACATGCCGCCGGTGAAGAACCAAGTGCTGCACCACACTCACAGTTTGTTACTTTGAGTCAAAACATGACTATTTAAACATCGACACTGCTTCGAAGATGCTCGTATTGAACTGTTGAGGATAGGATATGGTTAACAAGTTAGGAAACATCACGACTGTTAATGGGAGCTACTACCTGCTTCATCGCTGGGAAGAATGATGTCGGGAAGCGTAAAAGTGATGACCTGCTCAGCCTACTTGCCAGAGTCGGGCCACTGAGGAAAGTCATCGTATGACAGATGAGTGACATTAACTAGCCTTGTCGCATCGTGGATGGGACACAATCAGCTGAGTCTTCAACACCAGGGGATTTACCTTCACCTTCTATGTAAGTTTAATGCTCTGAAGGTTTCTCCACTTAGTACTAATTCCTCTAGGATTTTCCAAGTGTATATTGTCATGTATCTTTCTCATTTGCATTCCAGGAATACAAATCAAGTGACTTCAACCGTTCCCAGTAATTTAGGTGCTGTATCATACTTATGTGTGCCATAAAGGTTCTCTGTACATGCTCCAGTTAGCAATATCGTCTGCCATGAAAAGGGCCATTAGTGTACAGCAATATTCCAGCCTATTAAGGAAAAAGATTTGAAGAGAATCATCATGGGCTAGGCATTAGTTTCGAAGGTTCTCATTATCCATCGTATCATTTTTTCTAGCAGATGTGGTAGATACATTGTTGTGATCTTTGAAAGTGAGATCCTCTGACATTATCACTCCCAAGTCTCTCACAATAGTTTTTTCACTCTAATGTGTGTCTATCAATACAGTTAGTTATGTTGCAGATATTATTATTTTCTTCTTGTGCCACTAAACTACTCTACCTGCTTTCTGCTACCACTATTACTTCTGCTGCTACATCCACTACTAGCCTTACCGCTACCAGTACTTCTTTTTCTTCCTCTCTTGGTCCCGTCCCTGTCCCCCTCGCCTATATATACTGGCTCTCACTCTTTTGTGTTAGTGTGACTTTGTAAATTGTTCAAGTCGTACCGAAACGTCGCCGTAAGCTTCTCTCTCCGATGTGAGGGTTATATGTGTATGGATATAGTGGTCGACAGATGTAGCGGTTGACAGATGTAGCGGTTGACGGATGTAGCGGTTGACAGATGTAGCGGTTGACAGATGTAGCGGTTGACGGATGTAGTGGCTGTCTTATCGATTTTTACATATGTCGAAACAGACACATGTCGAGACTGACTCGTGTCGAGACTGTCATAACATCTTTTAACTGTGAGTCATTTCATCAACAGTGTCCAGAATCGTCGTGTTTGTCTTCTGTCTCTCTCTTACGTCGTCTAAATGTCAGTTTAGTTCCTTTTTCATACTGGCAAATATATGGACCGATAGAAATTTAGATGAAAACACAATACTATACACATGTAAACATTACTGAAGGTAACAGCTTATCCTCTGCTTCATTCTTAAGCAGTGATCTCGCTCACCTAGACATGTAGGGTCGTGACTCTTAAAGCCTACCTAGCCTACGGAGGCAAAACAGCCTACCCCATAGCCTACACAGCCTACCCCTACATGACCATAATAAATCTTTCCATAGCGTGCGCCTCACGGCGGGAATTATCGTGTAGGGAGTCAGCAAACACCGTGTCTTCCTTGAGAAGTGAAATCACCTTTCAGTGTCCATTTCCACGGAGAATGGCAGGCAATGCCCCGGTCCTGTGTGCCTCTGGGCACCCATAAACCTGCCACCTGCCTCTAGCGTATGTCCTAAATCCTGCTCTGAGCCTGACAGCCGGAGGTCATCAAGAGGATGAACTCGCTACGATGCGGAGGCTCGATCCTCACTTTTGAGCAAGTAATTACCAACAAGGTCTTAATGAGATCTTCAAGATTGAATCCACTGTAGGTCTTTCCTGTATCAGCTGGTCACTGTAAATCGTGGCTTTCTTAACGCAGCGGCAACTCGTGAAAGTTAAAAAACATCGAAAGCATCCGGGTTGATTCCTGGGCAGGGAGAGACGCAGGGGCAAGTCTCCTAATATTTGCAGCCGCGGTTACCTTAGTATTAAGTAGATACCTGGGAGTTAGTCGACTATTGTGGGTTGCAGTCTGGGAAAGGACCTAAAAAGAGGACTGCAAAGGAAATAAGTTGCATTCAGGTTGTACTGCGCTAATCCTCTTGGCTTACTAAGTCGAAAAAAGCAGTCAGGTTCTTCTTTTTCTTTTCCTCTTCTTTTTCTTCTATTTCTACTCTTCTTCATTCTCCTCCTCCCCCTCTTCCTCTTCTCCTCCTCCATATTCTTCTACATTACTTGTATTCAAAGAAGTTAGTAACAGAATATTAGAAATTAGGTATTGCCGCGCGAACCTCTTTACAAAAATCTGGTTATCATATGCACCTAGCGAAGATGTCACTAAAGCTTCATTCCCATGACTCGAGCATCACTAAATTCGGACACTGTTTGTGTACGTAACCAGATTCACAGTACTGGAGAGCAGCAGGAACACACATACACCTTCCGACTTCTAAATTATGGAATATTTGCATCTACTGAAGTGCATATATTCCACTAATCAGTAGATAAGTGATGCCTTTGTCATGGCAGAATAAGCATGAAACAATGATATATAATATATATATATATATATATATATATATATATATATATATATATTATATATATATATATATATATATATATACAAACACTGATCTCTGGCTGAAGGAGACTCGAACCTACGAACCTTAGAACAAGGAACGCAGTGCTATACCAAACTCACCACACTGGACCAATACCTTGGAGTCCAGCTTGTGCTAGACTTTGACCCAAGGCAACTTTCAGGGAGAAGGCTTACAGTTTTTCATCTCATTCCCTGCTGTAAGCCTTCTTCCTGAAAGCTGGCTGCCTTGGATCAAAGTCTAGCGCAAGCTGGACTCCAAGGTATTGGTCCAGTGTGGTGAGTTTGGTATAGCACTGCGTTCCTTGTTCTAAGGTTCGTAGGTTTGAGTCTCCTTCAGCCAGAGATCAGTGTTTGTATATATATATATATATATAGTGTTGTTAGGTAAGACACATATGCAACAGTTAGGTATCTTTATTTCGAAACGTTTCGCCTACACAGTAGGCTTCTTCAATCGAGTACAGAAAAGTTGATAGAAGCAGAAGATACTTGAAGACGATGTAATCAGTCCATCACCCTTAAAGTTTTGAGGTGGTCAGTCCCTCAGTCTGGAAAAAGCATTGTTCCGTTGTCTGAAACAATATGAAGTTGAAGAGACAGGATGTGGCCTTATATATATATATATATATATATATAAATATATATATATATAATATATATATATGATATATATATATATATATATATATATATATATATATATATAATGAAATACGCGTGTGTTTATGATTAGGTTACATTAGAGTAGGGTATATTTGAGTTGGTTTAGGCTAATTATTCGTTTTTAACAAGTTAACATAAACTAACCTAACTTAACCTAATGAAGACCTCATTTTAAAGTAAACTAATCAAATCTAGTCTAACCTAGAAAATATTTAAATAAAAAAATAATAATTTCTTGTATGCAAGAAACCTTTTGAAACTGACGCAGAATAATACTTAAGAAAATAAATGAACTAAAATAAGTGACACAAGGAAGGAAATATTTTGTGAAAGGAAATCTGCGCTAAGAAAACATGTATTTAGTTTTTTTTTTCCGGCTATTATTTACGTCTCCTTCGCCATCTTTTTTACTCTTCTCTACGTAAATAATGTTTCTCAGTTTTTTTCATTAAATCCTTCGATGTATTTCACGCCTCTCCATCCCTTCCCGCTCTCCTTCCAATTTCCTTTCTGAGAACCATCGCCACCAGTCGCTATCCAACCATCGCCCAGACTCCTCTGGCCGGCCATCTTCGTTGTCTCGTTGGAACATGTAACGAAACGACCGTAAAACTCAGTGTAAAATCCGGCGATGGTGTTAATGGTGACGGCCAGCGTGACGCGAGAGATAGTGACGCTGATGAGTTGCGACAGGTACATACACCGTCGTCGATAAAGGCTGTCACTGCAATCTTACAAGAAGAGAACTTCGGCCTTGTGTGGAG
>NC_069430.1:31832533-31950033 GCF_026875155.1 Cherax quadricarinatus | reverse complement strand
GCATGAATGAAGGCGTTGAAGAGTCGAGGTTTCCTAACAATGACTGAGTTCTCTCTCAGTGTATTCATTGTTCTGCTTTTCACTGGAGACATCTTGCATCGCCTGTCAAACCTCTTGTGTTCATAAGCAGTAATTTCGGGGTGCAGGTTTGGTACCAATACCTCCACTATCTTCCAGGTGTAGCTTATGATGTATCTTTCTCCCCTGCATTCTAAAGAGTACAGTTCAAGGGACTTCAAGCACTCACAGTAATTTAGGTGTTTAGTTGTGTTTATACGAACTGTGAAGGTTCTTTGTACATTTTCGTGCTCAGCAATTTCACCTGTCTTGAAGAGGGCCGTTAGAATACAGTAATACTTCAGCCTAGAGAGTACGAGTGACCGATAAAGAGTCATGATTGGCTTGGCATCTCTTATTTTGAAGGTTCTAGTTGTCCAACCTATCATTTTTCTTGTAGTTGCGATAACATTGTTGTGCTCCTTGAACGGGAGATGTTCTGACATTATCACCCCCAGGTCTTTCACATTCGACATATGTTCTGTTGAGTCGCTTGCATTTGTCTTGTACTCTGATTTTGTTTTTCTAATCCCCCGATCTTCCATGGCGTAATAACTGATTTTTTTTCTTCATTGAACATGTTGTCAGTGGCCCACTGGAAGACTTGGTTTATATCAACTTGGAGGATCACTGTGTCTTCAATGGATGTTACTTGAATACAGATTTTAGTATAGTTCGCAAAGGATCACACAGTGCTATAATTTATGTCCCTGTCGATATTAGAAATGACAATGAGGAAGCGAAGTGGGTCGAGTACCGTGCCTTGGGGGACAAAACTTTTCACTGTTGCAACCCATGATTTTTCTCCATTTACTATTACTCTTTGGGTTCTACTGGTGAGGAAGTTAAAAGTTCATCTGCCCACCTTCCCGAAAGGAGGAGATAGAGAGTAAGGGATAGGATGAAACAAGCAGATAAAAACGGGTAGAAACTGACCCCATTGAAGGAAAACAATCTCAGCGGTGCGCACATTAAAGGCCAGAGAGTTGAAAGAGCGTGAGCATTTTATAGACTCTGAACAGGAGAGGCGAGACACCTCTTACTATGGCTGGGCTTCAGGTGTGTGAGGAGGGAACAATGGGATCCCTTTCACCACGGTCACTCAAGGCGAGGCTGGAAGTGCTCCGCGAGGTGCAAAATGGCGCTCCACCGCCAGGCCAAGAATTCACGGGGAAGGAGGAGGTTCTCTGACATCAACGAAATAAAAACCAACCGCTAAAATGGGCTATTTCGGTACATGCAGGCGTCGGGAGTGTCGACCATCGTGCTAGTCGGAGGGTTGAAGCTTCATTGCAGCGAGGAAACGGATCACAACAGGTTTCCGAGTCGCTGGGTGTGACAGCGTTAAGAAAACAAACCTTTCTCATTATATCAACAGGATTTGTATCAACAGGATGCAACTGGATATTAAGAGTAGTAGAGCGCTGGGGTTGAAGAAGTGGTTTACTTTTGGTGTGACAGTGGGTCATTAAGATGCCGCCCTCCTTGCTTTAATAGGTGTTCCTTCGCGTCTGAAAACTGTCTGGTTGAAGGACGGCAAAGGAAATGTTTGAAGGAGAACGCTGCTCAGGTAAGAGACTGGAGATAAATTCCTGTACATGACAATTTTGTGGCAAAGAGCAAGGTAATCAGACGTTAAGCACTTTTAAAATAATCATTTGAGTCTCTCTCTCTCTCTCTCTCTTTCCCTCCCACCTTACTTTCCCCCCTCCCTCCGACAACCGCAACCCCCCCCTCCTCTTCCGCTCCCTGCCAGGATTTAGGGCTTGTGGAACGACACCTTAAATACCGGCCAACAAAGAACTTGTAAACGCCTTCCAATATCCGACGGTAACCGTGAAGAATTTTCTGTTTAAATATTGACTGGAGAATCTTTTCCAGTCCACCAGGACTGTGAGGGACATGAGGGAGTTGACTGAGGGACACGTGGGTGTTTCAGAGACATTTGACTGTTGACTAAGGGACTTGTGAATGCTGAAGACTCATGGGGATGTGTTTTCCATCAATGGAATTTTCTATGGAGGGTGATTAGTGAAAAACAAAGTTGCGGAATGTGATTTTTTGTGTGTGGAAGGGTATAGGGTGATGTGTTTGTGTGTGACTGTGTGTATGTGTGTGTTAGTGTTTGTACGTACCCACCTATGTGTGTGTTTGTTTGTGTGTGTGTGTGTGTGTCTGAGTGATGCTGACTAATTTTACGCAAGTTTATGTTTCAATCAAGTTTATCTTTTAATCACACACACAGTATATGTCACCGGTTCCCATTTCATTACAAGTCTCAAAATAGAATTAAAAAAAAAGGTTCTCAAAATAAATAAAATAAAAAAAACGTTCTCAAAATAGAATTCAGAGAAGAGAAACTTGGGAGACACAACATTCTATAAGTATATATGATTTAAAGAAACCTAACATATATAATTTATTTATTATTACCTACAATTATTATAAGTATAAATTGTATTTTCTCTACTTGTTTGTTACGATATATTTAGGCAAGACACATCGTGTTTACCAGTGACCAGGGTATGTAATCACACGGTAGGTATTATACACAGTGCAATACATACCGTATTATACTTAGTATATACCGTATTATACATAGTACATACCGTATTATACAAAGTATAACATAAAAAAGATGTATTATACACAGTATAATACATCATAATATACACCTGGTAAGTCTTAGTGGGACTGGCACCAAATCTGCTCACAGAAATCACTCCCTCTGAAATCGAAAGACTCGTTAGACGGTGCAACATTCCTCTCCCCTCCTGCCCCTATTTACCCCTGCCCCCCCCAATGAAAAGCAGGTGTGCCGTGGGTATGTTCAGAGAAAACACAGTAAAGGCCCCAAGGCTATTCAACAGCCTCCCAGCATACATAAGGGGGATTACCAATAGACCCCTGGCTGTTTTCAAGAAGGAATTGGACAGGTACATAAAGTCAGGGCCTGATCAGCCGAGGTGTGGTTCGTACGTTGGATTACGTGTGGCCAGCAGTAACAGCATGGTTGACCAGGTCCTGATCCACTGCGAGGCCTGGTCGTGGACCGGATCGTGGGGGCGGTGACCCCAGGAACACCCTTCAAGTAGACTCCAGGTAGGTAGATCCACGTGGTAGATTTCAAGTATCATATCCAGACAATTATATATATATATATATATATATATATATATATATTATATATAATATATATATATATATATATATATATAAATATATATATATAAAGAGAGAAAGAAAGGGAGAGAGAGAGAGAGAGAGAGAGAGAGAGAGGGAGAGAGAGACAGGGTAACAGGGGCTGATGGCCACCTCACCTGATTAACGCCTGTAAACAAGGCTCATTATGGCTGGCCTTAGGCCGGGTAATTATGATAATTATGGGTACAAAAGGCCCCTAGACCGCACCTTTCCAAGCTCATCTGTCACTAGGCACCTGTAATAGCACCTTTCCAGCGCCAGGTGATTAAGGCAGTCACAGCCTGTGAAGACGGCAGCCTATCACCAAAGGAATTTTCGCGTTAACGAATCTTTAAGTGAAGAATGGAGGGGAAATTACGTTGATTTTGGCTTTCGACTTGAGGATTTATACATACCCTTCACTTCCTCGGATCAAACCCGATTACCCTCTCACTATTGGTTAACCATCATAACAGATGATTAAGGGGATCTTCCTTAAGGAATATATGAACTACCATTCACTGCATATAAATCCTCATCAACATGCTGATGAGGATTTATATGCAGTGAATGGTAGTTTAAACTGCATAATCTCTCTTATTAAGAACCTGTCGGTATAACATTACTACTACAGTCTTTGATAAGTTTGGAAAAAACAAGTTTCCATTGGGAAAGTGACCGTAGCTAATTACAGTGAGTTGTAATGGTCTGTAATTGCTAATGAGGAGGAAGAAAGTAGCTTTCTAACCAACACCAGCAGAAGCTTCTCTCCTGAGAGGCTTGGCCAGAGCACACGTAAGTATTATTATTTCACCACTGCGAGTAAACAAGTGTTTAAACCGCTTATGCCTCTTCCAGGATCCCAAAATTATAAAATTTTCCCTTGGGACCCTTTAGCGCTTTCAGCCGCCTAAGCCAGTAAAGTTGAACGATGAGATGTGGCGACTCTCATGGCCATATTATTCTGGTAGTGTTAATGAATGGGTCTCTGGGTTAAGGCACTCAGTGGTACTAGTATTGTCCAGTGCTAAGATGCTCACTTGTAACAGTATTGACCAGGTGAACCTGCATTAAATCAGAGGTGCCAGGCTAGTCTGAGGAGCTCTAATCGTGGTCACTCACTACTTTTATTACGTTACTGATAATGTACTCTCCTCACATGGTAAAGACACTCATTTCCCTGACGTTAGACGAACAACACTCTAGCCACCTCATCCACACACGGTGTTGGCTGACCAACAGCACAGGAACCTCATCCACACACGGTGTTGGCTGACCAACAGCACAGGAACCTCTTCCATACACGGTGTTGGCTGACCAACAGTACAGGAACCTCATCCACACACGGTGTTGGCTGACCAACAGTACAGGAACCTCATCCACACACGGTGTTGGCTGACCAACAGTACAGGAACCTCATCCACACACGGTGTTGGCTGACCAACAGTACAGGAACCTCATCCACACACGGTGTTGGCTGACCAACAGTACAGGAACCTCATCCACACACGGTGTTGGTTGACCAACAGTACAGGAACCTCATCCACTCACGGTGCTGGCTGACCAACAATACAGGAACCTCATCCACACACGGTGTTGAATGACGTTATCACAGGCTAATGAATTATCAGCTCATAAACGTGATTTACATCGATGGCTATGAGACGCTGACCTCGTAAAGCATTTCAGCCTTCCTGTTACACATGAATGGAATATAATATCGACTGGATGAAGAATTAGACATGTGCAACATCTGGGTGTCTTTATTTGTAGATGTTTTGCCCACCAGTGGCTTTATCAATACAAGGACGTAATGTAAAGACTGTACAACTATATACAAAAGATGAGGTAATCAATCCTTCAGCCTTGGAGCTAGTGAAGAGCACCGTAGTCTTGAAGAATCTGAAGCTCAGGCAGGAACATTGGCGTTTATATACTGACGTCAGATGAGGGACGTGCAGCAGACGAAGTTATTGTTAGAGATGGTTTGAACCTGCGAAGACAGTATTCAGGCATATATATATATTTATATTTTCACAACGAGGGATTCCTATCATCAAGGCGCCTTTTTGAAGACACGTTCTCGTACGATCCTTAGTGCAAGATGATCAACACCTGACTGCTGAATTCCAAGTGCTTTCGTGATTTCTCACATTATCAAGGAACTGTGAGCGCTTGGAAGTCTACTGTTTTTTCACAGTGGTTGTTCTGCATATAGTGATTATATATATATATATATATATAAATATATATATATATATATATATATATATATATATATATATATATATATATATATATATATATATATATCATGAGAGTCAAATATATCTAGCATTTAATACGTATAAAAGACGGGTTCTGATAGTGATCCATGATAGTCAGAGAGTAAGTTTTATTATCTCTACGTTACACAACTCAGAGGCTGTAAATAACACCAAGACATTTCTTGATTCTCGTAAAACAACGACGATGGGCTGATAGCCCCCTCCCCCTCTCTCTCTCTCCCTCTTTCTCTCTCTCTCTCTCTCTCACACACATTCATGTTTTATCTCCCTCATCTCTGGCTAGAAGACAAACACTGCTCGCACGATATACCTGCCTAGGTACAAATTATGGCTAAAATTCAATTAATATGCTGTCACTTGCCTCAGTAGGGAAGGACTCCTCTCCTGAGCGATGCTCTCTCCGTCTTGCTGCCCATGTCAGAATCTTTCGTGGGGGCAGTGGGTGCCGGTGAACCCTGGGCAGGGGTGCCGTAAGACACTTTAAGGATGGTAACGCACTTACAGCCTCGTTAAGCTATGGATTTATGTTAGGACAGCCAGTATCACCGCCCTTTGGGACTGGTTAGCAGCTAGAGTGTGATCTCCCAGCGCGGCTATGAGAGAATGAAAGAGAGAGAGAGAGAGAGAAAGAGAGAGAGAGAGAGAGAGAGAGAGAGAGAGAGAGAGAGAGAGAGAGAGAGAGAGAGAGAGAGAGAGAGAGAGAGAGAGAGAGAGAGAGAGAGAGAGAGAGAGAGAATAGAGGTGATTCACATTCAGTTTTACGCTTGTCTTCCCTTGCCACTCCTCTTATATTTACACGCTCCCATCCTGTGTGGTGTACGCCCCGGCCCTTTGAGTTATTCTCCCCCGATCTCATGGTTCAACTGGAAACATCAATTAATATAACCATCGCAGACAATTAGCATAATTCTTGATTAGAAATTAATTCCAATGACTTGAGGCGAGAGCAAGGTAGTGAACCATGGCTCACAAGACGCTTCACGTCGTCTAATCAGCCAGTTAAGATTTCGGCTTTTATTCTTCAGAGAAACAGTTGTCTTCCAAGCAGTTTCTCTAAAACACATTTTGATTTCCATTACCATTCCTACTGCCTCTTCCAGTTCCCTCATTCCCCTTTTCTATCCCCACCCAACCATTCTTATAATTATCATTTCCATTATCTACCATTTCTCATGCTTCCCCTCTAGTCATTAATAAGTGAGCCAGTGAGTTTGTTTTGGTACAGTTATACAAACAGACACACATAGTAACATATACAAACATTATCTCTCAGTCCACAGCAGGATTCGATCCTGCAAATTCGGCATCAGAGTACACAGTACTTTATCCATACAGCCAAACTCAAGAATCTCTAGTCTCGCGTTGTGGATAAAGAACTGTGTACTCTGATGCCGAGTTTGCAAGTTCGAATCTTTCTGTGGACTGAGAGATAATGTTTGTAAATAATTTCGCCCATTTGCAAATTCTTAAGCATAATAACATATGTGCAAATTAACTAGTCGCACATAGTGACTTAGTTCCATTTCTGAAGCCGTCCATTCCTGCCACCCCGTCCTTCCAATATTTTCAACTGTTAACGTCTCTGCTACCCACCATTCCCACCCTCTCTTTACCTAAGCCATTCCCATGCCTTGGGAAAGCTTTCCTCTAGTTTGAGCCATTCCCTCTGGGTTGCCAGGCTGGGAGGCGGCTGTGTTGGCTGCTCGTATATTAGCAAGTCTAATGTGAAATGGTCTGACTTGAGACTTTTATGAGGTGCTGTTGGCTCGTGAGGTGTGTGTGTGTGTGTGTGTGTGTGTGTGTGTGTGTGTGTGTGTGTGTGTGTGGTGTGTGTGTGTGTGTGTGTGTGTGTGTGTGTGTGTGAAACAGAGAGAGAGAGAGAATGTTGCTTTCCCCTTCTTTTTCTTTTTGCAAGAATTTTAAAAATTCCTTTATCACCTACGTCCCCCCCCCTCTCTCTCTCTCTCTCTCTCTCTCTCTCTCTCTCCCTCCCTCCTTCCCCTCCCACCATTCATCTCACCATCAACCTCTACCTCCCTCTCTCCCCATCCCTTTCCTTCCATTCCCTCCTTCCCTCCCTTCCTCTCTCCCTCAACTCCCCTCCACCTCCTCCCCTCATCTCCACGCTTCATTATTCTCACTGTATCATCACCACCGCAGCTTAACCAACAATTTCCCCTCGAATTAACGATACAGATTAGTTTAGTAATTTAGCGTGAGGTGATGAGGGGAGGAGGCAGAAGTCTGAGACGGAGGGGGAGATCTGGGAAGCAAATGAGGGGGGAATAATAATAAATAATAATAATAATAATAATAATAATAATAATAATAATTAATAATAATAATATCTTTATTTGTACAAGTACATGTACAAGGTATACAGGTCTAGCTGATATTAATGACATACTACTATATAGAAAGCCGCTTGTTATGCTGAGCATTTCGGGTAAATTATGTCAGTTTTGTCCCAGGATGCGACCCACACCAGTCGACTAACACCCAGGTACCCATTTTACTGATGGGTGAACATAGACAACCGTTGTAAGGAAACAGGCCCAATGTTTCTACCCTCTCCGGGAATCGAACCCGGACATTCACCGTGTGAAGCGAGAGCTTTAGCCACCAGGCCACGGGCCACCATATCAACAAAAAGAGAAGGAGGGGGAGTGGGGGACCTGGTAGGGAAGTGCCGAAGATAAAAAAAAATGTGTGATCTTTAATGCAATTCTTCCTCCTCCCCTCCCCTCCACCTCCCCTCCCCTCCACCTCCCCTCCCCTCCACCTCCCCTCCCCTCCACCTCCCCCTCCCCTCCACCTCCCCTCCCCTCCTCCTCCCCTCCCCTCCACCTCCCCTCCCCTCCTCCTCCCCTCCCCTCCACCTCCCCTCCCCTCCACCTCCCATCCCCTCCACCTCCCCTCCCCTCCACCTCATTTCCCCTCCCCTCCCCCTCCACTCCCTTCCACTCCCCCAACCCCTCTCCCGCACTTTTCTCCGCCCATTTATTATTATTATTATTATTAGTAGTAGTAGTAGCAACATTAGCATAGTAGTAAATACAGTGTTATTATTAGTAGTAACAGAAGCACTGTTAGTAGTAGTAATAATAAAAAACATTAGCAGTAGTAGTAGCAATAGTAATACTACTACTACTACTACTAGTAATGGTAGTAATAGCAGCAGCAGCAGCAGCAGCAGCAGCAGTAGTATAAGTAATAATAGTGTTCACAGTAGCAGTAGTAATAGTAGCAGTACTTCCTAACATCCCTGTGATTCATCTGTGTCTTCAACTTCCAACTGTGTCCCCTTGTTACTGTGTCCAGTCTCTGGAACATCCTGTCTTTGTCCACCTTGTCGATTCCTCTCAGTATTTTATATGTCGTTATCATATCCCTCGCCCTATCTCTCCTGCCCTCCAGTGTCGTCAGGTTGAGTTCCTTTAACCTCTCCTCGTACGACATGCCCCTTAGCTCCGGGACTATACTTGTTGAAAACCTTTGCACTTTCTCTAGTTTCCTTACGTGCTTGGCTAGGTGTGGATTCCAAACTGGTGCTGCATACTCCAATATGGGCCTAACGTACACTGTACAGGGTCGTGAACGATTCCTTCTTCAGATATATGAATGCTGTTCTTAGGTTTGCTAGTCGCCTGTATGCTGCAGCAGTTATTTGGTTGATGTGTGCCTCATGTGATGTGTCCGGTGTTACACTCACCCCAAGATCCTTTTCCTTGAGTAAGGTTTGTAGTCTCTCTCCCCCCCCCCCAAAAAAAAAAAAATGTACTCTGTCTTCGGTCGTCTTTGCCCTTCCCCAATCTTCATGACTTTTCACTTGGTGGGGTTGAACTCCAGGAGCCAGTAGCTGGACTAGGCCTGCAACCTGTCCGGATCCCTTTGTAGTTCTACCTGGTCCCCGTCCGACTGAATTCTTCTCATCAACTTCACATCATCTGCAAACAGGGACGCTTCGAAGTCTATTCCTTCCGTCATATCGTTTACAAACACGAGAAACAACACCGGTCCTAGGACTGACCCCTGTGGAACCCCGCTCGTCACAGGCGCCCACTCTGACACCTTGCCACGTGCCATGACTCGCTGTTGTCTTCCTGACAGGTATTCCTTGATCCATTGCAGTGCCTTCCCTGTTATCCCTGCTTGGTCCTCCATCTTTTGCACTAATCTCTTGTGTGGTACTGTGTCAAACGCCTTCTTACAGTCCAAGAAAATGCAATCTACCCACCCCTCTCTCTCTTGTCTTACTGCTGTCACCCTGTCATAAAACTCCAGTAGGTTTGTGACACAGGATTTCCCATCCCTGAAACCGTACTGGCTGTAGCGGATATGCTCATTCCTTTCTAGATGCTCAACCACTCTTCTCCTGATAATCTTCTCCATGACTTTGCATACTGTATATGTAAGTGACACTGGTCTGTAGTTTTTTGCTTTGTGTCTATCTCCTTTTTTTAAAAAATTGGGACTACATTTGCTGTCTTCCATACCTCATGTAGTTGCCCTGTTTCGATAGATGTGTTGTGTGTGTGTGTGTGCGCGCGAAACATTGTCAAATAAGGATCTCATTTTATTGCATTTGTCCGTCTATTTCCTGCTAAAACTGATTACGAAGACCAGCATCAACAAGTTCCTCTTTCAACCAAGTGGTGGACCACCATCAACCTCACTGGGCAGTCACACAACCACAACAGAGGATCAAGTCTTCACTTCTACTTTCACTAAATGACCCACACAGGTTTAATGTTTCATCGTTTCACTCATGATAACCTTATCAGGGTATTAAGAAATTTTTTCACCTAATTTATATAGGAGGTCCAGTTAGGCGAAGACTGGAGGTGAGATCCTGGGGTCTCGTGACTTGGACTACACAGTGAGGGTTGGTCAGTGGTTTATCGAGCAAAAAAATAAATAAATAAAAAGCGCCTTGGTTTGCCTCTATGGTGTCGTAAGTGTCGAATGCCGGTGGTTTCCATGCAGTACATGATATTCGTTGAGTAAGACGTGTTCAACACTTGGATATCTTTTTTGGCGAAGGGTTTCGCCTGCTTAGCAGACTTCTTCAGCAGCTTGCCGAGGCGACAAAAATATCAGAGGCAACAAAAGCATTGTGATCAGTTGCGCTGTGTCTTAGGCTATGAGGTGCAATGCAAGGTTCTCTCCTTAGCCTGGCTCTCTGTGAGACTAACACGTCAGCCACCTAACCAAACCACGGAACGGATGGGGTTTGAACTTATGGAGAGTGAGTCTTAAAACTCCAGGCCAGTGTTAAAGCCACTGGCCCACCTGGCTACAATAAGATTCATCCAACTATATATAATTCTATACACCACGGGGAGGTTAGCATGAGCCACCACTGTGACCACGGTGCGAGTCCTGGGTGTTTTGAATGACTGTATGCAATTAGTCGTGCAAAATAGCTAGGAGCTGGTCAGAGTGTCTCTGGACACAATATATCTATATGGAATCAAATCTGATTGAATCTCATTCCACAGACACTGTATGATCCATAAGGGTTTACTGTTCGCCAGGGAACGCAAGATTATAGACAACAGAGGATCGAGGTATACAAGTCGTGCAGTGTTGCCTCTGTGTACCTGCACATGTGTTGTTAGTGTACTGAAGTGCCAGGAACGGTAAGTGAAGCAGAAGGCCTCGGTTATATGACGTAAAGCTCCAGTGGCGGGTCATCATATAACTAAGACGTGCGTCAGGAAACACTTGTCCTGTTTCCTGACCAATCTTACCTAACCTAACGTCGTGTGCTAAATTATCGGGCCGTCTCACAGTCAAAAATTTATTGCACACTTCACAAGGAATGATGCAGACTCTGGCCGTCTCAGATGTATTGAGACTACATCACTGGATCATGGTGAGTTATTGCTCATAAAGGTCGTACTCTACCTACTGTCTTCTTTCATCTGCAACTATTGTCATTTCTTTTCGTTTGCTGAAGGGCGGTGGAGAGTGCGTGCATTCACATGTGTGTATACGTCTAGATTGCACAGCATAACCATTGCAGCCTCTCTCACTCTCTCTCTCTCTCTCTCTCTCTCTCTCTCTCTCTCTCTCTCTCTCTCTCTCTCTCTCTCTCTCTCTCTCTCTCTCTCTCTCTCTCTCTTTTACACTCAACATTTGCATTCGCACTCAAAACAAATTTCCCAGAATCAATCATTGTGGATCAGCGAAGAATTTGGCTATTGATGACAATGGAACCAGTGAATGATCAGGGCGCAGGAGACAGGTATCTTCCGTGTGTTGGATCTTCCATCCTCAGAGACGAGCAGTGATGCAAGTTAGTGAAGGGGGAAGGAAGGGGGAGAGGAGGGAGGGAGGGAGGGAGGGAGGGAGCCTGCTACACTAGAGATGCTTGATCATGGGGATATGGTTCACGCTGCCACCAACGTACTATTAGCCCTCGTAAAATGTGGACTAAATCTCATCCTTGTTGTCATGTGTGTGTGTGTGTGTGTGTGTGTATGTGTGTGTGTGGTGTGTTGTGTGTGTGGTGTGTGTGGTGTTGTGTGTTGTGTGTGTTGTGTTTAGTGAGTTATTCTTTCCCCTCTTTATCTCTCTCTCTCTCCTTCCTGGATCTATTGGAAACTGACAGGCAAGAACGTATGCGAAGAGTTATCAGCTGTTATTTAGTGATCGTATCCTAGCAATTGAGAGAAGACAGAGTCAATAATAGTTATATACGAGTCTTGTATATCACAGGGTGGGCAGTGGGCCCACCATCTCCACTCACCCGTCTTATAAACCTACATACCTACCCACCCACCCACTTAACCATGCACCTACCAGCCTACCCCATTCACATACATACTAGCACCTTGATTTACACTCGTATAAACCTATGTGGAGCTGTTGTATAGACTTGATTAGTCTGAAATGGCTAGGTGCTACGACTGAGGCTTCACTGTGGCACATCAGGGCATTGGGCAGGTGTGTCGGTTAATCTACCTGGCCCTCCCAGTCACTGCCAAGCATCGTATCTCCTCACCGAGAAGGAAGTGCATGCAGATCCTTCCTTCAGTCGATGTCGATCAAGTAACTTCTATAAATATGCAGAGAGAATAACGAAAAATGACTCATGACCATAATATTTAAAAGGGTGCACCGGTAACCCAGCGGAAGGTCTCGGTAAGGTGACCAAAAGCTCCAGCTGCGGGCCATCATATGACTAAGACTCGCGGCAGGAAACACCTAACCTAACCTATGCAGAGATGCTGAATTAATGTTTCCTTCTCTGTTTTTCTCCTCGTATTTTGTCTTCCTATTTGCAGTGGAATCGAATGGCGTTTGTTGTTAGTATTTGTTGCCATTAGTCAATCTTGTTACTTTGTTTTACGTAGTGTTTAGACTCCATAGGTAACATCCTGCGTGTAAAGGATTAATAAAGACCACAAGCAACTGCTTGTGGTCTTTATTAATCCTGTGGTCTTTTGTTGCTACAGCAGAGTAGTCAGTACATTTTCAGTTCAATTTCGAGTAAAAACTGTACATGATTCTTTCGTGAATGAGTGGGAAAGTGAGGAGAGAGAGAGAGAGAGAGAGAAGAGGAGAGAGAGAGAGAGAGAGAAGGCAGAGATAAGTAACAGGATGTATATAGATGTATAGTTCATATTATAAATAATAAGATGAGGAAAAGAAGAAGAAGAAGAAGAAGAAGAAGAAGAAGAAAATAAACAGCTACCCCTACTGACTCAGCTGAGAGTCCACGTCATTGGTCAGTGTTAAACCAGCATTGTTAACTGATCATTAAGGTTGTTTGTGTTAAAACAAAGGCTAATTACACGCTGGCTAAACACTTGCCACGCCGACCATTGTTTCACTCCCTTCCAAATTCGTTACATTTGGCAAATATTCCGGAACGTCTCCGCCTACTACCCACCTGCCAGCGCAACACTGTGCCAGGATATGTTGAGAATGTGGAGATGGAGAGGAGAGGAGAGAGAGAGAGAGAGAGAGAGAGAGAGAGAGAGAGAGGGAAAGAAAAGAGAGGGGAGAGAGAGAACGAGGAGAGAGAGAGAGAGAGAGAGAGGGAGAGAAGAGATGAGGAGAGTCAGAGGAGAAAAAGATGAAGAGAGAGAGAGGAGAGAGAAGAGAGAGAGAGAGAGGAGAGAGAGAGAAGAGAGAAGAGAGAGAGAGAGAGAGAGAGAGAGAAGAGAGAGAGAGAGAGGAGAGAAAGAGATGAGAGAGAGAGAGAGAGAGAAGAGAGAGAGAGAGAGAGAGAGAGAGAGAGAGAGAGAGAGAGAGAAGAGAGAGAGGAGAGAAGAGAGAGAGAGAAGAGAGAGAGAAGAGAGAGAGAGAGAGTCAGAGGGAGAGAAGAGAGAGAGAGAGTCAGAGGGAGAGAAAGAGATGAGAGAGAGTCAGAGGGAGAAAAGAGATGAGAGGAGAGAGAGAGAGAGAGAGAGAGAGAGGAGAGAGAGAGAGAGAGAGAGAGAGAGAGAGAGAGAGAGAGAGAGAGAGAGAGAGAGAGAGAGAGAGAGAGAGAGCGAGAGAGAGAATTTCTACCTGCGACTCATTGGAATCTCTTTGCCTTGTTCATCACTTATTATTATTATTATTATTATTATTATTATTATTATTATTATTATTATTATTATTATTATTATTATTATTATTATTGGCGGATTAAGTCTTCCTCACCAACATAATAATATACAATGATTGCATCATCTTAAGATTCATCTCTAAGAAAATAATGAATTACTATGGATCATATACAGGTGTATATTTGAATTATTTCTCGAATATTAAAACTAATATAGAACCCCAGCTAAGACTTGTTATTTTACTTAATGTAAAATAATGTAAAATAATTCCGTTTATCAAACTTGCTTTAAAATAATTATGTAACTGTACAATTATACTGTTTTCCTATGGTGGGGGTGAAAGGAATTTTCAGGTGATCTCGAAAGGCTGATTTATGCTTTATGTCTCTCAAATCTCCGACATTTTGCTAACCGAAAAGCCAGGTTTGATATTTTTTTTTTTTTTTGGCGAGGTCTAAAACCCAAACGACTGGCTCCATCTTCTGCTTTTACAAGTTTTTGGGTTTGAGATTCTCCCCACGTTTAGTATACCTCCTTCTCACTCTCATTTCATCCTTGGTAAAATTAAAATACACAGCCGTCCCATCCCTCGACCCTCGCCAAGTATTTCCAGAGATCCAGCTGGAACCCACGGTCATCACGCCCACAGTGTACGCCCATACCAGCCCAAGAAGGTCCACTCCAATTTACGCCCATTCTTTCCTAAGGAACCTACAAATCACGCCCACTCCTCTAACACCACGAGAATTCAGGCTTGGCCCGCCCACAAACGTCTGATTTACGCTCACTGCTACACTGTGGCCACAATAAACTCACATATCCCGGGCCCTGCCACGTCTTCAGTCCGGCAGTTTTGGAAACCTAGTTCCTAGGTATTCCGAGCATCAATACGCTCTTATGCTACCGTCCACAGGAAGGTACGGGAGTGCATGATAAACTAGCAACTTTAACAGCAAAACCATACTATAACAATAATACATTCTGGCCTCAGATTCTTAGTTTCTTATTCATTATGAATAGGAATTTGAACATACATATACGAGCAGATAAATTAAAGGACATAATCTACGGGTTTCTCATCACAAGCGCCATTTTTAGCATCTGTCTGCCGGTTCAGTGGAATACTCACTTAACGTAAATGTAAGAGTGAAATAATGATAGACTTATCAAGTGAACTTAAATCAGAAGGTAAATCTAAACTTACGTGAAAAATTAATATTTATGTTGTTATTAGTAGGTTGTACTGTTATTAGTAGTATATTAATAATGTCAGAAGACACAGCTCCCGTGATGCTGGAGAAGCACTCTTGTTCCGAGGAGCCCCGAGCTACCCCTCATCTTCCTCCTATCAAAACCTGATGGGCCTCCCAATCCCCAGGTGCCGTATGACCCCCTATGGCTTTAGCGCTTCCTCAGTGAATATTATAATGATTTACGACGCTGAATGCATAGACCATAGTTCGAGTCTTAGTCCCTTCTTCTGTTTATTCCCTGGTCATTCTTCTGTTTATTCCCTGGTCATTCTTCTGTTTATTCCCTGGTCATTCTACTTGTTTATTCCCTGGTCATTCTATTGTTTATTCCCTGGTATTCTTCTGTTTATTCCCTGGTCATCTTCGGTTTATTATGAGGACTTATTGTAAGTTTTACTCTCTTAACCAACATTTATCATATCTTCTTATACAAAGGGCGACGTTTTACCTTGGCCAAAGAACGTCGGAAAAGTGACTGTGGCACTAAGCCATGAACGTGAAGTTCTTTCGTAATGCTCGTTGTAAGAGTGCATCCCTCACTGTTGCATCTCCGCTGGTAAGGCCTCGCAGACAACACAAGGAAACAAATGACTACCTCGCCCAGAGCGACGCCCAGAATCACGCTTCAAAGGTGCTCACACTGTGCTCAAATTAATGGTCTTGTTCTCTATACATTGCTATCAGGCTCACGAGCACCGTCCGCCTGTCATGAGCCGGCAGAGATTGCACCCAGCCAAGGCGATAGCTGAAGGTGAGATTGTAGCCAGCCAAGGCCGATCACTGAAGGTGAGATTGTAGCCAGCCAAGGCCGATCACTGAAGGTGAGATTGCACCCAGCCAAGGCGATCACTGAAGGTGAGATTGTAGCCAGCCAAGGCCGATCACGAGTAATGCCCCGCCAAGCGTCCTGAAGTGAGATTGTAGCCAGCCAAGGCCGATCACTGAAGGTGAGATTGCACCCAGCCAAGGCGATCACTGAAGGTGAGACTGCAGCCAGCCAAGGCGATCACTGAAGGTGAGATTGTAGCCAGCCAAGGCCGATCACTGAAGGTGAGACTGCAGCCAGCCAAGGCCGATCTCTGAAGGTGAGACTGCAGCCAGCCAAGGCCGATTTATGAAGGTGAGATTGTAGCTCGCCAGGGCCGATTTTCTGAAGGCGAGATTGCCGCCAGCCAAGGCGATGTCTGAGTTTACCTGCGTTAATTTTTAAACTATGTAAACCTCCTGCAGCATTATACATTAGTTATATTAGGTTAGGTAAGATTTCCTTATCGTAAATTCTGTTGAATAAGCCAAAACAAACACAGTTGTGTTGTGTAATTATTGTGTTGTATAATTATTGCTATATTATGATCAATATAGAGTCGAAGGAATATCCTATACAGATATTACATGACTGTAACACCCTGAAGACAATATATGAAATGGTTATAAATGTAACCATAATTCTTAAAGGGGTGGGCCTGTAAGCCAGTGGAAGGCCTCGGTCAGATGACCAAGAGCTCCAGCGGCGGGTCATTATATGACTACGACCTGCGTCATTAAACACTTTCCTGACAAATTTTACCTGGAGGAGGAGGACTGATACAATGAAATAAACGTTTTACAGATGGAATATCTCTTTTTGTCCCTTAAGTGTAGTTTAACCACTCTCTCTACTTAACAAGGATCCGAACAATAAACTCCACACTCAAATTCCCCATCAATAAACCACCCAAAAATTCCCAATTTGGCACATACCTTAAAAAAAAAAAGTGGAGATATCGGTCGACGTTTTGCGAGGCCGAATAAATAGCCCTTGAGGCTCCTCACCAGTGTGTAGCCCCGCCCAACCGTGTTCCCCATTGTGCTGAAGATACTCTGGCGGAATATCGGATCCTGTGCCCATTGTGCGCGCGCGGGTTCTATCGAGTTCTTGCGCCACGCTGCTAATTATCCTGGGGAGGTATTCAGGCCAGGCCGGTACTTACCTTGATGGCAGGGATATGATGCAGGAATGTCTTATCAGTGGCTCTGGTAATTCTTCTTGTGTCACAACACTTCACCTGTTGGGAGGGGATGGGAAGGCAGCCATAAACCAGTGTCTTGGGGACTTGTGACACTTGCGTTGATGACTCTGGTGAGAGTGCTAGAGACTTCTGACACTCGCGATGATGACTCTGATGAGTGCTGGGGACTTCTGACACTCGCATTGATGACCCTGATGAGGTTGGGGACTTCTGACACTCGCGATGATGACTCTAATGAGTGTTGGGGACTTCTGACACTCGCGATGATGACTGATAAGTGTTGGGGACTTCTGACACTCGCGATGATGACTCTGATGAGTGTTGGGGACTTCTGACACTCGCGATGATGACTCTGATGAGTGCTGGGGACTTCTGACACTCGCGTTGATGACCCTGATGAGTATTGGGGACTTCTGACACTCGCGTTGATGACTCTGATGAGTGTTGGGGACTTCTGACACTCGCGATGATGACTCTGATGAGAGTGTTGGGGACGTGTGACACTCGCGTTGATGACTCTGATGAGAGTGTTGGGGACATCTGACACACGCATTGATGACTTTGATGAGAGTGTTGGGGACTTCTGACACTCGCGTTGATGACTCTGATGAGAGTGTTAGGGACGTATGACACGCGTTGATGATTGACGAGAGTCTTGGGGAATTCTGACGCTTGCGTTGATGACTTTGAAGCGAGTATTGGGGACTTTGATGAGAGTGTTGGTCTCAGTAGTATCAGTTACCAGTAGTGTCAGTAGTAATGACTCATCCAACCGTCACTGATTCAACGCCTCCTGCGTGAATCACTGACTGATATGTCACTGACCGTTATTGCTGACCAAGTATGATTTGAAGACCGCTTCTCCCCCCGAGGCAGTCCGCAAGTTCAGTTCGAATAGGACGTGAGAGAGTAGACAGGTCAGGTCTGGCGCTCTCATATATTCCATCCAATATATTAGAACATCCAACGTGAGTGTTCATTACCCAATCCATGTTTCGAATCCCCACACGACATTGGGGACTTCTGACACTCGCGTTGATGACTCTGACGCGAGTGTTGGGGATTTCTGACGCGAGTGTTGGGGATTTCTGATGCAAGTGTTGGGGATTTCAAGCGACTGGAATAATCACAGTGACTAAACTGGAACAGGTATATTGGAATAGAAGCAAAAAATATTACTGCAGAATTCAAGACTTCAGAATTTTTAGGCGGCTTTCTCTCTCTCTCTCTCTCTCTCTCTCTCTCTCTCTCAATCTTTCTCTCTCTCTCTGACTCAGAAATACACCAACAATTTAAATTGTCATTTATGGTCGACTTGGGCTTCACGGAGAGAGGACATGGATCACTACGGAAGTCATATGAGCGAGGGGAAAGCTGGAGACAGACAGAGAGAGAGAGAGAGAGAGAGAGAGAGAGAGAGAGAGAGAGAGAGAGAGAGAGAGAGAGAGAGAGAGAGAGAGAGTCAGAGATGGGGAAAGAGAGGAGAGAGAGAGAGAGAGTGTGTCCCTCACACCAAACACATTAAGCTGGTCACGGTCAGGTTACATTTCACTTCCTAACAGATACGACCACCAGTGGGCGCGGTTCCAGATACCAGAATAATTGCCACTTTATAGGCGGATATACAAATTGAAATATATGATTATAATAAGTATTAAATTGTTTTGCAAAGTCAATAAATCTTTCGACAATTTTTTTTGCCCAGTAGTAATAATAATAATACACACACGTGAGTTGAAATACTATTTAAAACTTGTATTACGTTTTTATTATATTTTTCCCCTTCTCGTACGTCAAGGTTGCCATAACACATATTTGAGATGCTTTAAAAGGCAGCAAATGACGATTACGTTTCGTGATACGTTTAGGATTTTTCGCATGAAAAAAATCTTGTGAATATATACGTCTCATCAGCATACCATTACTGTTTCCGTACCCAGCATTATCATTGCACTGCATCATAGCGTTTATACGTCTATACCAGGGGTTCATAACCTGGGGTGCACGCACCCCCAGGCGGTGCCAGATGGCATGTCAGTGGGTGCGACAGTCCGATTATTTTACCAAAAATAATTTCTAAATGCTCAATTTGACGTTTTCAAATGTGATATTACTCTTGTAAGGGGTGTAATATTAGTCAAACATTTCCTAGGGGTGCCGGGCATGGAAAAGGTTGGGAACCCCTAGTCTATACTGTCTCTATACCATCTATACTTACTCTATACACACATACAAGAAGACTATCTTGATTATTAGACTGAATACATAATCTAGGACATCATTATTTTACAAGAGTAAACATTAATACGGTTAGAAGACGGGGCCTTCTTCGTAAGGAATTAGCATGAAACCCTCATCAAACTAGCATTGTTGCTGTCACACTGATGTTAGACAAACACTGCAGTCGTCAAACCGGTATTAAACGAGTTCTACAGCTGTCAGACTGGTATTAAACAAGCACTGCAGTTGTCAAACTGGTATTAAACAAGCACTATAGTTATCTAACTGGTATTAAATGAACACTACAGCTGTTAAACTGTTATTAAACAAGCAGTACAGTTGCCAAGCTGGTATTAAACGAACCCTAAAGCTGTCAAGTGGTATTAAACAAGCACTATAACGGTCAAATTCATATTAAAACCGGCTCTGTTTACACGGCCATTACATAGCCAAACTGTTATCAAATTGGCTGTCACTAAACGATCGTTGCAGCTGTTAAACCGGTTTCAAAATGACTCTTATCAAACGAGCATTACACTTGTCAAACTCATATCACATTGCCTGGTGCCACTGCCTAAACCAGCGTCTCACTATCCAGCATCACATTGACTTCGATGGCACTAGACTTTAATTTCCTGGCCTGTTACTGAGTTTTATCCATCCAGCATCCTAATAAAACTAGCTAATAAAACTAGTCAAGAAGTGATTCGACTGCGGCTTGATATCTCTCGCATACTATTTCAGTAGCATATTACCCTCACTTCCGCATTACAGTTTGCGTTGTACATGGAAGTACATAGGCAAGACGGATGGCAGAGGACTTCGAAATCTACACTGAGGCTATCTGCTTAGAACTATCTACTTTTATATCTAGATTAAGGCTATAGTGTATGTCAAGAATAGAAAAGCGGAAGGCTCTGTACAAGATCGCGAATGAATAAACATAGCGAGAGAGAGAGTGTGTGTGTGTGAGAGAGACAGAGAGAGAGAGAGAGAGAGAGAGAGAGAGAGAGCAAAAACAGGATCAACTCACTAATTGGAAGCTAGTATGAGTGAGCAGGGGCTCCAGGGAGAGTCCCAATAACAATTTGCCCCCAGTGAGTTACAGTGAGGGGCGGGTAATGAGCGTAAAACGCCTAATTTAACCTCGTTGCCAACCGGTCCACCTTATGATATTTATTTCTTCATCACCGCGGGTGTCTAATTCAACGTTTACCGATCATCCCTCCGAAGGAGGTTTGGCGTTCAAGCCTGAGCAATATCATTATCGTCTTGATGACATGTTCAGCAAGTCGCCTGGGCAGCCTTCGAAGTGGGCAAACAGTCGCAGCGGGTAAAAGATTGGGGGAATTAATTAAGCCAGAGGAGAGAAGGTGGTGGTATGGGTATACCATTTAGCCGCGACTGCTACCCACATTACCCAGCTCTGGTTTACTCCCTCGACACAGTTGCCGAGAATAGCGACAGATATTTTGCTAAGCGTAATCTATATGTTATCTTCTATATTATCTTCATTGATTGCTACTTAAGCATGAGGTAACTGAAAGGGCGTGTCTTGGTGTGTTCTGATGAGCGTTACTTTCTGCACGTATCAGTTTCGTCTGTTATTTATGTACTGTCGCTTGGTATTTTAAGCCTGTGACATAATGATAAATTTATAATATATACATACATTATATATATATATATATATATATATATATATATATATATATATATATATATATATATATATATATATATGCAAAACTACGGAGGGGGGCGTTTAAAATGATAGCTCTAGGCCTTTCAGGAGCTTAAAAAATTGCGGAAAAGAGGAGGATGTCCAAGCAAATACGTTCCCAAAGGATGTCTTCACTGGAGTGAGTGAGGGAGGGAGAAAGAAAGGCCTAGAGCTATCATTCTATCCCCCCGTGGTTGTTTTGCATCATGTATCGCTTGGTTTGCGATTTTTGTGCGTGTGTGTGTGTTTATATATATATATTATTATATATATATATATATATATATATATATATATATATTATATATATATATATATATATATAAATAGAAGGAACATTGCAACAGGCCTACTGACCCATGCGAAGCAGGTCCATGCCACAATCCCCGGCCTAGAGCAATAATCACCTAGTCAGGTCACTTCCACTTAAGGAAGGAGCACGGCACCAAACCTGGTAGCCGAAGCTAGTCAGGTCCAACTCACACTCACCCACACCCACTCGTGTATTTATTCAACCTATTTTTAAAACTATGCAACGTCTTAGCGTCTATGACGGTACTCGGGAGTTTGTTCCACTCATCCACAACTCTATTACCAAACCAGTGCTTTCCTATATCCTTCTTGAATCTGAACTTTTCCAACTTGAAGCCATTGCTGCGAGTCCTGTCTTGGGTGGATATTTTCAGCACGCTATTTACATCCCCTTTATTTATTCCTGCTTTCCATTTATACACCTCAATCATATCCCCCCTAATTCTACGCCTTTTCAGAGAGTGCAGATTCAGGGTCCTCAGTCTATCCTCATAGGGAAGATTTCTGATACATGGGATCAACTTTGTTATCTTCCTCTGCACGTTTTCCAGTGCATTTATATCCATTCTGTAATACGGTGACCAGAACTGTGCAGCATAATCTAAATGAGGCCTAACCAAGGATATATAGAGTTGAAGAACAACCTGAGGACTTCTATTATTTATACTTCTTGATATGAAGCCAAGGATTCTGTTAGCTTTATTGCGAACACTTATGCACTGTTGTCTTGGTTTCAGATTACTGCTAATCAGAACTCCTAAATCCTTTTCGCAATCAGTAGTATTAAGATATACACTATTCAGTTTATAAGTGGCATGGTTATTGTCCTGTCCAACATTTAGCACTTTGCATTTGTCTATATTAAACTGCATCTGCCACTTCTCCGACCACTGCATCAGTCTATTCAAATCATCCTGGAGTGCACTAATGTTCTCAATAGAATGAATTGGACGGCCTATTTTGGTGTCATCGGAAAATTTGCTTATGTCGCTATTTATTCCCTCATCTATATCGCGGAACACCGCTTGTGACGTGCCCATTCTGATTTCGCCCCATTTATGCAAACTCTCTGCTGCCTATTTGTCAGCCATACCTCTACCCATGAAAAAATTTCTCCTCCTATTCCGTGTGCCTTAAGTTTCCTCAATAGCCTCTGATGTGGAACTCTATCGAAAGCCTTACTAAAGTCCATATACACAATATCATATTCATTACCATGATCTACCTCCTCAAACACCTTAGAGAAAAATGTTTGTAAATTCGTAAGACAGGAACGCCCCTTAGTAAAACCGTGTTAAGAGTCATTTCTTAATTTATGCCTATCAAGATGGCTACGAATTGCCTCGGCAATTACTGATTCCATAAATTTTCCCACTATGGAGGTAAGGCTTATTGATCTATAGTTCGAAACTAAGGACCTGTCACCTGCCTTGTAAATAGGTATCACATTTGCCATTTTCCACTTATCAGGCACTATGCCAGTTTGTAGTGATATGTTGAAAAGATTAGCCAAAGGTTTGCAAAGTTCCTCTTTACATTCCTTTAAAACCCTGGCAAACAATTCATCAGGACCTGGGGATTTGTTAGGTTTTAATTTCTCTGTTTGTCTGAGGACCATGTCGCTAGTTACCGAAATCGTACATAGTTTATTATTGTCCTGTTCTACATAATCTATTATTACTGGAATTTCGCTAGTATCTTCCTGAGTAAAGACTGAGAGGAAGTAAAAATTGAAAATTTCACACATATCCATATCACTGTCAGTGATCTGGCCTGAGTTACTCTTAAGTGAGCCTATCTTGTCCCTAATCTTACTTCTGTATACCTGAAAGAACCCTTTTGGGTTAGTCTTTGAATCCCTTGCGACCTAAGCCTCATAATCCCTTTTTGCTTTTCTTATTCCTTTTTTTATTTCTCTCTTTAATTGAATATATTGATTTCTTAACTGCCCATCCCCTCTTTTGATACGCCTAAGCCTCTCTTTTGACCAATGAGATGTTTTAATCTATTGTTCATCCATTTAGGATCATTTTTATTAGATCTAATTTCCCTACTCGGAACAAAAGTTGTCTGGGCAGCTAGAACTATGCTCTGAAAAACGTCATATTGGCAACCAAGATTATATATATATATATATATATATATATATATATATATATATATATATATATATATATATATATATAATATATATATATATATATGTCGTGCCGAATAGGTAAAATTGGTCAGTTAGCAAGAACTCGTTTAAAAATCAATCCTTTCTAAGATTTTCTCTTATACGTTTAAAGATATATTTTTTTCATTTATGTTAATATAAAAATTAATAATTTTGTACCAAAAGAACCTTGGGAAACTTACCTAACCTTATTATAACAAGCGCAATTTAATTTAGCCTAATCTAACTAAATATATTTTAGATAAATTTACAATAATTTAATATTAAACAAACACAACGAAATATATTTTTTTCGTTAGGTTCAGAATGTTTTTTGCGAAATTATTCCATAAACAAATTTTCGCTCGTCTTATTCGGCAAGAAGAGAGTTGCTATTTAAGCCAAAATCGGAAATTTTACCTATTCGGCACACACACACACACACACACACACACTCGCTCCTCACAACACACACACACACACACACACACATTATATATATATATATATATATATATATATATATATATATATTTTTATATATATATATATATATATATATATATATATATATATATATATATATATATATATAATGCAAATATCGCATACCAAACGATACAGGATGCAAAACAACCGCAGGGGGAGTAGAATGATAGCTCTAGGTCTTTCGTGTTGCAATCAACACATCATCAGGAGCTTGCAAAATTGCAGAGAAGAGGAGGATGTCCAAGCAAGTACGTTCCCAGAGGACTGTCTTTACTGTTGATTGCACCACGAAAGACCTAGAGCTATCATTCTGCTTCCCCGTGGTTGCTTTGCATATATATATGTATATTTTCCGGTTGCCTTTTTTCGGGCATGGTTCCAAGGCCTCCTGTTAACTCCTTTGAGGTCTAACTCCTAGGCCTTTTGTATCCACAGTCTCTTGAGGTACCGTTCAGGGGATGGTTACAGGTTGTACAATAATTCAGCCGCTTCAGGCAACAATATCTAAAATCTAATCCTAAGTCTTATGCATCCACATGTTCTTGCGCTACCGTCCATAGATTGGATATGGTGCTCACAATAAGCTAGCCGCTACCGTTCTCAGGACGGATATAGGGCGCACAACGAACTGGTCGCTGCCTTCCAGAAGATATATATGAAACGGCTAATAAACATCCCGCTGCCGTCCACAAGACTCGTGTAGAAAGTTAAAATGAACTGATTTTTTTGTGAGAAAGAAGTAACTTTGTAGTTGTATTGATGTTAGGTAAGACACATATGCAACAGTTAGGTATCTTTATTATGAAACGTTTCGCCTACACAGTAGGCTTCTTCAGTCAAGTACAGAAAAGTTGATAGAAGCAGAAGATACTTGAAGACGATGTAATCAGTCCATCACCCTTAAAGTTTTGAGGTGGTCAGTCCCTTAGTCTGGAGAAGAGCATTGTTCCATAGTATGAAACAATATTATGATTACATCGTCTTCAAGTATCTTCTGCTTCTATCAACTTTTCTGTACTTGACTGAAGAAGCCTACTGTGTAGGCGAAACGTTTCATAATAAAGATACCTAACTGTTGCATATGTGTCTTACCTAACAACCTGTCGGTATTTTATACCATTTTAATGTTCAGTTGTATTGATACCTTTATAGTTGGGTTGATACCTGTGTAGTTGTGCTGATACCTGTGTAGTTGTGTTGATACCTGTGTAGTTGTGTTGATACCTGTGTAGTTGTGTTGATACCTGTGTAGTTGTGTTGATACCTGTGTAGTTGTGTTGATACCTGTGTAGTTGTGTTGATACCTGTGTAGTTGTTTTTGATACCTGTGTAGTTGTGTTGATACCTGTGTAGTTGTGTTGATACCTGTGTAGTTGTGTTGATACCTGTGTAGTTGTGTTGATACCTGTGTAGTTGTGTTGATACCTGTGTAGTTGTGTTGATACCTGTGTAGTTGTGTTGATACCTGTGTAGTTGTTTTGATCCCTTTGTATAGTTGTTTTGATACCTGTGTAGTTGTGTTGATACCTGTGTAGTTGTGTTGATACCTGTGTAGTTGTGTTGATACCTGTGTAGTTGTTTTGATACCTGTGTAGTTGTGTTGATACCTGTGGTAGTTGTGTTGATACCTGTTAGTGTTTATACTGTGTAGTTGTGTGATACCTGTGTAGTTGTGTTGATACCTGTGTGTTGTTTGTACTGTGTAGTTTGTTGATACCTGTGTAGTTGTGTTGATACCTGTGTAGTTGTGTTGATACCTGTGTAGTTGTGTTGATACCTGTGTAGTTGTGTTGAAAACCTGTGTAGCTGTGTTGATACCTGTGTAGTTGTGTTGATACCTGTGTAGTTGTGTTGATACCTGTGTAGTTGTGTTGATACCTGTGTAGTTGTGTTGATACCTGTGTAGTTGTGTTGATACCTTTGCAGTAACAGGAACGTGTTAAGACGTGTTTAAGTCTAACTCTTTTTTAATTGTGTTTTGTTTCTGTTTAGTTATCACGTTATTTTGCCCTAAAATCCTGGACAACCTGTTTAATAATTCTAAATCTAAAGCAAAATAGAATCTGAGCCTCGTGGTGGTTTGTGTGACTTAATTAAACCATTGTAATGACAAGGCAGACGGGTGAGGTTGGCAGCAGCTGCCAACCGAACATTAAACTGAACAAGAGAGCAACTGAAACTGAACTACCTCCCGAACGAGCAGCGAAACGGAGAAAAAGACGAATACGCTCCCGAGAGAGAAACCCGAACCCGAAAACGACGCAGAAACCGAACGTAGGTGAAACCTACCGAGCACCCGACCCTCCCCGGTCGCGACTCAAAACTCATTAATGACCGAACGAACGCTTTCGTGTTCCACATCCCAGCTTTTTCGTGTTCGTGTCAGGTTGGGGTCGGATTGAAATTTATGCACCTCATTTGGTGGCTGGGAGGTGCAGGTGGAGTAATTACGGAGTGACGGAGGAGAGGGAGGGGTGAAGAAATGGAGGAGGAGGAGTTTGGACACAGCATTAGACCTGTAAGACTGCTCCTATGTACATCTAGATGAGGATGATGTGCTCTCCTTTGCTGCCTCTTGTGCACAAAGCGTGCAAGAGCAGCAGCATTATATGGCATGCACATTGACGTTTCTGTACACTGTGTGCACAGGTGTGTGTGTGTGTGTGTGTGTGTGTGTGTGTGTGTGTGTGTGTGGTGTGTGTGTGTGTGTACTCACCTAATTGTACTTACCTAATTGTGGTTGCAGGGATCGAGACTCAGCTCCTGGCCCCGCCTCTTCACTGAGTGCTACTAGGTCCTCTCTCTCCCTGCTCCATGAGCTTTTTCATACCTCGTCTTAAAACTATGTATGACTCCTGCCTCCACTACATCTCTTGCCAGACTATTTCACTTCCTGACAACTCTGAGGCTGAAGAAATACTTCCTAACATCCCTTTGACTCATCTGAGTCTTCAGCTTCCAACTGTGACCCCTTGTTTCTGTGTCCCATCTCTGGAACATCCTGTCTCTGTCCACCTTGTGTGTGTGTGTGTGTGTGTGTGTGTTGTGTGTGTGAGTGTGCGCGCGCGCTCATGGTGGCTCATAATAGTTTACAATACTTCAGTTTGTATGTTTTTGTTTAATACAGCGTCTACCAGTGATGATTTTGTTTAATACATCTTTCCTATTGCTGAATTGTGTGTATACGCAATCTTTCCTGTTGCTGAATTGTATGCAAATATTTTCCCGTTGTTGAATTATGAATGCAGTCTTTCCTGTTGTCACAGTGTGTGCACACCCAGGCTGTCTACGAGGTGCTATCATAACCTTCCTGGACTGCCGCTTTTTTCATTTATGTTAATGTAAAAATTAATAATTTTGTACCAAAAGAACCTTTGAAAACTTACCTAACCTTATTATAACAGCCTAATCCAACTAAATATATTTTAGATAAGTTTACAATAGTTTAATTATAAACAAACACAATGAAATCTATTTTTTTCGTTAGGTTCAGAATGATTTTTGTGAAATTATTGCATATACAAATTTTCGCTAGCCCTATTCGGCAAGAAGAGCGTTGCTATTTAAGCCAAAATCGCAAGTTTTGCTTATTCGCCACGGGCCACACACACACACACACACACACACACACACACACAAACATAATATATATATATATATATATATATATATATATATATATATTATATATATATATATATATATATATATATATATATATTATATATATATACTTACCTAATCGCCTCCATGGGAGGCTGTACACTGTTCCCAGCACCTATGACACTTCTTCAAACATTTCTGCAACTTTTCTTTCCTAACGGCTCACTGAAACATTTGGTGAGTTTCAACAGCCGTTTTATCCAGCTTCAAACAGAATTTCACACTGTTTTATCGTTTAGAAATTCCTTTCTGTTTGTTACACACAAAAAAAAATCGCAACATCGCACCGACAACTCGCCAAAATAAAAGAATGTCCGTCTAACCTCAACGGAATGACCGACAGCATTGAAACTCGCTACGTTTCTTCTGCGGAACATGATGTACGCCGCCGATGTTTCACCCAGCAAGCCAGCCAAAATTTGAGCCCAGGAACTTTTTGAGAGCACCGCGTATATTATTAACGTAAATCTTATTTCTCATGAAGAACTGCATTTCCAACAGCAAACAAACATTTACCCACAAGGAAACTTGCTAAATAATAATAATAATAATAATAATAAATAATAATAATAATAATAATAATAATAATAATAATGAAGAAACAACCCATGGGAGTGCCAGGGTTCATTTAGCTGGGCATTAGTAAGTTTAAGCGCATGGCTACAGTGTTGGCCTATGTCTGATGTCTAATGCTGATTTGTGTCATTGATGTTACCTATCCAATGGTGATTTGTATTACTGATATTATCCGAGGGCTCTCTGCAAGACGCATGTTGCGCGTGGAGCTTATTCACGATATATGGAAGGATTTTCTTGGTTGCACAATGCTGAACGTCGGCTGGTTTGCTTGTAGTACACTGCTGAACATGGTTCATCTTGGGTCACTGGGTAGCAAAGCAGCATCTCTCTCTTCCTACACTATATCAAATCCCTTTTACGATGTCCTAGTACACTGCTGTCTATGCTAGGCTAATTATACATTATAGAGATATATACAGCTTCTTCTGGGGTCAGTGTTCAGATATTATCGGGAAGATTGGTATTAGTAGCAATTCTTGAGTTCTTAATAGCTTCTTTTGTCGTATTTACCAGAGGGCAGGTTTCACTCTGGTGCTGCGTACTCGCAGACTGATCGTTGTTTGTCTTGAAAAGCGAGCTGAAGGAGTGACTTTTTTCTGGTTTATTAAGATAATCTTTATGACATGAAAATTTTTCTCCATAATAATAATAATAATAATAATAATAATAATAATAATAATAATAATAATAATAATAATAATATTATATTATTATTATTATCGTCCTGATACCCTCCAGAAATGAAAAAAAAAATGTTGGGCCTTTAAATTTCACGATGCTGGCGAGCCTGTTATTATTACATCAACGGGGTAGCGCTAAACCCTGAAGATCGTGCAGCGCATGGGAGGCTGGAAACAATCAGGAATAAATAAAAAAAAGGAAAATGAAGGTAAGCTTCAATACCCATGGATAGAATCCTCAGCGAGTACAAGCACCGCCGAGTCCTCAGCGAGTACCAGCACCGCCGAGTCCTCAGCGAGTACCAGCAATGCCGAGTCCTCAGCGAGTACCAGCACCGCCGAGTCCTCAGCGAGTACCAGCAATGCCGAGTCCTCAGCGAGTACCAGCACCGCCGAGTCCTCAGCGAGTACCAGCACCGCCGAGTCCTCAGCGAGTACCAGCAATGCGAGTCCTCAGGAGTTACCAGCACCGCCGATCCTCAGCGAGTACCAGCACACCAAGTCCTCATGCGAGGTACCAGCACCGCCGAGTCCTCAGCGAGTACCAGCACCACCAAGTCCTCAGCGGTACAGCACACCAAGTCCTCAGCGAGTACAAGCACCGCCGAGTCTTCAGCGAGTACCAGCACCGCCAGTCCTCAGCGAGTACCCAGCACCGCCGAGTCCTCAGCGAAGTACCAGCACGCCGAGTCTTCAGCGAGTACCAGCACCGCGAGTCCTCAGCGAGTACCAGCACCGCCGAGTCCTCAGCGAGTACCACACCGCCGAGTCCTCAGAGTACCAGCACCACAAGTCCTCAGCGAGTACCAGCACCGCCGAGTCCTCAGCGAGTACCAGCACCGCCGAGTCCTCAGCGAGTACCAGCATACGCCGAGTCCTCAGCGAGTACCAGCACCAGCCAAGTCCTCAGCGAGTACCTAGCACGCCAAGTTCTCAGCGAGTACCAGCACCGCCGAGTCCTCAGCGAGTACAGCACCGCCGAGTCTCAGCGAGTACCAGCACGCCGAGTCCTCAGCGAGTACCAGCACCACCAAGTCCTCAGCGAGATAACCACACCGCCGAAGTCCTCAGCGAGTACCAGCACGCCGAGTCCTCAGCGATACAGCACCGCCGAGTCCTCAGCGAGTACCAGCACCGCCGAGTCCTCAGCGAGTACCAGCACCGCCGAGTCCTCAGCGAGTACCAGCACCGCCAAGTCCTCAGCGAGTACCAGCACCGCCAAGTCCTCGCGAGTACCAGCACGCCGAGTACTCAGCGGTACCAGCACCGCCGAGTCCTCAGCGAGTACCAGCACCGCCGAGTCCTCAGCGAGTACCAGCACCACCAAGTCCTCAGCGAGTACCAGCACCGCCGAGTCCTCAGCGAGTACCAGCACCGCCGAGTCCTCAGCGAGTACCAGCACCGCCGAGTCCTCAGCGAGTACCAGCACCGCCAAGTCCTCAGCGAGTACCAGCACCGCCAAGTCCTCGGAGTACCAGCACCGCCGAGTCCTCAGCGAGTACCAGCACCGCCGAGTCCTCAGCGAGTACCAGCACCGCCGAGTCCTCAGCGAGTACCAGCACCGCCGAGTCCTCAGCGAGTACCAGCACCGCCGAGTCCTCAGCGAGTACCAGCACCGCCGAGTCCTCAGCGAGTACCAGCACTGCCGAGTCCTCAGCGAGTACCAGCACCGCCGAGTCCTCAGCGAGTACCAGCACTACCCCTATCCCATGCATGAATACTTTCACTTCACGTATAACCCTAGTAGCTACTTGCTGGGCCAGTAGTGCAGTCTATCCGGCTCTAGTGGGAACTCATAGTCTATCCGGCTCTAGAGGGAGCTCAACGTAGTCTTTCCTCTTCCGTTCGGATTAGCTTCATAAATTCGGTATCCTCCTGGAACCTGCCTAGGAACTTGTCTTAGCTAGAGAGTCATTTATGTTTATTAGGAGGAGCTTAGGAACTATCTGAAGAGAGGAATACACTGGGGAAGCTGAGCGAAGACACACTTTATGGAACAAGCTGTATCATCGGAGCCGACGCTTCTATCATCGGAGCCGACGTTTCTATCATCGGAGCAGACGTTTTTATCATCGGAGCCGACGCTTCTATCATCGGAGCCGACGTTTCTATCATCGGAGCAGACGTTTTTATCATCGGAGCAGACGTTTCTATCATCGGAGCAGACGTTTCTATCATCGGAGCCGACGTTTCTATCATCGGAGCAGACGTGTCTATCATCGGAGCCGACGTTTCTATCATCGGAACAGACATTTCTATCATCGGAGCAGACGTTTCTATCATCGGAGCAGACGTTTCTATCATCGGAGCAGACGTTTCTATCATCGAAGCAGACGCTTCTATCATCGGAGCAGACGTTTCTATCATCGGAGCCGACGTTTCTATCATCGGAACAGACATTTCTATCATCGGAGCAGACGTTTCTATCATCGGAGCAGACATTTCTATCATCGGAGCAGACGCGTCTATCATCGGAGCAGACGTTTCTATCATCGGAGCAGACGCTTCTATCATCGGAGCAGACGTTTCTATCATCGGAGCCGACGTTTCTATCATCGGAGTAGACGTTTCTATCATCGGAGCAGACGTTTCTATCATCGGCGCCGACGTTTCGATCTGTTAAGATCTTCATCAGTTTAACAGATCTTAACAAAGCCAAACGTTGCTCTACAAGGTTTATTTTTTGCCTTGTAGGCCACTAAGTGCTGCCTAAATGAATTATTTTTCTTGAGTTGTTACATAATAATTAGCTTTTTTTACATAATAACCGGCATTTTGTAGTATATCTAATAAAAAATTTCTTGAATGCGGCCTTACAAGATCACAGACAGCTTTTAATGCGACCTTCAAGCATAATAAAGGTCCCTTGGCTGACTTAAGATCCTTGGATACATTTTTGCTTTATTAATCACGTTAGGTAACACAAATACCTTTTATCCATCAATTAAAACCTTACAGTAGGCACCGGAGAATTCTTACACGGGTTAAGACATTCCACTATGACTGGAGTGTTTTAGCACGTTACTCCCTGGATGTGGCCCATCGTAGCCAGCTAATACACGGCTACTGGGTTAAGTGGCATGGGCAGCTGGGGGTATAAGGGAAATTTAGATAAATGTTTGCACACAACTTGTACATAGAAGAAAGATATTTATGACGACCTTACGGTCCGACTTTAGCCATTAGCTGGTCACACACTAACACACGAAGGTAAGAAAGTCAGTATATATATATATATATATATATATATATATATATATATATATATATATATATATATATATATATATATATATATATATATATATATATAATATAATATATATATATAATAATATATAATATAGATATATATATGTCGTGCGAATAGCAGAACTTGCAATCTTGGCTTAAATAGCAACGCTCATCTTGCCATATAGGACAAGTGAAATTTGTGTATGCAATAATTTCGCCAAAATCATTCTGAACCTAACGAAAAAATTTTGATTGTGTTTGTTTGGTACTAATTATTGTAAACGTTTTAAATATTATTTAGTTGAGTTATGCTAAAATAAATTGCTCTTGTTATAATAAAGGTTAGGTAATGTTTCTAAGTTTCTTTTGGTGCAAAATTGAAAAAATTTACATTAACATTTATGAAAAAAATATATCTTTAAACGTATAAGAGAAAATGTCAGAAAGGACTTAATTTTAAATGAGTTCTTGCTAATTGACCAGTTTTACATATTCGGCACGATATATCATATATATATTATAATAATATTATATATACGAGAGGATGACAGAGACAGGGCAAAGAGAGGAGGAAGAAAGAAGGGAGATAGTAGCAGTAGTACTAATGCTATCATTACCTCTACCACCACTATCTCCACTTCCGTATATATACTGGCTCCCTTACCGTCGTGTGTTAGTGTGTGACTAGTTAATGGTCCAAATCGGACCGAAACTTTATCATAAGTGTCTCCTTTGTGCGGGTTATTTATGTATTGTTCCATTCACAGTAGTGTGCTTTTTTGTTCTTCAGATAAATGTTTTTCGGTGCCAGGTTATGGAACTCCGAACCCTGAGAGTGTGAGTCGAATGCTCTAAGAGTGTCTCTTGGGATGACTCCGCCAGTTACGCCGTCCAGTCCTGACATTCCGTCTCTCGCTGTGACTCACTTTACGCGAGTACTCTGCCAGACAACCAGCGTCTCTAGATAAGGTGTGCTGAAGGCTTTATGGTAGTATAGGAACATGCAGTTCACCCATCCTTCTGTCTCCTACCTGTTCTGTCAGCCTGTCGTAGGCTTTTACAATTCTTGAACCCACACCAGATCTGGTTGTCAAGGCAAAAACAATTATAATCATTAAGACCATACCAGACCAGGTAGTTAAGACCACACAAGCTGACTAGGCAGGTTAAAAGTGCGCAGAGGATTCTACATCTGCGTATTCAGAAAACAAAAAGATGAGTAAATAAGGAAAACCCCAGAAAATAAAAGAGACCAGATGAGTAGACGAACAAGTAGCAAATGAATATGGACGCTCACGAACGGCTGGAGCAAAGGATTCGAACCCACACACTTCCCCCTTCCCCAGCATCCCTCCCAACCCCAGCGTGTCGTCCAATGCCACCCTCCTCGCCAAGGCTTCTGTCGGATTAATTTACACACAATGGCCAGGCAAGACAGGCCGGCCATTTCAATTTCTAATAGGCCATAATGCATCACTACACGTCAAATTACACCAAAGAGACTTAACAAAGGGAACAACGAAGGACTTGTTTTCTCAGAGGCTAGAGGATAATAATAGAAACAATGACGAGGCGCCCTGGGGAATGGCAGGTAATCAGGTTTGATTCCAGGAAGAAGGAGAAGGGTTGCTGCAACTCCTTTGGATCAGGTGTTTTTCACCAGCATCAAAGTGTCTTTTCCCTAGAAGGGTCGGGAGTCTTCCTTTTGTTGCAACACTACACAGTATTCGTTGCAACGTATACAAACCCACGTATTCGCCTCTGCAACACATGTAATCCCACATTATTCAATCAAGGTATTTGCAAACCCAGACCATCTTTCTGGAATATGTGCCAACACATGCTGCCCTGTTCCACTTATAAACACATGCCATCTTTGTTGCGTCACTTACAAACCCACGCCATCTTTCTTACATCATTTACAAACACATGCCATCTTTGTTGCGTCATTTGCAAACCCACGCCATCTTTCTTGCATCATTTACAAACACACGCCATCTCTGTAGCGTCATTGACAAACACACGACATCATTGCTGCGTCATTTACAAACAAACATTTGTTTCTCCCACACCATTTACATCCTCACATTTCCACAACATTCGCAGACTTACACCGTCTCTCTTCCCCTTTCCCCACTCCCACAATATTAAAAAACCCTCACTGTCTTTCCCACATAAAAAAAAGAACTCAGTCGCATCTCCCACATTTACAAACAATGCTGCGTACGGGTGCTGCTTTTGGAAGTGTTGGTGCCAAACAGACTTGATGAATCACTTAATTGTTTGGCCACACACACACACTCCAGAAAGTAGAAGTGTGTTTTTATTGTTAATGTGTGTTGCCTCCTGGCCAGCCTTCAGCCCCAGGCTGAGTATGCACAATACACCTGTTAAGTGCACAGATATATCCTGCCAAAATACAGACATACAAATTTGTCATAAATTATAATGCAGTAAATACATGAATGTGTATGTTGTGTGTGCTTTTGTTTACTATATTCGGAAACAGAAGAGAGAGAGAGAGACTGGAGAGACGGGAGAGACGAGGTGAAGTTTCAGGGACACACGATGATACATAAATAATACAGACCCCGTGTCACACAGATATCATCAGTAGCCAGTGTTTGTGTGTTTCCCCGACCACGTCTCTCCCTCCTCAGCAGTTCTCAGTCTCCCGCTGCCCCTACGAAAAAAAAGTTCGTGAACAATGATCCATGTTGCAGATTATTATGACCAACCGTAAGCTTATACTGGAACAGTTTGTGAGATGTTATAAACTACTGACACTTATGAGGAAAAAAAAAAGAGTTGATGAAGTCCACTACTGTGAGCGAGACGTCGTCAAAAAAAAAAAAAAAAGGCGAGCATTATACTTCACTTGTTTCTCTCTGAAAGAATTTTATTACAGTATGAACAATAGACACATCACGGAACAAGCTTTTATTGGAACATTTCGCTCTGTGACTTAATAAAGCTCTCTACACAGAGTGAAACGTCGCCTTATTTAAAACTTGCTTTGCAACACATTTTCTTTTTTTTTAGATTATGTCTAAAATATGGAAATATTTCGCAGGATTCTTTTAAGTTGTGAATGAGATATTATTTTTCCCAGTGAAACATGAGTTGACTTTTTACCGTCTCTGGTCTAGAGTTTTAAAGACATTCCCGAGGTTTACTTACTGGCTATCGGAGAGGCAGGGCCAAGAGCTGGAACTTGACCCCTGGAACCACAAATAGGTAAGCACTGGAGCTACAATATTCAGTTCGTCTCCGAAGGGGTTAGTGTATTGCGCACCGCGTATCCATCCTCAGGAGAATAGAAGCTTGTGTATACCTGGAGTATACCTGGAGAAGGTTTCGGAGGTCAATGCCCCCGCGGCCTGGTCTGTGACCAGGCCTCATGGTGGATCAGGACCTGATCAATCAGGATGTTATTGTTGGCCGCACGCAACCCGTCGTACGAACCACAGCCCGGCTCACCAGGTACTGACTTGAGGTGTCTGTCCAGTGCCTTCTTGAAGACAGCCAGGGATCTATTGGTAATCCCCCTCATGTATTCTGGGAAGCAGTTGAACAGTCTTGGGCCTCTGACACTTAATGTGTTGTCTCTTACCCTGCTCGTGTCGCCCTGCTTTCACTGGGGGGGGGATGTTGCATCGTCTGCCAATTCTTTTGCTTTCATAGGGAGTGATTTTTGTGTGCAAGTTTGGTACTAATCCCTCTAGGATTTTCCAAGTGAATATAATCATGTATCTCTCCCGCCTGTGTTCTAGGGAGCACAGGTTGAGGAATTTTAAGCGTTCCCAGTAACTGAGGTGTTTTATCGCAGTTATGTATGGTGTGTACTGCGCACCTCGTATCCATCCAGTGGACGGTAGCGCGAAAGCATATGGATATACAAAACGTCTAGCAACTACGCCCCAAAAGGGCTCACAGAAGTAGAAACGGATTTATATCTACAAATTGTCTTACTTGTGGTAAGAAACTTTAGAATATTTGCTTATGTCTGGTATCTCATTTACATTCATAATCTGCGTTGATCCTATCATATCTATGCTGTATCTGTGTTCCTCAATAAGCGGACTATCAGGCACATACTGCTTAAGAAGGAAGATGCTGGACATATCTTCCCTAATGAAAGTTAAAAGGTAAATATTGAAAAATACAAATATTTATGCTGAGAATATCACACAAGTAAACTAGTAGTAGCAAAAGTGTAAAGTGAAACGTCCCATATACTACACATATCGTTATTATAGAATGGTAAAATTGACATAATGACCATTCCAATTTATTATTAATATTATTATTATTATTATTATTATTATTATTATTATTATTATTATTAAAAAAAAAGGATCTAAATTTGTAAATGTTTATCTTTCCAAAAGCTCCATTAAGCTTCTACACGTCACTAACAAAGATCAACTTAATAATGCCTAACCCAGATACCAGTTTAGTTTCAAGATGTAGGAAGCCTAGTATGTGTTTCATTCTTTGAGGTCTTGGACAGCCAACAGGAATTCTCCTGTCCCCAGAGATGAATCCTTCAAGGGTAGGCGAATGTTCACCCAAGTGAATCCTTGAGGTACGTGAACGTTTACCCAGGAGATGGAACCTCGAGGCTTGTGACCGTTCGCTTGGGTGGTGAAGCCCTCGGGCAAGCGAGTGTTAGTCCCACTGGTGGAAATGAGGCTGGCGAGGGTTCACTTTTGGAAGGAACCCGGAGCCTGACGTGATCGTTGAGATGACGCGGGTGTGTTGGAGCAACGTAAACATTGAAGATCTTTAGAGGTATCTGTCTCCACTGTTATACTCGCCTGCCAACGTTTCGGTACTGAAAATGCCCTGGTGCTGAACTTTCGTTCTCACCAACCTGACTGTATTGTTTGGTATGAATAACATGTTACTCTATAAGTCTGTCTGCTGGGATTAGCACGTCACCACCATGAACTCCTTCCATGGAAGTGTGCATAATGGGAGACCTAGGCAGGAGTTAGGATCCCTCGCCTCCCTTCCGGGGCTAGGTGTACGCTTCATCCATGGAGGAAATCCTAGGCCGAAGCTAGGATCCCTTCCCTTCCTTCATGGCGCTAGGCAAGCGCTCCTTACATGGGGAAGAGCTTAGGTCGCTGGCAAGTCATGCGGAGCCATGGAATAGGAGGTAGTTCCGATTCCTTGGAACAAGAACCCTTCACCAGCATCGAGGCACCTCCCTTGAAGAATCCCTGTTCATCATTAATTACCGGCCAATATTTTCGTACCGGAATAAGGTACAGTGTTGCAATACCCGCAACCGGGGATGTGGAAGGTGAGCAGAGCCGAGGACGAGATAAACAAGGCAGAGGGAAGGGGGGGGGGCTGATTGCCCCATCTTCTACTGTCTCCAGTTATAACCCTTGTATTAAACTGACAAAGCTCCGGGTTGGCGAAACGTCTTCAGAATAAAGATTCCCAGCTGCTGCACACGTCTCTAATTCCTCAGGCAGCATCGCTTTCCACTGTCATACCGATATAAGATTGTACACCAGAGAACTGTGGTTAAGCAAACTGCTCAAAGGCAATTACGCAAAATCACACATGTTAATATCTTATTTATTTTTATCTCTTGCTTTTCTTTGATAGCACTAAAATACGCATTGTTAAACAAATTTATACGCAAAGCGCATCCTTACATCATACCAAGTGTATGGTGCATTTAGTAATACGAAGAGATAGGATATAGAACACAAACTTTACCACGAAAATGTGTATATCTCAGTAGATGTTTCAGTCTGTAAGACCCATGCGGATTTAGCCCTTATAATATATGTAATAATAATAATCTCAGTGTGCAGACACCGAACTTTTACTTTAATCTTATTTTAGGGATTAAAAACAAAAAGTATTTCTCGGTGTTAATGTACAAGTTAAGTGCAACTTTAATGGCCGACGCGCAGTTGATAGGCGTTAAATTTAAGAAACTAAGTTTGCATGCACCCTCGCTGATGCTACAAATGATCGTGTCTCTGGATGCAGTACTAAGGAGCTCAAATCCTGTAATAAGTGAGCCCAAGACCACTTCTGAGACGCTTGCGTTGCTGACAGGCGCTATTAACAAGGCACGACTAAGGTTTGGTCGTGTTCGTATTGCTTATATTACCATCTGAGCCTTGGCTTCGTGTACTTACGACCACAGAAGAACCGTGCACAGTTCTTTATTAAAACTCTTACGAGGACTGTGCGCATCTGTAGTTTTACCGAGGAGAATAAAGATTTGCATTGTGAGAAGGAAGCCATGGTGAGGGAGTGTTGGAGGAGATGAAGCGAGGGATGGTGGAGCGTGAGAGGTTAGCTCAAGCGTGAGGGAGAGACGTGTTGGTTTTCACCTGTGCGCCACCTATACTGGAGTTATGGCCACGCTGCCCGCTGCTCACTCCTCGCTCTTACCTCCACCTCCAGAACCACCCAGCTCTAGTCCCAAATAACAGCCCAAGGAGGGATTGCATACTGGCTTGTTTAAATAAGTAATAAAAACAAAATAAAACACATCGTAAATTAAACAAGAACAGGTTTTAAAATGCGAGAAGCTCCCAGCAGGGCGCAGGGCAAACTTCACTGGTTTCACTGGTCATACGTCCGACCTCCTCCAGGTGGGAGGAGCCGCGGTACACGGCATCTTGCAATATATCATCAACTTGAGGAGATGCGTCAGCTGGCTTGTGTCCGAACCCCTGGAAACACATCAATCTCATCTCCTCACAATGCAAAGTCGTCTCCCTGACGTGAGTGTCCCATTGTCGTCAGTTTTTTCAGCTGTCGAAAATCGTCCTCACCCTTATCCTCTTATCTCTTTCAGTTCTTCCTGTTGGAAGGCAAAGGTACAAGATCCTGGAAGACCTGCCTGCCGCTGAGTTCTGACGGACAGAACGCAAGATAAGTCATCATGTAAATGTTGTGGGTATTCAACACGAGATCTCGTGTACATGTGTGTTGATGGCCTGATAAAGGCTTGGCGGCATGAACTAAATCGATGATAAGGTGGTATAGAAACGCCTCGTGTTTTCTCAAAGAGTTTCATGACTCTTAGACATAGATTCTGCTATTTGATAAGGCTCAAGGCACATGGGATCTCGAAGGGTCTAGCCGGATGGAAAAATCATTTTGGGTAATTTTTGGCAACGGAACTCTGATCGTGGAATCGAACCAATGGCGCTGTGTAAACCATACGGGCTTACCACTTTCTTCTGAATGTCATAAAAATGTATCTGTTAAAATCTGAAACTGTTACAAGGATCGCTGGCCCTACGGCCTGATGCTGTTACTAGTAAAATATTACTAGACATGAGAGAATAAATGAGGGATTAATAAGATGGAAGATGAAAAACTACTTAGCGGGAGGGAACGCATAAATTGGATGAACTAAGAGTGATCCATTAATACTATGCATATGTCAAGAGTATATTAAGCAAGAGAAGAGGGTTGTCCAACGAGCAAGTATTTCCAACCGCAGGGCAAGTGTTGGCAAGGATAATTGTCTGTTGTGGTTATGACAATAACTGCTTTAGTTCACAGAAAACTAACACTGAATGAGTTGTAGCAGAATATAAATATACTGGCTGATCTGTTGGGCATCATTCATCCTGCATCTTGCCTGTGGACAAGATGAACGGATCACCAGCCAGAGAAAGACTCACAGATGCTCAAAGATTCTTTAAGAAAACTCAGCAGTTTTCCAACAGTTTTAACCGGCGACAGTGGAGTGTTTCTCAGTGGTACAGAGACTTAAGAACAAGGTGAACAGAGTAGACAGTGTCCTGTCATGTGCAGCTCGTCTTCCAGGGAGTATTAATGCCACGTCAGATTTTTTCCTCTTAACATCCCAAAATCTATATACATCTTAAACATGAGATGTAATCAGATGCGAAAGTTGTTATGTGTAGTCATGCCCTGACGTCTTAATGTATGCAATTTGACTGAAGTCACTTGTAGCTAATGATAATCTCAAGGTTCTGCAGCATTATTCGGTCAATATTGATAACTGTTGACTTTACCAACAACCTGATTGGTCGCGAGATGAACAATGATTTACGAGAGGTTCAGTATTCCATCATTTCTTAGGCTGAATGACCCTTAAGGTATCTTGTAAATATGATGTTGACTGATATAAACTCACTGTGAGAGCGCTGGAATTCAATTCCTAATAAAGCCAAATTGGCTTTATTAGGAATTGAATTCTAATAAAGCCAAATTGGCTTTATTAGGAAATTCTCCCAAATTCTGCCTTAACTGTCCGCGAAGCGACAAATAAAAAACGCGGTTCCCAAAAATTCAATTACCAACGAAGACTGAACCCGTAGATGAATCTATTAAGGTGCCTTGATGCCGGTGAGGGGCTCTTGTTCCAAGGCACTGGATCCCCCCTCGTCTACATGACCCCTACGGATTAAAATAATCAAATACAACCAAAGAAAATTGATAATCTCCAGTGTCTTGCCACAAGGCTGAAGAAGTGAAGTTGGAAAGTTATGAAGAATATCCACGAAGTAGAATTTATGACGCCAGAAGAACGGAGCAGCTGGGATATGATCACAACATACAAAATACTGTAAGAAATAATACAAAACAAGGACATAGATTGGACACTGAATATACACACAACCGAGAGAGACATCAGAGAAGCAGAGAGACAGAAGAGACAATACAGAGACACAGTAGTTTTAGTAACTCTTTCCACCTCATACAAATTATATATATATATATAATATATATATATATATATATATATATATTATATATATATATAATATATATATATATATATATTATATATATATATATATAATATATATATAATATATATATATGTCGTGCCGAATATGTAAAACTGGTCAATTAGCAAGAACTCATTTAAAATTAAGTCCTTTCTGACATTTTCTCTTATACATTTAAAAATATATTTTTTTCATTAATGTTAATGTAAAAAATTTTAATTTTGCACCAAAAGAATCTTAAAAAACTTACCTAACCTTATTATAACAAGAGCAATTTATTTTAGCCTAACCCAACTAGATATATTTTAAATACGTTTACAATAATTTAGTACCAAACAAACACAATCAAATATATTTTTTTCGTTAGGATCAAAATGATTTTGGCGAAATTATTGCATACACAAGTTTTCACTTGTCCTATATGGCAAGATGAGCGTTGCTATTTAAGCCAAGATGGCAAGTTCTGCCTATTCGGCACGACATTATATATATATATATATATATAATATATATATATATATATATATATATATATATATATATATATATATATATATATAATGGCAATTCCAGATTAATTAACCAGAAAAAAAGCTGAAACGCGGGACAAAAAATGGAAATTCAATAAAACAAAATCACAGCCTCGCCATCCACGCTGTTGGCAATGATGGACTGATTACATCGACTCCAGGCTGAGGGACTGATTACCCCAAACTCCTCCTGTTCTTCACGATTCTCCCTTGTATGGACTGACGAAGCCACTGTGTGGCGAAACGTTTTCTCATTAAAGAGACCCAAGTGTTGTACATGTGTCTATTTTATCAACGTGTCGGTTCTCTGAACCATTCAACTAGACGCTGTAATTCCTGTAGCTGAAAATACACAGTGAACACACACTCATTACTTACCACTAAGTAGGTTTATTTAGGCACAGGTACACATAAGTCTAATTATCATATATAATGTAGGATAACAAAAAAGTCAAAGTAACTTATTTCTATTGGGGTCCATTGAGTCATTACTATAAGAATAAATGATTCATTACTATTAGGATAAAGGCTTCACTGTTAGAATAAAGGCGTCACTATTCACCATTAGAATAAAAGAGAAGACCTACGTAAATGGTGCATTGGTAAAAATTTTATGTGAAACCCAGAACATTTAATGGGACGTTTTCATTGGAAACGCTTCGGTCCTGGGATCACACATCTGGTGACAAGGTCTCCTGACCGCCACGTTGCCAATAAAATATCGTGGTGCTGGCATTTTGTGTCGACTGCCAGCGAAGGATGCACTGTCGACAACGGCGAAAGGAAAGTTGAGTTACTGAAACATATCTTTTATTGCATTGCAAACGTCGACACAGACAACGTTGTTGCAACAATTTTTTTTTTTGTAATCATCGACTTTTCTTTCCCGGTGTCAGTGAGTACGTAGTCACCTGAGTCTCGACGGATGATGACCAATCATTCACCAACATTTATCACCCATGGTCATTAGAAAGAACTTCACAGTGACCAGAAGACAGTTTCATCGGCTGTGTCGCGGAGGAAGTTCAACCTCGCAGGGCTGCCAACAGTAATTCACCTGACAAGATTTTTTTCGTATCCAAAAGAAAGACAGTTTACATGAAATTTTGTGTGGCGCTATAAATCGATATAATTAATCTGGAGGAAGGACTTTGCACTCATTATTCATTTGCGTAAATAATATACAATACCAACAAGATGAGCAATCAGGTACATGTGCAACATCTGGGAGAGTTGATGAAGAGCACCGTAGTCTTCAAGACTACGGTGCAATAACGTGCAATAATATCTGCAGCTAAACATCAACACCTTTTAGTTATACAGTAATATCTGGAGCCAGACATCAATACATCAATACCTGGCTGACATAGCTCTGGGGCCAGTCATCAATACCTGGCTGTCATCGCTCTGAGGCTAGTCATCAATACCTGAGTGACATAGCTCTTGGGCCAGTCATGAACACCTGGCTAACATAGCTCTGGGGCCAATCATCAATACCTCACAACATCACTCCCTCAATGTTACAGTAACCTCCGAGACACACAAGCTCAGGTAACAGATGAGATACTTATTAGCAGGAATTGATTTTTTCTTACATAACCGCTCATTACATCTACGATCTCGCTGGTTTTGATGTCACTGTTGACAGGCATTGCCCTGACGTCTTGACACAGCTCTTGTGCACTGCATTAGTGACCAACTGACAGAGGTGTGTGCTCTCTCTCTCTCTCTCTCTCTCTCTCTCTCTCTCTCTCTCTCTCTCTCTCTCTCTCTCTCTCTCTCTCGCTCTCTCTCTCATTTACCGCTACCATCTCGCTGTACCAATTAGTCGCCACACTGATGATCGAGACTTAAGTCCCTCGAGGCTTCTTGGTTATAAGCTTCCTCTCGGGTGAATGAAGCTGTTGAACACTCCTGTATCAGATGTCTAACACACTGAATGTAGCTTCATTAACTGAGCTACGAAGGCTTCTTAAAAGACGCGTGTTCATTCTTGAATTGCACCTGCACAACGAAGCAAAAAAAAAAAATTAGTGCCATAAGACCACAGGGAAGATAGTTATGAAACACAGATGGCGCTGAGAATCACTCAGCTTCCAATCGAAAGAATGGACAGGGAGACCTATAAGAATAATCTCTTTACTTCCTCAGATGCCCTCAGCACCAGGGACAGATGAAAGAATCCCTGACGCTCTAAAGAACAGTTCTCTCTTCACTGCGGACGATCGACTGGATTCCTGAAGTCAAACCGCAAATTCAAATCCAGACAAATGAATGCAAATGACCCCGTGCAAGTGCCCCGCCGAGCGCCCTCCCCATTGTATGTCTTCAACCAATTACTCTCAGTATTATTTATTTACCACGTATTAATTAACCACACTTATTAATAACTTCTAAATTAATTATTCATGCAAGTTTGACGTGAGGCTGTAACTAAAGCTAATTTTATCCGTACTATAATAACCAAGTAATAAATCCTTACCCTCTCAATAAGTCTATGCAGAAAAAAAAACTAAGTTGGCAGGAAAAGTGACTTTGCATCATCTTGTGAACGAGAAGACGAGCGTTGAGAGGCACTGAAACCCCAGTAGAGACACCCCCAGCCACTCCTGGTTCATATAACACAAAGCATAGTGCTCCACTAACACTCTGAAGAGACTTAACATTTAGGTTTAGGACGAGAAATTGAGAATCGCGAAGATTAAGCTAGGCAAATTCAGTCTAGGCCCCCCTAGTGAGCAGCTAACACAGTGTCTGATGTACAAGCTGGGCCCTCTGTTGTGATGTCTCTATCAGCATACAAAATAATCACCTCCGTCTCCCACACGTTTCACCGTGCGTTCAAAATTGTACGGTCCCCGACGGCCCTTGTTTTTCCTCCTTATGATCGGGCGTTCCACAAGGGAAAGGCGTGGTCCTGCTCCTTTTATTTACGTCTGGGTGAGTGAAGAATGCAAGGAACTCAGTAAGAGCGCACACTCGCCTCCACGGTCACCAACGAATATTATTTCGTGTTTATGCATGATTTTCCGTAACTCCAACAACACGAGCTGCTGTGGCTAAGTCCTCCCCGTTAGGTATATCGAGCGTGAAAACCAAATGTGTGTCGTACTGGCAAGGAAGCAGTCGTAATCTCTCCTCCTCGTGTGACCCGCTGAATCTTAATGCTGTAACAAACTGCCTCGCCCAGCGAAGCTAAAAGATTTAGACATGACTGGAAGTGATTGTTACCCGGCCGCCCGCCGCTGTCAAGGTGTGGCCACCACTGAAATATCATCACTTTAATAACTAAATCTCACCTGGACACATGACACATCACAGCCAGGTGATGTATCATGGGATGCTTATAATTATATATATATATATATATATATATATATATATATATATATATATATATATATATATATATATATATATATGTCGTGCCGAATATGTAAAACTGGTCAATTACCAAGAACTCATTTAAAATTAATTCCTTTCTAAAATTTTCTCTTATACGTTTAAAGATACATATTTTTTAATTAATGTTAATGTAAAAATTTTTAATTATGCAACAAAAGAATCTTAGTAAACTTACCTAACCTTATTATAACAAGAACAATTTATTTTAGCCTAATGCAACTAAAAATATTTTAAGATTTGTTTACAATAATTTAATACTAAACAAACACAGTGAAATATATTTTTTTCGTTAGATACAGAATGATTTTGGCGAAATTATTGCATACGCAAATTTTCACTTGTCCTATATGGCAAGATGAGCGTTGCTATTTAAGCGAAGATCGCAAGTTCTGCCTATTCGGCACGACATATGTATAAATATATATATATAATATAAAATAATATATATATATATATATATATATATATAATATATATATATATATAGATATATATATAGATATATATATATATACAAAATATATATGAAGAGGGGGAAAAGAGGAGGCGAAGAGAGTGGTGAGAGTGCAAAAGGGGAGCGGATGATAGAGTGGGAGAGGCACTGTCAAGAAATTTTAATGAAAATAAAAAAAAAAATTTTTGGAGTTAAACAAGTTAAGAAAGCCTGGGGAACAATGAATTTGTCATTTTAAAAACAGATTTAGGGGAGTTAGTAGATGGGAGATGGAGGTATTAGGTAGATGGGGAGAATATTTTGAGGAACTTTTAAATGTTGACGAAGAAAGGGAGGCGGTAATTTCATGCACTGGCCAGGGAGGTATACCATCTTTTAGGAGTGAAAAAGAACAGGATGTGAGTGTGGGGGAGGTGCGTGAGGCATTACGTAGAATGAAAGGGGGTAAAGCAGCTGGAACTGACGGGATCATGACAGAAATGTTAAAAGCAGGGGGGGAACAAAGTGTTGGAATGGTTGGTATTTTTGTTTAATAAATGTATGAAAGAGGGGAAGGTACCTAGGGATTGGCAGAGAGCATGTATAGTTCCCCCTATAAAAAGGGGGAAGGGGGACAAAAGAGATTGTAAAAATTAACAGGAAAAGTTTACTGAGTATACCAGGAAAAGTGTACGGTAGGGTTATTATTGAAAGTATTAGAGGTAAGACAGAATGTAGAATTGCGGATGAGCAAAGAGGTTTTAGAGTGCGTAGGGGATGTGTAGATCAAGTGTTTACTTTGAAGCATATTGTGAGCAGTATTTAGATAAAGGTAGGAAGTTTTTATTGCAATTATGGTTTTAGAAAAGGCATATGATAGAGTGGATAGGGAAGCAATGTGGCAAAATGTTGCAAGTATAGGGAATAGGTGGTAAGTTACTAAATGTTGTAAAGAGTTTTTATGAGGATAGTGAGGCTCAGGTTAGTGTGTGTTTGAAGATGAGGGAAATACTTCCCAGTAAAAGTAGGTCTTAGGACAGGGATGTGTGAATGTCACCATGGTTTGTTTAATATATTTATAGATGGGTTTGTAAAGAAGTAAACGCTAGAGGGTGTTTCGGGAGAGGGATGGAATTATATTATGGTGTAATCAAATACAAAAAGGTTGAAGGTGACACACAGCTACTTTTTGGTGATGATACTGTGCTTTAAGGGAGATTCTAAAGAAAAATTGCAAAGGGTTAGTGGACGAATTTGGGAGTGTGTGTAAAGGAAGAAAGTTGAAAGTGAAAAAATAGAAAGAGTAAGGTGATGAGGTATCAAATGATTTTGATAAAAAAAAAAATGGATATCTAAATTGGGGAGGAGGAGTATGGAAAGTGAATGTTTTCAGAATTTGGGAGCTGCCCGGTCAGCGGATGATTTATAAAGGATGAGGTTATTCATAGAACTAAATGTAGGATAAAAGGGAGTGGTGCATGAGGTTAAATGTGGAGGCAAAAAATGTTATCTATGGAGGAAAGAAGGGAATGTATGAAAGTATAGTAGTACCAACACTCTAATATGGGTGTGAAACTTGGGTTGTGAATGCAGCAGTGAGGAGGAGGTTGGAGGAAAGTGAAAATGTCCTGTCTAAGGGCAATGTGTGGTAAATATTATGCAGAAAATTCGGAGTAATGGAAATTAGGAGAAGGTGTGGAGTTAATAAAAAGTATTAGTCAGAGGGCTGAAGAGTGGTTGTTGAGGTGCTTTGGTCATTTAGAGAGAATGGATCAAAGTAGAATGACGTGGAGAGCGTATAAATCTGTAGGGGAAGGAAGGCGAGGTAGGGGTCGTCCTCGAAAAGGTTGGAGGGAGGGGATAAGGGAGGTTTTGTGGGCGAGGGGCTTGGACTTCCAGTAAGCGTGCGTGAGCGTGTTAGGTAGGAGTGAATGGAGACAAATGGCATTTGGGACCTGACGTGCTGTTGGAGTGTGAGCAAGGTAATATTTAGTGAAGGGATTCAGGGAAACCGGTTATTTTATATAACCGGACTTGAGTCCTGGAAATGGGAAGTACAATGCCTGCACTCTAAAGGAGGGGTTTGAGATAGATTCAGTTTGGAGTGATATATTGTGTATTTTTATGAGTATATACTTCTAAACTGTTGTGTTCTGAGCACCTCTGCAAAAACAGTGATTATGGGGAGTGGGGTGAAAGTGCTGAATGATATGAAAGTATTTTTTTTTGGGGGATTATTTTCTTTTTTTTGGTCACCCTGCCTCGGTGGGAGACGGCCGACTTGTTAAAATTATATATATAATATATATAATATATATAATATATATATATATATATATATATATATAAAATATATTATATATAATGAAAGCCAGATTCACTGTGTCTCAGGGGATCTGGTATTTATAATTTCCTACTAAAACAATAAATTCGTATGTCAGTAACTCAATGTTCTCATTCGGTCGTTAGATCAAGGATTTCCAATCACCAGAACTTTAGAAAAAACCTCTTTTACATCAGGAACACACAGTGCCTGATCATCCAGGCTCTGGTTCCTATGCTGGAATGCGTGTGGCCAGTAGTAACAGCCTGATGCAGACATACCAACGATGTTCTCTGCTTAATTCCAAAGAATATAGATGTAAACCTTTTTCTGCTTGAATAAGTCTAACTTAATCCATAAAGTTAACAGTTGAGTTTGAACGAAATAACTCATTACCTTTTTTAGATGTTTTGATTATTAAGAAGAGTTAAGAAATTAAATTCAAAATATACAGAAAACCAACAAATAATTGCTCTTATGTACATTAATAGTCTTCACATCGTGAGAGGGTTAAATGTTTTTTGTATTCTGCTCTCTGTTTTTGAGAACTGCGCATTTGCAGCAGTTCGTAGATGATAAATTGCCGGAAATACGTTTTGCAATTAATAAAAGGGACAAAGAAACATATTCAACCAAGAATATGTTGGTTTTAATATATAGCTAAATATAGTTAATGTAAACACTGCCAAGTGTCACCAGAATTAGCGAGTGTTTACAAGAGATTTACTGAGTTATGATAAGATGCACTTACTCTTCTGAACGGCCGCTCGGAGTGAGTGCGTGTGTCCTTCAAGCCTGAGTCCCTCTCCCTCTATGGTGGTGATGGAGTGAAAACGGCTCTCCTTCTGGTGATGAAGGAGAGAATACTACCCTTTGTGGTGGTGAGGGAATGACTACCGCCTTCCCTCTAATGGTGAGGGAGTAACTACTATCCTCCCTGTGGTGGTGAGGGAGTGACTGCTGTTCGTGCTATACTGTGACAGACTACTGCCATCTATGTGGAATTGAGGCAGTAGCTACTGCCCTCTATGTGGTAGTCAGGGTGTAGTTACTGTCATTCAGTGTTAAGAATACTCCAGAAGTGGCTTTTGGTTGTGTCTAAAAACTTACGATGAAATGACAAATTTAATGTAGAGCAGACCGCATTTTGCGTGTTCTCCAGTGTTTCTAACACAAAGTCGCAATGGTTCTGTAACTGCGAGAGGCAGGAGCGACTTGTTCTGAACCCATGTTGACCTAGGTTGGGCACCTGCTGCGATTCCATGTGACTGGCACTCCCGCTTCTTAAAATCCTCTAAAAAATCTTGATAATGTAGGAAGTCAGCACTATCAGTCTATAGTGTTTTGCAAATGCTTTGCTGCCACTTTTGTGCAGTGGGGCAATATCAGTGGTTTTTAATGACTATGGGATGACTCCAGTGTTTAGGCTTCTTCTCTATAGAGTATTTAAGGCATGTGATAATGGCTTCTTGAGACTCTTGATGAATATGGAGTTGCATGTGTCTGGTCCTGGGGCAGAATGCACGGGCATATTATCAATTAGGATGATGTCAGAGATTAGGAAGATGACTGCAGCGCACTGCATCTCGTTCGTGAAGATCTCATTTGGCTCGTCAATCTTTAGGCTGATTAATGGCTGACTGAACAGTGAACCCTATTGGGAATTGAGAAGTTCACTCATTTCTTTGTTATTGTTAGTGTATGTTCCATCTCCTTAAATCAAAGGTGAGACATCATTAGTTTTTCTTTGGATTTTTCATACGAGAACAAAAATTTAAGTAACGCAAATGTAGCATTATATTTGTGGTTGCCCATTTTTCCACATGACAGATATTAATCATTTTATTAACTGGCTGAAGTCTGATAAAATTGTTTCATGTAAATCAGTGATTGAACCAAATTTGATTAAGGTGCATACAAAAATAATTATTACTGAGAGTAATCTGAACAAAAGTCGTGAACGTCAAAACAGGATGAATTCACAGTTAATTGAATTTGGGAAGCCATGTTGGTACATCAGATAATTGTACCTGACATGTCGCTCTTGACCCGGTGTACTAATATTAGGGTCAATAAGTCCCGTGTCAGGTCAATGAATGTCGTGTTATACACCTGATCCCTGTCAGGTCAATGAATGTCGTGTTATACACCTGAGTCCTGTGTCAGGTCAATGAATGTCGTGTTATACACCTGAGTCCTGTGTCAGGTCAATGAATGTCGTATTATTCACCGGTCAGAGCGTGAAGTATTGCCTATAAATCACCTGTTGCTTCGGTTCATTCACTATTCGTTGATAACGCGATTGAAAAATACATAAATAAAACCTTTTTCAATTAGAAAAACATTTAATCATGGGTAACAGACATTTCAGAGTTGTTGCTGAATCGCCACTTTTACCAGTGGTTATATGGGAAGCCTATCTCACCACTGTGGGAAGACAGATCTCCCGCTGCACTATACAGGAGTGCTAGTTCTATCTCGCCAATGTAGGAAGGTAGGCCTATATTATCACTGCGGGAAAGTAGGCCTGTATCTCCGTTGTGGGAAGGTAGCCCTACCTCACTACTGTGGGAAGGTAGGCCTTTATTATACTACAGTTATGCTGTGAGTGGTCTGTTTCACCCATACCTGGAGGTTACCTGGAGGTTACCTGGAGGTTACCTGGAGGTTACCTGGAGGTTACCTGGAGGTTATTCCGGGGATCAACGCCCCCGCGGCCTGGTTCATGACCAGGCCTCCCGATGGATCAGGGCCTGATCAACTAGGCTGTTACTGCTGGCCGCACGCAGTCCAACGTACTAGCCACAGCCCGGCTGATCCGGCACTGACTTTAGGTATCTGTCCAGCTCTCTCTTGAAGGCAGCCAGGGGTTTATTGGCAATTCCCCTAATGCTTGATGGGAGGCTGTTGAACAGTTTTGGGCCCCGGACACTTATGGTGTTTTCCATTAGTGTACCAATGGTGCCCCTACTTATAATTGGGGGCATTTTGCATCGCCTGCCCAGTCTTTTACTTTCGTAGGGAGTGATTTCTGTGTGCAGATTTGGGACCATTCCTTCCAAGATTTTCCAAGTGTAGATTATGATATATCTCTCCCTCCTGCGTTCCAACGAGTACAAGTCAAGTGCTTCCAAGCGTTCCCAGTAGTTAAGGTGCTTGACAGAACTTATACGTGCAGTAAAGGATCTCTGTACACACTAGCAGTATTCCAGCCTAGAGAGAACAAGTGATTTGAAAAGGATCATCATTGGCTTGGCATCTCTCGTTTTGAAAGTTCTCATTATCCATCGTATCATTTTCTTTGCACGTGCGATCGTGGCACTGTTGTGATCCTTGAAAGTGAGATCCTCAGACATGACTACTCCCAGGTCCCTTACATTATTTTTCCGCTCTATTGTATTGTATTGTATTGTATTGTGAGTCAGTAGTATACTCTGTTCTAGTTATTATCTCCTCCAGTTTTCCATAACGGAGTAGTTGGAATTTTTCCTCATTGAACATCATATTGTTTACCGTTGCCCACTGGAAAACTTTGTTTATATCTTCTTGGAGGTTAACCGCGTCCTCAGCAGATGACAGCCTCATGCAGATCCTAGTATCATCCGCAAAGGATGATACGGTGCCGTGGTGTATATCTCTGTCTATGTCTGATATGAGGATAAGGAATAAGATGGGGGCGAGTACTGTGCCTTGTGGAACAGAGCTCTTCACTATGGCAGCCTCCGATTTAACTCTGTTGACCACTACTCTTTGTGTTCGATTTGTTAATAAGTTGAAGATCCATCTCCCCACTTTCTCAGTTATTCTTTTAGCACGTATTTTATGGGCTATTACGCCACGATCGCATTTGTCAAATGCTTTTGCAAAGTCTGTGTATATTACATCTGCATTCTGATTTTCTTCCAGTGCATCCATGGCCATGTCATAGTGATCCAGTAGTTGTGAGAGGCAGGAGCGACCTGCCCTGAACCCATGTTGCCCTGGATTGTGCAGATTTTGGGAATCCAGGTGATTTGCAATCCTGCTTCTTAGCACTCTTTCAAAGATTTTTATGATGTGGGACGTCAGAGCTATTGGTCTATAGTTCTTAGCTAATGCTTTGCTGCCACCTTTATGGAGTGGGGTTATATCCGTTGTTTTAAGTGACTGTGGAATTTCACCCATGTCCAAGCTTCTCCTCCATAGTGTACTTAGGGCACGAGAGACGGGTTTCTTGCAGTTCTTAATGAAAACAGAGTTCCACGAGTCTGGGCCCGGGGCTGAGTGCATAGGCATGTTGTCAATGGCTTTTTCGAAATCTATCAGAGTTAGGGTAATGTCGGAAATCTGGCATACATTTATGGAGTTTTGAGGCTCATTCATGAAGAAATCATTTGGGTCGTCGATCCTCAGACAGATTAGTGGTTCACTAAACACAGAGTCGTACCGGGATTTCAATATTTCACTCATTTCCTTGTTGTCATCTGTGTAAGTCCCATCCTGTCTGAGTAAGGGCCCGATACTAGATGTGGTATTTGGTATTTGCCTTGTTTTTGGCATATGAAAAGAAATATTTTGAATTTCTTTCAATTTCACTAATAGCTTTAAGCTCCTCCTGCCTCTCCTGGTTCCTGTAAGAGTCATTTAACTTAAGTTCGATAGTTTCCACTTCCCTGGTCAGCGCCTCCTTTCGTGTATCAGATATTCTAGCACTCCTGAGGAGCTCAGTGACTCCTCGTCGTCTTCTGTAGAGGGAGCGTCTTTCTCTCTCCAGTTTACTCCTGCTCTTCTTCTTTCTTAGGGGAATATGCCTAGAACATGCTTCGGCTGCCAGGAAGTTGATCCTTTCAAGGCACTGGTTTGGATCCATGTGGAATAGGTAGGTCCTATTCCATGATTCACGCCAGATTGCCTCATGCCAGAGTTCCTCACACCAGAGTGCCTCTCACCAGAGTACTTTACACCAGAGTGCCTCACACCAGAGTGCTTCACACCAGAATGCTTCACACCAGAGTGCCTCACACCAGAGTGCTTCACACCAGAATGCCTCACACCAGAGTGCTTCACACCAGAATGCCTCACACCAGAGTGCTTCACACCAGAATGCTTCACGCCAGATTGCCTCATAACAGAGTGCTTAACACCAGAATGCCTTACACCAGAGTGCTTCTGGCCATACAATACAGCAGAAAAATGATGTAAGGGACCTTGGAGTAGTAATGTCTGAAGATCTCACTTTCAAGGATCACAACAGTGCCACGATCACAAGTGCAAAGAAAATGATAGGATGGATAATGAGAACGTCAAAACGAGGGATGCCAAGCCAATGGTGATTCCTTTCAAATCACTTGTTCTCTCTAGGCTGGATACTGCTGTACATTAACATCTCCATTCAAAGCAGGTGAAATTGCAGATCTAGAGAGTGTTCAGAGAACCTTTACTGCACGTATAAGTTCTGTCAAGCACCTTAACTACTGGGAACGCTTGGAAGCACTTGACTTGTACTCGTTGGAACGCAGGTGGGAGAGATATATCATAATCTACACTTGGAAAATCCTGGAAGGAATGGTCTGCACACACAAATCACTCCCTACGAAAGTAAGAGACTGGGCAGGCGATGCAAAATACCCCCAATTAAAAGCAGGGGCGCCATTGATACACTAAAAGAAAACACCATAAGTGTCCGGGGCCCAAGACTGTTCAACAGCCTCCCACCAAGCATAAGGAGAATTACCAATAAACCCCTGGCTGCCTTCAAGAGAGAGCTGGACAGATACCTGAAGTTAGTGCCGGATCAGCCGGGCTGTGGTTCGTACGTTGGACTGCGTGCGGCCAGCAGTAACAGCCTGGTTGATCAGGCCCTGGTCCACCGGGAAGCCTGGTCGTGGACCGGGCCGCGGGGGCGTTTATCCCCGGAATAACCTCCAGGTAGACTCCAGGTAGGTAGGTAGACACCAGAGTGCTTCGCACCAGAGTGCCTCACACCAGAGTGCCTCACACCAGAGTACCTTACACCAGAGTGCTTCACACAAGAGTGCATCAAACCAGAGAGCTTCACACCAGAATGCCTCACACCAGAGTGCCACACCAGAATGCTTCCCACCAGAGTGCTTCACACCAGAGTGCCTCACGCCAGAATGCTTCACACTAGAGTGCCTCACACCAGAATGCTTCACACCAGAGTGCTTCACACCAGAGTGCCTCACACCAGAGTGCTTCACACTAGAGTGCCTCACACCAGAATGCTTCACACCAGAGTGCCTCACACCATAGTTCCTCAAACCAGAGTGCCTCACACCAGAGTGCCTCACACCAGAGTGCTTCACACCAGAGTGCCTCACACCAGAGTGCCTCACACCAGAGTGCTTCACACCAGAGTGCCTCACACCAGAGTGCCTCACACCAGAGTGCCTCACACCAGAGTGCTTCACACCAGAGTGCCTCACACCAGAGTGCTTCACACCAGAGTGCCTCACACCAGAGTGCCTCACACCAGAGTGCCTCACACCAGAGTGCCTCACACCAGAGTGCCTCACACCAGAGTGCTTCACACCTGGTCGTGGACCGGGCCGCGGGGGCGTTGATCCCCGGAATAACCTCCAGGTAACCTCCAGGTAACCAGAGTGCCTCACACCAGAGTGCCTCACAGAGGGCCTCGCGCCAGAATGCTTCACTCCAGAGTGCCTTACACCAGAGTGCCTCACACCAGAGTGCTTCACAGCAGAGTACCTCACGCGAGAGTGCCTCACACCAGAGTGCCTCACACCAGAGTGCTTCACACCAGAGTGCCTTACACCAGAGTACCTCAAACGAAAGTGCCTCACACCAAAATGCTTCACGCCAGACTGCCTCACAACGGAGTACCTCACACCAGAGTGTCTCACACCAGAGTGCTTAACACAAGAATGCCCCACATCAGAGTGCCTCACGCCAGAGTACCTCACGTCAGAGTGCTTCACACCAGAGTGCCTTATACTAGAGTGCCTCACACCAGAGGGCCTCACACCAGAATGCTTCAAGCCAGATTGCCTCACACCAGAGTGCCTCACACCAGAGTGCCTTACACCAGAGTGCCTCATACCAGAGTGCCTTACACCAGAGTACCTCACACAGGAGTGCTTCACACCAGAGTGCTTCAAACCAGAGTGCTTCGCACCAGTGCCTCACGTCAGAGTGCCTCACGTCAGAGTGCCTCACACCAGAGTGCCTCACTCCAGAGTGCCTCACGCCAAAGTTGATGAGATACATGACACTGGACTCACCAGGGCAGCCAGTCGTTCCATCAATCAGCACCTGCAAACATTCACTCCCTTAACAACTTCCTCGTCCAGTTAAACCATCAACTTGAACACCTTGGTCGGCACTGACATTTTTCTTGTTGTGGGTAAAACAGCTGATCCCGGTGTCGAAGTCTTGGGATCCATAAGGAACTTTCCAAAACATTTCGCCCATTTTTCACCAACATTAACAACCATTCGTCATGGTCTTTGTGTCATCTAATTTAAAAAAATGGGAAACAATGCTCTTGCTTCCTAAATATCTTTTTTTATGTTTTGAATTTGGCTAATGGTGAAGATAGTTAAAAGTATATACACACGAAGTGAACAATGGATGTTGGTGGGCCGTCATGGGTTCGTCGCTATAGGTGGGTCGCCATGGGTTGGGGTGGGTGCCTGAGGTCTCTCTCTGTGACGTGGGTAAACAAACACGGGCGATTTATGGCACTTGGGAGAAGTCTATCACCGTGGGGAGGCACTTATACCGGCACTCTGTGAGGAGGCACTTATACCGACACTCTGTGGGGAGGCACTTATACCGGCACTTTGTGGGGAGGCACTTATACCGGCACTCTGTTGGGAGGCACTTATACCCCCACTACACTTCCTGGAGTGGTGATACATACACTAGCACTCCATGGTGTGGTGATACATACACTAGCACTCCATGGTGTGGTGATACATGCACTAGCACTCCATGGTGTGGTGATACATACACTAGCACTCCATGGTGTGGTGATACATACACTAGCACTCCATGGTGTGGTGATACATACACTAGCACTCCATGGTGTGGTGATACATGCACTAGCACTCCATGGTGTGGTGATACATACACTAGCACTCCATGGTGTGGTGATACATACACTAGCACTCCATGGTGTGGTGATACATGCACTAGCACTCCATGGTGTGGTGATACATACACTAGCACTCCATGGTGTGGTGATACATACACTAGCACTCCATGGTGTGGTGATACATGCACTAGAACTCCATGGTGTGGTGATACATGCACTAGCACTCCATGGTGTGGTGATACATACACTAGCACTCCATGGTGTGGTGATACATACACTAGCACTCCATGGTGTGGTGATACATGCACTAGCACTCCATGGTGTGGTGATACATGCACTAGCACTCCATGGTGTGGTGATACATGCACTAGCACTCCATGGTGTGGTGATACATACACTAGCACTCCATGGTGTGGTGATACATACACTAGCACTCCATGGTGTGGTGATACATGCACTAGCACTCCATGGTGTGGTGATACATGCACTAGCACTCCATGGTGTGGTGATACATGCACTAGCACTCCATGGTGTGGTGATACATACACTAGCACTCCATGGTGTGGTGATACATACACTAGCACTCCATGGTTACCTGGAGGTTACCTGGAGGTTATTCCGGGGATCAACGCCCCCGCGGCCCGGTCCACGACCAGGCCTCCCGATGGATCAGGGCCTGATCAACTAGGCTGTTACTGCTGGCCGCACGCAGTCCGACGTACGAGCCACAGCCCGGCTGATCCGGCACCGACTTTAGGTATCTGTCCAGCTCTCTCTTGAAGGCAGCCAGGGGTTTATTGGCAATTCCCCTAATGCTTGATGGGAGGCTGTTGAACAGTTTTGGGCCCCGGACACTTATGGTGTTTTCTCTTAGTGTACCAATGGCGCCCCTACTTTTTATTGGCGGCATTTTGCATCGCCTGCCCAGTCTTTTACTTTCGTAGGGAGTGATTTCTGTGTGCAGATTTGGGACCATTCCTTCCAAGATTTTCCAAGTGTAGATTATGATATATCTCTCCCTCCTGCGTTCCAACGAGTACAAGTCAAGTGCTTCCAAGCGTTCCCAGTAGTTAAGGTGCTTGACAGAACATATACGTGCAGTAAAGGATCTCTGTACACTCTCTAGATCTGCGATTTCACCTGCTTTGTATGGAGATGTTAATGTACAGCAGTATTCCAGCCTAGAGAGAACAAGTGATTTGAAAAGGATCATCATGGGCTTGGCATCTCTCGTTTTGAAAGTTCTCATTATCCATCCTATCATTTTCTTTGCACGTGCGATCGTGGCACTGTTGTGATCCTTGAAAGTGAGATCCTCAGACATTACTACTCCCAGGTCCCTTACATTATTTTTCCGCTCTATTGTATGGCCGGAGTCAGTAGTATACTCTGTTCTAGTTATTATCTCCTCCAGTTTTCCATAACGGAGTAGTTGGAATTTGTCCTCATTGAACATCATATTGTTTACCGTTGCCCACTGGAAATCTTTGTTTATATCTTCTTGGAGGTTAACCGCGTCCTCAGCAGATGACAGCCTCATGCAGATCCTAGTATCATCCGCAAAGGATGATACGGTGCTGTGGTGTATATCTCTGTTTATGTCTGATATAAGGATAAGGTGTGGTGATACATACACTAGCACTCCATGGAGTGGTGATACATACACTAGCACTCCATGGTGTGGTGATACATACACTAGCACTCCATGGTGTGGTGATACATACACTAGCACTCCATGGAGTGGTGATACATACACTAACACTCCATGGTGTGGCGATACATACATTAGCACTCCATGGTGTGGCGATACATACATTAGCACTCCATGGTGTGGCGATACATACATTAGCACTCCATGGTGTGGCGATACATACACTAGCACTCCATGGTGTGGTGATACATACACTAGCACTCCATGGTGTGGCGATACATACATTAGCACTCCATGATGTGGTGATACTTAAACTAGCACTCCATGATGTGGTGATACATACACTAGCACTCCATGGAGTGGTGATACATACACTAACACTCCATGGTGTGGCGATACATACACTAGCACTCCATGGTATGGTGATACATACACTAGCACTCCATGGTGTGGTGATACATACACTAGCACTCCATGGTGTGGTGATACATACACTAGCACTCCATGGAGTGGTGATACATGCAGTAGTACCACTGGGAAGATACTGACACCATAAAGTCTTAAACTGACTCAACTTCCTGACACGTAGGGAATTAAAGCAATCTTTTCTCCCTCTCATTGTGTCTACGTGTGAGGGAATAAGTGAAAATTGTGATACTGAGGCAGTGTGTTCCTGCGCTCACAAATTCACCTGTACTACGAGGCAGTGTGTTCCTGCGCTCACAAATTCACCTGTACTACGAGGCAGTGTGTTCCTGTGCTCACAAATTCACCTGTACTACGAGGCAGTGTGCTCCTGCGCTCACAAACTGACTGGTGAACAGGGACAGAAGGTAGCTTAAGGAAACACGTCCTAATGTCTCCACCTGTACCGGGAACGAACCACGGACATCGATGTGCGAACTAGCAATCGAGCTACGGGACACCTCAAGTTCCAGTCTCTAAGAGCAGGTTTATTTATGCATTGTTCCAGCCACGGTATTGTGATTATTTGTTCTTTAATTAAGTAACATGACTGTCACCAGTGTTGGAACCAATATATATGTATATTTATATAATATATATATATTATATAATTATATATATATATATATATATATATATATTATATATATATATATTTTTATTATTATTATTATTAGTATTTATTATTTACATAAAAACTATTTAAATTAGAGTGTGTATTTAGAAGCATCAATTATTTAGCCTAGTTTTAAAGGTGTTTCAAACGTTTGCTAGGTTAGGTTAGGTAAGGTTCGTCAGGAAACAGGACAAATGTTTCCTGACGCGGGTCTTAGTCAGATGATGACCCGCCTTTGGAGCTTTTGGTCATCTGACCGAGGCCTTCCGCTGGCTTACCGGTCCACCCCCTTAAAAATTATGGTCATTTATAACCAGTCTGTAAACGTTTGCTAAAGATTTATAAATTATGGAACATTAGTCAAATGTATACAAATGAAATGTTTCTCAGACGTTTGTAAATGATAATACGCTTGCTAGAGATTTGTAAATGATGATAAATGATGGTAAATGATGAAATGTTTACCAGAGGTTTGTAAATGATGAAAAACCTTATATTTGTTTGTAAATGATGAAAAACCTTATATTTGTTTGTAAATGATCAAATGCTTGAGAAACGTTTGTAATTAATAAATCATTTTTCAAGTGACAACATAGAAGGATTAATGAATTATGTCTTTCTTATCATATTTGGTGGCATGCAAACGAATACTGCCGTCAAAATAATAATAATATAATCATTATTATAAGTATTATTATTATTATCCGATTATTATTATAACTTATTATAAAAAATTCTCTAAATTATTTTAAATTTCGAAGTATCTGTGACGCAGCGCAGCGCGTCCCCCTACCTTCCCCCCTACCATCCCCCCTACCATCCCCCCTTCCCTACCGCCCCTCTTTCCCTCACCATTGGTCCTTTCAATTAAAAGGGAATTCCCTTCCCGCCGTCTCATAAATATTAATCCGACTTGTCTGTTTCGCACCCATAGAAAAAGAAAAAAGTAATGTAATGGCAATTTCCCCCCCCCTTCCCCCGCGTAAAGTCCCCACTCCCCTCTTTGGTCATTTCGGCGGGAGAATGTGTATATTAATTATATGACGGACCTTTTAAAAAACCTGTGCAGAGTCGGCGCTTTAGACTCTTGTTTGCTGATGGATACACACACACACAAATACACACACACACACACACACACACACACACACACACACACACACACACACAAATACACACACACACACATACACACACACACACACGACATAGCATCGAAAGTCAAGTTTGACCCGAAACTGCTTTACAGCCACATCAGGAGGAAGACAACAGTCAAGGACCAGGTAATCAGGCTGAGGAAAGAAAGTGGGGAGCTCACAAGAAATGACCAAGAAGTCTGTGAGGGGCTCAACATGGGATTTCAGGAAGTACGTATTTATAGTGGAGGCTGAAGGGACACTGGGAAGACAAAACAGGAGGGTACACCAACAAGGGATATACCAATAAGTGTTGGATGAATTACACACAACTGACAAGGAGGTGGAGAAGCTCCTAAGTGACCTTGATACCTCAAAGATGGTGGGACCGGACATCTCTCCGTGGGTTCTTAGAGAAGGAGCAGAAACACTGTGTGTTCATAACCAAAATATTCAACACTTCCATTGAAACTGGGCAACTACCTGAAGTATGGAAGAAGGCAAATGTAGTCCCCATCTTTAAGAAAGGAGACAGAAATGAAGCACAAAACTATAGACCAGTGTCACTGACATGTATAGTATGCAAAGTCATGGAGAAGATTATCAGGAGGAGAGTGATGGAGCACCTGGAATGGAACAAGATTATAAACAACAACCAGCACGAATTACTGGAAGGCAAATCCTGTGTCACAAACCTATTAGAGCTTATGGCAAGGAAACTGAAGTAAGAAATGAGAGGGAGGGGTGGGTTGATTGCATTTTCTTGGACTGCAAGAAGGTCTTGGACACAGTTCCTCACAAGAGATTAGTACAGAAGCTAGAGAATCAGGCACATATAACAGGAAGGGCACTGCAATGGATCAGAGAATTCCTAACAGGGAGGCAACAGCGAGTCATGGTCCGTGATGAGGTATCACAGTGGGTGCCTGTGACGAGTGGGGTACCACAGGAGTTAGTCCTGGGACCAGTGCTATTCTTGGTATATGTGAACGACATGACGGAAGGGATAGACTCAGAAGTGTCCTGTTTGCAGATTATGTGAAGTTAATGAGGAGAATTAAATCAGATGCGGACCAGACAGGCCTACAAAGAGACCTGGACAGTCTGGATGCGTGGTCCAGTAACTGGCTCCTAGAATTGAACCCCTCCAGATGCAAAGCCACGAAGATCGGAGAATGGTAAAGAAGACCGCAGACAGAGTATAGGTTAGGAGGCCAAAGACTGCAAACCTCACTCAAGGAGAAAGATCTAGGAGTATAATACCGAGTACGTCGCCAGAAGCACACATTAACCAGATAACTGCTGCGGCATATGGGCGCCTGGCAAACCTGAGGTTAGCGTTCCGATACCTCAGCAAGGAATCGTTCAAGACTCTATACACTGTGCACGTCAGGCCCATACTGGAGTACGCAGCACCAGTCTGGAACCCACATTTGGTCAAACACGTCAAGAAATTAGAGAAAGTGCAAAGGTTTGCAACAAGGCTAGTTCCAGAGCTAAGGGAAATGTCCTATGAAGAAAGGTTAAGGGAAATCGGTCTGACGACACTGGAGGACAGGACGGTCAGGAGAGAGATGATAACGACATACAAAATACTGCGTGGAATAGACAAGGTGGAGAGAGACAGGATGTTCCAGAGATGGGACAAAGAAACAAGGGGTCACAATTGGAAGCTGAAGGCTCAGATGAGTCGAAGGGATGTTAGGAAGTATTTCTTCAGTCACAGAGTTGTTAGGAAGTGGAATAATCTGGCATGCGATGTAGTGGAGGCAGGAGCCATACATAGTTTTAAGACGAGGTATGATAAAGCTCATAGAGCAGGGAGAGGGAGGACCCAGTAGCGGTCAGTGAAGAGGCGGGGCCAGGAACTGAGTCTCGATCCCTGCAACCACAATTAGGTGAGTACACACACACACACATATATATATATATATATATATATATAATATATATATATATATATATATATATATATATATATATATATATATATATATATATTATATATATATATATATATATATATATATATATATATATATATATATATATATATATATATAACAACGCTCTTCTTGCCGAATAAGACAATCGAAAATTTGTGTATGTAGTAATTTCGCAAAAATCATTCTGAACCTAATGACAAAAAAATATATTTCATTGTGTTTGTTCATTATTAAATTATTGTAAACTTGTCTAAAATATATTTAGTTGGATTAGGCTAAATTAAATTGCACTTGTCATAATAAGGTTAATTATATATATATATATATATATATATATATATATATATATATATATATATATATATATATATATATATATATATACATGTATGTATATAGAGGGGGGGAAAAAGAGAGCACCTTAAAAGTACTTTTAGAGCGGGGAATTAGCTTATAAACTTTGCTAAATGAGCTTCCAAAAGTTTCAGTCAGTTTCGTGGAGGTAGAAAGAAAAGCATAAATACGTGATAAAGTTATGAAGAGTGACTTAACTATTGCCTCTCGCAGACATGTGGAAGGTGGGGTCCCCGCCAGACAGGGAGTGGGATGCCGTGTCAGACCCGTTCGGAACCCCTACAGCGAGCCTGATTCGTTTACAAGTTCGAGGGGTGCACACTTACAACCGGTTATTACGGGCCTGAGTGGTGGCAGGTTTGAGGCAGACGGCGGAATATTAAATCTGGCATCACTGGTTACATTGACCAATCGTCCGCCTCTGCTTTCCTTTAGTTCTTTCAGAATCAAAGTCAAAATATGTGAAGATATTTTTTGTTTTCACCTCGTGAGGAGGAGTTAGTCTAGACGCCTGGTAGTACTACTTGTACTCACTGGAGTGCAGGCGAGAGAGATATATCATAATCTACACCTGGAAGATTCTGGGGGACTGGTTCCTAATATGCACAAAGAAATCACTCCATACGAAAGCCAAAGACTTGGCAGGCGATGCAACATACCCATAGTGAAAAGTAGAGGCGCCACTGGTACACTAAGAGAAAATGCAATAAGTGTCCGGGGGCCAAGACTGTTCAACAGCCTCCCACCAGCCATAAGGGGAATTACCAATAGACCCCTGGTTGTCTTCAAGAGGGAGCTGGACAGATACCTAAAACCAGTGCCAGATCAGCCGGGCTGTGGTTCGTATATTGGACTGCGTGCGGCCAGCAGTAACAGCCTCGTTGATCAGGCCCTGATCCACAGGGAGGCCTGGTCGTGCACCGGGTCTCGGGGGCGTTGATCCCAGGAATGCCCTCCAGGCAGACTCCCGGTAGACTCCAGACAGGTAGGTAGACGTGACGCAGAAGAATGGAGAAATTAGCATTTTCCGAGTCCCCTTTACCCAGGAGAAAAGTGGAATAAAAGAGCCAAGAGTCTGGGCGAAACGTTGTTGATGTAGGATCGTGTAATATTATATTTGTGTCTTGTTCTCCCATCATTGTGTTTACGTTCACGAGGAATTACAACAGCTGGTTGGGTCATACAGCACTTGAGAGTGATGGGTGGTAATCAGGTGTGATCCAAGGGGAGGGGAATCTCCTCCAGTTCCTTGAAACAAGAGCCCATTAGCGGCGACAAAAATCACTTCTTTTCCCTCCTCCTTCTCCTCCTTCCCTGGTGGACAGTTAACAGAAAAAAAAAAACAGAAAACTTAATTAAGACTTGAATAAAAGAGGCGTAGGAGGAATTCATCTTACCACTGTCAGCCTGACAGACCCACTCCCACCCTCCCACCCTCCCTCCCACCAGTTCCCCTCCCACCCACACTCCCTCCCACCCAATCTCCCACCCATTCCACTCCCACCATCCCTCCCTCCTACCTTCCCTCCAACCCTCCCGCCCTACCTACATACCTAGAGTCTATCTGAAGGGTATTCCGGGGATGAACGCCCCCGTGACCGGGTCCATGACCAGGCCTCCCGGTGGATAAGGGCCTGATCAACCAGGCTGTTACTGCTGGCCACACGTAATCCAAAGTACAAACCACAGTCCGGCTGATCCGGCACCGTCTTCAGGTATCTGTCCAGCTCCCTCTTGAAGACAACCAGGGGTCTACTGGTAATGCCCCTTATTGCTGGTGGGAGGCTGTTGAACAGTCTTGGGCCCCTGACACTTATTGCGTTTTCTCTTAGTGTACCAGTGACGCCCCTACTTTTCACTGGAGGTATGTTGCATCGCCTGCCAAGTCTTTTGCTTTCGTATGGAGTGATTTCTGTGTGCATATTAGGAGCCAGTCCCCCCAGAATCTTCCAGGTGTAGATTATGATATATCTCTCTCGTCTGCGCTCCAGTGAGTACAAGTCGAGTGCTTCCAGGCGTTTCCAGTAGTTAAGGTATTTGATGGAACTTATACGTGCAGTAAAGGATCTCTGTACATTCTCTAGTTCTGCAATTTCACCTGCCTTGAATGGGGATGTTAATGTACAGCAGTATTCCAGCCTAGAGAGAACAAGTGATGTAAAAAGGATCATCATTGGCTTAGCATCTCTTGTCTTGAATGTTCTCATTATCCATCCTATCAGTTTCCTAGCAGATGTGATAGTGGCATTGTTGTGATCCTTGAAGGTGAGGTCTTCGCACATTACCACACCCAAGACCTTCACATTACTTTTTCGCACTACTGTATGATTAGAGTTTGTAGTATACTCAGTCCTTGTTATCATTTCCTAAAGTTTTCCATAACGGAGTAGTTGGAATTTGTCTTCATTGAACATCATATTGTTCTCCGTTGCCCATTGGAAAACTTGGTTTATATCTTCTTGGAGGTTAACAGTGTCCTCAATGGATGACACTCAATGCAGATCCTAGTATCGTCTGCAAAGGATGATTCAGTAGATATGGTTTACATCTCTGTCTATGTCTGATATGAGAATAAGGAACAAGATAGGTGCGAGTACTGTGCCTTGTGGGACAGAGCTCTTCACTATGGCAGCATCTGATTTAACTCTGTTTACCACTACTCTTTGTGTGCGATTGGTTAGAAAGTTGAAGATCCATCTGTCTACTTTGCCGGTTATCCCTTTAACATGCATTTTGTGTGCTATTACACCATGGTCGCACTTGTCAAAGGCTTTTGCAAAATCTGTGTATACTACATCTGCATTTTGTTTGTTTTCCAGTGCATCCAAGACCATGCCATAGTGGTTTAGCAGTTGCGAAAGGCAGGAGCGACCTGCTCTGAAACCAAGTTGCCCTGGGTTGTGCAATTTTTGGGAGTCCAGGTGGTTTGCTATCCTGCTTCTTAAAACTCAAAGATTTTTATGATATGGGACCTTAAAGCTATTGGTCTATAGTTCTTAGCTATTGCTTTGCTGCCACCTTTGTGGAGTGGGGCTATATCTGTTGTTTTTAGTGACTGTGGAATCTCGCCTGTGTCTAAGCTCCTTCTCCATAGCATACTTAGGGCCCGTGAGAGAGGTTTCTTGCAGTTCTTAACGAACACCGAGTTCCACGAGTCTGGGTCTGGGGCTGAGTGCATGGGCATGTCGTCGATGGCTTTCTCAAAGTCTAGTGGAGTTAAGGTTATGTCATAAATTTGGCATACATTGGCAGGGTTTTGAGGCTCATTCATGAAAAAATTGTTTGGATTGTCTATCTTTAGACTGGTTGGTGGCTCACTGAACACTGAGTCATATTGCGATTTCAGTATCTCACTCATTTCTTTGTTGTTCCCTTCCACCCTCCCTACCTCCCACACACTCTCCCACCCCTCCCCGTCCCTCCCACCTCTTCCTCCCACCCACTCTCCCACCCCTTCCCCTCCCCCATTCTCCTACTCCTTCCTCTCCCACCCACTTCTCCCACCCACTCTCCCACCCTTTTCTCCTCCCACCATCCTTCCCTCCCTTCCACCCATTCTCCCAACCCTTCCCCTTCCACCCTCTCTCCCTAAATCCCACCCTCCCTCTCTCCCACCCACTCTCCCGTCCCTTCCCCTCCCATCGACACTTTCCCCCCCTCCCACCCACATTTCCCATTTATATCTCTACCTCCATTGTTATGGACTCAGGTGTTTTGTAAACACAAGTGTTATGGACACACAGGTGTTGAAGGCACACAGGTGTTATGAATACACAGATGTTATGGGCACATGGGTGTTATGGGCACACAGGTGTTATGAACACGCAGGTGTTATGGACACATAACACATTATGTAGCTTTAGCATAGGATAATACAAAGTCAAACACTGTAACATCCAATGAGGGGAACGGATAGAAGAGGATATATACAGATGACAGAAAATAAGGAGAACAATCAAGGAGGGGAAAATGAAACATGAAGAATGTGAAATATAAGGTGGAGATATAACGTAGGAGGAAGAGAAGTTACAAGAATAGAAGGGAGAGTAGGAGAAAAAGTAGAAATAATAATAGGAAGAGTAGAGGAGAAAGATTTGGCTAGACGGGGAGAAGAGAGATGTTAGAGGGGAAGGGGAGTAGGGGAGGGTAATAAGCCTTTTTCGTCAACCAACGGTAGACCACTTAATCCACTTACCATGCCCAGGGGTGCGAGCAGAACCTTTCTCTCCCCTCCTCGGTAGACCACTTAACCATCTCTTATTTCTTTGGGGGCGTGAGAGAACTTCACCTCCCCCCTGGTACACCACTTATTAACCACTTGTTGATGAAGGTTTAAGTGATGAACACTTAAACCTACTGGTAGACGTGAAGCTTTCTCCCTGCACCAGCCGGTAGCACTTATTCACTTAACCGCCACTTTCTCCCACGAATCACATCCAAAATATTCAAAGACAATAATATTACTGGGGTTAATTGTTAACCAAAATTAAATCGGAATACAGTTATTTATTTATTTACACTAGATCTGAAAATATGGAACATACAGAGTTAATGCAGTCTGAAGTAGAGTGCTTGCACTCTGAGAGTGTTGCAGTGACTGAGTGAATGATGGTGAGAGTGTTACTTCCTTTTTTCAGGTCACAGTCGATTTAACAAAAAAAAAAATATCAATTGTTACTTCAGTACTTAATACAAGTTTGCTTTGACTTCACCGGTATCGCCACGACAGAGAGAAGATTGCAAATGGTGTGTCTGATTTTCTGAGAACTGTGGGATATGAAACATCAACTGATGAGAAGGTGAGTCACGTGAAAAATAAGTAGACAAGACTCTTACTGAAACCCTCACCAAGTCTCTCTTGCTTGCAACACAGGTATAGTTCACTGCTCTCCATGCTTTATCTGATTGTCGTATCCTAGCCTCTTATCTCTCTCAAGCCAATATATAATTTCTACCGTGGCTGTGACGGTTTTGCCTTCTCCACACACACACACACACACACACACACACACACACACACACACACACACACACACACACACACACACACACACACACACACACACACACACAATGAGATCTGGACAGGCGCTCCTGGAGTTCAACCCCACCAAGTGCAAAGTCATGAAGATTGGGGAAGGGCAAAGAAGACCGCAGACGGAGTATAGTCTAGGGGGCCAGAGACTACAAACCTCACTCAAGGAAAAAGACCTTGGGATGAGTATAACACCAGGCACATCTCCTGAGGCACACATCAACCAAATAACGGCTGCAACATTTGGGCGCCTAGCAAACCTCAGAACAGCATTCCGACATCTTAATAAGGAATCGTTCAGGACCCTGTACATGGTGTACGTTAGACCCATGTTGAAGTATGCGGCATCAGTTTGGAACCCACACCTAGCCAAGCACGTAAAGAAACTAGAGAAAGTGCAAAGGTTTGCAACAAGACTAGTCCCAGAGCTATGAGGTATGTCCTATCAATCAATCAAGTTTATTCTCTATAAAGATTACAATGAGGGGTTTACAGATTTTGCATATTGTGTGGTTTACATGTTATAAAATACTAATTACAGAGGGGGCCACTAGACACCTAGCATGGCTAAGCATTTCTGGCAGTCTTAGATTAATTCTTAACTCTAAGTTAATACAGATTATGGAGTAAGTTGGTATTAAGGATAAGTGACTACATTATAGTTTGTGAGTTTAGCAATGTAAATGCTTTTGTTTTGGCACAATACACAGGCTCTATATTGTAGTATCACAGGCAAACTTATGACTATTTAGGATTCATTATTTTATGATTAAGATTCGTATTTCTGTGATTATAGTCAAGTGGGTGAGTGAGTGTAAGTGGGAACAGGTGGTTTTCATGTAGTTAGTTGTCGGGGTGTATCAGGGAGATAAGATGTTGTCTAACGGTAGTTTTGAGGGTGATGAATGTGTCTGCAGTTCTAGAGCTTTCAGGTAGGGTGTTCCAGATTTTAGGCCCTTTGACATACATAGAATTTTTGTAAAGGTTTAGTCGGACACGGGGAATGTCATAGAGATGTTTGTGCCTGGTGTTATGCCTGTGGGTCCTGTCACAACTATCAAGAAAGCGTTTTAGGTCAAGGTTAATATTGGAATTTAAGGTCCTGTAGATATAGATTGCACAGTAGTAAGTGTGGATGTTCTGAACAGGGAGTAAGTTTAGATCTATGAAGAGTGGGGGGGGGTGTTGCCAGGGATGGGATTTAGTGATTATTCTTACTGCAGCTTTTTGTTGGGTTATTATTGACTTTAGGTGTGTTGCTGCAGTTGATCCCCAAGCACATATAGCATAGGTGAGGTAAGGATAAATGAGTGAATGGTATAGTGTGAGAAATGCAGTTTGCAGCACGTAGTATCGTATCTTGGAGAGGATTCCAACCGTTTTGGATACTTTTTTGTTATGTGTTGGATATGGGTACTGAAATTCAGGTTGTTGTCAAGGTATAGGCCTAGGAATTTGCCTTCATTATGTCTGGCAATTAGAGTGTTGTCGATCTTAATGTTAAGTTGCGTAACACCTGCTCTGCTACAAAATATAATATAGTAGGTTTTGTCAGTGTTAAGTGTAAGTTTATTGGCTGTCATCCAAGTCGATATTTTGAACAGCTCCTCGTTAACAATGGTGTTGAGGGTAGCAAGAATAAGGTGGGAGATGACATAAGTCGTGTCGCCAGCAAAGAGAATGGGTTTCAGGTGTTGGGATACGTTTGGAAGATCATTGATGTAAATGAGGAATAGCAGGGGACCAAGGACACTTCCCTGCGGAACTCCAGTATCAAGTGGCAATGTTGATGAGGCTGTGTCTTTAATGGTGACATACTGATACCTGTATGTAAGGTAGGATTTAAAATATGAAAGCGCATGGCCTCTTATACCATAATGGTCAAGTTTGTGGAGTAGGATGCCGTGGCCTACTGTGTCAAAAGCTTTTCTTAGGTCAATAAAAATTCCTAGCGGATATTTGTTCTTTTCCAATGCTGTGTAAAGCAGATCTAGCATTTATACAATTGCATCATTAGTGCTTTTATTTTTTCTGAATCCAAATTGGCAGGGGTTGAGTATGTTTTGTGCCGTTATAAATGAATATAGTCTCCTATGCACGAATTTCTCGAAGATTTTGGATAGCAATGGTAAGTTTGATATTGGCCTATAGTTGTTTACATCTGTAGGGTCACCACCTTTATGTATTGGTGTAACCCTTGCTGTCTTGAGTAGTGACGGGAAAGTGCTAGTTTCTAGTGACTTGTTAAAAAGTAATGTAATAGCATGCGAGAGGACATGGGCCGCTCGCTTGTACAATAATGGTGTGACGTGAGACAGATTGCCTGAGCTATTTTTAAGTGACTTCATAATCGCAGTGACTTCCGTGGGCTCAGTTGGTACAAGATAGAAGAAATCTGGGAAATTCCCATCTAGGTAGTCCCCGGCACGAGCGTTAGTACGTGTGATTTTACTGGCGAGGTTCGATACTATGGTTGAGAAGAAGTCGTTTATCTTGTTAGCTGCATCAGTGGAATGCAGTGGTGTTTCATTATGTTCAGTTAGGACAATGTTCTTGTTTTTTTTCAGTTTGTGGGTCCCCAGAATCTGGGAAAGTGTTTTCCAGGTCTTTTTTATATCTCCTCTTGTGTCAGTGAATCTGCTGGAGTAGTACAGTTGTTTGGCTTTCTTTATTACTTTGGTGAGAACTGATGAATAATGTTTAAGAATATCTTTGTGTATTAAGCCCTGTCTATATTGCTTTTCAATTGGTGTTTCTTATCAATGGATTTCAGGATGCTGCTGGTTAGCCATGGGCAACCGAGCCGTTTATTCGTGATCTGTTTCGTTTTTATAGAACAATGTTTGTTGTATAGTCTAAGTAATTTGTTAAGAAAAATGTCTGTCCAATCGTCAATACCATTGGCCTTGGAGAATTCTGTAGGCCAGTCAACAGTCTCTAGGTCTGCTGTGAAATTCCTTATTGAGGCCTCGTCATGGAGTCTAAATGAAACTTTGTTGTATTCCAGTGGTGGTTTACTAATGTTTGTTAAGAGGAAGGTAGGATAGTGGTCTGTAGTGCTGTCTGCGATTATCCCTGATTTAAGGGGGGCTAGTATATTGGTCCATATGTGGTCTATTATGGTTGCACTTGTTTCAGTGAGCCTGGTTGGTTTAGTTATTGTTGGTATGAGAAGTGTGTTGTTCAAATTGTTGATGAAATCAGTTACAGGCTGATCATCTGGTAGGCCAAGGTTGATATTGAACTCTCCAGCTAAGAGTAAGTGGTGCTTGTTCATTTGTCTGTTTGTTATTAGGGCCTTTAATTTCTCACTGAAATCTGGGATGTTTGTGTGGGGTATCCAGCAAATGGCACAGATTGTTACAGGCGTCTTCAATTTTTTTACAGTAAAATTAGCAAAAATGTATTCCCCATATTCATCACTAAAGCAAGTGGTGCTAATACAAGGTAGTTGGTTAGAGTAATAGATTGCAATACCACCCTCAACTTGGTATGGTCTGCAGTTGTGGATTGCTGTGTATCCTGGTAGTGGGTAGATATCTATTGTGTCCTGCTTAAGCCAGGTCTCAGTAAGAATAATGCAGGAGAAGGGTGTCTTTAGTGACTCAAGGAGTGCCAGGAGGTCATCATAGTGTTTGCTTGAGGACCTGATGTTGTAGTTAAGAACTGATAGACCTTGAGCAGTGTTCAGGATAGCGCTGGCTTGTGATGCTGTGTAATAAAGGCAGTTACTTTCCAATAAGTTTTGATTGGGTGTTAGATTATGGAGGTTTAGATCAGGGTCGACGTGATCATTTATCTTTTAGGTTTAAATAGTGGTTATTTATATCCTGTACTGTATGGTGAGTTCTAATACTGATATCTGTAGTAGTGAGAAGTTTGGACAAGTATATAGCTAAAGCACTTTGGTCATATAGAGTATAGTCACTAATAAACATATTGAAGTTGACATTGTCTATGTGTTGTGCTAGAATGAGCTAAAGTACAAATAGGTATAAACTAATACTATAAAAATACAAATTAAAAACAGCACCAGACTCACTCTTGTAATTGCACTAAGGTCTAATATAATGAATTTGGTGTTGTCTATGTATTGAGCTAGAATAAGCTAAAGTAAAACTAGGTATAAACTAATAATATTAAAAATACAAATTAAAATGGCACAAGACTTACTTGTAATTGCACTAAGCTCTAATATAAGTTGTTAACAAAAGCAAGAGTATAACTAGACTGAAATAGACAAGATAAAATACACAAATTAAAGTAGCAAAAGAATAAAAAAATAAAAAATAAAAATGGCAATGACTTGGTTATAATATGGTAGTAAGAAGGTACAAAGGATAATATAAAAGTTAGAGTTGAATATACAAACTTGAAAATCTGGCAACAAAAGGTTAAGAAAAGTATAAGATAATGATTAATAAACAAAAATAAAATGGACTGGTAGTAAATATGGTGTTTAATAAAATTTTAGGAAGTAATAATGATTACAAAAAATATTAATTAATAAAAATAAAAAAGAAAAGTAATGTTTATTTCAAGTATTAAATTTTAAGAACAGTTATTTGGATTCAGTATTATACTGGTAGTTATACCAGAGATTATTTGGCAGTCGACCCTCGAATTTAGTCGTGCCTTTTCTGTATGCAAAACTATTTTTATTATCTATAAAATGTATTTTTTGTTAATATTTTTGGGTGTCTGGAATGGTTTAATTGGATTTACATTATTTCCTATGGGAAATATTAACAAAAAATACATTTTATAGATAATAAAAATAGTTTTGCATGCAGAAAAGGCAGGACTAAATTCGAGGGTCCACTGTACAAGGTATTTAAGAGTCAGGAACTACTCTAAGATAGTAAAATGTGGTATTAAATAACAAATTTAGTAATAGCAATTAATAGTATTTCAAGAAATGTTGGGTTGTAATATAGACAGGAGAGATAGGGGGGGACATGATAACGACAAACAAAATACTGAGAGGAATTGACAAGGTGGACAAAGACAGGATGTTCCAGAGATGGGACACAGCAACAAGGGGACACAGTTCGAAGTTGAAGACACAGATGTGTCACAGAGATGTCAGGAAGTATTTCTTCATTCACAGAGTTGTCAGGAAGTAGAGCAGTCTGGAAAGGGAGGTGGCGGAGGCAGGATCCATACATAGCTTTAAGAAGATATGATACAGCTCACGGGGCAGGGAAGGAGTGACCAAGTAGCGATCAATGAAGAGGCGGGGGCCACGAGCTATGAATCGACCCCTGCAGCCACAAACAGATGAGTACAAATAGGTGAATACACAATCGTTTCCATATCAAATGATCAACTTTCTTAAAACGCAAAATGATTCAAGATTTTGACTCTTTCTTCCCGTTGCTTCTCTCTCCCATCCCTCTCCTCCTCATCCTTGCTAGCCCAAACCACCAAAAAACAAACAAAAACAAACAGAAAAAAACACACGTGATCCTGCTTACAAGTAAACAAGGATGCCTCCCCCCTCCCCCCTCCATCAGTACCTTAATCACATCTCCAACACTACTAAAACTCAAACACAATTGCCATAAAAAAACGCATAAATAAAAACTGATCTTAAATGTCGCATCTCCAACAAAATCAACATTAATATTCATATTTGTACAATATTCACTTCTCAAATGATTCAATTTATTCTCGAAAATTTAACATATAAATGACATTAAAGAGTAATAAAACAACGTTACATACACCGAGATGTGTATCAATGTATATAAATTGAGTATCTGTCAGTGTATATAAACTAAGAGTTGTGTATATCTCTCAGTGAATATACATCGAATGTAAACTGTAATTCTTATATTGAGTATTAGAGATGCCATGCAGGTTTAATGACCCTCGCGTAGTAGATAGGTTTTAAACCCAATAAACCAATCAGGTTGAGAAAAATTTCACGCATGAGCTTCCACAACACGACACTGCTTCTATCTCTGTTGAAATTATAATATAAATTACTGAAAGAAAGCTATGATATGTTATCATAAGAGAGAGAGTAGCTGTAACACACACACACACACACACACACACACACACACACACACACACACACACACATACACACACATATACGCGCACGCATGTACAAGCCTAGTTGTTAGGTAAGACACATATGCAACAGTTAGGTATCTTTATTTCGAAACGTTTCGCCTACACAGTAGGCTTCTTCAGTCGAGTACAGAAAAGTTGATAGAATAGACGTGAAGACGATGTAATCAGTTCATCACCCTTGAAGTTCTGAGGTGGTCAGTCCCTGACCACCTCACTTCAACTCCATATTGTTTCAGACTATGGAACGATACTCTTCCGCAGACTGAGGGACTGACCACGTCAAAACTTCAAGGGTGATGGACTGATTATATCGTCTTCACATCTCTTCTATCAACTTTTCTGTACTCGACTGAAGAAGCCTACTGTGTAGGCGAAACGTTTCGAAATAAAGATACCTAACTGTTGCATATATGTCTTACCTAACAACCTGTCGGTATTTTATACCATTTTAATATTCAACAGGCCTAGTGTCTAATCGACATGTGCCTAGGACAAAACGGTAACTAACTGCGTGCTCCATGTTGTTCCTGTAGATGGTAGTGGTTAGTTTACTGTGCACCTCATACTCTTCCTGTAGACGGTAACAGGACAGCAAATAGATAAACACACTTCTCAAACCTAGACCCTAAATAAATTTACGGACAAGTCATGGCCACATCTTGCTGGCTGGTCTCAGAGTTTTTGTCCACTTAACTGAACCATGACACGAACCATGACACGAACCATGACACGACCCATGGCACGAACCATGACACGAACCATGGCACGAATAACAAAAAAAGGCACAATACCGTGACTGGAACGATACACAAATAACCCGCACATAAAAGAGAGAAGCTTACGACGACGTTTCGGTCCGACTTGGACTATTGACAAAGTCGTGACTTTGTCAATGGTACGAACCATGACATGAACCATGACACGAACCATGACACGAACTCTGAAGACTCGGAAATGGTCTTAAATGTCACTGAACTTTAACATACATTAACCCATTTCGTGAATAATCAGCTGAATGTCCTCTCAGCTTCAGCATGGGTTGACTGATCAAGCTGCGGACTAGGAAATTATCTGATTGCTTAATCAACTCTGATCTACGCAATTTCGGCTCACAATCGTCGAAATATATTCATCTTCAATCAAAATTTTCCCCAAAATCTTCGAAATACAGTATATTCCGTCTTCAACTAGTATCAGTAACTTAATGTGATAATTGCATAGATAACTGAGAGCTGCATGTTGGGTCCAGTTCTTGGATCTAATATGCAGCTCATTCTCTCGCACCAGTGGACTCAAATTTATTAAAGATTATTTAACGGGAATTAAAATTTAGCAATGTTTTATAAATAAAATTGGCAGAAGATCACCAACGCACTTGATTTTTGTTCTCTGCCGTCACGTTCAATTACGAGTCACTGTTTTTGAATGATTGAAGCCAAGCAGCAGAGGCTTTTGCGAGTTATCAGAGGTATTCCAGGATGCTGGAAATGGTTTCAACAACTTTGATCATAGGGCATCTGCTCATGTCAACTGTTCCAAGAATCTTGCCCTCGGTACCATATACCGGAACCGAATATTTGAAGTGATCGAATGAGTTCTCGCATTATGAGCGAAATAAAATCGAAAATTAATGGAAGATTTTTTTTATTTATATTCTTCTGGATATATAATAATAATAATAATAATAATAATAATAATAATAATAATAATAATAATAATAATAATAAAAATAATAATAATAAAAATAATAATAATAATAATAATAATAATAATAATAATAATATAATAATAATAATAATACACAGTTAGCCATCACCGGCTTCAAAACACCGGAAACTTCCAATGGGGTGCCGGAAGCCGGAGCTATCGTAATGCCACTAGGTAAACACAGACAGTCACACACACACATACACACACATATACACACACACACGCCACACACACACACACACACACACACACACACACACACACATACACACACATACACACACACACACACACACACACACACACACACACACACACACACACACACACACCGGTGAAGAGGCGGGGCCAGGAGCTAAGACTCGACCCTGCAACCACAAATAGGTGAGTACAAATAGGTGAGTACACACACACACACACACACACACACACATACACACATATACACATACACACACGCACGCACGCACACACACTCACACACACACACACACACACATACACACACACATACACACACACGCGCACACGCACACACACACACACACACACACACACACACACACACACACACACACACACACACACACACACACATACACACACACACACACACACACACACATACACACAGACATGATAAAGACAGACAAAATACTGCGTGGATTAGATAAGATGAACAGAGACAGGATGTTCCAGAGATGGGACACAGAAACAAGGGATCACAATTGGAAGTTGAAGACTCAGATGAGTCAAAGGGATTTTAGGAAGTATTTCTTCAACCACAGAGTTGTTAGGAAGTGGAATAGTCTGGCAAGTGGTATAGTGGAGCCAGGAACCATACATAGTTTTAAGACGAGGTATGATAAGTTCATGGAGCAGGGAGAGGGAGGACCTAGTAGCGGTCAGTGAAGAGGCGGGGCCAGGAGCTGTGTCTAGAGCTTTGCAACCACAATTACGTGAGTACACATACGCACACAAACAGACACACACACACACACACACACACACACACACACACACAAGGTTACCGGAAACACAGCAAAATGAATTTTCAGGACAACGAAAAATTCAATAACCAGATATAAACTTAAAAAAAATTAAGATCTACTCTATGGCAAATCGCAAATTTTATGTCATAATATATGTGTGAAGCCAGGGAGTACCTGCAACCTCTGAAAATTCAATAACTGCGAGTAATACCTATCACCCTAGTAAAGTTAGGTTGGGTTAGGTTAGGATAGGTTAGATTAGATCAGGATTGATTCTATATTAAAGATCCAGCCAAAAGAATAACAGAAACCTCGTGAAATTATATAAACACATGTTTCAGTAATTTCATACAATAAATGATTATTTTAACGATTACTTGTACTGAAGTGCAGGAATTCGTTTTTTTCTGAATTTTCAGTGATTTCACGTAATTTCTGGTTTCACCGATTTTCCTTAATTTGCAGTGACAGGATAATTTAAAAATTGATTATTATTATTATTATTATTATTATTATTATTATTATTATTATTATTATTATTATTGATTATTATTATTATGTTATTATTATTATTATTATTATTATTATTATTATTATTATTGTATCGCAACGTGTGATACAGGTTGATCCTGTGTCTGGTAGCTGCGAGATACACACGGATCTCCCAGGTAGGATTTCCCAACGAGGTACTTGACAGGAAGGAACTTGGTCTTCGTATCTCAGAAACAAGATTCGATCAGCACATAAAAAATCGAAAGCATTCGAAAGAAGCTACTTGCTATATAGTTAAAACAGTAACGATGCGTATTTATAATTGTTATATTGGTCAAATATAATTACAGGTTACAGTCAGTTTTAAGTTACAAATTTTTGTGGTTGAATTCAAATGCCAAGATGAAAAAAATCGTATTGGACGCTGCATACAATTAACCATTAAATATTTATTACATGGCAGTACAATTATTTTTCAAAGTACATACACTTCCCCAGTAAATATCACGTGAAACAATCATACTCGAGAGTTCAAACAATCAACTGTTAAATAACACATGACGATACAATCATAGTTGAAACTTGAAATAATCAACCACTCAGTAACATATGATAAACCGAGAGGAAGCTTGGCTCAGTACCAGGGATTGTAACAATATCGAGAAAGCTCTTTTTGAAGAGCAAACAAGACACGTTGTTGGTTAAGAAATGCTGTTACCAGTTCAGTTTCTGATCAGAAATCCAGACCAGTTATTGACAGGGTTAGTAGATGAAGTGATGGTAGAAGGAAATAACTGTAGGTTCTGTTATGAAAGCGTATATTCGGTAAGCGTGGAAGTACCCGGCCTTCACGTCTGCTCACTGCTGTGTCTGCCTACCTGGAATCTACCTGGAGTCTACCTGGAGGGTGTTCCGGGGGTCAACGCCCCCGCGGCTTAGTCCTTGACCAGGCCTAATCGAGTTCTGAGACAGAGGCCTGTAGGAGGGAGGCCTATTGTGCCGGGGTGTAGGTCACGTGAATTGAGGCTTGTCTAGGGAGCCTTCCTATTATGGTATTAGGACATATATATATATATACAACACAAGTATTGTCTGTTGATACAGTTGATTCACAGTTTGTAAGTCAGGAGCCAGCAACTGGAGCTTTACTTTCACAGGCACCGTCAGCAGACTGTATACTGATTCACTCAACCTCCTCACTTTACCTCCACAACAGACTACTCTCTGACTTAACCTTACTGGTTATATTTTGTCCATTGGTGAAATGGAGGTTACTCATAAGACGACCAGTTCAACGGAGGCTTTGGTCATTTGAACCAGGCCTTTCCATGGTTTACAGGTCCACCTCATAGAAAAGCGGTCCGCCCAATTAGAAAATACCTGCTATAATAAGATACATTTATAAACTTAGTATAAAATACTGACTCCAGGAAATACTTTCAGTATACAAAAACGAGACGAGAGGAAACTCAGTATACGAACACCTCGTCCAGGTATTTTTATCTTGGAATTCTGTAACTTACAAGAACATTATGAAGACGTATGTCGTGCCGAATAGATAAACTTGCGATTTTGGCTTAAATAACAACGCTCTTCTTGCCGAATAAGACAAACGAAAATTTATTTATGCAATAATTTCTCAAAAATCATTCTAAAAACAACGAAAAAAATATTTAATTGTGTTTGTTTACTAATAAATTATTGCAAACTTATCTAAAATATATTTAGTTGGATTAGGCTAAATTAAATTGCGCTTGTTATGATAAGGTTAGGTAACTTTTCTAAGGTTCTTTTGGTACAAAAATATTAATTTTTACATTAACATAAATGAAAAAAAGTATAAATGTATTTGAATTTTTTTTAGAAAAGACTTAATTTTAAATGAGTTCTTGCTAATTGACCAATTTTACCTACATATATAAATATACATATATATATATATATATATATATATATATATATATAATATATATATAATATATATATTATATATATATATATATATTATTATATATAAATTTTATATATTATATGGGGGGGGTTTTTTTTTTTTAAAAAAAAAAAAAAAAAGGGTTTTTTTTTTTTTAAAAAAATTTTTTGGGGGGGAAAAAGGGGGGGGTTTTTTTTGGGGCCCCCGGGGTTTTTTAAACCCCCCCCCCTTTTTTTTTGGGGGGTTTAAAGGGGGTTTTTTTTTGGGGGTTTGGGGAAATTTAAAGGAAAAATTTTTTTGGGGGGGGGGGGGTTTTTTTTTTTTTGGGGGGGGGGGGGGGGGGAAAAAAAGGGAAAAAGGGGGAAAAAAAAAAAAAAAAAAAAGGGGGGGGGTTAAAAAAGGAAAGGGGGGGGGAAACCCGGGTTTTTTTTTTTAAAAAAAAGGGGGGTTTTTTGGGGAAAAAAATTTTTTTTTTTAAAAAAAAAAAGGGGGGGAAAAAAAAGGGGGGGGGAAAAAAAATTTTTTTTAAAAAAAAAAAACCCCAAAAAATTTTTTGGGGGGGAAAAAAATTTTAAGAAAAAAAAAAAAATTTTTTTTGGAAAAAAATTTTAAAGGGGAAAATTTTTTTTTTCCCCCTTTTTTTGGGGGGAAAATTTTTTTTTTTAAAAAAAAAAAAAAAAAAATTAAAAAAATTTTTAAATTTTTTTAAAAAATTTTTTTTTAAAAAAATTTTTTTTTTAAAATTTTTTAATATAAAAATTTTTAAAATAAAAAAATTTTATATTTATATTTTTTTTTTTTTAATATTTATATTTTTATTTTAATATATTTTATTTATATATTTTTTATATATATATATATTTATTTTTTTATAATATAAAAAATTTATATATATATATATTTTTTTAAAAAAAAATTTTTTTTTTATATATATATTTTTTTATATATATATTTTTAAAAATTTTTTTAAAAAATTATTTTTTTTTAAATTGGAAAGGGGGGGTTTTTTTTTCCCCCGGGGCCCCCTTTCCCCCCCCCCAAAATTTTTTGGGGGGTTTTAAAGTGTGGGAGTAGTCTGTCTCCCTCCCCCTTTCCCCGCTCTCTTTTCCCCCTTCTCCCTTTTACTCTCCTTCCCCTCTGCTTCAATCCCTTCATTCTGCTTCCTTCCCCACACCCCCCCTCACTCCCGCACCCTGCCCCCAAATTTTTTCCTTTTCCCTTATCAAAAACCCTTTCCCCCTTCCACTTTGAACCCCCCCCCCTCCTCGTTTTTCACCCACCTCCCCCTTCCCCCCCCGTTATCCCTCCTCGCATTTTTTTCCCCCCCTTTTCCCCCTTTTTTCAAACCCCCAAAAACTTAAAAAAGTAAAAATTTGGGCTTCTGATTTTCACCCTTTAACGTAACAACCACTGTGTGTGTGTGTGTGTGTGTGTGTGTGGGTGGGTGGTGTGGGTGTGGGTGTGGTGTTGTGTGGGTGGTTGTGTTTTGTGTGTGTTGTGGGGGTTTGTGTGGTTTTTGTGTGTGTGGGGGTGTGTGTTGTGTGGGTGTGTGTTTTATGTGTGGTTGTGTGTGTGTGTGTGTGTGTGTTTTGGTGTTGGGGGGGTGTTGTGTGTGTGGTGGGTTTGTCGTGGGGGTGTTTTGTGTGTTGTGTGTGTGTTTTGTGTTGGGGGTGTGTTGTGGGTTTTGTGTGTGTGTGGGGGTGTGGTGTGTGTTTTGGGGGGTGGGGGTGTGTGTGATGTGTGTGTTGTGGGGGTTTGGGGTGTGTGTGTGTGTGTGTTTTTGTGTGTTGTGTGTGTGTGTGTGTGGTGTGTGGGTGTGTGTGTTGTGTGGGTGGGGGTTTGGGGTGTGTTTTTGGTGTGTGTGTGTGTGTGTGTGTGTGTGTGTTGTGGGGGTTTTTGGGTGGTGTGTGTGTGTGTGTGTGTTTTGTGGGGTTGTGTGTGTGTGGTGTGTGGGGGTGGGGGTTTTGTGTGTGTGTGTGTGGGGGTTGTGTTTTTTTGTGTGTGTGTGTATGTGGTGTGTGTTGGTGTGTGTGTATCACTTGTTGTACTCACCTGCGTGGTTGCGGGGTCGATTCAAAAAACCCCGGGGCCCCCTTTTGTGGCCGCTATAGGTCACGTTCCCGTCCAAAACTTATATACCTTTTTAAAAGTTTGTTGGACCCTGCCCCCATACATACTTCCCAGACTTTCCACATCCTAAAAAAACTCTGTGACTGAAAAATTTCCCAAAATCCTTGTGATTCTTGAGTCTTCTCTTCCCTGTGACCCTTTGTTGCTGTGTTTCCTCTTGGAACATCCTGTCTCTGCCACTTTGCCTATTCCTCTCAGTATTTTATACGTCGTTGGGGTTCACTATTATATTTTTATTTATTTTTTTTTTTTTTTTTTAAAATTTTTAAAAAATTTAAAAAAAAAAAAAAATTTTTTTAAATTAATTTATACGTACCCCAACCGGGGCGGGGGGGCCCAAAGGGGGAAAAAAACGAAATTAATATATATAATAATATAAAATTTTATATATATATATATATATAAATATAAAATATATAAATATATATATTTATATAATATATAATATGCATATGATTGCACAGGCATACATATGTGAACGAATAAAGGAAGGGATAGACTCAGAAGTGTCCCTTTTGCAGAATGTTTGAAGTTAATGAAAAGAATTAAATCAAAACGCGGACCGGAAGGTCTACAAAGAGACCGGGCCAGGCTGGATGTGTGGTCCAGAAACTGGCTCCTAAAATTTTTTAAACCCCGCCAAATGAAAAAGTCAGAAGATGGGAGGAGGGCAAAAAAGACGGGCAGACGGTATAGGTAGGTGGCCAAAGGTGCAAACCCACTAAAAGGAGAAAGACCTAGGACGGGAGAATAATCCCGAGTACATCCCCCAAAGGGCACACATTAACCAGAAAAATGCTGGGGGCAATGGGCGTTTGGCAAACCGGGGAAAATGGGGTTTCCCCGGTATCATTTAAGGAATCTTTTCAAGCCCTTTATAAAAATGGAGTACGCAGCACCATTTGGGAAAACCCACCCCTGGTAAAAACACGTCAAAAATTAGAGAAAGTGAAAAAGGTTTTGGGCAAAAAAGGGCTATTCCCAAAAGCAAAGGGGGAATGTTCTATGAAAAAAGGGTTTTAAAGGGAAATCGGGTGCAACACTGGAGGACAGGGGGGGAGACATAAAAAGACTAAAAAAATACTAGGGGAAAAGACAAGGTGGAACAGAGACAGATTTTCCCAAAGGGATGGGTCACAGAAAAAAAAGGGGGTCAAAATTGGAAGCTGAAGACTCAGTTTAGTAAAAGGGGAAATTGGGGGGAAAGTATTTCTTCAGTATAGAGTAGTTAGGAAGGGGGAATATTTGGTTAACCCGATTTTTGTGGGGCGGAACTATAAAAATAGTTTTAAGACGAGGTATGATAAAACTCAGGGACCCAGGGGGAGAGGGCCCAGTAACGGTCGGTGAAGAGGGGGGTCAGGGGGCGAGAAATCGACCCGGGCAACCACAATTTGGGAGTACCACACCAAACCACACCACAACACCACACACACACAACACACACCCCACCCCAAAACACACACACACACACACCAAACATATTATATTTATATATATATATATATATATATTATATATAAAAATATTTTAATATATATATTTTTTTAAAATTTTTAAATATATATAATATAATATATTTTATATGAAAAAAAAACCACTGTGAAAGAATAGAGAATTTCCAAGGCATTCGTGACTATTAAAATTTATCAAGGAAAAAATGAAAGTAAAGCATCAAAGGGAAGGTAAATAAAGGGGTAGCCCACCCTCACTTTCAGACCCCACAACAACGAAACATCTGACGCAAGACAGCAGGGCCCGCCGGCTGAACTAGACAGGGGCCTTCCACAACCCACCAACAAATAAATTTTACCCAAGAAAAAAAAGAAAATTTATTTAAAAATTAAATTATTTGTCCAGTGTATTATTAAATTCTTCCCAAATTCTGTTAATTATAAATGGATCCTAATTTTATATAAACCAAAGGAAATATCATATTATTGTCAAAACTGCTTTTTATGAAACAAGATTCAATTATATTCCTGTCGACCATGGACTTGCTTGATACCACTTTCTCAACTTTTTGAAAATCAATTGGATGGTTAAAATCTCTTACATGAATAAATAGAGCATTGGAATCTTGTCCAGTTCTAATGCTATACTTATGTTGTTTTAATCTTAGTTCGAGATTTTTACCAGTATGACCGTAATAAACTTTATCGCAATTTTTACAAGGAATCTTATAGACACATCCATCAGCATTTTGGGGGAAATTCTTTATCAAAATTTTTTTACTGTGTCAAGATTTTTGAATACAACTTTAATATTAAAAGTCTTAAGAAGAGAAGGCATATCAACCAAGTTTTCATGGTAAGGGAGAACCAACATATTTTTACTTGAATAAGGTTGGTTGTCCCTTTTTGGATTGTAAAAAGTATTTCTAGCAACTTTAAAAGATTTATCAATTACATTTCTTGGGTATTTCAAATCATTACCTATTTCATAAATTTTGGATATATCCTCATCTATGAACTCAGGACTACAAATTCGTAAAGCTCTCAAAAACATTGGTGAGAAAACAGACAGTTTAACTCTATCTTGATGGGAAGAATAATAGTGGACATAGGAACAGTTATTTGTAGGTTTTCTGTAAATTTTAAATTTGAATATGGAGAAATTGCCCATCATTATATGTTTGTTCCCATAGGCTCAGAGACCCTTGGCTCATGGGGAAAGAATGCATCTAAATTCCTTAAGGAGCTAGGCAAAAGACTCATCAGGGTAACTAGGGATCCCAGGGCAGCTAGTTTTCTGCTCTAGCGACTCAGCGCTGCTGTTCAGAAGGGTAATGCCTGCTGTATTTTGGGCACACGCCCCAGTTCAGAAGAGCTGAATGAAATTTTTGCATTATGATCAGTGACAAACACGTAACAATATGTACTAGACATGTATCTCTCACATCTCATGTACTGTATATGCCATCTTTATATCAACAATGTATCTCTTAAACCTTTTGTACCATATTGTGTAATAAAATATACCTATTGGTAAAAAAAAATAAAAATTTAATATATATATATATATATATATATATATATATATAATATATATATATATATATATATATATATATATATATACATATATATATTTTATATTATATATATATATATATATATATATATAATATAATATATATATATATATATATATATATATATATGTCGTGCCGAATAGGCAGAACTTGCCATCTTGGCTTAAATAGCAACGCTCATCTTGCCATATAGGACAAGTGAAAATTTGTGTATGCAATAATTTCGCCAAAATCATTCTGAACCTAACGGAAAAACTATATTTCACTGTGTTTGTTTAGTATTAAATTACTGTAAACAAATCTAAAATATATTTAGCTGGGTTAAGGCTAAAATAAATTGCGCTTGTTATAATAAGGTTAGTAAGTTTTCTAAGTTCCTTTTGGTGCAAAATTATAAATTTTTACATCAACGTTAATGAAAAAAATATATCTTTAAAAGTATAAGAGAAACTTTTAGAAAAGACTTAATTTTAAACGAGTTCTTGCTAATTGGCCAGTTTTACATATTCGGCACGACATATTTATATATATAAAATATATATATTATATATATATAATATATTTTATAATATATATATATTTTAATATTTTATATATATATATATTATATATATGTATAATATATATATATATATATATATATAAAATATATATATATTATATATATGAATATATATATGTATATATATATATATATATATATATCATATATAATATATATATATATGTATATATATATAATATATATATATATATATATATATATATATATATATATATTATATATATATGTGTGTGTGTATATATATATATATATATATATATATATATATATATATATATATAATATATATATATTATATATATATGTATGTATATGCGATATCAACCTATTACGTAGTTGCAGGAGTCGAGTCTCAGCTCCTGGTCCCTCCTCTCATCTGCGTCATTAACTTTCAGTTGTGTCCCCAAGTATCTGTTTCCCGCCTCTCAAACAGTCTTTCCCCGTCTGCCCTATCAATTCCTCTGAGTATTTTGTATGTTGTTATCATGTCTCACCTTGTACTCCTGTCCTCCAGGGTCGTTACATCCAGTTTCTTTAGCTTCTCATGTTAGTTCATACTCCTTAGTTTTGGAACTAGTCTCGTTCCTTACTTCAGCACTTTCTCCAGTTTGTTAACATGCTTCCTGAAGTGTGGGTTCTATACTGGTGCTATGTACTCCAAGATGGGGCTGGCATATGTTGCATAAAACACCCGGAATTAATGTTTAAATTCCTGAAGACTGTTGATGTGACGGTTGATGTGAGCCTCTGACGATATGGTAGATGCTATGCTTACTCCCAGGTTATTCTCTCAGAAGATCAGCAGCCTCTGTCTCCCGACTCTATACTCTGCATCCGGTCTTCTGGCCTCTTCCTCAATCTTCATATCCCTGCATTTGTTGGGGTTAAATTTAAACAGACACTTGTTTGACCAATCCTGCAGTTTGTCCAGGTCTGACAGAAGTTCTTCCTTGGTCCTCATTTGTTTGTAGTCTCAGTTTAACATCTACGGACAGTGATACATCTCACTCAGTTCCATTAGGTATGTCTTTCACATACACCAAAAACATCACTGGCTCTGAAACCTATCCTTGTGGTACCCCACTTGTTACTCTTTTCCATTCTGACATCTCTTCCCGGAAAAATCATTCTTTGTTTATTTGTCCTGAGGTACACCTTGATCCACTGGAGTATTATCCCGGTTATTCCTGCCGCACCTCAAGTGTTCCCCAATCTCATGTGGGGTGCAGTATCAAATATCTTCTTTAAGAAAACGTGTGTGTGTGTGTGTGTATGTGTATGTGTGTGTGTGTGTGTGTGCTTTACCATGATAAAGTGTTTAAAGGTCACTTTAACTAAACTCTGAGGCTTCACTGCAATCAGTTTTGCTACTTTCGTCTTCACTGAGTCTCAGTAAGCTTTCACCTTGCCAAAAACCTCGAGATATTTGTTATAATTACTGGAGTTGTGAAGGAAAACCCAGACAGGATAATTAGAGCAGCAGGACGTCATGTGCTAGGCCGGGCAAGTGGGTGGAGAATTGGACGCTAGTGGCTGTTGTCTTGGAGAAGTGGACGCTAGCGGCTGTTGTTTGGAAAGGTAGATGTTAGTGGCTGCTGTCTTGGAAAAGTGGATGCTAGTGGCTACTGTCTACGAGAAGTGGACGCTAGTGACTGTGGTCTTGGAGAAGTGGATGCTAGTGGCTGTTGCTTGGAAAGGTGTATGCTAGTGGCTGCTGTCTTGGAAAAGTGGATGCTAGTGGCGACTGTCTTCGAGAAGTGGACGCTAGTGGCTGTGGTCTTGGAGAAGTGGATGCTAGTGACTGTTGTCTTGAGGAAGTGGACGCTAGTGGCTGCTGTCTTGGAAAAGTGGACGCTAGTGGCTGTTGTCTTGGAGAAGTGGATGCTAGTGACTGTTGTCTTCAGGAAGTGGACTCTAGTGGCTGCTGTCTTGGAGAAGTGGACGCTAGTGGCTGCTGTCTTAGAGATTTGGACGCTAGTGGCTATTGTCTTGGAGAAGTGAATGTTAGTAGCTGCTGTCTTGAAGAAGTGGAAACTAGTGGCTGTGGTCGTGGAGTAGTGGATGCTAGTGGCTGTTGTCTTGAGGAAGTGGAGGCTGCTGTCTTGGAGAAGTAGACGCTAGTGGCTGCTGTCCTGGAGAAGTGGACACTAGTGGCTGTTGTCTTGAAGAAGCGGACGCTAATAGCTGCTGTCTTGGAGAAGTGAACGCCAGTGGCTGTTGTCTTGGAGAAATGGACGCTAGTGGCTGCTGTCTTGAGGAAGTGGAGGCTAGCAGCTGCTGTCTTGAAAAAGTGCATGCTAGTTGCTTTTGTTTTGGAGAAGTGGATGCTAGTGGCTGTTGTCTTGGAGAAGTAGATGCTAGTGGCTGTTGTCTTGAAGAAGTGCATGCTGGTTGCTGTTGTCTTAGAGAAGTGGATGCTAGTTGCTGTTGTCTTGGAGAAGTAGATGCTAATGGCTGTTGTCTTGAAGAAGTGCATGCTGGTTGCTGTTGTCTTAGAGAAGTGGATGCTAGTTGCTGTTGTCTTGGAGAAGTGGATGCTAGTGGCTGTTGTCTTGGAGAAGTGGATGCTAGTTGCTGTTGTCTTGAAGAAGTGGATGCTAGTGACTGATGTCTTGGAGAAGTGGATGCTAGTGGCTGTTGTCCTGAAGAAGTGGATGCTATTGGCTGTTGTCTTGAAGAAGTGGATGCTAGTGACTGCTGTCTTGGAGAAGTGGATGCTAGTGGCTGTTGTCTTGGAGAAGTGGATGCTAGTGACTGCTGTCTTGGAGAAGTGGATGCTAGTGGCTGTTGTCTTGAAGAAGTGGATGCTAGTGACTGCTGTCTTGGAGAAGTGGATGCTAGTGACTGTTGTCTTGGAGAAGTGGATGCTAATGGCTGTTGTCTTGAAGAAGTGGATGCTAGTGACTGATGTCTTGAAGAAGTGGATGCTAGTGGCTGTTGTCTTGGAGAAGTGGATGCTAGTGGCTGTTGTCTTGAAGAAGTGGATGCTAGTGACTGCTGTCTTGGAGAAGTGGATGCTAGTGACTGTTGTCTTGGAGAAGTGGATGCTAGTGGCTGTTGTCTTGAAGAAGTGGATGCTAGTGACTGATGTCTTGAAGAAGTGGATGCTAGTGGCTGTTGTCTTGGAGAAGTGGATGCTAGTGGCTGTTGTCTTGGAGAAGTGGATGCTAGTGGCTGTTGTCTTGAAGAAGTAGATGCTAGTGACTGCTGTCTTGGAGAAGTGGATGCTAGTGGCTGTTGTCCTGAAGAAGTGGATGCTAGTGGCTGTTGTCTTGAAGAAGTGGATGCTAGTGACTGCTGTCTTGGGGAAGTGGATGCTAGTGGCTGTTGTCTTGGAGAAGTGGATGCTAGTGACTGCTGTCTTGGAGAAGTGGATGCTAGTGGCTGTTGTCTTGGAGAAGTGGATGCTAGTGACTGTTGTCTTGAAGAAGTGGATGCTAGTGACTGCTGTCTTGGAGAAGTGGAGATTGCTGGGTGGTCTGTTGTTGTCTTGAAGAAGTGGGAGGGCTAGGTGACTGTTGGTCTTGAAGGGGATGTGTGATGCTTAGTGACTGTTGTCTTGGAGAAGTGGATGCTAGTGGCTGTTATCTTGGAGAAGTGGACACTAGTAGGTATTGTCTTGAGACAGTAGACGCTAGTGACTGTTGTCTTGAGGATGGATCTTAGATCTCAGTCACTTCATTTATTTTAACGTCCAAAGTAAACGTTGCTATTTTACGTTCACAAATTCTTGTTACAAATGTCACTTAACCTTCCATTTCTTGTTTTTAACTGCTACTTTCAGTCTCTCAATATCCCTCATGTATGTCAGAGTAGCAGTGGCACTATCAGGTGGCACTGTGATAGAAGCGGGTGCCACCATACCGAGGGTCACCGTCCAAGCTACTCCCCTGTCCTGCACCCTTGAGGAACCTGGATGTAATCTGTAATGGTGGGGTGTTGAGGGCACTGAGTGCCACAGGCACTTACTATGTGCTGTGTGTGTGTGTGTGTGTGTGTGTGTGTGTGTGTGTGTGTTTTGTGTGTTGTGTGTGTGTGTGTGGTGTATGTGTGTGTGTGTGTGTGTGTGTGTGTGTGTGTGTGTGTGTGTGTGTGTGTGTACTCACCTAGTTGTACTCACCTAGTTGAGGTTGCGGGGGTCGAGTCCGAGCTCCTGGCCCCGCCTCTTCACTGATCGCTACTAGGTCACCCTCTCTGAACCGTGAGCTTTATCATACCTCTGCTTAAAGCTATGTATGGATCCTGCCTCCACTACATCGCTTCCCAAACTATTCCACTTACTGAATACTCTGTGGCTGAAGAAATACTTCCTAACATCCCTGTGATTCATCTGTGTCTTCAACTTCCAACTGTGTCCCCTTGTTACTGTGTCCAATCTCTGGAACATCCTGTCTTTGTCCACCTTGTCAATTCCTCTCAGTATTTTGTATGTCGTTATCATGTCCCCCCTATCTCTATCTCTCCTGTCCTCCAGTGTCGTCAGGTTGATTTCCCTTAACCTCTCCTCGTAGGACATACCTCTTAGCTCTGGGACTAGTCTTGTTGCAAACCTTTGCACTTTCTCTAGTTTCTTTACGTGCTTGGCTAGGTGTGGGTTCCAAACTGGTGCCGCATACTCCAATATGGGCCTAACGTACACGGTGTACAGGGTCCTGAACGATTCCTTATTAAGATGTCGGAATGCTGTTCTGAGGTTTGCTAGGTGCCCATATGCTGCAGCAGTTATTTGATTGATGTGCGCTTCAGGAGATGTGCCTGGTGTTATACTCACCCCAAGATCTTTTTCCTTGAGTGAGGTTTGTAGTCTCTGGCCCCCTAGACTGTACTCCGTCTGCGGTCTTCTTTGCCCTTCCCCAATCTTCATGACTTTGCACTTGGTGGGATTGAACTCCAGGAGCCAATTGCTGGACCAGGTCTGCAGCCTGTCCAGATCCCTTTGTAGTTCTGCCTGGTCTTCGATCGAGCGAATTCTTCTCATCAACTTCACGTCAACTGCAAATAGGGACACCTCAGAGTCTATTCCTTCCATCATGTCGTTCACAAATACCAGAAACAGCACTGGTCCTAGGACTGACCCCTGTGGGACCCCGCTGGTTACAGGTGCCCACTCTGACACCTCGCCACGTACCATGACTCGCTGCTGTCTTCCTGACAAGTATTCCCTGATCCATTGTAGTGTCTTCCCTGTTATCCCTGCTTGGTCCTCCAGTTTTTGCACCAATCTCTTGTGTGGAACTGTGTCAAACGCCTTCTTGCAGTCCAAGAATATGCAATCCACCCACCCCCCTCTCTCTCTTGTCTTACTGCTGTCACCATGTCATAGAACTCCAGTAGGTTTGTGACACAGGATTTCCCGTCCCTGAAACCATGTTGGCTGCTGTTGATGAGATCATTCCTTTCTAGGTGTTCCACCACTCTTCTCCTGATAATCTTCTCCATGATTTTGCATACTGTACATGTCAGTGACACTGGTCTGTAGTTTAATGCTTCATGTCTGTCTCCTTTTTTAAAGATTGGGACTACATTTGCTGTCTTCCATGCCTCAGGCAATCTCCCTGTTTCGATAGATACCCATGGGGAGATGTTATCTGGTCCCATTGCCTTTGAGGTATCTAGCTCACTCAGAAGCCTCTTCACTTCTTCCTCGGTTGTGTGCACTGTGTCCAGCACATGGTGGTGTGCCCCACCTCTCCGTCTTTCTGGAGCCCCTTCTGTCTCCTCTGTGAACACTTCTTTGAATCTCTTGTTGAGTTCCTCACATACTTCACGGTCATTTCTTGTTGTCTCTCCTCCTTCCTTCCTTAGCCTGATTACCTGGTCCTTGACTGTTGTTTTCCTCCTGATGTGGCTGTACAACAGTTTCGGGTCAGATTTGGCTTTCGCTGCTATGTCATTTTCATATTGTCTTTGGGCCTCCCTTCTTATCTGTGCATATTCGTTTCTGGCTCTACGACTGCTCTCCTTATTCTCCTGGGTCCTTTGCCTTCTGTATTTCTTCCATTCCCTAGCACACTTGGTTTTTGCCTCCCTGCACCTTTGGGTAAACCATGGGCTCATCCTGGCTTTTTCATTATTCCTGTTACCCTTGGGTACAAACCTCTCCTCAACCTCCTTGCATTTTGTTGCTACATATTCCATCATCTCATTAACTGGCTTCCCTGCCAGTTCTCTGTCCCACCGAACCCCGTTCAGGAAGTTCCTCATTCCTGTGTAGTCCCCTTTCTTGTAGTTTGGCTTCATTCGTCCTGGCCTTCCTGCTTCTCCCTCCACTTGTAGCTCTACTGTGTATTCGAAGCTTAAAACCACATGGTCACTGGCCCCAATGGGTCTTTCACATGTGATGTCCTCGATATCTGCACTACTCAAGGTGAATACTAAGTCTAGCCTTGCTGGTTCATCCTCTCCTCTCTCTCTTGTAGTGTCCCTTACGTGTTGGTACATGAAGTTTTCCAGTACCACCTCCATCATCTTACCCCTCCATGTATCTTGGCCCCCATGCAGGTCCAAGTTCTCCCAATCGATCTCCTTGTGGTTAAAGTCACCCATGATCAGGAGCTTTGCCCTGTATGCATGAGCTCTTCTGGCCACTCTAGCCAGTGTGTCAACCATCGCTCTATTGCTCTCGTCGTACTCTTGCCTTGGCCTCCTGCTGTTCTGTGGTGGGTTATACATCACTGCTATTACCACCTTGGGACCTCCAGAGTGAAGCGTTCCCGCTATGTAATCACTTTCTTCTCCGCTGTCTCCTCTCTCCAGCTCATCAAAATTCCAGCGATTTTTGATCAGCAATGCCACTCCTCCACCCCCCCCCTGTTCCCTCTGTCTTTCCTCAGGATTTGGTATCCCATTGCAAAGATGCTATGATGTCCGGTGATGACTCTTTGACTCTTTCATGCCACTCCTCCCACTTATTTGTTATACCATCAGCGTCTGTGTACCATACCTTCAGTTTCCTTTCCAACACTGTGGTTTGTGGGGCCTGTGAGGGTGGGAGACCTGGTGGCATACTGTGGGATTCTATAGCTCGGTGTTGGGTGGAGGCTGTGGGTATGGATTGTAGTGTGTGTTGGGATGGTGTGTGTGTGTGTGTGTGTGTGTGTGTGTGTGTGTGTGTGTGTGTGTGTGTGTGTGTGTGTGTGTGTGTGTGTGTGTGTGTGTTTATGTGTGTGTTTCATGACCTGACCAGCGTCGGAGGAACGCGTCACAACATCCGTTCATGTCAACAGTTACGATAAGACAATCCTAATTTACTCACCGCTGGGCTACATCACCCCTGGATTACGCTAATGAATAGCGATTAATGCTCCCTTAAAATAAACAACGAGAAAAATCCCAAATTGATCCCCGGGGAAAGGGAAGGTTCAGAACGCAGCAACTTTTCCAAAGGAAAACGTCTAAAATCTGGGATGAATTCTTTGTCCCAGCTGCTGATATTGCTTTGTAAATGCAAATGAAGTCTTAGAATCAATTTAATACCAACAGTGGCTAGTTTGGCTATCAAAACAACAGTGTTATTAGGCACACAGGGAAGCTGTTAAATGATGCTGGTGATGGCGATGGAGGGTAAAATCGCCCCTATTTGATGGCAGCGTAGAGGTTGAAAAGGCTGGGCTGAGCGCAGGGGCTCTCCAGCGAGTGGCAGTGTTGGTTCAGTAATCCGTTTTGCTTGATGGTTCGTGTTGGCTGAGCTCTCCAGAGCTTCATCCGTCTAGCATAACTGACTGCAAATTGAGGATAAATAGAGCGTCAAAGGGGGACTATTAACGCCAGAATACCTGATGCATATTTGACTATATTGTTCAAATTTGTTGAATAAAAGTTGTGTGAAGAAGGGAAACAGAGGATGGGGGGAGAGGGTTAAAGAGAGAATACATAGGGTAGAACTTAAGAGTTTACTCCATGGTTACCTGCTAAGATGAACTGACTCTCCATCAGTCACTGCTGTGAATAACCCACACGAGTTTAGAGCTTGAGGAAACAAAGTATAACATAAACTACGACATCAACTTTCGTTAATGATCTTCGTAAAACAATCAGTGTTTGCACTCTAATGTTGACCAGTTTGTGCTGTGCATGTTTAGTTTTCCAAATTGCAATCCGGTTATGTCCTGTTTGACTTCCATCTCTTTCCTAATTATAAAAAAAAAGGCAAAACAATGATTAGTCTTATGTCCAGCAGAACATTCACCCGGTAACCAGTACCTCAAGCCTCTGCTTTCTTTGGTACTGGTGGTGTTCCTGTTGCAACAGCAATAGGAACGCCACCACATCACTACCACCACCACCACCGCCACCACCACCACCACCACCACCACCACCACCACCACCACCACCACCACCACCACCACCACCACCACCACCACCACCACCACCACGCACATCAATTATCTAAGTTTGTTTACACCTCTTGAAGCGTAAATATCCGTGAACAGTCTCTCGTTACCGCTCCTACTTCGAAATAATTCCTATTTTTAGTGTCCTTGTGCAAACACAACGATAAACATCACCGTCAAGTGTGTAGTAAGAATTATCCTCCATCTTTGCTTTTCCGGTTCTCTGGTGCAACAGACAGCTGATGAAATGTGCTACATAACTTGATGATAGAGAATAACATCTTGATGACACAGCGGAGGCAGCTTGATGATACGCACCATTTCTTAAGAGCTGACATTAAGAGTCTTACATAGGATGGCTTTAGAGAAATTAGTGATGAAGGCTCGATCCTTCGTCCTGTGTAGTTGTTGAGGAAGCTGGCATTTGCCTTAGGTAAAAAGTAAGGTTGATTGTTTGATTAGTTTGTTTGGCTTGAATTTTGCCTGATTACCACTAGTCAGGGAGACTTAACTAATACAACCAGCATTAAACTCTCGCTGTATTTACAGTGAAAGAGATAAACCTGGTGTACATACACAAAGATATATGAATACACCTCCTATTGACGTGATGGTGGAGTATGAGCAAGGTAACATATATGAAAGGAATCAGAGAAACCGGTTAGCCAGACTTGAAACCTGGAGGTGGGAAGTACAGTGCCTGCACTCTGGAGGGCTTTGGGATATTTGCAGTTTGGAGGGGCATCTAAACTGTAGTATCAGCACGTCTCTGGCAAAATAGTAATAGAGTGAGAGATAGTGGAAGTGTTTCTTCTTTTTCGGGTTATCCTACCTCGGTGGGAGACGGCCGGCGCGTTAAAAAGAATAAACGAGCTGTTATATATAATATACACAGACATAAACTTCCCGTTGAATATGCAGGAAGAATATATGCCTCTCATTCTATATACCCCGTTTAAAGATACAGCAGCCGTGTCCATGGATCAATCCTCAAAAAATACTGAAACTAACTTTCTTTTTCTAATTATAAATAATTATCAGTAAAACGTTATTGACAAATTATTTATGTGTGTTGTATTACCTACCAACCAGTTTTTTCTTTAGTTTCTCCTACAGGTGAGATGAACTTGATCGAAGAGTAGCATATTTTTATGCCCAGAATTATGCTTCATGAAGTCTTGTGGAGGAGGACCGTTTAATATGACGGGGGACCCTTTTTATGTGGGGGTCTTTCATGTGTAGGGGCCCCTCATGTATAGGGGCTCCTTTAGTGAATGGACCCTGGGGTTAGTGTCCTAATTACTGCCCTGTTATTTAGCTTGTCGCTTATTTGGGAGGTTTTGTATCATGTTTACGTGAACAAAGGTGGCTGTATTTTGGTATATATTAAACAAAGTTGCGTATTGTTTGCATATGTTTATGTAAACAAGGACGTAGACCAAATAAACCTTAAACTTGATTCCTCTCACACATACTGCGCCATCCTGGAAAGATATTACCATTGTACAATAACACGAGATTTCTATAATGCACGTGAAAGGAATAGTGCAGGGAGGTCATACAATTATATGAATAATTATCACATATATATATTTATTTCTGATTTGTAATCGTTGTCAGAGAGACGGAGAAGTGTTTTGTCCCCTCTTACACTTACAAGGAAAACTAAGGGTGAACCATCTGGGAAGGTGTGGTTGGGCCTCAACCTGGGTAATAGGACCAGCTGCGTAGCGTGGTTGAGCCTCCACCTGCTTAATAATATCAACTGTGTAGCGTGGTTGCGCCTCCACCTGGTTAATAAGACCAGCTGTGCGGGCCGGCCAGAGGTAAACACAACCTCTGTATGTGTGTGTTGTGAGGCCAGTCACGTAGATGATGAGATCTTGGTAACCCACAACACCAGTCCTCCCATCCTACTAGCACACACACACACACACACACACACACACACACACACACACACTGTGACTCGACGCCTGCAGCCTCAAATAAGTGAATACACACATGCTCATTTACAATCTGATACAGTCACAAGTGTTCATACACATATACTCACATTCACAGGTACAAATGCGAGGTCGCTCTCACAGTCACATAGTGAAAGAGTAGTTTAGTCGTGTCGCCCGAGAGTCTAGTTTACTGTGCACCCGCAGGTCATCCTACGAACGGTAGTGCAAAAAATAGAATTACAGGGGTCACAATGGGTTTGTCAGACACCAGGCTAAGCATGGTTACAACACACTAGTAAAGATATATAACATTTGATGGTACATTTTTATATATAGTGCTGTACACATCACAGTAAGGAATACAATGTGAAAACATTTCTTATTGCATAAAAAATGGAAAGCAAAGTTATAGCTGGAGTTGTTCTATCATCCTGTCCCCCGAGGCAAAATCGAGAATACAACCTCGAAGAGAAAATCTAATTGTTATTTTTTTTTTTAAGGAGTGGACCGGTAGCAGTGGAAGCATCAGTCAGTTGACCAAAAAAACTCAGCTGCGGATTCATCGCATGATAAAACACCCGTAGAAACATTATCTGTTTTTTTGACAAATTTTACATAGCATTAAACTAACTCATGAAACTACCTGGAGTTCGATGTGCTGGTACCGCGTCTAAGATACATTTCCTGGTAGAAGATTTACCTGAGAGAAGTTCGGGGTAATGCCCCGCGGCCGGTCTGTGACCAGCCTTCCTGGGATCAGAGCCTGAGTCAACCAGGCGTTGCTGCAGGCTTGCACGGCAACAACGTACGAGCCACAGCTCCGGCCCCGGTCAGGAACCGACTTTAGGTGCTTGTCCAGTGCCAGCTTGAAGACTGCCAGGGTCTGTTGGTAATCCCCCTTATGTATGCTGGGAGGCAGTTGAACAGTCTCGGGCCCCTGACGCTTATTGTATGGTCTCTTAACGTGCTAGTGACACCCCTGCTTTTCATTGGGGGGATGTTGCATCGTCTGCCAAGTCTTTTGCTTTCGTAGTGAGTGATTTTCGTGTGCAAGTTCGGTACTAGTCCCTCTAGGATTTTCCAGGTGTATATAATCATGTATCTCTCCCGCCTGCGTTCCAGGGAATACAGGTTTAGGAACCTCAAGCGCTCCCAGTAATTGAGGTGTTTTATCTCCGTTATGACTCTGTCTCTGTCTACACACTTTGTATATTTTATTGGCATCTCCAGATAAACCGAACTGCCAGAGATAGAGCCTAGCCTGTGTCTAGCATAATCAACCTCATAAACTCACATTCACCCACACTCACAAAACTACACACACACCAAAAAAACAACACACAACACACACACAACTACACACACACACACACAACACACACACACACACACACACACACACACACACACACACACACACACACACACACAAACACACACAACCACACACACACACACACACAAACAACAACAGATACAAAAGGATACTAAACTTATGGAGCAGGGAGAGAGTGGACCTAGTAGTGGTCAGCGAAGAGGCGGGGCCAGAAGCTGTGAATCGACTCCTTCAACCACAAATAGGTGAGTACACTCACACACACACACACACACACACACTCACAGACTTCCTCACATAGGCAACTATCTCACCAATACTCCCTCACTAACGTTCCCTAACCAACGTTCCCTCACTAACGTTCCTTCACCGTGTACGTCTGCCCCAATTACCTGAGAGGAAAGCCAGCACGGCTAATGAAACATGACATTAGAGAACAACACCAGGAAAATCGATAAACACCTTGTTGTCGAGAGCTTTTGAGCACTTTGTTTCTGTTCTGCCTAATTATGCACCGTTTGGTATCACGTATAACTCAGTATCGGGCATATCCCCCTCCCATCCTGGGGACACCATTCTTCGTATCGAGTTGCGTTGTTTACCTCTCGGGCACGAGTTGCCTCACTGGGCATACTTGTTAAAACTGTTGAGGCGTTACGAGCAAAATAATGTGCTTACATTGCAAGCTGCTGATTTCATTAGTGTGTCAGCTTCCTCGTAATGAAGGTGAGGTAATTCTTAGCTTGGGTGAAAAAGTGTCAATATTTTGTATTGTCTATAGGTGGAACCGCTGTGTATTCCTTCACAGCGGCGTGGTAATGAAGTAAGGTGGATCAATATTTACATGTCAGCTCTGTGATTATATTCCGGAAACAAAGTCTTCCTATTGAGTATACACATAGCCTTCAGTTCTGTAATAAAAACTTAGGGAATTTCTGTTGCAGTGGAACAGTTAAATAACAAGATTTTTTTTTGTTCATGTTCACATAAACGCGAGTATATTTGAAAATATACGACGTAACTATGTAAAAAAATGTATCTATACAGTAGAAAGATGACTGAGCTTGAGAATTAATTCCTGGAGTGGAAAGACTGACACTTCTGAGATGTCTATGACGCAACAATGTGACAAATCAATCCCTCTAGGATACTGAGACTGATTAACATAACACAGAACTAATTAATGCTAAATTGGAGGTGTCGTCAAAATGTTCTGATGAAATACGGTATACTGCGGGAAAGTTAGTAATGCAATAACTATATAAGTATATATATAATTATGATATATATATTATAATAAATTAATATTTTATATATATAATATAAATATAATATTAGATTAATATATTGATATATTCTTCTTAAAACCCGTATCCACCGGAGGGGTGGCCCAAAAGGAAAAACAAAGCTTCTCTTACATTTAGTATATATACATGCAGAAGGGTTACAGCCTTCTCCGGATTTAGTCGCCTACTACAACACGCATGTCATCGGAGGAAGAATTCTTTCACTTCCCATGGAGATAAGAATAAATAAACAAAAACAAACTAGAAACAAATAGAAAGTAAACCAGAGGAGGTGTGTTATAATGTTCTGATGACATAGTATGTTAGTGTTGACCTAAGTTAAGTTATGCAAGTACAATACATACTGAAATCTATGCATGTTCATGAGACTAAAAATAGACTACCAGAATCTACCATCATGTAAATATACAATTAAGCTTTGTTTTACACTCACTTGGCAGGACGGTATACCTCCACTGAGAGTTGCTGTCTACCAACCTATACCTAGGATATATATATATATATATATATATATATATATATATATATATATATATATATATATATATATATATATATATATATATATATATATATATATATATATATATATATATATATATATATATATATATATATATATATATATATATATACCCCATGTTGTTGTTGGGGTTAATAGGGCCACTGACAGTTTACGCCGTATCGAGCCCATGAGCCCTTGCTTATCCTGTAGTCGGGAGATAACAGTCACATAATGGGTCCACGGACTGGGTCTCACGGCGTTACAGTACTGCTATGCTAAATTGGTTGCTGTAACTCCTCGTATAGTAACCAGTGTATTTCATATAGGACAGTTGAACAATACCTCCCAACCTGGCTAGTTTAATTAAGTTTTTGTATGTTGCAGAGTCACGTTCCAGAAATGAATCCTGATGATGGTCACTGACGTGTTACCGAGACGTTGGTTGTGTGTCAGTGTCTTGGTGTCTTCAGTCGTCCTCTAGCTCCCTTTATCATGCTTTCTCTTCCTTCCTCCTTTTCTGCTTTCTCCGCCCTCTCTTTCTCTGTGCCTGCCTATTATTCTGTCTCTTCTCCGCCCCCTTCTTGCTCTCTCCTGCTATTCCTTCTTCCCTCTGTCCCTCCTTACCTCCTTCCCTACCTACCTACCTCCTTCCTTCTTTACTCTTCTTTCTTCTTTCCTCCCTTCTTTCCTTCCTTCCTTCCTTTCTTCCTTCCTTCCTTCCTTTCTTCCTTCCTTCCATCCCTTACTGTTGTCTCCCTTTCACCTCTCCCTCCCACCCTTCCAATCCCTCCCTCCCTTCCTCTCCTTACCCTCCTCTTGGTCTTCCTCTTACCTCCCTTCCTTCCTCCCAGGGAACAAGCCCAAGCCACGTAGGCATAATCCTGCACATTAATTAAGCTAATTAGCATAATTTTGTTATGATATGATTTAAGTGTTAATGAGGCAGTGTTTATGCATACTTAAATTAATTAGCTCTTACGAGGAAGCAAATATGTGGCGCCCTCCTCATTACCATAGCGAACTTTATTCTAATGCTCATTTAAATGCTCGAACAATTATGCTCTTTCTATTGTTCATCTAATATTTGTTTCTTAGGTCATTTACTTTACTCGTTTAAAAGCCCTTCTGCGCGAATTCTATGCTGTCTTAATTCTTACTATGCCAGTTTGTAGGTATTATATTGCTTGTCTTAATTCTTATCATAATGCTCGTTGCAATCGCTTTTTAGTGTCCTTTTTAATGTTTCATTTAGGGTTTGTTCTATTGAACTCATCTAATGTGTGTTTTAATGTTCGTTTGATGATCGTCCTAACGCTATCTAATACTCTGGTATAATGCTACCTCTAATCGTGTTCTAACGCTGTCTAACACTCATTTAATGCTCTTCTAATACCAGTTCGAATGCTCGCTTTAATGCCCGGTCTAATGCTCGTAATGTTCAACTAACATTATCTAATGCTCAGACTAATGATGTCCTAATTTCTCATCTAACTCCCATCTGAGGCCATATTTTACATAATTCAGAAGTAACAAAAAAAATCTTTAGTGAGTTAAGTTCGGGACCATTAAAATCGTAAGTTCATGGAGACCAGTTCTTGTGTCTTCATCATTCTTGATGATTTTTTAGATGTGAAACTTCCATCAAAAACATTAGAGCATTAGATGCGGGATTAGAAACATTTGAACTTGTACACAGGAACTTGCATTGGAGCATTGAACCTGCATGGATAGTCCAACTTGTTATTAGGAATTTGAACTAATATTGGGAATTTGAAACCTTTTATTGGAACATTTGAATTGTTTTGGAACATTTGAACTTGTTTGGAGTTTTGATTATGTATTGGAACATTTGGAACTTTGTATTGGAGGAATTTGAACTTGTTTTAGAGCATTTGAACTTGTGTTGGAACATTGAACTTGCACTAAACATTTGAACTTGCACTTCGCGAAATTTGAACTTGCTTTAGAAAACATTTGAACTGATTGGAACATTTGAACTGCATTGGACACATTTGAAACTAGCATTGGAAACATTTGAACTTGCATGAAACATTTGAACTTGCATTGGAAATTTTGAACTTGCATTGGAAACATTTGAACTTGCATTGGAAATTTGAAATTGCATTGGAAATTTGAACTTGAATTGGAACATTTTGTACTTGCCTTGGACATTTGAAATTGCAATGGAAACATTTGAACTTATTGGAACATTTTGAACTTGCATTGGGAACATGTGAACTTGCATTGGAAATTTGAACTTGCACATGAACATTTGAACTTGCATTGGGGAACATTTGAACTTGCATTGGAAACATTTGAACTTGCATTGGAACATTTGAACTTGCATTGGAACATTTGAACTTGCATTGGAACATTTGAACTTGCATTGGAACATTTGAACTTGCATTAGAACATTTGAACTTGCATTGGAACATTTGAACTTGCATTGGAACATTTGAACTTGCATTTGGAAATTTGAACTATTGTTTTACATTGGAAACATTTGGTACGTGAATTGGAACATTTGAAAACGGCATTGGAACATTTGAACTTGCATTGGAAACATTTGAACTTGATTGGAACCATTTGGAACTTGCACTGAAACATTTGAATTGCATTTGGAACATTTGAAAACTTGCATTTGAACATTTGAATTTGCATTGGAAACATTTGAAACTTGATTGGAATTTTGAACTTGCTGGAACATTTGAACTTGATTGGAACATTTGAACTTGATTGGAACATTTGAACTTGCACTGAAACATTTGAACTTGCATTGGAACATTTGAACTTGCATTGAACATTTGAACTTGCATTGGAACATTTGAACTTGCATTGAAACATTTGAACTTGCAATGGAACACTTTGGAAACTTCATTTAGAACATTTGAACTTGCATTGGAACATTTGACCTGCATTGGAACATTTGAACTTGATTGAACATTTGAACTTGCACTGAAACATATGAAACTTGATTGAAACATTTGAACTAGTTAGAACATTTGAACGATGCATTGGAACATTTGAACTTGATTGGAACATTTGAACTTGCATTGAAACATTTGAACTTGCATTGGAACATTTGAACTTGCATTGGAACATTTGAACTTGCATTGGAACATTTGAACTTGCACTGAAACATTTGAACTTGATTGGAACATTTGAACTTGCATTGGAACATTTGAACTTGCATTGAAACATTTGAACTTGCATTAGAACATTTGAACTTGCGTTGGAACATTTGAAACTTGCATTGAACATTTGATTGCATTCATTATTTGGAAACCTTTGAACTTGCATTAGAACATTGAACTTGCATTGGAAATTTGGAACTTGCACTGAAAATTTGAACATGATTGGAACACTTTGAACTTGCATTGGAACATTTGAACTTGCATTGAAACCATTTGAAACTTGCATTTGAATATTTGGGAACTTGCAGTTGGAACATGTGAAACCTTGCATTGGATAATACATTTTGAACTTGCATTAGAACATTTGGAACTTTGCAGAAACATTTGGAAACTTGCATTAGAACATATTGAATCTTGCGTTGAGCATTTGAACTGGCATTGGAACATTTGAACTTGCATTAGAACATTTGAAACTTGCATTAGAACATTTAACTTGATTGGAAAACATTGAACTGCACTGAAACTTTTGAACTTGATTAGGAGAACTTTGAACTTGATTGGAACATTTGAACTTGCATTGGAAACATTTGAACTTGCATTGAAACATTTGAACTTGCATTGGAACATTTGAACTTGCATTGAACATTTTGAACTTGCATTAGTACATTTGAACTTGCGTTGGAACCATTTGAACTTGAATTGGGAAACTAGAACTTGATTGAAACTTTTGAAATCTTGCATTGGAACATTTGAATTGATTGGAAACATTTGAACTTGCATTTAGAACATTTGAAACTTGCAATTAGAACATTTGAACTTGCATTGGAACATATGGAACTTGCACTGGACATTTGAACTTGATTGGAACTTTGACTTGCATGGAACATTTGAACTTGGCATTGAATAACATTTGAACTTGATTGGGACATCGATGTTTACTGCAGTTCATTCCTGCTGCTGTCAGTTGCCAGATGTGAAAGCCAAATTTGCATTTTTTTTAAATTCTTATCATTTCTACGCTGAATTTCAACTTCTCGTTTGTTTTTCTAAAATATAATTTAACGACAGCATAAAGGAGGGTATATATGTGAGGCGGAGCGGAGGCGAGGGACATACGTGATTTGACGTGCTGTTGGAGTGTGATCACATTAATGTCCTTCTAGGAATTTTAAGGAACCACTAAGCCGTCCTTGATTTTTCTGGGTGCAAAGTACCGTCCAGCTGTCCGTTATTTACCCTATTTCTGGCCGCTAATGAGGGTTCCATATCAGCGTATGGCTACAATATTAACAATTTAGCTACAGTGAGTCCGCTTCCCGGGTAGCGTCTCCATATTTAAAATTATGGCTTTAAACTAATTATTCTTCACGAGGATCAAAAAATTATCGAAGAAGTTTCATGAAACTTTAAGGATGGTTCTCTCTTCGTCTCCTCTGGACGGTGGTTCTCTTCTCGTCTCTCTGGAAGGATGGTTCTTCCTTCGTCTCCTCCTTGCGGATGGTTCTCCTCTCGTCTCCTCTTGAGGATGGTTTCTCCTCTGTCTCCTCTTGACGAATGGTTTCCTATCTGTCTCCTTGGACGGATGGTTCTCCTCTCGTCTCCTCTGGATGGATGGTTCTCCTCTCGTCTCCTCTTGACGGATGGTTCTCCTCTCGTCTCCTCTTGACGGATGGTTCTCCTCTCGTCTCCTCTTGGAAGGTGGTTCTCCTATCAGTTCCTCTTGCGGATGGTTATACTCTCGTCTCCTCTGGAAACGGATTGGTTCTCCTCTTGTCTCTCTGATGGGATGGTTGTCCTTCTCGTCTCTCTTGACGGATGGTTCTCCTCTCGTCTCCTCTTGACGGATGGTTCTCCTCTCGTCTCCTCTGGACGGATGGTTCTCCTCTCGTCTCCTCTGGATGGATGGTTCTCCTCTCGTCTCTCTGGATGGATGGCTTCTCCTTCGTCTCTACTGGACGTTTGATTTACAAGCTCAGTCTCCTCTGGATGGATAGTTCTACTCTCGTTATCCTCTGAGACGGATTGGTTTCTCTCCCGTCTCCTCTTCAGGGACGGATGGTTTCTCCCGTCTCATTGGACGGATGGTTCTCTCTCGTCTCTCTGGATGGATGGTTTCCTCCCGTTCTCTCTGGTCGGATGGTTCTCCTTGTCTCCTCTGACGGATGGTTCTCTTCGTATCATTTCTGGGATGGATGGTTTCCTCTCGTCTCCTCTGGACGCATGGTTCTCTTGTTTCTCAGTGGGATGGTTCTCCTCCGTCTCCTCTGGACGGATGGTTCTCTCTGTTCTTCGTCGGATGGTTCTCCTCTCGTTCCTCTGGACGGATGGTTCTCCTTCGTCTTCCTCACGACGGATGGTTGCTTCTCCTCCGTCTCCTTTGGAAGGATGGTTTCTCCTCTCGTTTTCTTGGTCGGATGTTTTCCTCTCGTCTTCTCTTGAACGGATGGTTGCCTCTCGTTCTCTCTGGAAGGATGGGTTCATCCCGTCTCCGTCTGGACGGATGGTTCTCCTCCCGTTCTTGGACGGTGGTTCTCCTCGTTCTCCTTGGAGCGTAGTTCCTCTCGTCTTCCTCTGGGAGGAAGGTTCTTCTCCCGTTCCTCTGGACGGATTGATTTCCTCTCGTTTGCTTGGACGGATGGCTCTTCCCTCTCGTCTTCTCTGGACGGATGGTTCTCCTCCTCGCCTCATCCTGGATGGATGGTTCTCCTCTAGTCTCCTTGGATGGATGGTTCTCCTCTCGTCTCCTCTTGACGGATGGTTCTCCTCTCGTCTCCTCTGGACGGATGGTTCTCCTCTCGTCTCCTCTTGACGGATGGTTCTCCTCTCGTCTCCTCTTGACGGATGGTTCTCCTCTCGTCTCCTCTGGACGGATGGTTCTCCTCCCGTCTCCTCTGGACGGATGGCTTATCTCTGTCTCCTCTTGACGGATGGTTTCATCTCGTTCCTTGGATGGATGGTTGTCTTCGTCTCTTGGATTTAGGTCTCTTCTCGGCTCTTCATGACGGATGGTTCTCCTCTCGTCTCCTCTGGATTTATGGTTCTCTTTCGTCTCCTCTAGGAGGAGGTTTCTCTCGTTTCCTCTGGACTGGATGGTTCTCCTCTCGTCTCTCTTGGAAGGATGTATCTCCTCTCGTTCTCACTGGTCGGATGGTTCTCCTCCCGTTCTCTGGACGGATGATTCTCTCTCGTCTTCTCTGTACGGATGGTTTCTTTGTTCCTAATGGACGGCTGGTTTCCCACTCGTCTACTATGGACGGATGGTTTCCTCTCGTCTCCTCTTGTACCGGATGGTTCTCCTCTCGTTTCATCTGGAATTTTATGGTTCTATTCTCGTTCCTCAAGACGGATGGTCTCCTTCGTCTCTCTTGGATGGATTGGTTTCTCTGTCTCCTCTTGGAGGATGGTTTCCTCTCGTCTCCTTGGACGGATGGTTCTCTCTCGTTCTCTGGGACGGATGGTTATCTTGTTCTCTGGACGGATGGGTTCTCTCTCGTCTCTTCTGGAAGGATGGTTTCCTCTCGTTTCTTTGACGGATGGTTCTCTCTCGTCTCCTTGGACGGAATGGTTCTATCTGTCTCCTTGGATGGATGGTTCTCCTCTCGTTTCCTCTTGATCGGAATGGTTCTCCTCTGTCTCTCTGGACGGATGGTTCTCCTTCGTCTCCTCTGGACGGATGGTTACCTCTGTCTCCTCTGGGACGGATGGGTCTCTTTCCTCGTTCCTCTTGGAGGATGGTTCTCTTTGTCTCCTTGGAACGGTTGGTTTCTCCTTCGTTCCTCTGGAGGATGGTTCTCTCGTTCTCCTCTGGACGGATGGTTCTCCTCTAGTACCTATGGCCGGATGGTGTCAGTAATTTATATTAAACAAACAACAAAGAAAAAAAATATTTTTTGGTCGTTAGATTCAGGAATAATTTTTCGAAATTATTGCATACACAAATTTTTCGCTTGCCTAATTCGGCAAATCCTTATCTGACGGAGTTGCTGAAAACACCCCAAATGAGGATAGTTGAAGTTCTATCAATAAAGATCGAGAGAAACTAGTCATTGTGGTTGTATACAATCCCAACAGATGGCAACCTTCACAAAAACAGTTCAAGGAACAGCTACTGAAAATCGATTCTGTTTGGAAAACCTTCCGCTCATCCCCAAACATTTTCTGCTTGGTGATTTCTAACCTAAGGCATACAAATGGAAAAGAAGAATGTTAGCCAATTAATGTTAAATAGTGAAACAATCCCCGGGGTAGCGCAGATGAAAGGTCAACACACACTTGTGCTATAGTCTCTGCGAAAAACACTCCTTTAAGCCAGCAGATAGTGGAAGCCAAACAAGACTAGGAAACACACTTGACTAATCTTCAAAATAATGAGGAACTGATAGGAGACATAAGATATCAAAAAAAACTAATTCGATTCACAATTAATCGAAGTCCCCAAAAAGGACGTACATGCATAGGGGTCCAGACAGACAAAGAATGCATGTACCTGTGAAGGGGTATTCACAAAATACTATTTTAACAAACTAAGAACATCAATCTGGGACAGGTAAAACCATTGTCCTTAAGAAACTGTTGGGAAGATGTCTTAAATGACATGGATCCAACCAGTGCTTGAAAGGATCAACTTCCTGGTAGCCGAAGCATTGCTTAGGCATAATCCCCTAAGAAAGAAGAAGGAGGAGTAAACTGGAGAGAAAAAGACGCTCCCTCTTCAGAAAGACGACGACGAGTCCACTGAGCTCCTCAGGAGGTGTAGAATATCTGACAGGGAAGTGGAAACTATCGAACTTAAGCTAAATGACTCTTACAGGAACCAGGAGAGGCAGGTGAGGAGGAGGATCTTAAGCTATTTAGTGAAATTGAAGGAAATTCAAAATATTTCTTTTTCATATGCCATAAAACTAGGCAAATACCACATCTAGTATGGGCCCTTTCTCAGAAGGTGGGACTTACACAGATATGGACAACAAGGAAATGAGTGAAATATTGAAATCCCCAGTAGATCTGATGTTTGTGAAACACTCTAATCGGTCTGAGCGATCGAACGACCAAAGATTTCTTCATGAATGAGCCTCAAAATCATAAATGTATGCAGATTTCCGACATTACCCTAACACCGTAGATAGATTTCGGAAAAAATGCCATTGTCAACATGCCTATGCACTCAGCCCCGGGCCCAGATCGTGGAAACTCTGTTTCATTAAGATCTGCAAGAAACCCCTCTCACGCGGCCCTAAGTACCCTATGGAGGAGGAGGCTTGGACATGGGTGTAAATTCCAGTCACTTAAAAAAGGATATAGCCCATCCATAAAGGTGGCAGCAAAGCATTAGTAAGAACTATAGACCAATAGCTTGACGTCCACGTAAAAAATCTTTGAAAGGAGTGTAAGATGCAGGATTGCATATCACAGATTCCCAAAAATCTGCACAATAGGGCAACATGGGTCTAGGGCAGGTCATCTGCTCTCCAAACTACTGGATCACTATGACATGGCCGTGGATGGCACTGGAAGAAGAAATTCAGATGCAGATGTAATTTACACAGACTTTGCAAAAGCATTGGACAAATGCGCTCAGCGTATAGCCCATAAAATACGTGCTAAGGAATAAGGGAAAGTGGGGAGATGGATCTTCAACTTCTAACAAACCGCAACACAAAGAGTTTTTTAGTGGTCAACCCAGAGTTAAATAGGATGGCCTGCCATAGTGATGAGCTCTGTTCACAAGGAACAGTACTCGCCACCATTTATGCCTTATCCTAATTTCAGAATTTAACAGAGGATATACACCACAGCACGTATCATCTTTGGGTTGTTTACTAGGATCTGCATGAGGGCCTGTATTGCTGAGGACGCGGATAACCTCCAAGAAGATATAAACAAAGTTTTCCAGTTGGCAACGGTAAACAATATGATGTTAATTGAGGACAAATTCCAAACTACTCCGGTTATGGAAAATGGAGGAGGATAATAACTAGAAACAGAGTATATACTGACTCGGCCTACAATAGAGCGGAAAAAAATAATGTAAGGACCTGGGGAGTAGTAATGTTAGGATCTCATTTTTCAGGAATACAACAGGAACGATGCACGTGCAAAGAAAATGATAGGATGGATAATGAGAACTTTCAAAACGAGAGTTTGCCTAGCCCATATGATCTTTTCAAATCACTTGTTCTCTCTTAGGCTGGAATATGCTGTACATTAACATCTCATTCAAAGCAGGTGAAATCGCAGCCAGAGGTATATAGTTGTGTGAACAGGAGGACTTTATGCACGTATAAGTTCTGTCAAGCACTTAACTATGGGATGGAAAGCTTGGAAGCACTTGATTGTACTCTTTGGAACGCAGGAGGGGAGAGATATATCTAATCTACCTTGGTAAAAATTTGGAAGGAATGGTCCAAATCTGCACACAGAAATCACTCCCATCGAAGTAAAAGAATGGTCAGGCCGAGTGCAAAATGCCCCCAATTAAAAGTAGGGGTCCATTGGTACACTAAGAGAAAACACCATTAAAGTGTCCCGGGGCCCAAAAAATGGTCAACTGGCCCTCCCATCAGCATTAGGGGAATTGCAATATACCCAGGTGCCTTCAAGAGAGAGTGGACAGATACTAAAGTCTGTGCCGTATCAGCCGGGGGCTGTGGCTCGTACGTTGGGACTGCGTGCGAGCCTAGGCAGTACAAGCAGTTGATCTAGGCCCTGATCCATCGGGCAGGCTTCGGTCATGACCGGGTCGCGGGGGCGTTGATTCCCGGAATAACTCCAGTAACCCCAGGTAAGAAAGAGCGTTGCTATTTAAGCCAAAATCGCTAAATTTTACCTGTTCGGGCACGGACGTATTATATGCATGCCACTCATGCAGTACATACATGCGTGTGGTGTGCGCGCTTGCAGTATAAATTAATCGGTGTTTATTGCCTCTTCCTTTGGGTTATCTGAAGACGAACAGCACACGGAGCAGAATTATAATGATGAAGTGGAAGAAAAACTCTTGAAAAATACACATTTCACTCAATCAGAATCAAATATTAACGGCAGAAAATAACAGGATCAAGCTGATGTTACCATTTAATTGCAAATCCCATCGCCTTGCAAACCCATATCAGGCGGTGCTGGCAAAGCATTTTAAAACCTTTCATCTCAAGGAGAACGATTTCTCGCTCTTGCTAATCCACATGACGTTCCTGAGCCTCCAGGTTGGAGTCTCCAGGTAAACTGTACTTCCCTATTAATGGTTTTACGTCGGAGTCTACAAGGCTGATCTTCCCCTTGCATCTTTGATCCTACCGCGTTTTGCATTATGGGGTCCGGTCTTCCCAGGAACTGAAATTTGCTCTTTTGATGCAAGTAAGAGGCGGTGTTTGTGGGCGGAGACGGGCGAGAGGCCCCAGGTATGTGGCTAGTAAAGAAGGTTATAATGACTTCTAACAAGCCTGATTAATTTGATTAGATTAGGTGCAGGAGGGTGTAACTAGCCCTTCCCTCGCGTTAGATTAGTGCCTCACTTCTTTGCGAAACACTCAGAAATGGACGGAGTTTATGGTTAGCTCCTTGCCATGATATTAGCTTCTATTTCAAGTTGTGGCGGTGGAGGGGAAGGAGGGTGGGGTAGTTTGCGAGGTGGTGGTAGAGGGGGAGGGTTTGGTATGTTGGTGGGAGCGGTTTGATAACGTTGGTGGGAGAGTTGGGTAAAGAACTAAAAGAATATCAGACGTTGTGCAACCCAAGAGAAGAATCCCCGTGTCTCACAAGTGAAACTCCTTCTACCTCAGTGATCCCAGTCAGGTATCCCTGTATCCCGAAAGACCAGACCCAAATACCTGAATCCCCGTAAAAAAAGGAATAGTGTAGAGTGAAGCATAAATTTCTATAACGCAGTTACATACCCTCAATGAACAACTATAAGTCAATCACAGGAGGCCTGACATCTTGCTACATGGCAACCAATGTCTCAGTTTCTTACAAAAAAAGGCACCTTCATAGCCCAAAATTATTATTATAATCATGACTAAGCGCTAAACCCATAAGAGTCATACAGCGCTGGCATGGCCCAAAAGCAACTCAAACTATTCATAAAATACGCCGGCTTGAAAAGTTTAATACCAATCTGAAGAAGCGTTTTAGAGTTACCGCACACAGATCCATATTCCTGAATACACCAGCTCGAGGCGTGAGCTTGCTCAGAAGCTGCATTCTTAGCTTACCGACGTTGAAGGTTTGAAGCCGATAGGATAAAGCATTCACAAATTATTGCATAAAACAAAATAATCTTTTCCGAATATCTTCAATAAATTGGCAAATTGGCACCTATATAGCCTAAACTTCACCCCAATCCTTTTTAAGCAATATATGCTAAATTTCAAGGTTTGAAGCCGACTAGAAGAGGCATTCTTCAGTTATGGCACATAACCCAATAATTCGAAGCTTATTAACTATGTTAATAAACTGGTAAATTTACATTTATATAGCGAAACCTATAACGTAGCATTCATTACACAAGATTCAACAGTCATTACACAAGATTCAACAGTCATTACACAAGATTCAACAGTCATTACACAAGATTCAACAGTCATTACACAAGATACAACAGTCATTACACAAGATACAACAGTCATTACACAAGATACAACAGTCATTACACAAGATACAACAGTCATTACATAAGATACAACAGTCATTACACAAGATGCAACAGTCATTACACAAGATTCAACAGTCATTACACAAGATTCAACAGTCATTACACAAGATGCAACAGTCATTACACAAGATTCAACAGTCATTACACAAGATTCAACAGTCATTACACAAGATACAACAGTCATTACACAAGATACAACAGTCATTACACAAGATGCAACAGTCATTACACAAGATTCAACAGTCATTACACAAGATTCAACAGTCATTACACAAGATACAACAGTCATTACACAAGATACAACAGTCATTACACAAGATGCAACAGTCATTACACAAGATTCAACAGTCATTACACAAGATGCAACAGTCATTACACAAGATGCAACAGTCATTACACAAGATACAACAGTCATTACACAAGATTCACAGTCATTACACAAGATACAACAGTCATTACACAAGATACAACAGTCATTACACAAGATACAACAGTCATTACACAAGATGCAACAGTCATTACACAAGATGCAACAGTCATTACACAAGATACAACAGTCATTACACAATTGTGCAACCGAGGGAGAAACTGATACCTGGGTGATAAAGATGGCGTGTAGAATGAGAGAGCTAGTGAAGCATGGTGAGTAGAATGAGAGAGATAGTGAAGCATTGTGTGTAGAATGAGAGAGATAATGAAGCATTGTGTGTAGAATGAGAGAGATAGTGAAGCATTGTGTGTAGAATGAGAGAGATAATGAAGCATTGTGTGTAGAATGAGAGAGATAATGAAGCATTGTGTGTAGAATGAGAGAGATAATGAAGCATTGTGTGTAGAATGAGAGAGATAGTGAAGCATGATGTGTAGAATAAGAAAGATAGTGAAGCATGATGTGTAGAATGAGAGATAATGAAGCATGGAGTGTAGAATGAGAGAGATAGTGAAACATGGTGTGTAGAATGAGAGAGATAATGAAGCATGATGTGTAGAATGAGAGAGATAATGAAGCATGGTGTGTAGAATGAGAAAGATAGTGAAGCATGATGTGTAGAATGAGAGAGATAATGAAGCATGGAGTGTAGAATGAGAGAGATAGTGAAACATGGTGTGTAGAATGAGATAGTGAAGCATGATGTGTAGAATGAGAGAGATAATGAAGCATGGAGTGTAGAATGAGAGAGATAGTGAAGCATGGTGTGTGGAATGAGAGAGATAGTGAAGCATGGTGTGTAGAAAAGAGAGAGATAGTGAAGCATGATGTGTAGAATGAGAGAGATAATGAAGCATGGAGTGTACAATGAGAGAGATGGTGAAACATGGTGTGTAGAATGAGAGAGATAGTGAAACATGGTGTAGAATGAGAGAGATAGTGAAGCATGGTGTGTAGAATGAGAGAGATAGTGAAGCATGGTGTGTGGAATGAGAGAGATAGTGAAGCATGGTGTGTAGAATGAGAGAGATAGTGAAGCATGATGTGTAGAATGAGAGAGATAATGAAGCATGGAGTGTACAATGAGAGAGATGGTGAAACATGGTGTGTAGAATGAGAGAGATAGTGAAACATGGTGTGTAGAATGAGAGAGATAGTGAAGCATGGTGTGTAGAATGAGAGAGATAGTGAAGCATGATGTGTAGAATGAGAGAGATAATGAAGGATGGAGTGTAGAATGAGAGAGATAGTGAAACATGGTGTGTAGAATGAGAGAGATAGTGAATCATTGTATGTAGAATGAGAGAGATAATGAAGCATGGTGTGTAGAATGAGAGAGATAATGAAGCATGGTGTGTAGAATGAGAGAGATAGTGAAACATGGTGTGTAGAATGAGAGAGATAGTGAAGCATGGCGTGTAGAATGAGAGAAATAGTGAAGCATTGTGTGTAGAATGAGAGAGATAGTGAAGCAAGGAGTGTAGGAGAGATATAGTTAAGAATGGAATTAGAAACAATATTTAATATACCATGAGGAACAGTAAGCAAACACAAAAATATTAATTCTCTGTTATACAGTACAACTTTGTGTATTTTCTGCAGTATATAAAATATAGGTTACATTTAATAAAATATTGTTAAGCACAAAAGAAAGATTCCGTATAAGTGAATTTGCTTCGCTTTTCCAATTTTATTGAACAATTACTAATCAAAGCGGCCATAGAAAATTAGAGTCATAAAACCGTACCATGAAAACAACCGTGAAAGATAATGCTTCAGCATTTGGAAAACGTGTGGTATTTAATACCACTACTTGCCTGTTATTCAAGGAACCATAAGGGATACCAGTTAGCGAGTAAATAATCGGTGTTGAACTCCATAAGAGAGAACTCGATTGTCTTAACGGAGAAGTAACTTCTGATCGAGGTTAACTTCTAGAGTGTTAATTGGGGGGTCCAGGTGACGTGGGGTCGAGAAAGTGAACTAGTATTCAGCTGCAGGAGCAGAAACTCCCGAGAGTAACAGCTCTTGTCACACAGGCAGAGGTTCGGAACCCAGGCCGGGATAAAATTAAAGGTTACTCTCAGCACGGGATCCAGCTCCCCGATGATCCAAACGAGCCGACGAGAAGGTATAAACACACGTAATTCACGTTTCTTTCAGGACTGAGCTGTAATAGATCTTAAAGACTAACATCATCAACTAACACCACCACCACCTGTTTTACGCGCTTGCTCATACGTCTGCGGGCTGCTAGCAGTAATAGACTGACTGACAGGAGCAAGGAAATCTAGCCCAGGCTGGGCAGCGGAGGGATACACGAGCTCTTGCAACCATTCGCAGATAAGCCACAGAAATGTATTTCCATGGCTAAAACTCCCATAATAGGATATAAACACCTTGAGGTTTAGGTCGCTCAGTGTACATATACTGAGAGATTACTTGAATCCCTATTATAGGGATTAAAGTATTCTTAAATTATGTAAACAGGCGACAAGTATAGCCTTAATGACCTCTTGACTTGTCGACAACATTTAAACCCAATTAACTAACCAGTCACACTATAATTTTATTATTGAATTTGGAACTGTTGGAAGTCTAATGTTTTCTCTTTACGATAATGTGAAAGATAATTAGCAAGAAAACATTGATTTACCAATAATTCCCTGTTCGTCCCCTTTGGCTCCTGGACTAATAGTCATAACTCACGATAACTGCGCTTAATAACCCCTATTATAACCGTTCTTCACAGACTTTGCTGTAACAAGGTGGCATTGTAACCTGTCTAGTGGTTAAAGGGCAGACCCATCACTTTGCTCGTCTCTAGCCGCAACTATACCAATTTGAAGCATCATCATCCCCTCTATCTCTCTCCCTTTTCATTCACTCCAACCATTCCTTTCTCTCTTCCTCTCCACTCTCCAAGTCTTTGCTTATTTCCCTCTCTTTCCTCTCCTCCTTCGCCTTGCCTCTATTTCCACCTCTTCCCTCGCCTTTTCCTCCATTTCTCTCCATCCCTCCCAACCCCCCTCATTCCTCACGCTCACTTTCTGGGAGCAATTTGATGATATTCTTTGGTCTGGGCTGGCTTCCTTCACCCTCTGGCATCCTCCCCTTATTGCTGGAGAATTATTATCCTATGATTACGCTAACATATCTCATCTCTGACACCGTGGACCCTCTTCCTCCCTTAAATCCACCTCGTGTTTATGACGGTAATAACTTCATGATAAGGATTGATTCATATTGCTTTGAATAATTGCCCGTAATTACATTGTGCATAATCCAATCTCTTACAGGGCGGCAGTTTGTGTCGTAAACACATCAGCGGGGGGTAAAGGGGAGAGGGGGAGCAAGAGATGGGGAGGGTTGGAAAGGAGAGGAAAGGGGAAAGGAGGGGGAATTGTAGGGGAGGGGGAGGGGGAGGGGGGATTAAGTAATCTGAAACGGCTCCAAGCATTCTGACAAAAGTCGGGGCCTCCACGAGTCGAACTTCTTCCCCCCCCCCCCCCATATCCATTAACTTTTTGAAAAATGATGTCTAAATCCTATCTTTTTCTTCCTAATTGCTTTTCCAATACACACGGACCCCGCTACGACGAACAGCGGCCGCTTGGACGCACCTCCAAGCTGAGAGGTTGGAGGTAGCGGCCGTAGTAGTGAGAGCGTTGCGTCAGTGATGGCGTTCCTGCGTCTCTCTCAAGATCTTTCAGTGATGCTGCATCTTAAGATGGTGTGATATAACCTACTTAAGGAGTTACTAGCGGGACTGAGGGGAAGGTTGAGGGGAGGCAGAGGAGTCAAGCGAGGGGAAGCAGGGTGGAGGGAATGAAAGGGAAACAATAGGGGAGGGCCAAAGGATGGAGTGGTGGGCGATGGGAGAGGAGGGGTGGACAAGAGGGTGTAAAAGGAGGGGAGAAGGCAGAGGGGAGAGGATGGGGTTCAAGAGGGGCTCAAAGAGACTCGCTCTTGACAAATTGAAGGAGTTTTTACCGTGCCAGTGGGTAATTTGAAGATACCAGCTCATCTTAAGTTCTCAGAAGTTACGGCCTTGAGTTAGTGTCCAGATTTCCTGCACAATAATATTATGACTTGAAAAAAAAGGGGGAGAAAACTCTGCTGATGGTTATTAATGGGAGCTTAGGAAACGCATGGAGGAGCATGGTAATGTTATGGTGAGGTCTAGAGAATACATGAAGGAACATGTTAATGGTATGGTGAAATCTGGAAAATATACGGAAGAACTTAGTAATGTGCTTACCAATATCTGGTTGCAGAAATCGATTCATAGCTCCTGGTGGTGTTAATGCGAGAAGCCGTCATCGAGGTAAACTAAGATCTAAAACATTGCTTCCTGACCAGTGGTCTTGCTGCATTAACTTGATCAGGTGATGACTTAATAAAAGTCCCACACAGGGCGAAACTTACACCCAGCAAAAGCTTGTTCCCACAATGGGTGTCCTCTTCGCTATTGTCCGTAGTACGTTATTGAAGCACAAAACTATTTAGTATGGTTAGAGGAAATTGCATAAATTAGCGAACACACACACGTACATACACAGAAAATATATGAATACACAATAAATATATATATATATATATATATATATATATATATATATATATATATATATATATATATATATATATATATATATATATATATATATATATATATATTATATATATTTATATATATATACACATAATATATATAATATATATATATATATATATATATAATATATATATATATATATATATATATAATATATATATATATATATATATCATATATATATATACATATATATATATATATATATATTATATATATATATATATATATATATATATATATATATATATATATATATATATATATATATATATATATATATATATATATATATATATATATATATATAATATATATATAAAGGTTGGATGTGAAAAGTGGGTTATAGTAAGCGTATATGCACCTGGAGAAAAGAGAATTGTACAGGAGAGAGAGAGATTTTGGGATATGTTGAGTGAATGCGTGGGGAGTTTTGAACCAGGTGTGAAAGTACTTGTGGTTGGGGATTTCAATGCTAAAGTGGGTAAAAATGTTGTGGAGGGAGTAGGAGGTAAATTTGGGGTGCCAGGGGTAAATGAAAATGGGGAGACTTTAATTGAGCTATGTGTAGAAAGAGGTTTGGTAATAAGTAATACATATTTTATGAAAGAGAGGATAAATAAATATACAAGGTATGATATAGCACGTAATGAAAGTAGTTTGTTAGATTATGTATTGGTGGATAAAAGGTTGATGGGTAGGCTCCAGGATGTACATGTTTATAGAGGGGCAACTAATATATCGGATCATTATGTAGTTTGTAGCTACACTTAGAGTAAGAGGTAGATGGGACAAGAGGAAAATGGCAACAACAAGCAAGAGGGAGGTGAAAGTGTATAAACTAAGGGAGGAGGAAGTTTGGGTGAGATATAAGCAACTATTGGCAGAAAGGTGGGCTAGTGCAAGTATGAGTAGTGGGGGGCTTGAAGAGAGTTGGAATAGTTTTAAAAATGCAATATTAGAATGTGGGGCAGAAGTTTGAGGCTATAGGAGGGTGGGTGCAAGAGGAAAGAGGAGTGATTGGTGGAATGATGAAGTAAAGGGTGCGATAAAAGAGAAAAAGGTAGCTTATGAGAGGTTTTTACAAAGCAGAAGTGTTATAAGAAGAGCAGAGTATATACAGAGTAAAAAAAAGGTGAAGAGAGTGGTGAGAGAATGCAAGAGGAGAGCAGATGATAGAGTGGGAGAGGCACTGTCAAGAAATTTTAATAACAAAAAATTTGGAGTGACATGAACAAGTTAAGAAATCCTAGGGAACAAATGGATGTGTCAGTTAAAAACAGAGTAGGGGAGTTAGTAGATGGGGAGATGAAGGTATTGGGTAGATGGCGGGAATATTTTAGGAACTTTTAAATGTCGATGAAGAAAGGGATGTGGTAATTTCATGCATTGGCCAGGGAGGTATACCATCTTTTAGGAGTGAAGAAGAACAGGATGCGAGTGTGGGGGAGGTGCATGAGGCATTACGTAGAATGAAAGGGGGTAAAGCAGCTGGAACTGACGGGATTATGACAGAAATGTTAAAAGCAGGGAGAGACATAGTGTTGGAATGGTTGGTATTTTTGTTTAATAAATGTATGAAAGAGGGGAAGGTACCTAGGGATTGGCAGAGAGCATGTATAGTTCCTCTATATAAAGGGAAGGGGGACAAAAGAGATTGTAAAAATTATACAGGAATAAGTTTACTGAGTATACCAGGAAAAGTGTATGGTAGGGTTGTTATTGAAAGAATTAAAGGGAAGACAAAATGTAGGATTGCAGATGAGCAAGGAGATTTTAGAGTGGTTAGGGGATGTGTAGATCAAGTGCTTACATTGGAGCATATATGTGAACACTATTTAGATAAGCAGTGAAGAGTTTTTACGAGGATAGCGAGGCTCAAGTTAGAGTATGTAGGAAAGAAGGAAATTATTTCCCAGTAAAAGTAGGCCTTAGACAAGGATGTGTGATGTCAACGTGGTTGTTTAATATATTTATAGATGGGGTTGTAAGAGAAGTAAATGCGAGGGTCTTGTCAAGAGGCGTGGAGTTAAAAGATAAAGAATCACACATAAAGTGGGAGTTATCACAGTTGCTCTTTGCTGATGACACCGTGCTCTTGGGAGATTCTGAAGAGAAGTTGCAGAGATTGGTGGATGAATTTGGTGGGGTGTGCAAAAAAAGAAAAAAAAAGGAATACAGGAAAGGAAGGTTATGAGGATAACAAAAAGATTGGGTGAGAAAGATTGTAAATCAGTTGGGGGGAGAGAGTATGGAGGAGTGAATGTTTTCAGATATTTGGAGGGGGAGTTCAGGGAGGGTCTTTTTGAAAGTGGGTAATAAGAATTGATGGGGGGAAAAGGAAAGTGGTGCATTTGGGATTGGGAGCCCAAGAACTTTGTCCTTGGGGGCAAGGGGAATGTATGGGGCATTTTTTTCCCAAACCCTTAATGGTGTGAAGCATGGGTAAATTTTGCAGCGGGAGAAGTGGAGGCAGTGGAGATGTCAGTCGAGGGCAATGGGGGGTTGTAAAAATTAATGCAGAGATTCGTAGTTTGGAAGTTGGAGGGTTGCAGGATTCCAAAACTTTGTCCAGGGGCTGAGGAAGGTTTTTGAGGTGGTTCGGAAAAGTAAAAAAGGAGCGAAACAGATGACTTCAAGAGTGTATCTTTGAGGGGAAAGGGAAAGGCGGGGGGGGGTCGGCCTAGGAAAGGTTGGGGGGGAGGGGGTAAAGGAGGTTTTGTGGCGGGGGTTTGGGGCCCCAGCAGGCATGGTGACATGTTTATGGGAGTAAGGGAGACAATGGTTTTTAATACTTGACTGCTGTTTGGGTGTGAGCAAAGTAATTTTTATGAAGGGTTCAAGAAACCGGCGGCCGACTTAGCCCTGGAGTTTAAAGTACGTGCCTGCACCTAAAGGGGGGGGTTTTAAGGTTGCTTTAAAAGCATAGTGTAAAGCCCCCCTTCTGGCAAGACAGTGATGAGGGGAATGAGGGAAAAGTTTTTCTTTTGGGGCCCCCGCCTTTGGTGGGAATCGGCCATGTGATTTAAAATAATAAAAATTTTAGGTAAGGTAGGGAAATTTTTTTTGCATTTATGGAAAAAAAAAAAGGGCAATAAATAGGTGGATGGGGGAGCAATGGGCAGATGTTGCAGTTATGGAATGGGTAGTAAGTTACTAAATGTGCAGGGGTTTTTATGAGGATAG